>JANUWF010000928.1:0-604170 GCA_026120185.1 Voacanga thouarsii | reverse complement strand
AACCCTAGACCTCAATAATCTATTCCAAAGCTCTAACCACTAAACCACAACAACTCTTGTTGCTATTTCTACTAGAAAAATTATTTTCTATTCAATCCACAGGCTATCTCCCTATTTTCACCCCGGGCAAAAATTACCATTTTGCCCCTCTCACACAATACTCACCAACAAGACTTCAAGATAATAAAACTCGAATCCAGAACACATAAAAATTCATATGAGAATATATTTAACCAGGAAATAAAATATGATATGCATCCCAACCCCCTTAAGCTAAGGTTGGTTTTGACTGGGGTTTCACAAAGCCTACGGCAAATCATATATCTGGCCTAGTACATAGCATGACGTATATAAGATTTCCCACAAACGAAGTGTAAGGAATCCTACTCATCCTATTTTTTTCTTCTTGTGACTTAGGACAGTTCTTCGAAGAAAGAGACAACCTATATCTGTAAGGAATTAGAGCTCCCTTGCATGAGTCCATACTAAACTTTGCCCATATCTTGTCAATGTATGAGGCTTAGGATAATCCTAACATTCTCTACATCCTATTTCTAAAAAGTTTAATGCCAAGAATATAACTGACTTCTCCCCAAGTCCTTCATATTGAATTGATTTGATAGCCAAACCTTAGTAAATGACAATGTTCCTACATCATTCCCAATACGTAGAATGTCATCCATATATAGCACAAGAAAAATCACATTTATGCCATCCAGTTTCTTGTACACATATAGTTCATTCTCGTTTTGAGTGAAATCATAAGACTTTACAGTCTCATCAAAATGAATGTTCTATGCTCTCAATACTTGCTTAAGTCCATAGATGGACTTCTTAAACTTACAAACCATATATTCCTGGCCTTCAGCAAAAACGCCCTTCGGTTGGGACATACAAATGTCTTCACTAAGATGGCCATTAACAAAAGACGTCATGATATTCATTTACTATATCTTGTAGTTATAAAGATATGTAATGGTAAGGAGGATGTGGATGGACTTAAGCATGGCTATCGAGGAAAAGATTTTCTCATAATCGATTCCTTCTTTCTAAATATACCCTTTCACCACAAGCCTAGCTTTAAAGGTTTCTACCTTTCCATCTACACCTCTCTTCCTCTTGTATACCCACTTATACCCAATGAGTTTTATCTTTTTAGGTGAAGTTACAAGATCCCAAACCTGATTGAAGTACATAGACCCAATCTCGGCATTAATTGATGTATGCCATCGGTTTGCATCGGCATCAACAATAGCCTCCTCGTATCTAGTGGTATCTTATTCCTAATGGGCGGAGATTAGGTCAAAAACCTCTCCAGTCCACCTTTCTAGAACTCTAGATGCCCTCCCACTACAATGAGGCTCCCTTTGTATAAGTTCCTGAGGCTATGCCTCTTCTTATTTAATAATCAGGTTAGATAAATTTGATTAAAAAAAAAAAACTTATCCTCGAGTTCCAACCTAATTGAACCTTCTGTGGATGTACTTTGATCATCTTCTAAGTATCTAGCATTAGTGTTTACCAGTATTTTATGCCCCTTGGGATGATAAAAGTAACCACCTTTAGTTCCTTTGGATACTCAACAAAATAGCATAATTTTGACCTTGGTTCTAGCTTGTCTCCCTTGATCAGTACATATGTCGGACAACCCCATATTTTGAGATGGTTCAGACTTGGCTTACGCCTAAGTCCATATCTTATAAGGGGTCATAGGTACAGACTTGGAAGGCACCAAGTTCAAAATATATACCACTGTTTCCTAGGCATATCCCCAAAAGGAAATTCGAAAAGCACCATGAGACATCATGCTTCAAACTATTTTCGTCAATGTCTTATTCCTTCTCTTAGCTACTTTGTTCTACTGGGGTGTTCTCAGCGCAAAGAGTTAGGATATTATCCCATGATGTACCATGTATTCCTTGAATTCGTAGAGGAGGTACTCTCTACCACGATTCAATCATATGATCTTGATCAGTTTACTTGTCCGATGCTCCACTTCAGCCTTAAACTCTTTGAAATTGTTAAATGAGTCAGACTTGCGACTCATCAAGTAAATGTAACTAAACTTTGTATAATCATCTGTGAAAGTGATAAAGTACTCAGATCCTCCCCTTGCTGGTATAGATAATGGACCATACACATCAGTGTCAATAAGACTCTATATCTCCTTAGCACTATCCGTCTTTTGGGTCAAAACCCTTTTAGTCATGTTTTCCATTAGGCAAGATTTGCACTGAGGCTAATTCTCCTACTTAATGAGCTCAAAGGCCTATTATGGTTTAACCATTGAATCCTAGATGAGTTAATATGACCTAACATTAGATGTCAAATATATGAGTTATTGATATTGGTCATTGTCTTCTTATTTATGGGTTCATTTTAAGAATTATTTATTTGATTATTTATAGGGTTTTTGATGAACAAATTGGCACACATGTGCTCAGTACATAAAACTTCTCCATTTCTATTGATAGTAATTCCAGAATAGAAAGAAATAGAATAACCACAATTTATTAGCTTTGCAACTGAAATCAAATTCTATCTAAAACCTGGTACATAAAAAATATCCTTTAAAATTACTACTCTATTACAATCAAATTTAAGTTCCAGCTCTCCCACTACCTAGGCCCATACTTGTGCTCCATTTCTCATGCGTAATTTACGTTCGCCTTTCTGGAATATTTTATCTTCCTAAACGCCTACATGGAGTTACCGATATAATCAATGGATCTAGAATTTGCAATTCAAGTGTAAGTTGATCCAACCATAGATACTGGCTCTAAATAAAAAACATTACCTAAGGGGTTTTTCTTAGCCTAAAGATCTGGACACTCCCTTTTTCAATACCTCTTCTCCTCACATTTGAAGCACTTGTCCTTGGGTTTGTCTTTGGGCTGGGTCGTTGTATTACTCTTCTTTTTCTTAAACTTTCTAAGCATGGGCCCAATTCTTAAAGAAGAAGCCTTAGCTATCATAGTCTTTGACTATGGCTTCATGACCTTTTCTACCACATGAAGCTCTTTAATTAACTCTGTTAAACTTATGTTTTACTTGTTAATGTTGTAGTTAAACTTAAACTTAGTAAATAGCTTGGCAGCAATTTGAGAACTTTATCCACTTAGTTCTTGGGTCAATCACAGCCCCCAAGACTTCTGTTTTCTCAAAAACAGCAACTATAATGAGCATATACTCCCTTACCGGTGCTCCCTTAGCCATCTTAGTATTAATAATCGTTCTAAAAGCCTCCTGCTTGGTGAGCCAGCTCTTGTCAACGAGCACCATAGCTACTGACATGCTAATATCATAAGTAGTGGCTATGTGCTCGTGTTTGGACTGGAGCACATTAGGCATGGAGGGCAACATGTAGTACCAAGCCATCTTGTCGGCCTTCTTCCATGCTTTTTCAACCTCTCGCTCCTCTTCAGTGGAACTCTCTCAAATAACAGGGCAGGTTTTGTATGGGACATATTTATACTCCTCTGTAGTGAGTATTATATCCAGGTTCCTTTTCCAATCAATATAGTTTGGTCCCATTAACTTATTCACACGGAGAATAATAGCCAAAGGACTAAAAGAATCTCCATCAACCATATTCGAGAATAAAAAATAAAAGAAAATTATCAGTTTGTGAAAAAATAAATAATTTGTGCACTTTGTCCTCATATTAACAATGATAATAGATAACCCTATTACTATTATCTTTTAGTATGTTCAATTTAGCTCTTAGGAGAATTGACATAACTTCTTGGGAAGATTAACAGTTTCCTAAGCTAAATGCGTTGACCACCACCAGTTGCCTACATTTCTAGGTAATGATCTAGAAGAAAACTCCACCGAGGGGATGACTGTTTCTTCTCATTTCTTTTGGACAATCCTCACTATGACCTCCAACGTGGGCTAGCTGATCACAGTATGTATTCCAAACATTTACTATGTCCATCCATTATATATAGATCCATGTGGAATCCCCATCCTATACGGATTCACTCCTAAGGTAATGCGAGGAGATCTACGATATCTAACGAGGACTGTGATGGAAATCATGGAGCTGTTGGGACCCCTCTCCCACTTAGTCTTCAAAAGTAAGGGTTTTCAAGAAAATATCCTTTTAAAATTTTCCCATTATGTATCCTTTAACTAATTGTAAAATATCTAAATCTATAAATCTCTATGTCAAGGTTAAATCCTTTGAGAGATTTTTCTATGGATTAATTTTTACCTAGTTAAGTACTTGATAATTTCAAAATTTTCCTTCTAAAAACTTTAAAAAGACTTTTGTCTCAAGTTTTATTTGAAAAAATAATAATTTTCTTGTGAAAAGAATTAAACTGATTATTCCTTTTAACTCACAAAAATATCTAAATCCAAAATATTCTCTATGTCAAGGATAAAATCCTTTAAGAGAATAACCAAGGATTAATTTTTACCTTTCAGTTAAAATAACTATTTAATTAAAGAAAAATATTTTTCCTTATCAAAAATTCCCAAGACTTTGGTCTTGAGAAAATGTGCACATAAGTTCATTTAATAGAAATTAGCACGCTTGAAAACTATAAACGTTTCATACTTTTCTATTATTTTAATCTAAGTGTCCAAATAAAGAATTAAACATATTAATTAATTTAGTTAATGGTCTTATTTAATCCTAAAACCTTTACTATTTTTTTGCATGCAAAATATTCCAAGAATACTACTATGCAAAAATAATAACTTCGCATGGTATATGACCCAAAATGAAAAAGAAAATTACATGAAATTACAAGAAAAAAATAAAAAATTCTTCCCAGTCTTCTGCACCAGCCACACTGTATCAGAACCACCTAGACCGGATCACCGAACCATGCCCGAACCAAAATTGAATCACAAATTCAACCAATATGCAGCCCAGTCAAGAGGTGACCAAGCCGTGGTCTATGCCGCCCACAGCTTAGTGCAAGAAAATGCACCAAGCCACAGGAGGCTTAGGCCTTGCTGCGACTAGCTTGGACACTCAAGCTGCAACTCGTCTTGGCCCTTCCTGGCAGCTTATCCCATAGAAAACATCTGGCAGCTCGACTCGATTCACATGACTTGTGAACTGACTCCTGTTCATCTTCTTCTTCGTTTTTCTCAGCGACATTACCAGCATGATTTTGTTTACAAAACACAATCATATCAAATCAAAATAAAATCAAACAACCGTCTAGGCCCTTAAAAACACTAGGCGTATATGATCATTATGAAAGCAATTAAATACAATATTCCTATGCTTCCACTCACGAAGCTTACATTCTGACTACCCATACCAGTAAACACGAAGGATCACAAACAACATTCAAACAAAAATTTGATCTTGCTGATTTATTAATCTAGCATGCATCCTAAGCTATAAAAATCAACATGCTTTGATACCAATTGAAGGTAAAAATGCAAAACAGAATGCACAAAAGCATTAATAGCAGAAATAGAGCATTTTGCATATGAATGCAAAAATAAAAAAGTAAATAGGGAAAGGTTAAACACCTACCAAACTTTAGATGTATGACCAGAATATGATATTGTATCATTAGAAGGCGATAAAGCTAATAATGATTGTGATATCATGAGTTATTGTAGCATATCTGACATGTTAGATAAACTTAAGGACTTTGAGGACCTTAATTTATTAAACAAGAATGAAGATTAAACTTAGATAATAATCCTATTTTTCTAAAAAAATAGATATAATTTAGAACTTAATAAATATAAGAAATGTAATCATAGTTGGCAAGATTTCACAAAATTTAAAGACATGTGTGAAATTTGTCTAAAATTCTTAATTGAGAAACATAGAACTTATTGAATAATATGTAGCATGGCAATCTATAGATTTTGTGCAAATCAACACTTAGTCTATGTCATGCCCCAAAAAATAGAAATTAAAAGGGAAGAAGTTCAAGATGTATGTTTGAAATCACAAGTAAATTTACATCTTAAAACTACAGGGATAATGTAGAAATATATAGACAATTTAGAAGAAAGCCCTCGAGATTGTACATAAAAAACTAAAAAAGATAGCAAACAAAAAGGAATCATAATAGAAGAACAAAATAGTCTTGAAATAGTTCTTGAACCTTGCAAAAATGAGCAAAATATAAAGTTAGGAAAATATAGGACAAATAATATGCTCAATACTGTCTATACTCTAGAATTCTCTGATAAACATACCAAAACATTATCAAGAATAATTGATACTGGTGCAACTATATGCCATATCCATAAAGATTTAGTACCCCTTAAATACCTTAATTAGAAGTAGGGCCTTTTTATGTTAAAATAAAGACATAAGGATTGCAAAGATCTAAAATTAGTCAACAAAATAAAATAAGCAATTAAGATATTTCCACCTTTAGAACTACCACCCCCAGATGCATACATGATAGTAGAAGTATATGAAAGTCTAGATGGGCAGGGAGGAGTTTTGAAATGGAAACCGTTTAAAGAAGATAAGCGGACTAATGAAAAAATAAGTAGTTATTGCAGTGGTCTGTATAAAACTAAGGTAACTGATATAGATGATGAAATTTTAGCATGCATATTTGTTTTAAAGAAATTCTCTATTTATTTCTGAAATCCTACATGAGAATTTACATTAAGAACAAATTGCAAATCTATAGTATATTTTTACAATAAGATGTCTCATTCTAAATTAACTGTTAACAGATGGCTTGGTTTTGTAGATTTTCTTATTGGAAATGGATTTAAGGTTGTGATAGAACACATCCATGCTAATCAAAACTTTTGGGCTGACTAACTCAATAGATTGGTTACCAGGCCCATAATTTAAAAACGTAGGTTGGGATTAACCTGATAATATATTTAGTCAGAGCCTAACTCTGAAAGAAATAGGATAGTATTCAAAGTTGTTCTGGGTACCAGTTTCATTCCTCAGAGCCCAAGTATAGAAATTAGAAGATCTTTAAAGATCTAAATAGCTTTTCTTCTAACATGGTTGTTGTTTGTGCAAATGGCCCAACAAGAAGGAAGTCCATCAAGCCCAAATAGAATAGATAACTCTGAAAATAGGATAATAGGCCCAAATGAAATCCCAATTGGACCCTATATTCCAAAACAACTCCCTTAGAGATTTAGTCCAGATTTTCGAGTCCAAATAGAACAACAGTGCCTTCTAGATAATCTTTGGAAATTCAGAAATCACAAGCACTATCCCCTCATGTTAAAAGCCCTTTCAGACATTTATACTTCCTGAATGATCTCTGTTCAAAGAAAGACCATATAATCCATCAACAATTTAAAACTTTGGCCCAAAACTTAATCCAACCCATATTAAAACCTCAGACGTCGAAAGCCATCTCTGATCGTGAGAAACAAGTCCAGATGCTGAAAATTTACCTCAAAGGAAAAGAAAAAATAAGTGAGCAATCAACAGTGTTAGCATAAGAAATGAGAGATGAAAAACCTTAGGGGGTGAATAAGGTTTTTGGCAAATAAAAAAATTGCACTTGAATAAAATCTATTTTGAGAGAAAGAAATGTTCTTCAAATTTTTGACCAACAGCACTTGCAATAGCGAGAGATTTTTAGAATGACTTAAGAAATATCTAGACTCAAAATAAGGTAAGATGCACGATGCAATTAATGCAGGATTGAAAATGGGTTGGTAATGGCCTTTAAAGATTTCTTTAAGGAACTAAGAAAATTTGAGCTAGGACAATTTGCAACTGATCCGAAAATAAATGCAAAGATATATAACATGGGATTTATAGTGTAACACCCCACAACCTAAGCCCAACAGGGCCGGGGATGTCACCTCGTCCAAATGATAAGGGATCTTTATAACTAGGTCACACAAACGAAAATAAAATAATTCTTTGAAATTAAAAACATTTTACAACCCAAAAATTCAAGAACAAATCCAAAATAAATTGTTCACTATCATCTATCAAAGCAACATATAAATTAAATAACAAAGAGTCTTCAAGAAGGCAACATTCTAGCTATTAATCTCCACAGCAGGATCGCCCTGAAGATATGGCATAAAAAGGTGATGACATAAAAATCTCAATAAGTCAGAATGTGCTTTGAGTGTTTCAGGTAAAACTGTTCTTGTATGCAAGCTGTAAGAACTTCATAAGAAAAAGTACTAGTAAGCAATAAACATTGTTAAAAATAAAGAGTGGCATTTTACTTTTTCAACCATACATGCGCACCATAAAATCAACCACTCAAAAGGGCGGCCATGGGTTACCACACATTGGGCCCCATAACCATACAATGGTCAAAATGCCACACTTTGTGTAGACTGACAAAAGGTAGGTGTACGGCCTACCAGGTAAGATACTCCTCGTTCTCAACACCTAAACAAACCGGTTGTCCACTCCGACAACATACAGTCCATATGACTGAAACTTGCTAGCTCGAACCGGCATGACTACGTAGTACTGTCGCTTTTCTAATTTGAGTTCATCTTCTGAAGGTGGCCTCCTGCCGAAGACTCACTCTTGCTCTTCAAAACTAGTATTACTATACTACCCTTATTGAGCACTCAATGTTGTTTATCCCACTTGGGAGGAAATTGATAAAACATTGCTTTACTTAGAAATGGAAATTGATAAAACATTGCTTATTTAAATTTGGTTTTAGCAAGAGTTTAGTGTTGGAGTAAAACTGCTTGTTGAATTTTAAATAATTTGTTTGACTGAAACAAGAAAGGAAACAGTCCTGAATTGCCTTTACAACATGAGAGTTCACACACTTGGCATTTGGCTTGCCATGGTAACATTTTTTCATCAAATAATTTTTATGCAGGAGCTTACCTAATCCTTTGCTTAAGCTAATTCAAAGATCTTCCAAAGCTGACCTAACCCCGCCTGGGGTAAACACAAGTCATAATTAAACTCAAGCCAAATTTTTCTTGCATAAATAATCCTAGTTCAACTTACCACAATCATGACCCTAACGTCCCAAACTTTACGGCTAGATGATAAAAGGATTTTATAAAATAAATCTAGCTTGATAATAAAATAACTAGGGATTGTGAAATAATTATTAATAAGTTATAGGTTCAAATATAATCTTTGTTATTAATAAATAAACTAAGGTTTATTTGATGAAGGTCCTAATTCCTAGATGATATTAAAATAATAAATTATTACTATTCTCTTACATAGTAATTAATAGTTAGAAAATAATAAATAAAATTAATACAAAGTAAATTTTATTATATTTTGATTAAAAGATAATAAATAAATTTTAATAGTGTTTATGAACAAATCACATATAAGATTAATATTTTACCAATTATGATTATTTATATAAAGGCTTTATTTAATATTATTATTGTATATATTATTTATATTTTTTATTTTTAATAAAAGATATCATTTATTTAGCTAAAATATCACTATTCCATTTAACAATCTAATTCCTAAGCTTCCTAAGGTTTTCGAAATTTTGGGAAGAAAATATAGTTCTAATTTTTATTAATGTAATAAAATTGGCTAACTTAAATAGTTTAGGATCAACAAGGTCATGATCATAATTCTCCTATTGCTAACAATAATCATGAACATAAACTCTAACACCAATCAACAAACCATTCAATTCATGAATAAAAGCTTAAATCTATATCTACCATCACATGATCCAAACTTCACTAACCATAATCATATTCATGGTTTCAATAAGAATACAAGAACATAAACCCTATTCACCAAAAGTGACATAATATCTATCATGCTTAATCATTCACACTAACTCACAACATAAAGAGCATGCAACAACTACAAAATATCATAAAACTCAATCATGACAAAATATCCTCATGCTCCCATCCCAACTACTTCATACAAACACATACTCAATCTCGAATCATATTCCATCCTTTTCTAACTACATCCAAGAGACATGATTTTAGAATTAAGGAGAGGGTTAAAGGGACATACTCAAATGATGACTACCTTGATGAAGTCGTAAGAGAGTCCACACGCTTGGAAGACTTGATCCGACCAAGAAGGAAAATGAGAAAATTGCCATGGTTGAAACAACCATTTCGGCCAAGAGAGAGAGAGAGAGAGAGAGAGAGAGAGAGTATTAGTATATTATATTAAAGATTAAAGGGGAAAAAAGATGAACATGATCATTCTTGGTTACCTTGAGAGAGTTCTTGAATCTTCAAGCAAAATTTTAGTTTTGATCCATGAGTAGAATCTTATTTTCAATGTTTGACATTATAAAGTACAGAAATGGATTTTAAAGGGTGAGTAGTGGTGATTTGGAGTTTTTTTGGGAGAGATTGGAGGTGTTTAGAGTGGTCTTAGGCTTGGAGAGTGGTGGTGTGTGTTCTTGGAGAATTGGAGAGAATTGAGAGAAGTTGGACGAAATTTGCTGAATACGGTTGGCCGAATGGCTAGAGGAATTCTTGTGATTGAATTTTTAGATTAGGGAGAAGAGGGAAATCTGGTTGTTTGAAATTCAAAAGGAGTAATTTAGGGAGTGAAATGAGGTAGAAAATATGGTACGAATGCCTTGGTTGATGGAGGTTCTTGGAGCTGCTATGGCCGATTGGAATTTGCTGAAGTTTTGCAGAGATGAATGAGGCTGAAGGAGCTATAGGGTGACCAAAATGTGGAGTGCAATGGTGGAGGAAATTTCTGGTTGGTTGAGGCTTAATCCATGGGAGTTTCATGGAGTAATTTGCTGAATTTTTTAATTCCAATTGAAAGCTTGATTGTAGTGCTTTAAGAAGTGGCTATGGTGTTCATTTTGTGCAGATCAATGGACGAGGTGATGAAGTTCAGTTCATGGCTAACTAAGGTTGGTTTTACAGAAAAATAGGAGTGAGTTTCGTACAAGGTTGAAGAGGGAGAAAGGCTGCAATTTCTGGTTGTTCATTCAAGAGGTTTGCTGGAATTTTTGTGCAGATTTTTCTACAATGTTCCTGCCGACTTGTAGAAGGTTTGGAGGGGTATTGGAGGGTCCTTTAAGCCTGGTTTCCAGCCTTCTTTTTGGAGGAAAGACAGAGTTAAATTGATGGCTTGAAAGGTGGAAGAAACAGCTTGGTTCTTGGCCTACCAAGCTGCGAAATTGCCCAGGAATTTTCCTGGTTTGCACAGGTCTTATGCCATCCGATTTTTGGCCAATGATTTCAGTCTTCAAGCTGAACAAGTTGGTTATTTTTCTGGCAATATTTGAGTGAGAAAAAAAAGGCTAAAGTTTTTGAAAGCTGAACTAGCCAAGAAGCTGGAAAATTTCCAAACTGCTACGTGAAGAAGATGAACACTTACATAGTGGAGTTTGAAGGTTCAACCATGGAGATTAATTCTCTTGGGAACTTTCCTTAACTCCATCCCCATTTTCAGTCAACATTCTATCCTGAATGAGACATTTTCGAAATTCCAAGATCAGAGAACCTTACTGGAATTTTCTGGAAATAAAATTTGGATTTGGATAATTGAACAAGCTTAATTGATTAGTAATTTAAGGTAAGCTAGGGAACAAAAAGGGCATGAATCCCTTAAGAATTTTTGTAGGGTACAAGAGTAGGATAAAAATATTCCCTTCAAGTCTCCCTTAGGACAACACTCCTACTTCTACTCATGCCATGCAAGGTCGAAAATATCCTACCCTATAAAAATAAAATTTAATCACAATAAAGCTTAATTGGGGGGGGTTTGAACTCAAGACCTTAGAGATGAATTCCAAAACTCTAACCACTAAACCACAACAACTTTTGTTCTTATTTTCTCTCCCAAATGTTTTTCCTATTTAATCCTCAAGCTATCTCCCTATTTTCACTTCAAGCAAAATTACCATTTTGCCCTTCCTACTCAGTAAGCACAATTGAACCTTCTAGACTATAAATCACAAATCCAAAGCACATAAAATCATTCAAAAATATATTTATGCATGCAAGAAAATATGATATACATCCCGATCCCCTTACTCTTGGGTTAGTTTTAGTTGGAGTTTCACATCCTCCCCTCCTTAGGAGAATTTTGTCCCGAAATTCAAGCGTACCACTATCTCAGATCGAGATACTTCCGCTTTACCCATTCTTTTGTTTCCCATGTTGCATCTCGTATGCCATGATGCTCTCACTACACTTTTACCATTGGTATCGACTTGTTCCAGAAAGTCTTGATACTATGCTCTAATATCCTCATGGGCTTCTCCACATAGCTCATATCGGGTTGCAACACCAACGGCTCATCATTCAAAACATGACCGGGATCGACATTGTACTTTTTCATCTGGGATACTTGAAATACATCGTGAATTCTTGTCAGTCCATCCGGCAAGTCCAATCGGTAAGCCACCGACCCAATTCTCTCTTTTATCGGAAACAGCCCCAAATACCTCATATTCAATTTCCCACCTTTCGGATGCTTTAAATTCCCTCTATTCAGTGTCAATCTCAGGAATACACTATCTCCTACCTGGAATTCCAACTCTCTTTGCCTATTGTCTGCATAGCTCTTTCGTCGGCTCTAAGCTATTTTCAACCTTTACCTGATTAACTTAACCTTGTCCAACATTTCTTGAATATAGACTTCTCCAGTTTTGCTTATATGACCATCTTCTGACTAACACCAGTATAGCGGTACCTAACACTTGCGTCCATACAGTGCCTCATACGGAGCCATCCCATTCGAAGCTTGGTAACTGTTATTATACGACAACTCTGCATATGGCATACATTTAATCCATTTATCTCCAAAATGCAGAACACATGCTCTCAGTATATCCTCTAGTATCTGCATGACCCTTTCTGACTGCCCATCGGTTTGCGGATGTGTCGTCGTACTGAACTTCAGATTTAACCCCATTGATTCTTGGAAACTGTCCCAAAATTAAGATGTAAACCTCGGGTCTCAGTCAGACACAATACTTGAAGGCACTCCATGTAGTCGGACTATTTCTCGCACATAGGTCTGAGCCAACTTCTCCATAGAGTCTCTTACATTCACTGGTATGAAATGTGCTGATTTGGTCAGTCGATCCACTACCACCCATATGGCGTCCTTTTGGGTCCTTGACATAGAAAGTCCGGTAACAAAGTCCATGGTCACTTCCTCCCACTTCCACTCAGGTACTGGCAACGGTTGTAACAGTCCCGCTAACTTCTTGTGCTCTGCTTTGACCTTCTGACAGGTGAGATATGTCGAGACACACTTAACCACATCCCGCTTCATTTTGGGCCACCAATAGGTCCTTTTTAGATCCTGGTACATTTTGACTTCCCCCCAAATAAATGGTGTACTTGCACTTGTGCGCCTCTTCCAAAATTTTACCCTTCATTGATGCTCTTCGGGTACACACAACTGATCTCTAAAATACAAAACTCCCACTTCATCTTGCCGGAATTCACTGCCTTGTCGTTTGAGCTCCTTGTCCTTGAAAAGTTGAAATTCTGCATTGCCTTGCTGGGCTTCAATAATTTCTTGCCTTAGATATGGTATCAACTTCAGGTTGCTAACAACAATTTTCTCCCCTAGCACTTCCATTCTTCTATCCAACACATCCTGAAACACTTGAATTTCTTGCACTCTTAGTCTGGCCATACTAACTTTCATGCTCAGGGCATCAGCAACAATGTTGGCCTTCCTAGGATGATAGTTGATTGGGCAACAGTACTCTTCCAAAAATTCCATCCATCTTCGCTATCTCAGATTCAAATCCTTCCGGGTGAAGATGTACTTCAGGCTCTTATGGTCAATGAACAATTCATATTCCGCCCCTTACAGGTAGTGTCGCCACTTTTTTAAAGCGAACACAATAGCAGCCAACTCTAGGTCATGCGTGGGGTAGTTGACTTCATGAGGTCTCAACTTCCAAGAAGCATAGGCGATCGCCTTCTAGTCTTACATCAACACGGCTCCTAAACCTTCTTTTCAAGCATCGGTATACAGCGTGTAAGGCTTATCTCCTTCTGGCAGGCTCAACACTAGTGTTGTTATTAATCTCCACTTTAGCTCTTAGAAACTCTTCTCACATTTCTCACTCCAAGCAAATGGTACATCTTTCCTCAGCAGTCGGGTCATAGGCGATACAAGCGTTGAAAATCCTTTGATGAACCTCCTATAATAGCCAACTAATCCTAAGAAGCTTCGAATCTCGGTGATATTCTCCGGCTGCTTCCAGTTTGAAACTGCTTCAACCTTCGCTGGGTCTACCTTGATGCCATCCTTAGTCACCACGTGGCCAAGAAATGCCACACTATCTAGCCAAAACTCACACTTGCTAAACTTGGTGAAAAGCTTGTGCTCTCTTAGCTTCTCCAATACCAGTTTCAGATGTTCCGCATGCTCCTCCGAACTCTTAGAATAAATTAGGATGTCATCAATAAAAACCACAACAAACTTGTCCAAATAGGGTCGGAACACTCAATGCATCAAATCCATAAATACTGCTGGAACATTGGTTATCCCGAATGGTATTACTATGAACTCATAATGACCATATCTTGTGTTGAAGGCCATCTTGGGAACATCCTCCTCTTTTATCCTCACTTGATAGTATCCTTGCCTCAAATCCAGTTTGGAGTAACAACTGGATCCTTGCAATTGGTCAAACAGCTCATCAATCAGTGGTAATGGATACTTATTCCTGATCATTAAGTTGTTCAAGCCCAGATAGTCAATACACAGCCTCAAAGTCCCATCCTTCTTCTTCACAAATAGTACAGGTGCTCCTCAGGGCGACGTGCTAGGTCTGATGTAGCCTTGCTTCACTAACTTTTCAAACTGCTCATTCAGTTCTTTCAGCTCCGCCGGTGACATCCGATATGGAGTTCGAGATACCGATTCTACTCCTGGAACTAGGTCAATGGTAAATTCAACTTCTCAGCTGGGAACACATCGGGAAAATCCTTTACTACCTCGGTATCCTCTAGAGTGCACTAGTCCTTCGGCTTCTTTATCACATAAGCCAAGTATCCTTAACATTCTTACTTCAGTAATTTCCAAGCCTTAGCCCCAACTATCAGATACTTTAACTCCTTTACTCCCTCACCGTTGAATTCCAACACATCACACCCCCGTCTAATGAACTGAACCGATTTATTCTTACAATCTACCCTAGCCCCATGTTTAGCTAGCCAATCCATTCCCAATATTAAATCATAATCATCAATATCCAGCACTATCAAATCTCCCTCCAAGCTTTCTCTCCCCACATCAATTTTACAATTTCGCACATACCAATCTGCTTGCACCATCTTCCCCAAAGGGGTACTCACCAAAAAGGTAAAAGGCAGCTCTACTCTATCCCAACCCAAATGACATTTACAGCTCTTGTTTAAATAGGAATGAGTATATCTAGGGTCTATCAATGCATTAACAGAACGTCCTTAGATAGTAAACGTACTTTCCACCACTGCCGCATCAACTCCAACCTCCTCTCGATTGAGAGCGAATACCTTTGCTTTCACTTGAGGCTTTGGTGCTCTACTCCCTTATGCTCCCATGGTATTGGCTCGATTGGCCCTCGGGTTCTAAACCGGATTTCCTTGCCCGACTCGATGAAGTTTAGGGTAGGCGTTCCGCAAGTGGTTTGGGTCTCTGCAGTGGTAACATTTTCACTTACCTCCTTTAGACCAACAGTTCTTCTCAGTAAGGCCTCTTTTTCCATATTGTCGGCATAACAGAAGGTTCTGTGCAGGACCAGACGGTGCTGTCCGAGCTTGCTTTCCCCGATTGTGCCCTGCTAGTTGGCGGGGCACTTGTTAGGTTACTGCCTCTGGAAAGGTCCTTGCGGTTGCCTTGGTGGCTGGAAAGGTCTCAATGCCATTTGTTACGGTCCTCATTTTCTGTCCAGGTGGCTGCGTCAACGGCCCCTGAATAGGTCATTGGTGGAAAAGATGCCAACGCCCTCCTCAATTCCTACCTGAGTCCCTTAACAAACTGCCTCGTTTTGTTCTATTCGATGTCCACCAGTCTCTTGCAGTACTTTGATAGCTAGGTAAATTATGCTGCATATTGGGCCACCATCATACCCCCTACTTTAAATTCTGAAACTCGTCTTCCCACTTTTTCACTATCCACTGAGGGATATACTCAGCTCTGAATGCTTCAACAAAATTGGCCCACGTCCAGTCCTGATCAATCATCTCCCAGTCATCCTAAACCCACTACCACCATGCCCGGGTTGGGCCCTTTAAATAGAATGCAGCAAATTTTACCATCCACTCCTCAGTGTACTGGAGCGTAGCAAATATGTCCTTCATCTGCTTTATCCATTACTCAGCTTTCTGTTCTTGTTCAGCTTTGCCTAAGAAAACGAGCGGTTGAAATTTTAGAAACCACTCCAATGCTTCATCCTCTCCCTTGGGATTCCTTCGCTCAATCAAAGTCTGCAGAATCTCTACCTTCTTGTTGAATGCTTGCCCTATCGTTACTCAACAGGTATTTCAGACCCCATTTCCAAATCTGGTTCACTTTTGATTACCCAGTTAGGTGACAGCATTTGGGTCACTTCAACCTCTGGTGCCACAGGTTCTGCCTTTGAAACTCTCCTGCCTGATGTGGCTACGCAGCGCTTAGGTGCCATTCTAAACCATACCTAAATGATGAGTTTATGCATTCAATGATTAAATCATTTCAGTTAAGCATGCATTCATAGTCAGATTTAAGTAAAAGAAAATCATATGCAAGTTTTGTCCAAAAAAAATTGCTTATAAATTTCTCTCAAATCTTAGAGTACTCAGGTACTCTTATTTGCATAAATTTGAAATGAAAGCAGTAAACAAAAATGAAATCCTTAACATGGAAGTTCATGGAAGCAGAAAATAAATAATCTTGATCCTAACAGCTCTTTAGCTCCTCTAGTCCTCATCAGAATCTTCAAAGTCGGCCACATATAACCATCCCCCGGAATTCTTAGAGAAGTCTATCCCAGCCCCACTTGCAAACCCCTCCATTGGCTCTTTCCCGAGTCACCTAAAACTCTCCCCGGTGTCAATCTAGCTGGGTAGAGGTATGAAAGAAGGCCTGGGTGGAGATTCATAATCTATCTCCCCTGGGTCATCACTATCAGCTGACAAATCAACTATGGGACTAGAAGGGCGGGGAACATATTCCATACCAATCTCCACATCTTCACTATCAGAATTTAAGTCTGTCACAGGTATTAGGGGTGGCTCATTCATTGGGACCTCATCGTCACTGCTATCCTCCAAGGGAATAATTGGCTACGGTGCAGGCTGAGGTACTAGTAGGTCTTTTGGGTAGTTAGGAATAGGAGGATGCCACTGCTATCCTTTCCTTATGGTTCTAAGCATTCAAACCATCCTACAACACAAACAAGATAAGTTAGATCAAAGATTTAAACTTAATAAAATAGACCATATTCTTTCAATATTTACTCAAACCTAGTCTCTGATACCACTTGTAACACCCTACAACCTAGGCCCAACAGGGCCGGGGATGTCGCCCCGTCTAAAGGACATGGCGTCTTTATAACTAGGTCACACAAACGAAAATAAAACAATTCTTTGAAACTAAAAACTTATTACAACACAAAAATTCAAGAACAAATCCAAAATAAATTGTTCACTATCATCTCTCAAAGCAACATATAAATTAAATAACAAAGAGTTTTCAAGAAGGCAACATTCTAGATATTCATCTCCACAATAGGATCGCCCTGAAAACATGGCATAAAAAGGTGATGAGATAAAAATCTCAGTAAGCCCGTGTGTACTTTGAGTGTTTCAGGTAAAAAAATTCATGTATGCAAGCTATAAGAACTTCATAAGAAAAAGTACTGGCAAGCATTAAATAATGTTAAAAACAGAGAGTGGCGTTTTGCATTTCCAACCATACATATGCACCATAAAATCAACCACTCAAAAGGGCGGCCATACTTTACCACACGTTGGGCCCCATAACCATACAATGGTCAGAATGCGACACTTTGTACAGACTGACAAAAGGTAGGTGTATGGTCTACCGGGTAAGATACTCCCCCTTCTCTACACCAAAACAAACTGGTTGTCCACTCCGGCAACACACAGTCCATATGACTGAAACCTACTAGCTTGGGTCGGCATGACTAAGTAGTACTATCGCTTCTCGAAGTTGAGTTCATCTTCTGGAGGTGGCCTCCTGCCAGAAGACACACTCTTACTCTTTGAAACTAGTACTACTAGCCTACCCTTATTGAGTACTTAACGTTGTTTATCCCACTTGGGAGGAAATTGATAAAACATTGCTTTACATAGAAATGGAAATCAAGGGTTTCTAAGGTTTGTGCCAAAGTTGTCTTTAGCAAAAGTTTAGTGTTGGAGTAAAACTGCTTGTTGAATTTCAAATAATTTGTTTGATTGAAACAAGAAAGGAAACAGTCCTCAATTTCCTTTACAAAATGAGTGTTCACACACTTCGCGTTTGGCTTGCCATGGTAACCTTTTTTCATCAAATAAGTTTTATGTAGGAGCATACCTGATCCTTTGCTTGAGCTAATTCAAAGATCTTCCAAAGCAGACCTAAACCCGCCTGGGGTAAACACATGCCATAATTAAATTCAAGCCAAATTTTGCTTCCATAAATAATCCTAGTTCAACTTACCACAATCATGACCCTAATGTCCCCAACTTTAAGGCTAGATGATAAAAGGATTTTATAAAATAAATCTAGCTTGATAATAAAATAACTAGGGATTGTGAAATAATTATTAATAAGTTATAGGTTCAAATATAATCTTTGTTATTAATAAATAAACTAAGGTTTATTTGATGAAGGTCCTAAGTCCTAAATGATATTAAAATAATAAATTATTACTATTCTCTTAATTAGAAATTAATAGTTAGAAAATAATAAATAAAATTAATACAAAGTAAATTTTATTATATTTTGATTAAAAGATAATAAATAAATTTTAATCGTGTTTATGGACATATGACTTATAAGATTAATATTTTACCTATTATGATTATTTATATAAAAGGCTTTATTTAATATTATTATTGTGTATAATATTTATATATTTTATTTTTAATAAAAGATATCATTTATTTAGCTAAAATATCACTATTCCATTTAACAATCCAATTCCAAAGCTTCCTAGGGTTTTCGAAATTATGGGAAGAAAATATAGTTCTAATTTTTATTAATGTAATAAAATTGGCTAACTTAAATAGTTTAGGATCAACAAGGTCATGATCATAATTCTCCTATTGCTAACAATAATAATGAACATAAACTCTAACACCAATCAACAAACCATTCAATTCATGAATAAAGGCTTAAATCTATATCTACCATCACATGATCCAAACTTTACTAAACATAATCATATTCATGGTTTCAACAAGAATACAAGAACATAAAACCCTAATCACAAAAGGTGACATAATATCTATCATGCTTAATCATTCACACTATCTCATGACATGAAGAGCATGCAACAACTACAAAATATCATAAAACTCAATCATAGCAAAACATCCATATGCTCCTATCCCAACTCCTTCATACAAACACATACTCAATCTCCAATCATATTCCATCCTTTTCTAACTACATCCAGGAGATATGATTTTAGAATTAAGGAGAGGGTTAAAGAGACATCCTCGAATGATGACTACCTTGATGAAGTCTTAAGAGAGTCCACACGCTTGGAAGACTTGATCCGACCAAGAAGGAAAAAGAGAAAATGGCCATGGTTGAAACAACCATTTCGGCCAAGAGAGAAAGAGAGAGTATTAGTATATTATATTAAAGATTGAAGGGTAAAAGAGATGAACATGATCATTCTTGGTTACCTTGAGAGAGTTCTTGAATCTTCAAAAAAAAATTTGGTTTTGATCCATGAGTAGAATCTTATTTTCAATGTTTGACATTATAAAGTAAAAAAATGGATTTTAAAGGGTGAGTAGACGTGATCTGGAGTTTTTTTGGGAGAAATTGGAGGTGTTTAGAGTGGTCTTACAAAAGGTTTGATGGGGTATTAGAGGGTCCTTTAAGGTTGGTTTCCAGCCTTCTTTATGGAGGAAAGACAGGGTTAAATTGCTAGTTTGAAAGGTGGAAGAAACAGCTTAGTTGTTGGCCTACCAAGCTGCGAAATTGCCTAGGAATTTTCCTAGTTTGCACAGGTCTTATTCCATCCGATTTTTGGCCAATGATTTCAGTCTTCAAGCTGAACAAGTTGGTTATTTTTCTGGCAACATTTGAGTGAGAAAAAAAAGGCTAAAGTTTTTGAAAGCTGAACTGGCCAAGAAGCTGGAAAATTTCCAAACTACTACATGAAGAAGATGAACACTTACAGAGTGGAGTTTGAAGGTTCAACCATGGAGAATAATTCTCTTGGGAACCTTCCTTAACTCCTTCCCCATTTTCAGTCAACATTCTATCCTGAATGAAACATTTTCGAAATTCCAAGATCAGAGAACCTTACTGGAACTTTCTAGAAATAAAATATGGATTTGGATAATTGAACAAGCTTAATTGATGAATAATTTAAGGTAAGCTAGGGAACAAAAATGGCATGAATCCCTTAAGAATTTTTGTAGGGAACAAGAGTAGGATTAAGACATTCCCTTCAAGTCTCCCTTAGGACAACACTCTTACTTCTACTCATGGCATGCAAGGCCGAAAATATCCTACCCAGTAAAAATAAAATTTGATCATGATAAAGGTTAATTGGGGGGGAGGGGGGTTTGAACTCAAGACCTTAGAAATTAATTCCAAAGCTCTAACCACTAAACCCCAACAACTCTTGTCCTTATTTTCTCTCCCAAATATTTTTCCTTTTTAATCCTCAAGCTATCTCCGTATTTTCACTTCGAGCAAAATTACCATTTTGCCATTCCTACTCAATAAGCACAATTGAGCCTTCTAGACTATATAAATCACAAATCCAAAGCACATAAAATCATTCAAAAATATATTTATGCATGCAAGAAAAAATGATATGCATCCCATCCCCTTACTCTGGGGTTGGTTTTAGTTACGGTTTCACATATAGTGTTCGATCTAACAGGATCTACATATTCTACCTTAAGCTCACACTTAAGGATTTTCAACCAGATTTCATTCACCTACTCAATGGTTTTAATCTGTACCAAATACAAGAGAAGATTACCACACTTGGTTTTTCAGAATCTCTCAATCAACCAACAAATCAAGGTTCATCCCAAATGAGTTTTACATAACAACCTTAATACATAAAGATGATTGAAGATAAATAAAATAAAAGTGGCACACGTTTTTGAATAGATATACACGAAGAATAAGCTCAAACACTTTTACCTTTTAGACGCAATTTGATTTCACTTTGAAATACTATGATAAACGAGATTTTTATTTTCTATAGAGCAAGAGTATTTCTTAGAAGAATAGGATAAAAATATGCTTTTAAATCATGTTTTGAAACCTTTTATAGAGGGATAAAGTGAAGTTCCAACAGCTAAAAAATTGGCTAATTTTCGCTGTCAGAATTGCCAAAGTTTTGGACTCAAGTTTTAGAAGATGATGCATCTAAAAAGTAAGTCTAAAATGGTACTTTTTTAGGCAAAATAGATTTGATATTGTTCATAGGATTTTGGATGAAGCTTGGTACGTCCAGACTTGGGTATAAAAATCATACAAAACTAAGCACATTCCCAATCAAGTTTAAATTAAAACGTTAAACCCAAATCACACATATGAGCAAGCGTACTCATCATTAACTGAGTATAGGGTTAAAACAAGTGTCGATCCTCAAGGAACAAGTAGACATTAATTGCCCTTCTTTCATTGTTTAACCGACTCGATAAAGTGAAAAACAAATAAAAAGAAAAATTAAAAAGAAAATAAAAAAATGTATATGTCTGTGTCAAGGATGTAGATTTATATAACTCAAGCCATTGTTTAGACAAACATGATCTTAAAGAACTTAACCATTATCATAACGAATCATTCTCTTAACGCCATGAAGGAAGAAAATAGACTCACTTTGATGGTCAATCCATGAAATCACTATCTTCTAGATAAATTAGAATCACTTGGCCCGCCTCAACTAATTCATCCAAAAGACGCATTAAACACAATCCTTAATTAAATTCCCTTGGTCTCGGCGAATTTAGAATATGAAATTAATCAATGAACCCTTGGTCTCGGAAGACATCAATAAATCTTCAATTACCAGTTCTTAAACAATCAACCCCCTTTGGTCCAGCAAGTCAATTGCCAACAGAATATGAAGTTAATAAATCGAAACACCCATCAACCCCCTTTGGTCCAGCAAGTTAATGGATATAATCAACTAACTAATCTCGTAATAAGCATAAGTAATTGAATACCATGAATAATAACCAATTAATCAAAAGATCAAATAACTCTAGAAATCATGAATATCTAAAACAATATTGAATTACAATAAAACAACTAGCATATCATTGTCAAGAAAAAGAAAACAATGTAAAAGAAAGAACTCATAGACAAGCCTCCTTCTTCTTCCTTTGAAGACCTTGTACAACCCTCCTTGAACTTGAAGAATTCCTTCTTGGACTGAGTGATTTTCTATGATGATCGATGAATTCTCTCCTTCTCCCTTGTGTTTTCTATCTATTTATAGGCTTAAGAGGTGCTTAAACTCGTGGGTACAAAGTTCTTGGCCGAGTAAAAGTTGGAAGCTGCTAAAACTCTTCAGATTTCCAAAAACGCGTAGAAAGATCGCAATACCGCCTCAGGGACAAACCACAGCCGGCGTCGCCTTGGTTCTATTTCTCCACTCGTCTGTCAATTTTTCTCCGAATTGTGCACATACATTCCAAAATGCAGCCGGCGCCAGTTCCAGCCTTGCAGCCGGTGCCGCCTTTGCTCTGTTTCGCGACGGTTTTGCTTTGTTTTACCCAAAATCCTGAGATAATGACTAAAATACCTTTCCAAGGGTAAAATCTCAAATATGAAAGAATATGACTACTTATTTCACAAAATGTATTACAAAAGAGCCTCAAATAACTAAGCAAAGTATAACCAATTTAGCTCCTATCACATTCCCCCACACTTAACTCTTTGCTTATCCTCAAGCAAAGTATCAAGAACAAGTAGGAAAAACACAAGGTTTTAATCACTCAATTAATTCCAAAACCATATCTTCAATGCTTTCTTTACTCATGAACATAAAACATATAATACCAAATCTTTCACAGCCAATGCAATACTTGTGTAGTGATAAATGACATAGTAGAACCATCTCAATACTTTACAATATTCTCAAACCATTGGAAAGAAGTCAGTTCAAAAAGAGCATGCATTCCATATGCTTACTTTTCATACACTCTCTCCACTAATCCGAGACATATCATGATTCTACTTAGATCAAGTAAGACTTTTAAGCTTGTAATGTAAGGTCAAAGGTTTGTAATGTGGCTTAGCAAACGAAATATATAGGAACATCAAAAGTTAAAGAAAACTGAGAGCAAGTAAGAAAAGGGTAACCAAAATAAACCTATAATTCCCAACTCTTCTTGCTCTCCTATTCCAAGAATCAATTAAACCATAACCTTATATAACAACCCTTATGCATTTCAAGAAAATCCTGTATTGTTCTTCTTTTTCTTTCTTTTTCACCTCTTCTTATCATCATCTCTTTTCCTCACAAGCTCACTCAATTTTTCCAGCAATGGTGTCAAGTGTTTTATATGAACTTACTTTTATAGTTCACTCACCATCCCTTTTGTGATCTTTTCGCTCTTCTTTTTTTCCAATTCTTTTTCAGTTCTCTCTTCTTTTACTCCTCTTTTGTTTTCACTGATGCTGTTCTTTTCTTTTTCACTCACTTTTCTTTCTAGCAGCTTGTTGTTTTCTCTTTTCACTTCCTCTCATTTCTTTTCTTTTTTCTCATCTTTTTCAGCTCAACATTCTTTTCTTTCTCAATTTTTTTCAACTTCTTCCTTCCATTCCACTCTCTTTCTTTTCCTAGCTCCACTTGTAATTGATCCATGACTGAAAGTTACAAGTCATGATCTCCATCCCTGCATTTTTTCCAACATACATATAATTTCATCCTTCAAGAGCATAAAGATTTGGAAATTATACAAACTCTCAGCACAAGTAATGGACAAAATATCGTGACGAGTTTTAAAGAAAAAAATCACCAATTTAGGCTCAAAATAGGCACTAGAGATAATATAACAATAGGTAGGCTTCAAATGCTCAAACTATCTAAAAAAGGCCTAGTATCATCATCCCTAAGTTAAATCATGAATGTCTTTCTTATTTCGCCTTAAGAGGTATTCAAGTAAGTTCTAGAATGTTCCATGAATTTTAGAGAAAAACAGGTTTAAGAATAATGCAAAGCATTTGATCAAGAACTACTTTGTCCAAGTGAGTGTAAAAAGTCATGCATAAGCCATCAATGATCTAGAACATATGCTCCATAATCCATCATAAAGACATGCACTAAAAAAAAAACAGCTTGAAATCTCCAGAAAATCAAAAACTAGTGAAAATTTTTAAAAAATCCCGCTCCCAAGAATATGTATAGAAGAATTGTCAATTAAACCACTCCACCACACTTAAACTGGACATTGTCCTCAATGGCCAAATAAATATAACCAAAATAACCAATACCATGGGACCAAACAAAATAAAGGAGAAGAGATAGGAAAAACAAACTTCCATTCATTGTGGCGTACAAGAGCTGAGTGCATGAAGAGGGAGGCAGCATCAACGTACCTAAAAAATACAAAAGAAAATACCAAAGTGTAACAACTAGAAAAGAAAATAAAGCAAAAACAAACGAAATAGAAATACAACGATAGGAAAGCCAAACTAACTAAAACAAAAACATGAAAAGAGAAAGGAAACAAAAACAAAAGTGAGCAAGAACACATCATCAATCCTCTGTAGCATCCTCCTCCTCATCAGCGAGTGTAGAGGGGCCTGCACCTTCATGTGGCCTAGAAGGATGCTACCTCAACTCAGTCAACTGCTGTTTCATGGTAGCTTACCATCGTGCCATATCTTCCATAGTACCCTGCAAGCGTAGGAGCACCTCCATTTGCTGGTCGAGGCGCCCCAGTACGGTGGTCTCAAAGTCAATCCGGGAGTGGGACAGAGAATGGCCAGCTCTAGCACATGTCGGTGGTGGTGGCTACTCCTCCTCCACTATAGGTGGCCTTTCCTGACCAGGATGTTGGACCTCGAAGGGAGTAAGCCATTTCGTCAACTCCAGGCCATATTTGTATTCGCAACTCATAAGAGTGTGCTCAGTGACCATATCGTGCTCAGTGGTAGCCTCCATGAGTTCTCTCTCAAGACTCACCCCAAAGTCCTTTAGAATCTTCATTATAACCAAGGGAAAAACAAAGGCTTTTGTGGAAAGACGGTGATGAACAACCTCCCTAATAGATTGGATGATCAAAGGAGCAAGAGGGATAGGTAATGTGTTCATCATCTGGTGTAGAATATAAATGTCAATAAGCCTACTTTCATTGAAACCACTAGCACGGGGAACAACATTAAACCCAAACATGTACACCAACGCGCGAAAGTTGGCTGCCAAGTCATTGTTGGAATAGAAACTGTTAGCTTGGAAGGCATTATGCTTATATAAGCCTAGGGTTGCTCGCGTCCCCCTAACATCCCAATTCGAGTCCGAAAGAATCTTTTGATTATTCACATCAGTCCCTTGCCAAGAATCATTGTCATAAACCTGGAGGAGGTGAGATAATTGGTTTTGAATTATGACAATAGGAACTCCTTTCACTCTTGTTTCAATATACGAGAGATGTTTATTACCCTTGTCTGTCATATTAGTATAGAATTCATTGACAAGCACGGGGTAAAACTTCCCTTTCAATTGCACTATGGATCCCCAACCTAGTCATCTAAACATCATTCCTAATTTAAGTGCCCGGTCTAAGGTGGAGGAGAAAGTACACTCAACAATAATCTTGTTTGAAGCTCTCCTACTATACCATTCCTCACAAGAGGCATCAACAAACTCAGTAGGTCTAAGAGATAAGGGATCAACAGATGATAGAACTGTGAAGGAGGAAGTTCTTGCCCTTTTAGATGGTTGACTCCTTGCTCTAGAGATGGTCACAGAAAGAATGGAGTACTAAGAAGAGAGAACAGGTACGCTCAATCACTGAAGAGAGTATAGCTATCCCTACACAGATATATCTCAAATTTCACATAACCCTCAACCAAGCTCACAATCCACAAACCACAACTCCTTCAATGTATATCAACTCCAACATCCAATTCAATCAACCACTTTCACCCAATGCAACACAACCTGCACAATGCATGTAAAAGTCCACTGTAAAGTATAACTTGTGCTGATATCCTCAAAGCATGCTAGTAAACATGATCATGTGAATAAAGGCAATGGTATTATGTGATCAATAATGCACTTTCAATAGATTCAAGTGTCACCAATAACCATAATTCTAGCTCAAGCTATATGAATTCATGAATGATAACAAGCATGAATCAAGTAATGCAGGCTCAATAACTCCTAAGGTAATCCAATGAATGAAACTCAAGTAGGAATGCACAATCATAGAATATATAATTCCCAATTTTCAGCCAAAACTGTCCCTATAATTAGAAAAAATCAATTCCATCAATTTAACCGTAGGACTTAAATAAAAAGCATACCTTTAGGCTCTTATATGCATGGGCAAGCAAAAGATGCAAGCTTTTTGCGAGAATCTACTCCCTTTGCTTGTGGATTGAATGTGCTATTGTTGTGAAAAATCAAAGCTTTTGATGTATTTGATCCATAGGATCAATAAAAAAGAAGGTAAGAGATGTTATGGAGGTGTTTAGAAGTTGAAAAATCAAACTTTGGGCACTAATGGATGTGAAGACGGCGCGGGCTTGAGAGGATTTGCGAGGGAGAAAGGAGGTTTTGAAGAAAAAGTGGCCAAAATGGCCCTTTAATTATGTTCCTCCCGACAGGAACCGGCGTCGGCCCGGCTCTTGGAGCAGGTGTTAGCTCTATTCTGTCCGGTTCTTTTTTTTTTTTTTTTTTAATGCAACATGCAATACTGATGAATCATGCAATTTAATTCATGAAGACACGATAAAAAGAACAAAACAAAACGACGAAAATAAAAATTATTTCAAACAGCAAAAATGACTCACTGCTTTCCACAACCTACACCTATAAAAGATAAAAAGAAAGTTAGATAACCAAAATTCATATTTAAAACAAAATTAAAAGAAGAAAAAGTTAGTCAATTAAACATTGTCAGAGTCAGTAGGTTAGATTACAAAGATACACACGATACAAAAGATAGCACATTTTTGTGAAAAGAATAATTGTACATAATTTACATATTTATGTATTTACATATTTACATGGTTAAATCAACAAAATCCAAGTTTTCATGCTATTGTTTCCCAGCAACGGCGCCAAAAACTTGATGCGTCCAGACTTGGGAATAAAAATCATACAAAACTAAGCACATTTCCAATCAAGTTTAAATTAAAACGTTAAACCCAAATCACACATATGAGCAAGCGTACTCATCATTAACTGAGCATAGGGTTAAAATAAGTGTCGATCCTCAAGGAACAAGTAGACATTAATTATCCTTCTTTCATTGTCTAACCGACTCAATAAAGTGAAAAATAAATAAAAAGAAAAATTAAAAAGAAAATAAAAATATGTATATGTCTGTGTCAAGGATGTAGATTTATGTAACTCAAGCTATTGTTTAGACAAACATGATCTTAAAGAACTTAACCATTATCATAACCAATCATTCTCTTGACACCATGAAGGATGAAGGTAGACTCACTTGGATGGTTAATCCATGAAATCACTATCTTCTAGATAAATTAGAATCACTTGGTCCATCTCAACTAATTCATCCAAAAGACGTATTAAACACAATCCTTAATTAAATTCCCTTAGTCTCAGCGAATTTAGAACATGAAATTAATCAATGAACCCTTGGTCTCGGAAGACATCAATCAATCTTCAATTACCAGTTCTTAAACAATTAATCCCCTTTGGTCTAGCAAGTCAATTGCCAACAGAATATGAAATTAATAAATCAAAACATCCATCAACTCTCTTTGGTCCAACAAGTCAATAGATATAATCAACTAACTAATCTCGTAATAAGCATAAGTAATTGAATACCAAGAATAATAACCAATTAACCAAAAGATCAAATAACTCTAGAAATCATGAATATCTAAAATAATGTTGAATTGCAATAAAATAACTAACATATCATTGTCAAGAAAAAGAAAACAAAGTAAAAGAAAAAACTCATAGACAAGCCTCATTCTTCTTCCTTTGAAAACCTTCTTGTACAACCCTCCTTGAACTTAAAGATTTCCTCCTTAGACTGAGTGATTTTCTATGATGATCAATGAATTCTCCCCTTCTCCCTTGTGTTTTCTATCTATTTATAGGCTTAAGAGGTGCCTAAACTCGTGGGCACAAAGTTCTTGGCCGAGTAGAAGTTGGAAGCTACTAAAACTCTTCAGATTTCCAAAAACTCGTAGAAAGATTGCAGTACCGCCTCAGGGATAGACCACAGCCGGTGCCACCTTGGTCCTTTGGAGCCGGCGTCGCCTAGGTTCTTTTCTCCACTCGTCCACTGATTTTTCTCCGAATTGTGCGCATACATTCCAGAATGTAGCCGGCGCCGCCTCTGCTCTGTTTCATGACAGTTTTGCTATATTTTACCCAAAATCCTGAGATAATGACCAAAAATACCTTTCCAAGGGTAAAATCTCAAATATAAAAGAATATGACTAGTTATTTCAAAAAATGTATTACAAAAAGTCTCAAATAACTAAGCAAAGTATAACCAATTTAGCTCCTATCAAAGCTTTTGGATGCAGATTCACCCAAATCACTCAATACAAAATTCTAAGGATTTAAAACTTTGAAAACTTTTTATTCTAGTGCTTCAAGGTAGAATTAAACTGAATCATAAGGTAAATAAGACATAGGAATTTACATAAAGAAATACCTTAACAAAAATTCCTAGTCTATGGTTCTTCCATAACAGATTCTTGGTATACAATTTTTAAGCTTGATCTTTTTCTTGATTTCCCATTCTCATATTCTATTGCTTCAAGAGTTTCTTGACAATTCAATTTGTATGCCTTGGAAGAACTAAGGTCAAACATGTCCACAAATAGAGGTCTATGTTTGTACACCTTGGAAGAACTATTCAAAAATTTTTGTTCTAAACCAGTGCCACAATATAGAGGTCTAAGTTTTAATGTCATCAGCTACAGAAATGACACAGAAAAGACAAAAAACTTTACCTTTATCCAAGCAGTGATGGATTTAGAAAAATGGCAGGATAAGAAAGTATTAGGATTAGACGTATCAGCTAAAAATTTAATGGATCATGGAATGCTTTGCAGGGCATATATTCCAAGAAATATATATACCTTTACAAAAAGGTTTTTTACTCATTCAAGACAGTTGGAGCACATTTGCAGTCACATGATTGAAACAGAACTTTGTAAGCATGGACACATAAGGATGGCATTCTCAGTAATACCCCCTTTGCTTCATCCAATTTATCCAGATGACTGTAAAACCCAGATTCTCATCTCCCCTGTTCCTTCCTTCAAGCCTAGACTAATATATGAATACAGAAATCATATCGTTGTTCCTGAACAAGAAACACCCATTCTATATCAAATTTCTAACTATAGGGCATTGAAGCTGTCAGATATCTATGAATGTTCTTTTGGAACTGTGCACAACCTTATTGCAATATGCAGGAATATGAAAATCTTCTCGAATTTTGTATTCCCTGGTAATGTTTATGTTCATTTCTAAAGCTTGTTCAATGACAATCCTACCCTTTCAATATTTTACAAAAATTGCAAAGCCAAGTCTGATTGTACAATCTAAGGAAAAGTCTATGACCGTGATATTGCCTACTGAGGCTTCATAGTTTATGAAGATGATACAGATCAAGAATATGATGATGATGAGCATGACAAACTGGCAACATGATGGAAACATAGTTAGTGGAGTAGATACTAAAATGGTCCCTACTGCTTTTAGAAAGCAAAAATAGACTAGGTATGGTGAGAATGCCCACAATAATGTAATGTGAACTCTGTTTTTATCACTACCATCTGATTATTTAGTAAAAAATTTGTACAAAGTGCGTCCTTACTTTTGTAAAGAAAAATGTGTGATCCTCACGTTATTATTACTTACACTTTATGTCAAAGAAAAACTGTTGAGGAGTGTCCTTTTGTAAGTAGGTGGAATTGTTGTCCCACCACTTAAATAGGATCAATTTGTCAAAAACCATGATGTCCCACCACTTTTCGAAGAGTCAGATAGCTTTTACTTTTTTGAAGAGTCAATTGTTGGATAATAGATCTGAAAAGTCAAGTTAAGCTCAGTATATAAGTTGATGCTTGTTTCACTTTGGTCACACCCCAAGTCGAAACATTCCACAAAAACATGAGTTGTGTGTGTGTTTAGTAAAATTGGTATCAAAGCCATAACTTAAAGTTGGTGTGGATAGCTCTCCTGTATCAGTAGTACCTGAGTCTGTAAACAACTATATTGTAATCAAGTAAAGTATTATGGAGTAGTGAGGTCTTTGATGTAATACCCTATAGTTTTATCTTCGATTGGCTATTATTTATAATAGGAAGAGAATTTGGATCAATGGTTAGAACAAAAGTTTATCAGTGTAATGAGACGAATATTTTGGTATAATAATATTTTGTCAGGACCTAGATGCAATTATTGAATTTGTTCGACCAGTACCCAAAATCTTCGGAAGGCTACTATTGTTAATAAAATAAGAATTTGAGGGTACGCTGAGAAGAGAAATTGATCAGTGTGATGAAATGCACGTTTTAGTGTGAATTATCCTATCTAGGTTACCGGGGGCATTTTCATCATTTTGATCGCACCCGCGACTTTGACTGTAAATGTGACCAAACAGAGAAGGAATAGAAGAATTTAAGTATTACTAATGGATTCAGTGGAATTTTTGGAGTTGAATGGTGAAATACAATATTTTTCTCTTTCGGACTCGATTTTGGTCATTTCTGAAGAAAATAGGAAATTGTAGTTAAAACAGTGCGTGTGGCATTTTGTGATTGGTAGCCCATGGACATGTGTCAATTTAAGAGAGGTTGTATGAAGGATTCATGCAAGATGCATGGAATTAAATTATTACAAAAAAAAATAAAGAATGATGTGTAATTTTGTAATTAGAACACATCACTTGTGGGGCCCGTTTGATTAAGGTCTTGAGCAATGTTATTGGCTAATATTTGGAACATGAGAAGATGAATGAATGGCTGAAATTGGCCAAGAATCCGACAGCCATGCAAGAAGAAATGAAGGGAATTTTTGTGGAGGAAAAAAGGGGTTGGTGTGTAAAAATCCCATTAGAACACACCAAGTATATCCACCATTCAATTAATAAAAACAAGAAATGAATGGCTAAGGTTGAACAGTGAATAGTGGTGAGAAGGGGCTATTATACAGCCAGAATTTTGCCAGCCATGAAGGAGAAAAACTAAGTGAAAAGGGAATTAAACAAGAGCGAGAGAGAGAGAGAGAGAGAGAAAGAGAAAGGCTAGTGTGTGTTCTTGGTGTTCTAGGTGAGTTTTGAGAGTTCTTGGAGCAAAATCACTTCAAACAGCCTCAAATTCAAGGTAAAGCCCTATCTTGCTTGAATTAAAGTTGTTGTTGGGTGAATGATGATTATGTTGATATGAATTTTAACATGAAAACATGATTTTCATGTCGTGATTTTGGATCAAAGCTAGGGTTTGTGAACTTTTATGTATGAACCTTGTATACGCTTCTATGAGTGTCGGCTACCTAAGGGTTTTTGAATGACTTTTTGTGTGAGGCAGAATTGAATAATTATAGTGGCTTGAAGGGTTGTTTTTTGTTGAGGAGATGATAACCAAGTAGAGTAAAAATGAAATTTTCTTGGTTGGGAAAAAATGGACTATACTAGCTTTTGATTGGAAAAGATGAATTTATGTTGAATAAGTGTGGCTCTTGTGAGCTATTACAATCTAGAAATCATAGAATTAAAGATGATTTGATGGAAAATTCAATGAATTAATGTTCCCAAGGTGTTAAAGGTTAAAGGAAAACAAAGGAAGGTATGAATAGTGGAATGGAAGTAAAACTACTGGGGCTGTTTTTGCCCTATAGCATGTCACGAGAACCAGGAATCTGAAAAAGGCCAATGCTAAATTAAGGTAGGAGTCTTACAGTCATTTTGGTATATCATAGAGCTAAATCGAAGTTTTGGATTAAAAGTTATGTCCTAAACAAAATCATGTGTCAAGCAGTGGAATTCCAAAAAAATAAAATCGAAAATGGATGAACTTAAGGATGATTAATTGTGTGATTTTGGATGAAATAAATGGGAAATATGAAGTGAATCCCTTGTATATGAAGGGAGAAAGGATGTGGAACAAGGAAAACAAAAGAATCAAACAAATGACAAAAAAACGACGTGAACGAAAGTTGAAAGTTTTACTTAACAGCCGGCTACCGATCGGCCCCGTCGGCTAACCGTCAGCTAAACGTCGATTGGACATCGGTTACCCGTTGGGGCACGTCGGCTATTTTTCGGCCGAACATAATTTGATCCAAAAATGATGTTTAATGTAGGTTTTTCAATAAACGGCTAATAGAACATTAAAAATGGTAGAAGCGGTGGTCGAACGGCCATAAACGGAAAGAGTTAATTAGAACACGAGGTGAGTTCCTTGGATTTCTAAAACCTTCTGAAAGCTAGTGTGATTTACTTTTCCATGAAATGTTATGTTTTATACCATTTTGAAAATCCCTGAAAATATTTAAGGTTTATCTAAGCAAGAATTACTTTTATACCATTTTGGGCTTGAACGAACTTCATAATTAGCTTGGAAACCTTGATGCATGATTAAAGCATGAATTTTGTGAATTTAGTCCTTTTGGATTAAATACTTGGGATTTTCAAAAAATGGTAGATTTTGGAATCGAGTATTTATAAATTGACTGGAATGCCCTTATTGGAACATTTTATGAAAATGTGTTTGGAAAGTTTAAATTTTAATCCACTTTTGGAAATAGAATTCTAGATTTCTTGAAATGAGAACCTTTTGGAATCGGGTATTTGAAAAATGATCTAAATGTCCTTATTGAGATATTTTATGAAGACCTTCGGAATTGGATATTCAATAAATGACTGAAGTATCCTTTTTGGAACTCTTGTGAACACTTTTCAAATTAGGTAAGGATAAAATGATGTGTACACCCTCAGAAAGCCTTTTGGAAACGGGTATGGGTAAAATGACCAAAATGCTCTTGAAAAATGACTTTTGTGATCGAGTATGGGCAAAATTACCCAAATACTCCCAGAAACTTATTTTGATGTATGAAAAGAACTCTTTAACCTATTTTGACACAATTTTGGAAAATGATATCTCTTGATGAGATTGACTTTTGAAAAACTACTTTTGATCCCTGAAATTATTTTATTAGCCTGATGCACCTCTGGAATGAATTGTTGGCCCTGCAAAGACTATGTGAATGATGATCTGACTTGTAAGTCAGTGGGATCAAATTTTAAAAAGTGTTATTTGCCCCAAAAATGTTTTGATTGAAAATCCTACGGGATTAGATAACCCTCTAACCTTATCAATCAGAAAGGGTTGGTAGTGGTGATATTGATTACTTAGCAAGGACTTTGATCTTTGTACTAGCCAACGTTAGAATTAGACGACCCTAGTAACCTCGCCTAGTTCTAGAGATTGTCTTACTCCGAACGGGGTGACAGTGCATTGAGAAGAGTTATCCTAGCTAGCCGTCTAGAGCCTGGCAAATACTGTGCCTTGTGTGTACTTTGTGATTTAGGTTGTTCACGGGTTAGGCTGGAACCTGGCATTGTTCAACCCCTTGCTACCTCGATGGTGATTGATGTCAGGATTGAGACCCCTGGCATACGGTAGCAAGTAAAAGATTTAGTGTGCTACGTGCACTTATTTTCCAGTGATTCACGAATTGAGTATTGTAGGCTGCGGTCTAAGTATAATGATACGTGCAAGTTGGTGTACTTTTCTGGCGACGCACAGATTGCGTATTAGAGGCTATGGTCTCAGTACAATAATACGTAGCACCAAAGGCAAAGGCTGCGGGCCTTGCATACAGGCCGACCTTCTATTGAAGAAGTGCCTGTAATTTGGAAATTGGGACAATGATTTGAAAGTAAAATACGGTTTCCCAAAAATGATTGAATTCTGAATAAACTCTTTCTAAGAAAGTTTTGGAATTGTTTCCAGTGAACAAATAAAATGCTTTCCCCATAAAAGTTTTATGTACACTGTTTCTTTAATAAAGCACTAGCACACACAGGACTCACTGGGTGATTTTTTACTCACACGTATCTTTTATCTTACCCTTTTATAGGATTCAGAGTTAAGCAGACCTACAGATAAAGGGATAACACCATAGTGACAGCAGTTTAGGTTCTGATGTTTCCTTTTTGATAATGTACCTTATCACTGATGTGAAGTGAAAATTTTCATGTATGAGATTTTATGTTATATATATGTATGTGACCATTAGTATAGGTAGTTGTATGGATCTAGACCTTGTATACTCTGTTATTTTCATTATAAAGACCTCTTGTCTAGGAAACTAGACGAGGTGCACTCCGTATTGATATGCTTCCGTTGTTACCTTTAGTAGGGGTGTTATATTTGATCTCTCAAGACTCTCCAGTTTGATGCAATAAAATCTCCTATTTATCTGCAGATCTAGTGTTTTAACTTAATTTTTCATTAATAATGATAAGTATATAGGCGGGAAACAAATAGCATTAGAGCTACGTGCTTGGGGAATTCTTTCCTTGCTGTCAGCAACAAAGCTACGTACTTAACTTGAATATCGTTATTTGATTAACAAGACTATTGATGAAGATTATGTTACATTTAATTCTGTGATTATTACTTGTGCTTGTGGTGTAAAGTTGAAATTATTGGTAGAAGGGCAAAAGAATCTAGTAGCTTCACATAAGACCAAATAGGAGTGGGAAATAGGTTCGATGGTGTAAACCTTAACATACAAAGAAAAAAAACTAATAAGCGCAAGAGAAACTCAACTAGTAGTTTATAGAAAACGATAGACGATACTCATCTGGGATAATTAATGGAGGAAGCATGTTCCTAATCTCTAAAGATAGACCAAATTGATAAAATGGAAAAAAAAAAGTTAGAATACATAGATCTTGCAGACAATATTTTTGTTCAAAAAACAACTTCGGATAAACATCAAATATGATGTAGTTTTAAGGGACCAATTTCAAAATACAAATTTGAACACTTGTTTCATGGTTTAGAAAATCAGCTTAATCTGGCAGTGGACTTAATAACAATCGTCTTGAATAATCAATTAAAATAAAACTAGGTTTTATCTGATTTATCAAGAATACATCTAGAACATAGAGATAAAATTATTTTAGAAATAAAACAATTAAAATCTAATTTAGATTATGCTAAAAATAGTTTACATATTAAGAAATTTAGGAATCTTCCTACTAAAAAAGATTTAAGTCATATATTACTAGGATTAGTTAATCCTAAAATAGAAATCCAACAAATCTTAGAAAATACTAAGAAAGAAATTTTAGAATTAAAATAGTTGTTAGAACAAAGTAAGAAGAGACAATCTTCAATAGATAAACATAGCAAAATGATATTAGGAATTCATAATAAGCAATCTAATAAATAATCCTAATTATCAATCTGCTTTAATAGAAAGCAGAAAATATTTAGAAGAAACTATAGGTATCTTTGATGAAGATAACATTATAAACAAAAGCCTTATGGTTCCAGGTGATAAAGTTATTATCAGGCAAAATACTGTAATAATTTTGTTAATGCCTGAAATAATTGAAAAGATAGAAACTCCAACTAGAGATACTGAAATCTCTAAAAAATTAAACTTCATTAGTAAATATTTAGAAGGTTTAAACTTAGAAATAGGTAAGAAACATGCAAGAAAATAAAAATCTCATATATTTGCCACTTGGAAAAAAAACCATGCATTATAGAGTTAAGTCTTTGGATAAATTGTTAGAACAACCTAAATTTAGAATAATCCATGAGATTATTAATCTAGGTGAAGTTGAGGTTCTTGAATACTAGATCTTACATAGATACAGTATTTATAACCTTATGACCAGTGAACAAATCCATAGCTGGGAAAATATAGAGAAATTTTAAGATGGCATCCTCAGGATTGTCAGACAAAGAAAAGTTAAATATCGTTACTTATGGTAGAATAGAAAGGGTAATAGATAGAGCTAAAAAAATTAGACCCTTTAAGATTGTAGAAACTGGTGTTGATCCAGAACAGCAATTAGAAAATTTTAGGGACAACAAAATTCAACCTAGTGCCCCTAAATGTTTGTATAATTATCCTCCTAGTAAAAACCATAAACTAGTCAACCATTACAGAGAACATTTAGTATCAAGTCCCAATAATAAAAGTACAACAATTCTACCAGTAACTACTAGAGAAAGTAGAAATGATTGTTAAGAGAAATCGATGAATTATTTCACTTAGGATGCATTATGATAGGCATTAAAGGAATCCATAGAAAAGAATTAGGAACTAAAGTTTTTATTCGACTCCTGGATACAAGACATAATGATATCATAACAACTATTATAGAAAATATGGAAGTTAACATGAGTCAAAATAACCAAATAGTCCATATATTACCAGATTATTTATTTCCCATTGACCAAATGCATGAACACCTTAAAATAATGGTCAAAAGTAAAAGGTATAATATGATAGAAAATGCTGAAAATCTATTGATTTGTAAGAATACTATAGGAAAGATAACCTCGGGAAATTGTGTAGGTTATATTGTTAAGGAAATAGAAATAGTTAAATTTTTAGCTAGTAAGAGAATAAAAGTACTACCAGGAAAGAAAATAGAAAATCATAGCCTTTTAGGAGAAACCTGGAATATCAATAAAATTTTAGATAAACCATTAATAATTTCAACTAGTGCTCAGTACTATACTGAAATTAATGGAAATATTAGTTGTAGGCTCAGTAATTATATAGGAACTGAACAAGAAAATGATGATGAGCAAGAACAGTAATAACATTCAACAAGCCTTGTTCCATATAAGTCAAATAGATAGAAAAGATTTAAACTCAATCTCTGAGTTTAGAGCTAGAATAAAGTATTATGTAGAAACAAGCAATAATAAGGACTTGTTTTAATCTATAGATGCTTAGGGTTCACTAAATGACCAAACATTATATGAACAAGCAAATAAATAATGGAAAAAGTCTTTATCAGATTTAGAAAGATTAATACAATAGGATCTTCATCTTTAAATAGTAAAGAGGATATGTTAGATGTAACACCCCACTACCTAGGCCTAACAGGGCCGAGGATGTCGTCCCGTCCAAAGGATAAGGGGTCTTTATAACTAGGTCACACAATCAAAATAAAACAATACTTCAAAAATTAAAACTTATTACAATCCAAAAATTCAAGACAAATCCAAAATAAAAATAACAATTGTTCACTCTCAACTCCCAAGCATCTCATAAAAATAAATAACAGAATATCTTCCAAGGCGGGCAACAACTAGCTACTTATCCCCACAGCAGAATCGACCTGAAATCATGGTAAAAAGGGTGATGAGATAAAAATCTCAATAAGTCCGTGTGTGCTTTGAGTGTTCCGTGAAAACAGTTCATGAACGTAAGGTGTAAGAACTCATAAGAAAAATACCAGCAAGCAATAAATAAAGTTCAAAAGTAGGAGAGACGTTTTGGCTTTTTCGACCATACAGGTACAATAAAATCAACCACTCGAAAAGGCGGCCATGGGTTACCACACGTTGGGCCCCATAACCATACAACGGTCAGAATGCCACCATTTTTACAGACTGACAAAAAGGTAGGTGATCGGCCTACCGGGTAAGATTCTCCTCCTTCTCTGCACCCAAACAACACCGGTTGTCCACTCTGGCAACACACAGTCCACATGACTGAAACTACTAGCTCGGACTGGCATGACTCAGTAGTACTGACGTTTCTCTAAGTTGAGTTTATCTTCTGGAGGTGGCCTCCTGCCAGAAGACTCACTCTTGCTCTTCAAAACTAGTACTACTAGCCTACCCTTATTGAGTACTCAACGTAATTCATCCCACTTGGGAGAAAACTGATAAAACATAGCTTCACTTAAAAATGGCAATCAAGGGTTTCTAAAGTCTTTGTCAAAATCGGTTTTAGAAACAGTTTAATGTTTGAATAAAATTGCTTGTTGTTTTTCAAATGATTGGTTTGACTGAAACAAGAAAGGAAATAGTCCCTAATTACCTTTACCAAATCAGTGTTCACAAACATCGGGTTTAGATTGCCATAACAACTTTTTGCAACAAACAAGTTTTATGCAGGAGCTTACCTGATCCTTTGCTCGAGATAAAATAAAGATCTCCAAAAGCTAACCTAACCCCACCTAGGGTAAACACAAGCCATAATTAAACTCAAGCCAAAATTCACTTTCATAAATAATCCTAACTCAACTTACTATAATCATGCCCTAGTGTCCCAAGCTTTAAGGCTAGATAATAAATAAAGGGTTTATAAAATAAATCTAGCTTGATATTAAAATAACTAGGGTTTATGAATTAGCTACTAATAAGCTGAAGGTTTAAATCTTGCTATAAATAAATTAGGGTTTATTTGATGAAGGGTCCAAGGTCCTAGATGATATTATTTAAAATAATGATTTTTAATAACTAATGGTTAGAAAATAATTGATAAATAAAATTAATTGTAAATAAATTTCAATAGGTTTTGATTAAAAGATAATAAATAAATTTTAATAGTATTTATGAATATAAGACTTACAAAGTTAATATTTTGCCTATTATAATTATTTATATAAAAGGCTTTATTTGATATTATTATTTTATATAATATCTATATATTTTATTTCTTTAATAAAAGCTATCATTTATTTGACTAAAATATCATTATTTTATATAAGAGTCCAAATCCACATTTTCCTAGGGTTTTCAAAATCACTAGAAGAAATTATAGTATTAATCATTTTATTGATGAAATAAAATTAGCTTATGGACAACAAGGTCATGATCATAATTCCTATGGCTAACCATAATCATGAACAAAACATCCAATTCATGAATAAAACATAGATCTAAATTTACCAAGACATGATCCAAACTCTACTAATATAAACATAATCATAGCCTTAACAAGAATACTTGAACATAAACCCTATTCACCAAATGTGACATAATCTCTAGCATGCTTGATCATTCATATTACTCACGACATGAAGACATGCAACCAACCCTAAAATGCCATACATTCAACCAAGACAAATCAACTCAGGCATCAATCCCAACTACATCATACAAACACATTCATTCTCATGCTTCAATCCCAACTCCATCACAAAACACATAATCAATCTCCAAATATATCCCATCCTCATCCCACTACATCCAAGAGACATGAATCTAGAATTTTAAAGAGGATATTGGAGAGGCTTACTTAAATGATGACTACCTTGAAGTAGTTTCGAAAGAATCCTCTCGCGTGGACAGCTTGATTCGTCCAAGGAGGAAGAAGGAAACATGGCCATGGTTGGAGCAACCAATCGGCCGAGAGAGAGAGAGAGAGAGAAAGAGAAAAAAGGAGTTCATTAGTATATACTCATCAAAGTAGAAGATGGAGATAACTGTTCATGCTTACCTTGAAGATGTTCTTGAGCCTTCAAGAAAATTCTGGTTTTTTATCCAAAAGTGAGGCTTTGATTTCCGTGTTTGATGTTAAAGATTGCAGGAATGGATTCACAAGAATGAGTAGGTATAATCTGGAGCTTTTAGAGAAGATTGAAGTGGTTTTGAATGGCCTTAGGCGTGAGAATGGTAGTAGGTGTTCTTGGTGTTCTTGGAGGTTTGAAGTGAATGAAGAAAATAGAGAGAGAGCTAGCCGAAATTCTGTGGGGAAAGGGTGGCCGAATTGTTTGGAAGGTTTTGGTAAATAGATTTTCAAATTTGGAAGGAAAAAGAAAGCTGGTTGTTTGAAATTCAAAAAGAATAATTTAGGGAATCAATTTTGGAAACAAATATGGTAAGGGGATCTTGGTTAATGGAGAGCTTTTGGAAGCTTCAATGGCCGGCTGATTGGTTGGGGTTTCTACTGGGATGAATGATGTTTGAAGGAGCTTTAGAGTGGCCGAAATATGGTGTACCATGGTGAAGGAATTTTCTGGTTGTTTGAGGGTTAATCTAAGGTAGCTTGCTAAAATATCTTGCTGCAATTTTGGACTCCAATTGATGGCTTCATTGGAGTGATTGATGGAGAGATTTTAAGAGCAGCCATGGAGCTGTTTTTCGTGCAGAACAATGGTGAGGATGCTGGAGTTCAGTTCATGGCTGATCAAGGTGTGTTTGTACAGAAAAATGGAGGAAGTTTCGGACAAGGGTGAAGAAGGAACAAAGCTGGAAATTCTGATCAGTTTTTCCGCAAGGCTTGCTGGAATTTCTGGGCTGATTTTTGTGCCATATTTCAGTCATCTTGCAGAAGGTTTGAAGGGCTATTGGAGGGTCCTTCAAGGCTGGTTTCTATCCTTCTTTATGGAGGGAAAATAAGGTTGCATTGCTGGTTGAAAAGGTGGAAAAAACAGCTTAGTTTTTTGCTCACCAAGCTGCGAAACTGACTAGAAAATTTTCTTGGTTTGCACAGCTTTTGTGCAGCTCGGTTTTGGCTGGCATTTTTAGTCCTCAAGCTAAGTGAAATGGTCATTTTTTCTGGCAGCATTTGAGAGGGAAAGATGGCTGAAAATTTTGACAATTAGACTGATCAAGAAGCTGGAAAATTTCCAGTTTACTACATAAAGAAGATGAACACACATAGGTTGGAGTTTGAAGGTTCAACCATAAAGATTAATTCTCTTGGGAACCTTCCACAACTCCTCCCCATTTTTGGTCAAGAAGATACCTCACATAGGCATTTTCGAAACCTCAATATCACAGAACATTGCTGGAATTTTCTGGAAACAAAGTTGGCTTAGATAAATTAACAACCTAATGGATTAAGAAGTAAGGAAAGCTAAAGATCAAGAAGGGTATGAATCCCTTAGAAATTTTTGCAGGGCACAAGAGTAGGATTAGGACATTCCTTTCATGTCTCCCCTAAGACAACATTCCTACTCCTCCCTAAGACATGCAAGGGCCGAAAATAGCCTTCCTAAACAAAAATAAAATTTAATCATGCTAAAACTCAAATGATAGAATTTGAACTCAAGACCTCAAGGATTAATTCAAAAGCTTGAACCACTAAACCATAACAACTCTTGTTCTTATTTTCTCTCCCAAATATTTTTCCTATTTAATCCTCAAGCTATCTCCCTATTTCCTCCTCAAGCAAAATTACCATTTTGTCCTTCTTACTCACTACGCTCAAATAAGCCATCTAGACTACAAATCACATGTCTAAAGCACATATAATCATACAAAAATATATTTATGCATGTGAGAAAATATGATATGCATCCCGACCCCCTTACTCTACAGTTGGTTTTAGTTAGGGTTTCACATTAGAAATATGCAACAATGGTTCAGCAAAGAACAAATAATGAAGCAATGCACTGTCACACAGGCATTACAAAGTTTAGGCCAGTTAAGTATAGACTCTTTATATACTATAAAAAAATTATATGAAGAAATCAAATCTAACTATAAAGACCATAAAAATAGTGAACTCTTTCTTCTTCTAAAATATTAGATAAAGAAAAAGATTAATCTTAGGGAAGAAGACGAAGAAGTAGATTGGTATTTACGACATCTCTATTCAGATAAAGAAGATCCTTCAATTGATTAGAAAATTTCATATAATAAATCCTAAAGCTGACCTTCCTATGAGACAAACTATAGGAAGTGCAGGATATGATATTAGCTTACCCCAGACAGTAGTTATAAATCCATTATCTACATTAGTAATAGATACTAGAATAACTGTAGAAATGAACAAAGATAAAGTCTTGATAATTGCTCCTAGATCATCACTTCATGAAAAAAGAATTTCATTGGCTAATACAATTGGAATAATAGATTCTGACTATAAAAACCAAATAAAGGTTATTATTAGGAATAATAAGTTTATACCTATATAATTAGAAAAAGTAGAAAGAATAGTTCAAGGGATCTTTCTCAAATATTTAATCACTGATGATGATAATACCATAAAAATCAGGAAAGGTGGAATAGGTAGTATATCATGAATCAGCACGATATCCCAATCTATAGGACATTCTTACCTCATGAAACACTAGAATCAGTACTCCTCGGATATGACTAGCAACAGCATTTTGAAGAAAAGTGAGAAGTAGATGAGGTAAATTGGCATCTATGGATACTAGGACTAAGGGAAGATTACCCTACTGTGTATCATCAGAATACACACTAGAGTATTGTAGTGGATAATCCAATAATAAATTTAGAAAATAGTAAGAAGGTAGATAATTTCAAGTTTGAAACTTTGTTAAACATGAACCCTAGTACTAGTCAAAATAATGGTGTTAGTGAGGCATCACCAATGTATGATGTGCCTCAAGCAACTACTTCGAAGTTACCAAAAAATGAACCTTGAAGAATCTTTCCAATAGTAGGAGGAGGTTATGAACCTTACTATGGTAACAAAAGAATAGGACTTCTACAAACCCCGGGGGTAATTTATAATTTGCCACGTCAACATAAAGCACGTAATGAATTAACAATGATGTCTTTTCACTCTCAAAATTGGGAAGATATAATAGATAGATGGAAAGCTGATGCACTCAATAGATTACAGAGATGTAACCAATACAATGACAGCTGAAGAAGTAACCAATTTTAGAGAAAAAATGTTGAGGAGTTTCCTTTAGTAAGTAGGTGGAATTGTTGTCCCACCACTTAAATATGGTCAATTTATCAGAAAGCATGATATCCCACTTCTTTTTCAAAGAGTCAGCTAGATCCCCTATATCAGTAGTACCTAAGTCTATAAATAACTATATTGTAATTAGGTAAAGTATTATGGAGTAGTGAGGTCTTTGATATCTCAAGACTCTCCAATTTGGTGTAATAAAATCTCCTGTTTATCTGTAGACCTAGTGTTTTAACTTAACTTTTCATTAACAATGATAAGTATATAGGCTAGAAACAAACAGCATTACAGCTACACGCTAGAGGAATTCTTTCCTTGTTATTAGCAACAAAGCCGCATACTTCTCTTCAATATCTTTATTGGATTAACAATCATGTTGATGAAGATTATGTTACATGAACTATTATCTTAATTCTGTGGTTATTACTTGTGCTTATGGTGTAAAGTTGAAAGTATTGGTGGAAGGGTAAAAAAATCTAGTGGCTTCGCATAAGACCCAAGAGGAGCAGCAAATAGGACCGATAGTGTGAGCCTTAATATACCAAGAAAATAAAACTAATAAGCCCAAAAAAAACTCAACTAGTAGTCTGCAAAAAATGATAGATGATACTCATCTAGGATAGTTAACGGAGGAAGCATGTTTCTAATCTCTAAAGAAAGAAGAAATTGATAAAATGGAAAAAAAGAAGTTAGAATACTTCTTGCAGACAAGATTTTAGTTCAAAAAATAACTTCGGATAAACATCAAATACGGTGTAGTTTTGAGGGACCAATTTCAAAATATAAATTTGAACACTTGTTTCACGGTTCAGATAGTCAACTTAATCTGGTAGTGGACTTAATAACAATCATCTTGAATAATCAATTAAAATAAAACCAAGTTTTATCTGATTTATTAAGAACACATCTAGAACATAGAGATAACATTGTATTAGAAATAGAACAATTAAAGAATATTTGGCTTATGTGATAAACAGGCCAAAAGACCAATGCACTCTGGAGGATACCGAGGTAGTAAAGGATTTTCCCGATGTGTTCCCCGCAGAACTCACTTCTCTACCTCCCAGTCGAGAAGTTGAATTTACCATTGACCTAGTACTAAGAGCGAAACCGGTATCCCGAACTCCATACCGAATGGCACCGACAGAGCTGAAAGAACTGAAAGAGTAGTTAGAAGAGTTAGTGAAGCAAGGCTACATCAGACCTAGCACGTCGCCTTGGGAGCACCTATACTGTTTGTGAAGAAGAAGGATGGGACTCTGAGGCTGTATATTGACTATCGGGGCTTAAACAACCTAACGATCAAGAATAAGTATCCACTACCGTTGATTGATGAGCTGTTCGACCAATTGCAAGAATCCAGTTGTTACTTCAAACTGGATTTGAGGCAAAGATACTATCAAGTGAGGATAAAAGAGGAGGATATTCTCAAGATAGCCTTCAACACAAGATATCGTCATTATGAGTTCATGGTAATGCCATTCGGGGTAACCAATGCTCCAGCAGTATTTATGGATTTGATGCATCGAGTGTTCTAACCCTATTTGGACAAGTTCATGGTGGTTTTTATTAACGACATCTTAATTTATTCCAAGAGTTCGGAGGAGCATGCAAAACATCTTAAACTGGCATTGGAGAAGCTAAGAGAGCACAAGCTTTTCGCCAAATTTTGCAAGTGTGAGTTTTGGCTAGATAGTGTGGCATTTCTTAGCCACGTGGTGACCAAGGAAGGAATCAAGGTAGACCCAGCGAAGGTTAAAGCAATTTTGGACTGGAAGCAACTGAAGAACATCACCGAGATTTGAAGCTTCTTGGGATTAGCTGACTATTATAGGAGGTTCATCAAAGGATTTTCAATGCTCGCATCTCCTATAACCCGACTACTGGGGAAAGATGTACCATTTGTTTGGAATAAAAAATGTGAGAAGAGCTTTCAAGAGCTAAAGCGAAGATTAATGTCAGCTCCAGTGTTGAGTCTGCCAGAGGGAGATAAGCCTTACGCATTGTATGCCGATGCTTTGAAAGAAGGTTTAGGAGTAGTATTGATGCAAGACCGGAAGGTGATCGCCTATGCTTCTCAAAAGTTGAGGCCTCATGAAGTCAATTACCCTACGCATGATCTAGAGTTGGCTGCCATTGTGGTCGCTTTAAAGAAATAGCGGCACTACCTGTACGGAGCGGAATATGAAGTGTTCACTGACCAGAAAAGCCTGAAGTACATTTTCACCTAGAAGGACTTGAATTTGAGACAGTGAAGGTGGATGGAATTTTTGGAAGAGTACCATTGTCCAATCAACTATCATCCCGGGAAGGCCAACGTTGTTGCTAATGCCCTGAGCAAAAAAGTCAGTATGGCCAAGCTAAGGGTACAGGAGATTCAAGTGGTTCAGGATGTGTTGGATAGAAGAGCGGAAGTGCAATGGGAGAAAATTTTTGTTAGCAACCTGAAGTTAATACCAGATCTAAGGCGGGAAATTATTGAAGCCCAGTAAGGTAATGCAGAATTTCAGCCTTTCAAGGACAAGGAGCTCAAACAGCAAGGCAATGAATTTTGGCAGGACGTAGCGGGAGTTTTGTATTTCAGAGATCGGCTGTGTGTACCTAAAGAGCAACAATTAAAGGACAGAATTTTGGAAAAGGCACATAAGAGCAAATACGCCATTTATCCGGGGGAAGTCAAAATGTACAAGGATCTGAAGAGGGCCTATTGGTGGCCCAGAATGAAGCAGGACGTGGTTAAGTATGTCTCGACATGTCTCACCTATCAGAAGGTCAAAGCAGAGCACAAGAAGTCAGTGGGATTATTACAACCATTGTCAGTACCTGAGTGGAAGTGGGAGGAAGTGACCATGGACTTTGTTACCAGACTTCCTATGTCAAGGACTCAAAAGGACGTCATATGGGTGGTGGTCGATCGACTGACCAAATCAGAACATTTCATTATAACACCCCACTACCTAGGCCCGCCAGGGCCGGGGATGTCGCCCCGTCCAAAGGACAATGGGTCTTTATAACTAGGTCACACAAACAAAATGGCGGAATAAAAATAATACTTTAATTTAAAATTTATTACAACCCATGAATAAATCCAAGAATACCAAAAATAAATCCATAATAAAATTTATCCACTCTCATCTTCCCAAAGCACCACATAAAATAAATTATCATAAAATCTTCCAAGGCAGGCAATATCTAGCTACTCATCCCCACAGCAGAATCGACCTGAAATCATGGTAAAAATGGTGATGAGACAAAAATCTCAGTAAGTCCGTGTGTGCTTTGAATGTCTAGTGAAAACAGTTCGTGAATGCAAAGTATAAATCTTTATAAGAGAAATACTGGCAAGCAATAAACATTAGTTAAAATCAAGAGTGGTGTTTTGGATTTTCCAACCATACATAATCAATAAAATCAACCACTCAAAAGAAATGATCGTGGGTTACCTCACGTTGGGCCACATAACCAGTCAGAATGCGGACACTTTGTGCAGACTGACAAAAAAGGTAAATGATCAGCCTTCCGGGCAAGATACTCCTCATTCTCTATACCCAAATAACAACCGAGTATCCATTCCGGCAAAACACAGTCACTTGACTGAAAAATAAACTGCTAGCTCGGACCGGCATGACCTACTGGACTGACATCTTATCCCGGCAAGACTCACCCCTCAGAGGTGGCCACCTACTGAGAGACTTACCCTAACTCCTCAAAGACTAGCCCTAGCAGTCCACCCTTATTGAGTACTCAATATAACATATCCCACATAGGAAAAATGAACCAAACACAGTTTCACTTGAAAATGGAAATTAAGGGTTTCCAAAGTCTATGTCAAAATCAGTTTTAGAAAGAGTTTTGAGTTTGAGTAAATCTGCTTATTAGTTTTCAAATAATTCATTTGTCTGAAATAAGAAAGAAGTCAATCCTCAATTGCCTTTACAGAAATGAGTGTCCATGCACTCTACATTTGGCTTGCCATAATAAACATTTTACATCAATCGGGTTTTATGCAGGAGCTTACCTGATCCTTAGCTCGAGATAAAATAAAGATCTTTGATCGCTGACCCAACCCCGCCTGGGGTAAATATAAATCACAATCAAACTCCAGCCAAAATCTACTTTCACAAATAAGACTAACTCAACTCACTACTACCATGATCCTAGTATCCCAAGCTTTAAGGCCAAATAATAAATAAAAGGGTTTACAAGCTAAGTCTAATTTGATATTTAAAATAATTAGTGTTTTGGGAAATAGGTACTAATAAGTTGAAGGTTAATTTTTACTAAGAATAATTTAGAGTTTATTTGATGAAAAGACCTAGGTGGTATTAGGTAAAATAATGATTTACTAATAATTAATTGTTTGAAAATAATTGCTAACTAAAATTAGTTGAAACAAATTTTAATGGGTCTTGATTGGAAGCTAATAAATAATTTTTAACAGGTTTTGATTAAAAGATAATAATTGAAAGATAATAAATTTTAATGATATTTATGAATATAAGACTTACAAAATTAATATTTTTACTTATTATGATTATTTATATAAAAGGCTTTATTTGATATTATTATTATATATAATATATATATTTTTTATTTCATTAATAAAAGCTATCATTTATTTGACTAAAATATAATAATCCAAATCTACCTTCCTAGGGTTTTCGAATTTGCTAGCAAAAATTATAATATTAAATATTTTATTGAAGAAATAAAATTAGCTTAGGGACAACTAGTTCATGATCATAATTCCACTTGCTAACTACAATCATGAACATATACTCCACTTCAATTCATCGAATCATGAATAAAAACATAGATCCAAATTTATCAAGGCATGATCCAACCTCTACTAGAATAAACATAATCATGGCTTCAATAATCATACATGAATATAAATCCTATTCATCATAGATGACATAATCTCTAGCATACTTGATCACAAATACCACCTATGACATGGAGACATGCATTAAACCCTAAAAACACCATACAATCAACCAAGACAATCAACTCATGCATAAATCCCATCTCTATCATAAACACACATTTACTCAGGCTTCAATCTCTACTCATCACAACAATACATGCTCAAATCCTATTCATAATCCACCTCTTACCAATATCATCCTAGAGACATGAATCTAGAATTTAAAATGAGGGTTGAAAAGGCTTACTTGATTGATGAGTACCTTGAAGGAGTTTCGAATGGATCTCAACTCCTAGATGTCTAAATCCATCCAAAGAAAATGAAGAAAGCATAGCCATTGGGGAAGAACCATTCGGCCAAGAAGAAGAGAGTGTTCGGCCAAGAGAGAGAGAGAGAGAGAGAGAAGAGGAGAAAAGAGTCCATTAGCATGCTTATTCATATATATATTCATTAGAGATCAAAGATTAGTGAAGATGAAGTTGTTTGAACAAACCTACCTTGAAGGTGTTCTTGAGCCTTCACAAAATTTCTGATTTTTTATCCAAAAGAGCAAGTTGGATTTTGGAGTTTGATGTTAAAAATGGTATGGATGGACTCACGACAGTGAGTAGAAGAAATCTGGAATTTTTGGAAGAAGTTTGAAGTGGTTTGGAGAGGTATTAGGCGAAAGAAAGGAGTAGGTGTTCTATGTGTGCTTGAAGGTTGAAGAGAATAGAGGAAGTTTGGTTAATGCTAGCCAAAATTCTGAGGGAGAGAGTGAGCGAATTGTTTTGAGAGGTTTTGGAAGATGATTTTTCTGGTTTGAAAGGAAGAGGAAAGGCTGGTTGTTGAAATTCTAAAAGAATATTTTTGGGAATCAAATTTGGAAACAAAATATAGCAAGAATATTTTGATCAATAGAGAGCTTTTTGGAACTACTATGGCCGACTGATTGCTCTGTGATTCGGCTGGATGAAAGCTGGTTGAAGAAGGTTAATGGTGGCCAAAAATAAGGAGTGTAATGGTGAAGGGAAAGTCTGGTTGTTTGAGGGACATTTTATGGAAGGTTGCTAAATTAAGTTTGCTGGAATTTTGGTATCCAATCAAAGCATGATTGCAGTGATTTGTTGGAGATATTTTCGGGCAGCCATGACTAATTTTCATGCAGAATGCTAGAGAAGATAATGGAGTTCAGTTAATGGATGTTCAAGAGAAGTTTGTGCAGAAAAATGTTGAAGGTTTCGGACAAGGCTGAATGAGAACAAAGTTGGAAATTGTGTTCAGTGATTTCGCAAGTTTGAAGGAAAATTCTGGACAGATTTTTCTGCCATGGTTCAGTTAGTTTGTAGAGGGTTTGAGGGGGTATTCAGAGGTCTTTCAAGGCTGGTTTCCAGCCTTCTTCATGGAGGAAAAACGTGGCTAAGGAGCTGGAGAGAAACTAGAAGAAAACAGCTTGGTTTGAACTCACCTATGCTATGATTTTGCCCAGAAAATTTTCTGATTTTGCACAGCATTTGTGCAATCCGAAATTGGCCAAAAAATTCCAGGTTTCAAGATGGTCAAGAGGACCATTTTCTAGCAACATTTGGAAGGGAATAATGGTTTATAATTTCAACTCTTTGCACGCACAAGAAGCTGGAAAAAAAATTCCTGAACACTTCATGAAGGAAATGAACCTAGCTATAGTGGAGTTTTGAAGGTTCACTAGGGGAATTAATTCTCTTGGAACCTTTCCCAACTCTTCCACATTTTCAGACCATAAAATGTCTTTTCCTTAGACATTTTGAACCTTCAAAGCCACAGCACTTTACTGAATTTTCTGGAATAAAATTGGCTAGAACAAATTGACCAACCTAATGAATTGAGAAGTAAGAAAAATTAAGGATCAAGCAGGGATGAATTCCCTTTAGGAATTTTTGCAGGACACAAGAATAGGATTAGGATACTCCTACCATGTCTCCTCTAGGACAACACCTCTACTCTACTCTAAAGCACCTAAGGCCAAAAATACAACCTTCCCAAACAAAAATAAAATTTAATCATGCTAAAGCTCCAATGATGGAATTTGAACCTAAGACCTCAAGAATTAATTCCAAAGCTCTAACTACTACACCACAACAACTCTTGTTCTTATTTTCTCTCTAAAATATTTTTCGTATTTAATCCTCAAGTTATCTCCCTATTTTTACCTCAGGCAAAAATTACCATTTTACCCTTCTTAATCAATAACCATAATCAAGCCCTCTAGACTATAAAACCCAAATTCAAAGCACATAAAATCATCTAAAAATATATTTAATCATGCAATAAAGTATGATATGCATACCAACCCCCTTACTCTAAGGTTGGTTCCGACTGGGGTTTCACATTCATTCTAGTGAATGTAAGAGATTCCATGGAGAAGTTAGGGCAGACCTATGTGCGAGAAATAGTCCAACTGCATGGAGTGCCTTCCAGTATTGTGTCTGATCGAGATCCAAGGTTTACATCTCGATTGTGGGGCAAGTTTCAAGAATCAATGGGGTCGAGTCTGAAGTTCAGTACGACGGCGCATCCACAAACCGATGGGCAGTCAAAAAGGGTTATATAGATACTAGAGGATATGCTCAGAATGTGTGTTCTGGATTTCAGAGATAAATGGATCAAATATGTGTCGTATGCGGAGTTGTCATAAAATAATAGTTATCAAGCTTCAATTGGGATAGCTCCATATGAGGCACTATATGGGCACAAGTGTCAAGTACCGCTATACTGGAGTTGGCAGAAGAGGGTCATATAAGCAAATCCGGAGAAGTCTGTGCTCAAGAAATGATGACAAGGTCAAGTTAATCAGGGAAAGGTTGAAGGCAGCTCAAAGCCGACAAAAGAGCTATGCAGACAATAGGTGCAGAGAGTTAGAATTCTAGGCAGGAGACAGTGTATTCCTAAGACTGACACTGAATAGAGGAATCTTGAAGTATCCGACAGGTGGGAAGCTAAATCCGAGGTATTTGGGGCCATTCCCGATAAAAGAAAGAATTGGGCCGATAGCGTACCAACTGGACTTGTCGGATGGACTGACAGGAATTCACGACATGTTTCATGTATCCCAGCTGAAAAAGTATAATGCTGATCCCGGTCATGTTTTGAATGATGAGCCGTTGGTGTTGCAACCCGACATGAGCTATCTAACACCCCCGAAGCCTAGGCCCGCCAGGGCCGGGGATGTCGCCCCGTCCAAAGGACAAGGGGTCTTTATAACTAGGTCACACAAACAAATTACGGAATAAAAATAATATTTAACTTAAAAAGTTATTACAACCCAGAGAAAACTTCAAGAATAAATCCATGAATTCCAAAACAAAACCATAAATAAAATTATTCACTCTCGCCTCCCCAAAGCAATACATAAAATAAAAAAAGACACATTCTCTTCCCAAGCAGATATTACTAGCCACTCAACTCCACAGCAGGATCATCCTGAAATCATGATAGAAAGGTGATGAGATAGAAATCTCAGTAAATCCGTGTGTGCTTTGGGTGTTTAGTGGAAACAGTTCGTGGATGCAAAGTGAAAAACTTTTATAAGAGAAACATTGGCAAGCATCAAGCATTAGTCAAAAGTAAGAGTGGCGTTTTGGCTTATCTAGCCGTACACAAGTAATGAAATCAACCACTCGAAAGAAAGGGATATGGGTTGCCACACGTTGGGCCCCATAACCGGTCAGTATGCCGACACTTTGTGCAGAATGACAAAAGTAGGTGATCGGCCTACTGGGCAAGATACTCCTCCTTCTCTATACCAAACAACAACCGGGTGTCCATTCCGGCAAAACACAGTCACTTGACTGAAAATAAACTGCTAGCTCAGACTGGCGCGACTCACTGGACTGACATCTTATCCGGGAATGACTCACCCCTCAGAGGTGGCCACCTGCTGAGAGACTTACCCTAACCCTTCAAAGACTAGCCCTAGTAGTCCACCCTTATTGAGTACTCAACGACGTTTCCCACTTGGGATGAAATGAACAAAGCATTGCTCTTCACGAGAATAGTAATTTGAGGGTTTCCAAAGTTTTGGGAACAATCAGTTTTAGAAAGAGTTTTAAGTTTGGAAAATCTGCTCGGTAACTTTAAAATAATTTAAGTGTTGGAAATAAGAACAAATTCAACCCTCAATTGCCTTCAAACAAACGAGTGTCCATACACTCCATATTTAGCTTGCCATAAGGAAAACATTTCACATCGATAGGTTTTATGCAAGAGCTTACCTGATTCTTGCTCACAACAACAAGGTCTCGAATAGCTGACCTAACCCCACATGGGTAAATACAAATCTTAATCAGATTCAAGCTACAATCCACTTTCTCAATTTTAAATCAACTCATTTCACTACTACCATGATTCTAGTGTCCCAAGCTTTAAGGCAAAATAATAAATAAGTAGGTTTATAAGCTAAGTTTAATTTGTTATTTAAAATAATTAATGGTTTGGGAAATAAATTCTAATAAGTTGAAAGTTTAAATCTTGTTAAGGAAAATTTAGAGTTTATTTGATCAAGAGTCATAGGTGGTACTAGGTAAAATAGTGATTTAATGATAGTCTAGTTGTTAGAAAATAGTTGATAGCTAGAACAAGTGAAGATTAAATTTAATGAGCCTTGTTTGGAAAATAATAAGTAAATCCTTATGGGGTTTTGATTTAATAACTCTTTTACTAATTATAAATCTTTTTCATAAAGGCTTAAATTGACTTCTTTATTTTTAATAATATTTATTGATTTTACTTTCTAGAAAAAATAATTATTTATTTGGCTAAAATATCATTTATATGTATAATAATTCCAAATCTACCCTTCCTAGGGTTTTTCAAAATTTACTAGCAAAATTATTATTGAATATTTTATTCATGAACTAAAATTAGCTTAGGAACAACTAGATCATGATCAAGATTCTATGGCCAACCACAATCAATAACATACACAATCCTTCGAATCATCAAATCATCCAAACCTTGCATCTAGGCATAGATCCAAATTTATTAAGACATGATTTAACCATTACTAGCATAAACATGATCATGGCTTCAATAATCTAATCATGCATAAACTCCTATTCACCAAAGGTGACATAATCTCTAGCATGCTTTTTCACAAATACTACATGCATCAACACTCAAATCATCATACAATCATCCAAGATGAACCTTTCATGCATAAATCCCATCTCCTTCACAATCATACAATTGCTCATGCTTCAATCTCATCAATAAATATATATACTCAAATCCTATCACCATCCACCTACTAACAACATCATCCTAGAGACATGATTCTAGAGTTTACAAGGAAGATTGAAGGTACTTACTTGATTGATGAATGTCTTGAAGGAGTTTAGAGTAGATCTCCACTCCTAGATGGTTAATCTTGTCCAAGAGAGGTGGCGAAAGCATGGTCATGGAGAAAGAGACCATTCGGCCAAGGGAGGGAATTTCAGCCATGGGAGAGAGAGAGAGAGAGAGAGAGAGAGAGAGAGAGAGAGAAGAAGAAGAAGAAGAAGAAGAAGAAGAAGAAGAAGAAGAAGAGATCATTAGTATGCTTATCTGTGAAACCCTAGTCAAGACCAACCTTAGAGTAAGGGGGTTGGGATGCATATCATGCTTTATTTCATGATTAAATATGTTTTCATATGATTTCTATGTGCTTTGAATTTGATTTTATTATCTTGAAGTCTTGTTGGTGAGTGATGTGTGAGAGGGGCAAAATGGTAATTTTTTGCCCGAGGTGAAAATAAGGAGATAGCTTGTGGATTGAATAGGAAATAATTTTTCTAGTAGAAATAGCAGTAAGAGTTGTTGTGGTTTAGTGGTTAGAGCCTTGGAATTAATTCTTGAGGTCTTGGGTTCAAAGTCCATCATAGAGGCTTTAGCTTGAGTAAATTTTATTTTGCTTGGGAAAGGATGGTTTTGGACTTAAGGGCCTAGATTAATGTGGTGATGATGTTCTAGGAGAGACATGATAGAAGTAACCTCATTCCACTCCTTTTACTCTTCTCGAAATTCTTATAGGGAAAATCATTCTTCCTTGATCTTTAATTTTCCTCAATTCTCAACTCATTAGTTTGATCAAGATGTTCTAGCCTTTTCCTTTCCAAAAAATTTAGTAAAGTACTGAGGTCTTTTAGGATCAAAATGTCTTGGTAAAAGACTCCTTATGGTCTGAAAAATATGGTAGCGTTGTGGGAAATTTCAAGAGGAAAAATCCCTCTAGTAAGCTTGCTGAAATTTTCCTCTAGCTTAGTTCATCTTTCTTCATAGAATGAGCTGGAATTTTCCAGCTTGTTGTACCTTTAAAAGGTCAAAATTTTTAGCTAAAATTCACTCCCAAATGCTGCCAGAAAAATTGCCTTTAGGATCAGTTTTAAACCTGAAAGTTCTTGTCCAATTTCGGACTGCTCAAGCTGGAGCAAAATAGGAAAAATTCCTGTACGAAAATCAGTTTTGAGAGCTCAAAACCAAGCTGTTTTCTCCCAGATTTTGTGCAGCACCTTAGCCATGTTGTTCCTCCATAAAGAAGGCTGGAAACCAGCCTTGAATACCTCTGAAATCCCCTTCAAAACTCGTTGCAAAATAGCTGGAAGTGGCAGTCGAAATTCTGCCTAGCAAATTCCCTGTGCAGCGAAATTTTGTGCAGGAAATTTTTCCAGCTTGTTTCCTATTTTTGTTCCAACCGAAACACCAGCCCTAATCTGTCAAAACCTCCCTTAAACCTCCATTAACAAAGCTCCATTATTTCCCTGGAGCTTCTGCACGAAATTCCATCAATGGCTGTCCAAAAATCTCTCAAACAAATCCCTGCAATTTAGCTTGATTGGTTTCCAAAATTTCAGCCATCTTATTTAGCAACCTTCCATAATATTTTGCTCAATAGACCAGACTTCTTTTTCTTCATTGTACACCCTACTTTCGGCCAACATAAGCCTCCATAAGTCAGCATTAATCCCACGAAATTCTGCTCAAACAACCAGCCATGGCAGACTTCAAAGTTGTCCAAGCAATCAAGATATTCTTAGGATATTTACTTTCCAAATTCACTTCCTAAAAATATTCTACCAAGATTGTAACAACTAACCTTTCCTTTTCCCTTCCAAATCACAGAAACAACTCCCTAAACCCTACTAAAAATCGGCCAGCCCCTCTCTCACAGAAAATTCGGCAGCTACAAATCCTTTCTCTCTCTCTCGCGATTTTCAGCAACCTCAAGAACACACACACACTACACCAAGAACACCTACTTCTTCTCTACACTTAATACCCCTCCAAACCATCTCAAACCCTCACGAAAATCTCCAGATTAAGTCTACTCATTGCTGTGAATCCATCAACACCAATATTAACATCAAACTTCTCCAAACATCTTGCTACTTCGGATCAAAGAAGAAATTTCTGGACAAGAACATCTTCAAGGTAAATTCACTCTATCAACATCATCCTCTTCAAACTTGATCTCTAATGAAAACCTACATGAATAATCACACTAATGACTTCTTCATCTTCTTCTCTCTCTCTCTGTCTCTCTCTCTCATGGACCGAAATTCCCTCTCTTGGCCGAATGGACTCTTCTTCCATGACCATGCTTTCGCCACCTTTCTTGAACAAGATTAGCCATCTAGGAGTTGAGATCTTCTCTAAACTCCTTCAAGTCATTCATCAATCAAGTAAGTACCTTCAATCCTCTTTTTAAAATTTTAGAATCATGTCTCTAGGATGATGTTGTGAGAAGATGATTGGCGATGGGATTGAGTATGTGATGTTGATTGAAGCATAAGTATATGTATGATTGTGAAAGAGATGGGATTTATGCATGGAAGGATTATTTTGGTGGATTGAATGATGAGTTGAGGCTTGATGCATGTCATAGGTAGTATTTGTGATGAAGCATGCTAGAGATTATGTCACCATTGGTGAATAGGATTTATATGCATGATTAGATTATTGAAGCCATGATCATGTTTATGCTAGTAGAGGTTAAGTCATGTCTTAATAAATTTAGATCTATGTCTATATGCAAGATTTGGATGATTTGATGAGTTGAAGGATTGTGCATGTTATTAATTGTGGTTGGCCATAGAATCTTGATCATGATCTAGTGGTCCCTAAGCTAATTTTATTTCATGAATAAAATGTTTAATAATAAGTTTTGCTAGAGAATTTTGAAAACCCTAGGAAGGGTAGATTTGGAATTATTATATATGTAAAGGATATTTTAGTCAAATAAATAATAATTTTTCAAAGAAATAAAATAAATAAATATTATTTAAAATAAAGAAATCAATTAAAGCCTTTATGAAAAAAAAAAAAGGTTTTATACTTAGTAAAATATTTACTAAAACAAAACCCTTAAGGATTTACTTATTATTTTCCAAACAAAACTCATTAAGTTTATTCTCAATTAATTTTAGCTATCAATTATTCTCTAACAATTAAGTTATTAATAAATCACTATTTTACCTAGTACCACCTATAACTCTTGATCAAATAAACTCTAAATTTTCCTTAACAAGATTTAAACTTTCAACCTATTAGGATTCACTTCCCAAACCATTAATTATTTTAAATGACAAATTAAACTTAGCTTATAAACCTACTTATTTATTATTTTGCCTTAAAGCTTGGGACACTAGGATCATGGTAGTAGTGAAATGAGTTGATTTAAAATTGAGGAAGTGGATTGTAGCTTGAATCTAATTAAGATTTGTATTTACCCATGTAGGGTTAGGTCAACTATTCGAGACCTTGTTGTTGTGAGCAAGAATCAGGTAAGCTCCTGCATAAAACCTATCGATGTGAAATATTTTCCTTATAGCAAGCTAAATATGGAGTGTATGGACACTCGTTTGTTTGAAGACAATTGAGGGTTGAATTTGTTCTTATTTCCAACACTTAAATTATTTAAAAGTTACTGAGCAGATTTTCCAAACTTAAAACTCTTTCTAAAACTGATTGTTCCCAAAACTTTGGAAACCCTCAAATTACTATTCTCGTGAAGAGCAATGCTTTGTTCATTTCATCCCAAGTGGGAAACGTCGTTGAGTACTGAATAAGGGTGGACTACTAGGACTAGTCTTTGAAGGGTTAGGGTAAGTCTCTCAGCAGGTGGCCACCTCTGAGGGATGAGTCCTTCCCGAATAAGATGTCAGTCCAGTGAGTCGCGCCGGTCCGAGCTAGCAGTTTGTTTTCAGTCAAGTGACTGTGTTTTGTCGGAATGGACACTCGGTTGTTGTTTGGGTATAGAGAAGGAGGAGTATCTTGCCCAGTAGGCCGATCACCTACTTTTGCCAGTCTGCACAAAGTGTCGGCATTCTGACCGGTTATGGGGCCCAACGTGTGGTAACCCATATCCCTTTCTTTCGGGTGGTTGATTTCATTACTTGTGTATGGCTAGATAAGCCAAAACGCCACTCTTACTTTTGACTAATGCTTGATGCTTGCCAATGTTTTCTCTTATGAAAGTTTCACACTCTGCATCCATGAACTGATTTCACCAAACACCCAAAGCACACACGGACTTATTGAGATTTCTGTCTCATCACCTTTCTATCATGATTTCAGGATGATCCTGCTGTGGAGTTGAGTGGCTAGTAATATCTGCTTGGGAAGAGAATGTGTCTTTGATTTTATGTACTGCTTTGGGGAGGCGAGAGTGAATAATTTTATTTATGGTTTTGTTTTGGAATTCATGGATTTATTCTTGAAGTTTTCTCTGGGTTGTAATAACTTTTTAAGTTAAATATTATTTTTATTCCGCAATTTGTTTGTGTGACCTAGTTATAAAGACCCCTTATCCTTTGGACGGAGCGACATCCCCGGCCCTGGCAGGCCTAGGCTTCAGGGGGTGTTACATTATTCATATAGGTTTTCATTAGAGATCAAGTTTAGAGAAGATGAAGTTGTTAGAATAAGTTTACCTTGAAGATGTTCTTGTCCTTCACAAAATTTTCTGGTTTTTTATCCAAAGTAGCAAGATGATTTGTGGAGTTTGGTGTTAATAATGGTGTTGATGGATTCACAGTAAAGAGCAGATCAAATCTGGAGATTTTCGTGAGGGTTTGAAGTGGTTTGGAGGTGTATTAAGTGTAAGAAGGCAGTAGGTGTTCTTGGTGTAGTGTGTGTGTTCTTGGTAGCTAGAGAAAATCGAGAGAGAGAGAAGAGGAAGCTGTCGAATTTCTGTGGAATTGGGGCTGCCGAAATTCTGTAGGGTTTAGGGAGTGATTTCTCTGATTTGGAAGGGAAAGGAAAGGTTAGTTGTTACAATCCTTGAAGAATATTTTTAGGAAGAAAATTTGGAAAGTAAATATTCTAGGATATCTTGATTTTTCTGGACAGCTTTGAAGTCTCCTATGGCCGACTGAATTGTGTGGCTTTTCTGAGGAATTAAAGCTGGTTCTACAAGGCTTATGATGGCTGAAACTAAGGGATACAAAGATGAAGAAGAAGTCTGGCCAATTGAGCAAGATATCATGGAAGGTTGCTAAATAAGATGGCTGAAATTTTGGAAGGTAATCAAGCTAAATTGCAGGTATTTGTTGGAGAGATTTTCGGACAGCCATTGATGGAATTTCATGCAGAAGCTCAAAGGAAACAATGGAGCTCTGTTAATGGTGGTTTAAGGGAGGTTTTGACAAAAGTAGGTTGGCATTTTCGGCTGGAGGAGAAATGGAAAGCAAGCTGGAAAATTCCTGCACAACCATTTTCGCTGCACAGGAATTTTTTTCTGGCAGAATTTCGTCTGCCACTTCCAGCCGATTTGCAGCGAGCTGGGAGGGGGGTTTCAGGGGTATTCAAGGCTGGTTTCCAGCTTTCTTCATGGAGGAAAAACATGGCTAAGATGCTGCACAAAATCTGGAAGAAAACAGCTTGGTTTTAAGCCTCCAAGGCTGCGATTTTGCCCAGAATTTTCACTGGTTTTGCACAGTTTTTGTGCAGTCCGAAAATGGCAGAAATAATTCATGTTTCGAGATGATCTTAAGGCCATTTTTCTGGCAGCATTTGGAAGGAAATTTTAGCTAAGAAGTTCGACATTTTGAAGGTACACAAGCTGGAAAATTTCAGCTCATTCCAAGGAGAAAGGTGAACTAGCTATAGAGTGGAATTTCAGCTAGCTTTCTAGAGGGATTTTCCTCTTGAAATTTCCCACAATTCATTCACATTTTCCAGACCATGAGGAGCCTTTTACTAGGACATTTTGATCCTAAAAGACCTCAGCCCTCTACTGAATTTTCTGGAAAGGAAAAAGGATAGAACACCTTGATCAAACTAAGGAGTTGAAACTTAAGGAAAAACTAAAGATCAAGGGAGAATGAATTCCCTTTTGGAATTTCGAGAAGAACAAAGGAGTGAAATGAGAATTCTCCTAACATGTCTCTCCTAGGACATCATCACCACATTGATCTAGGCCCTTAAGGCCGAAACCAACTCCCCCCAAGCAAAAATAAAATTAATCTAGCTAAAGCTTCTATGATGGAATTTGAACTCTAGACTTCAATAATTAATTCTAAGGCTCTAACCACTACACCACAACAAATCTTGTTGCCATTTCCACTAGAAAAATTATTTTCTATTCAATCCACAATCTATCTCCCTATTTTCACCTCGGGCAAAAATTACCATTTTGCCCCTCTCACACAATACTCACCAACAAGACTTCAAAACAATAAAACTCAAATCCAAAGCACATAGAAATCATATGAAAATGTATTTAATCATGAAGTAAAGCATGATATGCATCCCAACCCTCTTATTCTAAGGTCGGACTGGGGTTTCACAAGCTATGTGGAAAAGCCCATGAGGATATTAGACCATATATCAAGACTCTCCAAAACAAACAGATACCGACGGTAAAAGTGCAGTGGGAGCATCGTCGCACACGAGATGCAGCATGGGAAATAGAAGAGTAGGTAAAGCGGAAGTATCCCGATCTGAGATAGAGGTACGCTTGAATTTCGGGACGAAATTCTCCTAAGGAAGGGAGGATGTGAAACCCCAACTAAAACCAACCCTAGAGTAAGAGGGTTGGGATGCATATCATATTTTCTTGCATGTATAAATATATTTTTGAATGATTTTATGTGCTTTGGAATTGTGATTTATAGTCTAGAAGGCTTAATTGTGCTTATTGAGTAGGAGGGCAAAATGGTAATTTTACTTGAAATGAAAAATGGGAGATAGCTTGAGGATTAAATAGGAAGAATATTTGGGAGAGAAAATAAGAACAAGAATTGTTGTATTGTAGTGGTTAGAACTTTGGAATTAATCCTTAAAGTCTTAAGTTCAAATCCTATCATTTAAGTTTTAGTATGATTAATTTTATTTTGTGAAGGGTGGAATATTTTCGGCCTTGCATGCCATAAGAAGAAGTAGCAGTGTTGCCCTAGGGGAGACTTGAAGGGAATGTCTTAATCCTACTCTTGTGCCCTACAAAAATTCTTAAGGGATTCATGCCCTTTTTGTTCCCTAGCTTACCTTAAATTATTCATCAATTAAGCTTGTTCAATTATCCAAATCCATATTTTATTTTCAAAAAATTCCAGCAAGGTTCTCTGATCTTGGAATTTCAAAAATGTCTCCTTGAAGATAGAATTTTGGCTGAAAATGGGGAAGGAGTTAAGGAAGGTTCCCAAGAGAATTAATCTCCATGGTTGAACCTTCAAACTCCACTCTATAAATGTTTATCTTCTTTTTGTAGCAATCTGGAAATTTTCCATCTTTTTGGTCAGTTCAGCTTTCGAAAACTTTAGCCTTTTTTCTCACTCAAATGCTGCCAAAAAAATAGCCAACTTGTTCAGCTTAAAGACTGAAATCATTGGCCAAAAATCGGACTGCATAAGAGCTGTGCAAATTAGGAAAATTCCTAGGCAATTTCGCAGCTTGGTAGGCCAAAAACCAAGCTATTTCTTCCACCTTTCAAATCAACAATTTAACTCTGTCTTTTCTCCATAAAGAAGACTGGAAACCAGCCTTAAAGGACCCTCCAATACCCCTTCAAACCTTCTGCAAGTCAGCTGGAACATTGCAGAAAAATCTACACAAAAATTCCAGCAAACCTCTTGAATGAACAACCAGAAATTCCAGCCTTTCTCCCTCTTCAACCTTGACCAAAACTCACTCCCATTTTTCTGTAAAACTAACCTTAGTCAGCCATGAACTGAACATCATCACCTCCTCTATTGATTTGCATGAAATGAACACCATAACCACTCCTTAAATCACTCCTTCAATCACTACAATCAAGACTTCAATTGGAATTCAAAAATTCAGCAAATTACTCCATGAAACTTCCATGGATTAAGCCTCAACCAACCACAAATTTCCTCCACCACTGCACTCCATATTTCAGCCACTCTATAGCTCCTTCAACCTCATTCATCTCAGCAGAACTTCAGCAAATTCCAGTCGGCCATAGCAACTCCAAGAACCTCCATCAACCAAGCCATTCTTACCATATCTTCTACCTTAATTCACTCCCTAAATTACTCATTTTGAATTTCAAACAACCAGCTTTCCCTCTTCTCCCTAATCTGAAATTCAATCACAAGAATTCCTCTAGCCATTCGGCCAACCCCATTCCGCAAATTTCGTCCAGCTTCTCTCCATTCTCTCCAATTCTCCAAGAACACCAAAAACACACACCACCACTCTCCAAGCCTAAGACCACTCTAAACACCTCCAATCTCTCCCCAAAAAACTCCAGATCACATCTACTCACCCTTTAGAATCCATTTCTGTGCTTTATAATGTCAAACATTGAAAACAAAATTCTGCTCACGAATCAAAACTAGAATTTTTCTTAAAGATTCAAAAACTCTCTCAAGGTAACCAAGAGCGATTATGTTCATCTCTTTTCCCCTTCGATCTTTACTATAATATACTAATACTCTCTCTCTTTCTCTTCCTCTCTCTCTCTCTCTCTCTCTCTCTCTCTCTCTCTCTCTCTCTCTCTCCCGAAATGGTTGTTTCAACCATGGCCATTTCCTCTTTTTCCTTCTTGGTTGGATCAAGTCTTCCAAGCTTGTGGACTCTCTTGAGACTTCATCAAGGTAGTCATCATTCAAGTATGCCTCGTTAACCCTCTCCTTAATTCTAAAATCATGTCTCTTGGATGTAGTTAGAAAAGGATGGAATATGATTGGAGATTGAGTATGTGTTTGTATGAAGGAGTTGGGATTGGAACATGAGGATGTTTTGTCATGATTGAGTTTTATGATGCTTTGCGGTTTGTTGCATGCTCTTCATGTCGTGAGTTGGTATGAATGATTAAGTATTATAGGAATTATGTCACCTTTGGTGAATAGGGTTTTATGTTCTGGTATTCTTGTTGAAGCCATGAATATGATTATGCTTAGTGAAGTTTGGATCATGTGATGGTAGATATAGATTCGAGCCTTTATTCATAAATTGAATTGTTTGTTTATTGGTATTAGAGTTTATGTTCATGATTCTTGTTAGCCATAGAAAAAGTATGATCATGACCTTGTTGATCCTAAACTATTTAAGTTAGGTAATTTTAATACATTGATAAAAAAAAATTAATACTATATTTTTCTCCAATAATTTTGAAAACCCTAGGAAGCTTTTGGAATTGGATTATTAAATGAAATAGTGATATTTTAGCCAAATGAATGATATCTTTATTAAAAAATAATGTATATAAATATCTATAATAATAATAATAAATAAAGCCTTTATAAAAAAAAATCACAATAGGTAAAATATTAACCTTATAAGTCTTATATTCATAAATACTAGTAAAATTTATTTATTACCTTATGATCAAAATTAATAAAATTTACTATTAATTTTATTTACTAATTATTTTCTATCTATTAATTATTAATTAAGAGATTAGTAATAATTTATTATTTTTAATAAAATAATCTAAGACTTAGGACCTTTCATCAAATAAACCCTAGTTTATTTATTAATAACAAAGATTTATATTTGAACCTATAGCTTATTAGTAATTATTTTTCGATTCCTAGTTATTTTATTATCAAGCTAGATTTATTTTATAAAACCCTTTTATCATCTAGCCTTAAAGTTTGGGACATTAGGGTCATAATTGTAGTAAGTTGAACTAGGATTATTTATGGAAGTGAATGTGGCTTGAGTTTAATTATGGCTTGTGTTTACCCCAAGTGGTGTTAGGTTAGCTTTGGAGGATCTTTGAATTAGCTCAAGCAAAGGATCAGGTAAGCTCCTACATAAAACTTATTTGCTGTAAGAAGGTTACCATGGCAAGCCAAACGCGAAGTGTGTAAACACTCATTTTGTAAAGGCAATCGAGGACTGTTTCCTTTCTTGTTTCAGTCAAATAAATTATTTGAAATTCAACAAGCAATTTTACTCAAACACTAAACTCTTTCTAAAACCAACTTTGGCACAAACTTTAGAAACCCTTGATTGCCATTTCCAAGTAAAGCAATGTTTTATCAATTTTCTCCCAAGTGGGAACAACAACGTTGAGTACTCAATAAGGGTAGTACTAGTTTTGAAGAGCAAGAGCAAGTCTTCTAGTAGGAGGCCACCTCCAGAAGATGAACTCAACTTGGAGAAGTGACAGTACTACTTAGTCATGCCGGTCCGAGCTAGCAGGTTTCAGTCATGTAGAATGTGTGTTGCCGGAGTGGACAACTAGTTTGTTTGGGTGTAGAGAACAATGAGTATCTTACCTAGCAGGCCGTACACTTACCTTTTGTCAGTCTGCACAAAGTGTGGCATTTTGACCATTGTATGGTTATGGAGCCCAACGTGTGGTAACCCATGGCCACCCTTTTGAGTGGTTGATTTTATGGTGCACATGTATGGTTGGAAAAGCAAAACGCCACTCTTTATCTTTAACACTGTTTAATGCTTGCCAGTACTTTTTCTTATAAAGTTCTTACAGCTTGCATACATGAACTGTTTTACCTGAAACACTCAAAACACACACGGACTTACTGAGATTTTTATCTCATCACATTTTTATGCCATGTTTTCAGGGCAATCCTGCTGTAGAGATGAACAGCTATAATGTTGCCTTCCTGAAGACTCTTTGTTATTTAATTTATGTGTTGCTTTGAGAGATGATAGTGAACAATTTATTTTGGATTTGTTCTTGAATTTTTGGGTTGTAATAAGTTTTAATTTTAAAGTATTTTTTTTATTTTTATTTGTGTGTCATAGTTATAAAGACCTCTTGTTCTTTGGGCGGGGCGACATCCCTAGCCCTGTTGGGCCTAGATAGTGGGGTGTTACAGGAAAGGTAGTTGCAGAAAAATAGGTTGAATCCATAGGAAGACAATCTGTCATAGGAATAACTACTACGATTTAATTCCTTTTTAATTATTTAAAGGAACAATGTATGCAATACCAAATGGACAAATAGATCAAGAATTATAATTACTGCAAAAGGATAATAACTCCTTAGTCTTTTAATTTAGGAAAACCATAAAAGGCATGGAAGTTAAAAAGAAGTAAGTATTATCAGAAAGGAAAAACCCCAAGGAAAAATCAAATTAGGAAGTTTAATACCCATAAACCTTCTAAAAAATGTAAATATTATATATGTGGGGAAATAGGGCATTTTGCATATGAATGCAAAAATAAAATAGTAATAAGGGAAAGGTTAAATGCCTACCAAACATTAGATATAGAACTAGAATATGATATTGTATCATTAGAAGGTGATAAAGCTAATAATGATAGTGATATCATGAGTTATTGTAGCATATCTGATATGTTAGATAAACTTAAGGACTTTAAGGACCTGAATTTATTAAACATGAATGAAGATTGGAACTTAGATAATAATCCTATTTTTATTAAAAATAGATATAATTTAGAACTTAATAAATATAAGAAATGTAATCATAGTTGGCAAGATTTCACAAAATTTAAAGACAGGTGTGAAATTTGTCTAAAATTCTTAATTGAGAAACATAGAATTTATTGCACAATATGTAGCATAGCAATCTGTAGATTTTGTGCAAATCAACACTTAGGCTATGTTATGCCACCAAAAAATAGAAATTAAATAGGAAGAAGTTCAAGATGTAATTTTGAAATCACAAGTAAATTTGCATCTTAAAACTATAGGGATAATGTAGAAATACATAGACAATTTAGAAGAAAGCATTTAAGATTGTATATGTAAAACTAAAAAAGATAGCAAACAAAAATGAATCATAATGGAAGAACAAAATAGCCTTGAAATAGTTCTTGAACCTTGCAAAAATGAGCAAAATATAACATTACGAAAATATAGAACAAATAATTTGATCAATACTAATTTGTACTATCAAATTCCCTGATAAACATACCATAACATTATCAGGAATAATTGATATTGGTGCTACTATGTGCCATATCCATAAAGACTTAGTACCTATTAAATACCTTAGAAAATCAGAAGTGGGCTCTACTGTAATAGATATAGTAGGAAATACTCGAAAAATAGGTGAAAATTTGGTAGATTGTACTATCAAATTTAATAATAAAAAATATTTCTTACCAACAACATAGGTATCACCTATGAATTATCAATTAATAATAGGTATGAATTTTATCAAAAATCTCAATAATGGAATAATAGTGGAAGGTAACAAATAAACTTTAATTTAGGGGAAATAGCTAGTGAAAAGCGGAATATAGAGACCCTATTGCAACAATTAGAAAAAAATTAAGATCATGCAAGAAAATCCTTTAAAACATTGGCAGTAAAATAAAGTACTTTGCAAATTAAAAATAATAAATCCTGAAGCAATAATTAAGGACAAACCTATGAAATACAATCCCAAGGACTTAGAAGAAGCCAACATGCACACTAAGGAATTGTTGGAACTAGGAATAATTAGAAATAGTTATAGTCCACATAGAACTCCTACCCTCATAGTAAGGAAACATAGTGAAATTGTTAGGGGTAAAAGTAGAATAGTATATAACTATAAAAGACTGAATGACAATACAGTTGAAGATAGTTATATTATCCCTGATAAAGAACTTTTAATATTACAAGTAAAAGATAGTTTTCTTTACTCAAAATTTGATCTTAAGTTAGGATTTAGGCAAATAGCAATTCATGATGATAGTATTCCATGGACAACATGTACAGTTCTTGATGGTCATTATGAATGGTTAGTAATGCCTTTTGGATTAAAAAATCCACCGTCTATTTTCTAGAGAAAGATGGATAATATCTTCAAAGAAATTCCATTTATAGTATGCTACATAGATGACATACTAATATTTAGTAAAAGTAGGAAAGAACACATAAATCATTTAAAAAGATTCTTTGATTTATGTATTCATCATGGTCTTATCCTTTTAAAGAAGAAAATGTCCTTAGGAAAGTATCAGATAGAATTCCTAGGGTTTATAATTGGCAAAGGACAAATCAAGTTAATAGATCACATTGCCAAATTAATCTTAGACAAAGAAGTGGATTTCTCTAATTTAAAATCCCTTCAATCTTTTTTAGGTTTATTAAATTATTGTAGGACTTATATTCCTAATTTTGGAAAATTAGTAGGTTTATGCCAAAACTAGATCCCATGGTTAAAGAAAATTTAATGACCAATATCTAAAATTAGTCAACAAAATAAAAGAAGCAATTAAGATATTACCACCTTTAGAACTACCACCCCCAGATGTATACATGATAGTAGAAGTAGATGGAAGTCTAGATGGATAGGAAGGAGTTTTGAAATGGAAACCGTTTAAAGAAGATAAGTGGACTAATGAAAAAATAAGTAGCTATTGCAGCGGTCTATATAAAAGTAGGGTAACTAATACAAATGCTGAAATTTTAGCATGCATATTTGCTTTAAAGAAATTCTCTATTTATTTGCAAAATCCAACACGAAAATTTACATTAAGAACATATTACAAATTTATAGTATCTTGTTACAATAAAATATCTCATTCTAATTTATCTATTAATAGATGGCTTGGTTTTGTAGATTTTCTTATTGGAAATGGATTTAAGGTTGTGATAGAATGCATCCATGTTGATCAAAACTTTTAGGCTGACCAACTTAGCAGATTGGTTACCAAGCCCATAGTTTAAAAATGTAGGTTGGGATTAACTAACAATATATTTAGTCAAATCCTGACTCTGAAGAAATAGTACAGTATTCAAAGCTGTTCTGGGTACTAGTTTCATTACTCGAAGCCCAAGTATAGAAATTAGTAGATCTTTAAAAATCTAAATAGCTTTTCTTCTAACATGACTGTTGTTTGTGTAGATAGCCCAATAAGAAAGAAGTCCATCAAGCTCAATTAAAATAAAAAACTCTGAAAATAGGATAATAGGCCCAAATGAAATCCCAATTAGACTATATATATTCTAAAACAACTCCTTCAGAGATTTAGTCCAGATTTCCCAGTCCGAATAGAACAACAATGCCTTCTGATAATCTTTGAAAATTCAGAAATCACAAGCAGTATCCTCTCATGTTAAAAGCCCTTTCAGGACATTTATACTTCCTGAATGATCTCTGTTCAAAGAAAGACCAAATAATCCATCAACAATCTGAAACTTTAGCCCAAAACTTAATCCAACCCATATTAAAACCTCAAACACCAAAAGCCATCTCTAATCTTGAGAAACAAGTCCAGATGCTGAAAATTAATCTCAAAGGGAAAGAAAAAATAAGTGAGGAATCAACAGTATTAGCACAAGAAATGAGAGATGAAAAACCTTAGAGGGGATGAATAAGGTTTTTGGCAAATAAAAAAATTGCTCTTGAATAAAATCTATTTTGAGAGAAAAAAAATGTTCTTTGAATTTTTGACCAACAACACTTGCAACAGCGAGAGCTTTTCAAAATGACTTAAGAAATATCTAGACTCAGAATAAGGCAAGATGCATGATGCAATTACTACTGGACTGAAAATGGGTTGGTGAGAGCCTTTAAAGATTTCTTTAAGGAACTAAGACAATTTGAGCTAGGACAATTTGCAGTTGATCTGAAAATAAATGTAGAGAGATATAACATGGGATTTATAGTAGTTCGATCTACCAAGATCTATATTCACTACCTTAAGCTCACACTTAAGGATTTTCAACCAGATTTCATTCACCTAACTCAATGGTATCAATCTGTACCAAATATAAGAGAGGATCACCACACTTAAATTTCCAAAATCTCTCAATCAACCAACAAATCAAGGTTCACCCAAAATGGATTTTACACCACAATCTTGATACACAAAGATGATTGAAGATAAATGAAATAAAAGTGGCTCACTTATTTGACAAATATACACAAAGAATAGGCTCAAACACTTTTACGCTTTAGACATAATTTGATTTTACTTTGAAGCACTATGATAAAGAAGATTTTTATTTTCTATAGAGCAAAAGTGTTTTTTAGAAGGATAGGACAAAATTTTGCTTTCAAATCAAGTTTTGAAACCTTTTATAGAGGGATAAAATGAAGTTCCAACGACTACAAAATGGCTAGTTTTCACCGTCAGAATTGCCAAAGTTTTGGACTCAAGTTTTAGATGATTGTCATCCAAAAGGTAAGTCTAAAATGATACTTTTTCAGGCAGAATCAATTTGATACTGTTCACATGATTTTTTATGAAGTTTTTGGATGCAGGTTCACCCAAATAACTCAATCTAAAATTCTGAAAATTTAAAACTTTGAAAACTTTTTGTTTTAGTGCCTCAAGGTAGAATTAAACTAAATCATAAGGTAAAGAAGACATAGAAATTTACATAGAGAAATACCTTAACAAATATTCCTATTCTATGATTCTTCCATAACTAATTCTTGGTATACAATCTCTTAAGCTTGATCTTCTTCTTGATTTCCCATTCTCGAATTCTTTTGCTTCAGGAGTTGCTTAACAATTCAATTTGTACACCTTGGAAGAATTAAGGCCAAACATGTCCTATAATATGTAGATCACACAAGTTATTCCTCATTAATGTTTGTCATAAGTCAAAACACAAGAGAATACCCTTAAGGCTGACAATTTCTCCTTTTTTGAGTGATGACAAACTTGATAGGATTGCGATATAAAGAATAATGATATGTACAGTATGGACATGTTAGACCAAGAGAAATAAGAATACTTTTTATTGAAATGCAATCTCTCATCATAAGACTCAAAGAGTGCTTATGAGATTAAGATAAAAAATTAAAATATATACTCATAAACATAGTTCAATGAGCCTATGGCCCAACAAACCTCCATATCCTCCTTCCTTCCATCACACGACTATTTCTTAAGAGAATAGCCGCAGTAAAAATTGTATAAATATGTACACAAGGAGGTATAGTAAATAAATCCTAAGATGAGAAGCTCCCCCTTAATATATGCATATATGAACATATGTAAAGCATAAGATTTAGAAGTGCGATTTTTAGAGAAACTGGATTCAACCTTTGGACATCCAAAATATGCATCCAAAACTTGGTGGTGCAAAAACAATGGAGTGTTTGGAAGATAGTTTTTGGATGTACAAAACATGTGTTCAAAATAGGGTAAAGTTAAACAGAAACTGTTCGATTTTAAAACTCGTTTTTGGACTGGCCATTTGGATCAAGAAAATGTGCGTCCAAAACTCCCCCTATATAAGTGCAGGAAACAACGAGTTTTCATAAATTTTGATCCACCCCAGTTTTCTCAAAAAAATTCAGACTTTCAAGGAAGGTTTTATGAAATGAGAGATATACGAATAACTATCCTTATCATCTGAGAAATTTAACAAGGAGCATATCATAAAGGTTTCAAAAATAAGTTCGAGCAACAACCTATTAGTGTTATGCCCTAGAGACAATTACATGTACATTGTATATGACACATTTTATTTTAATAAAAGGTATTATTTATCTTACAGTATCTTTTGTTTACTTTTGTGTAAAATAACGATTAGATAAAATCCTTAGTACAACACTGTGGTAAGGAAATCATGATACAGATCATGATATGAGAGTCCTACTACACTATATAGTGGCATTACTAAAATAGTCCCTATTCATAAGATCAATGAGATAGGATATCATTAATGCGTTAATACTAGCATGTGTTAAACTTCCTGATTTGATCAGGCGGTGTTTCACATATCCGTGAGTATTGAGATATTCAAAGTTAACACGTGGATGCTTGTTAACAGAACAAGTGCATTGGATGACCTAGCTATGAGATAAATAGTTATCCATGTGATTATCTCATAGCTAGGTCATCCAATGAACTTGTTCCATTAACAAGCATCCATGTGTCAACTTTGAGTATCTCAATACTTACAGATATGAAAACCACCGCCTGATCAAATCAGGAAGTCTAACACATGCTAGACTTAACGCATTAATGATGTCCTGTCTCATTAATACTACGACTAGGGACTATTTAAGTACTAACACTATACAGTGTAGTAGGAAACTCATATCATGATCTCTATCATGATTTTCTTAACACTGTGTTGTACTATGAAGTTTATCTAATAGTTATTTTACACAAAAGTAAACAAAAGAAACTGTGAGATAAATAATGCCTTTTATTAAAATAAAATGTGTCATATACAATGTACAAGTAATTGCCTCTAGGGCATAATACTAACAAACTCCCACTTACACTAGAGCCAATCATTCATGTATCTAATACCAAATGACTCAACATGACAATCATGTTTCTTTTGGAATAGTGCTTTTGTAAGCGGGTCAGTTATGTTCTCATCCACGGGAACTCTCTCTATCTTTGCATCATTCCTATCTATGATCTCTCGAATTAGATGATAGCGTCGCAGTACGTGTTTGGATTATTGTTGAGACCGTAGCTCTTTTGCATATGCAATGGCTCTGTTGTTGTCACAATACAAAGATATTAGACCAACAATGCTAGGAACCATACCCAATTCCGTCATGAACTTCTTGATCCAAATAGCCTCCTTAGCTGCTTCAGAAGTGACTATATACTCAGCTTCTATCGTAGAGTGGCAATAGTCTCTTATTTAGAACTTTTTCAACTTATTTCCCCTCCACACAACATAAACATGTAGCTGGATTATGATTTGAAATCATCTTTGTCAGATTGAAAACCGGCATCAGTATACCCGTTTATTTTCAAATCACCTTCTCCATATACTACGAACATATCCTTAGTCCTTTGTAAGTACTTAAGAATGTTCTTTACAGTCACCCAATGACTCTCACCAGGGTCAGATTCATATCTGCTCGTCAAACTTAAAGCACATAATACATCGAGCCTAGTATATATCATAATGTACATGATAGATCCAACTGTCGAGGCATATGGAATCTTACTCATGTGATCCCTTTTAACTCGTGTCTTGGGAGACATCAACTTTAAAAGGCTTACACCATATGACATGGGTAAGAATTCCTTTTTGGATCGATCCATACTAAACCTCTTTAGCACTTTATCTATGTATGTAGACTGTAAAAGACCTAGCAACCTTTTGGATCTATCTCTATAGATCCTTTTTCCAAGAATATAGGTTGCTTCTCTAAGGTCTTTCATGGAGAATTGTTTGGACAACCAAATTTTAACCGTTTGCAAGATAGGTATATCATTTCCTATTAGCATTATGTCATCTACATAAAGTAATAAGAAAACGATTGCACTCCCACTAACCTTCTTGTATACACAAGGCTCATCTAAGTTTTGAATGAAACCAAACTCTTTGATTGTTTCATCAAAACGGATGTTCTAACTCCTCGAAGCTTGCTTAAGTCCACAAATGGACCTTTGTAGCTTGCACACCTTTATGCCATCACTGGATGTGAAACCCTCAAGTTGTGTCATATACATTTTCTCAGTCAAATTTCCATTTAGGAAAATTATTTTCACATCTATTTGCCAAATCTCATAATCATAATAAGCAACAATGGCTACGAGTATCCTGATGGATTTTGACATGGCTACTGGCGAGAAGGTTTCGTCATAGTCAATACCATGTTGTTAACGATAACCCTTCTCCACTAGTCGTGCTTTATAGGTAACTAAATTACCAACCATGTCCGTTTTCTTCTTGAAAACTCATTTACACCCAATAGGTTTAATTCCTTTAGGTGGATCAACCAAAGTCCATACTTGGTTGTCGTACATGAAATCTATCTCTGACTTCATGGCCTCAAGCCATTTGCCAGATTCTGAACTGTTCAGAACACCCTTGTAGGTAGTAGGCTCATCTTCTTCAATGAGCAATACGTTATTGTGGTCACTAATGAGAAATCCATATCTCTCAGGTGCCACACGTATCCTACTAGATCTATGCGGATCTTACGTAGTAGAAGGTTTATCTATTCTCTCAATAGATGTGGAATCAGACGGTTGATCCTTATTTGTTTGATCTTCATGAACTTCATTAAGTTTAATTTTACTCCCATTATCCCCCATTGAGCATGTGCTCCTTCTCTAAGAAGACGGCATGCTTCAAAATAAACACTTTGTTATCAGAGGGTAGGTAGAAGTATTATCTGAAAGATTCTTTTAGATATCCCACAAACAAACACTTATCAGACTTACTATCAAGTTTTTCTAACTATGGCCTTTTGACAAAGGTAGGACAACCCCATACTCACAAGTAAGATAACTTTGGTTTCTTACCAAAGAACATCTCAAATGGGGTAGGATCAACCATTTTTGTCAAAACTCTATTTAGTATATAAATAAAAGTTTCTAGTGCATGCCTCCAAAACGATTTTGGTAGGTCTGTAGAAGCTATCATGGTCCATACCATTTCTACAAGGGTTCGATTCCTTCTCTCAGATACACTATTATGTCGAGGTGTATATGGTGCAGTCCATTGAGATAATATCTCATTATCTCTACGATAATTCAGAAACTCTTAGCTCAAGTATTCTCTTCCTCGATCAGATCTTAAAGTCTTAATACTTTTGCCAAATTGTTTTTCTATTTCATTCTTGAAGTCTTTAAACTTTTCAAATGCCTCAGATTTGTATTTCATTAAATACAAATACCCGTATCGTAAGAAATCATCGATAAAGGTTATGAAATAGTTATAATCTCCTCTTGTTTGTATTGACATTAGGCCACATACATCAGAATGTATGAGTTCTAATAACTCTTTGGCCCGTTCTCCTTTTCCTGAAAAATGAGTTTTAGTCATTTTACCGAGTAAACAAGATTCGCATGTGCCATATGATTCATAATCAAATGACCCAAAGTCACTAAGCTTGTGCAACTTAGAAACACGATTTTCGTTTACATGGCCCAAACGACAATGCCATAAGTAAAAGATGTTAGAGTTATCCATTTTAGGTGTCTTATTGTTTATATTGAGAATTGGATTATCTAAGTCTAGAACATATAAACCATTAACCAGAATTATTGAACTATAATAAATATAATTCAATGAAAAAGAACAACATTTATTGTTAAATAACATATGAAATCCATTCAAGTCTAAATACGCAACTGAGATAATATTTTTCATTAAAACTGGTACATAATAATAGTTTTGTAATTTTAGAATCGATCTCGAATCAGGTTCAGCTCGTATGTCCCTACAACAAGTACAGTAACTTTTGCCCCATTTGCAGTACGTAGGTCCACGTCACCTTTCTCTAGCCTTCTACTGCTCTTTAGTCCCTACAAGTTACTGCACAAATGAGATCCACATCTGGTATCTAATACCTGTATCTCATTTCTAAAGGCAGTATTTATCTCAATCATAAACATACCTAGAGTAGAAGTAGAAGTGCTTGTAAACTTCTCCTTCTGCTTCTTGTCCTTAACAGTCTCCAAGTAAGCCTTGTAGTTGCACCTCCAATGGCCCATCTTGCCACAATGATGGCATAGGCCCTTGGTAGCAACGTCCTTCTTATTCACACCACCTTTGGGCTTCATGGGAACTTTCTTCTTCTTTTTTTGAACTTTCTTTTTAGAAGAAGAAGATTCTACCTTTAAAACTACATTGGAATCCTTCTTCATGAAGGACTCCATAGTTTTTAGAAGATTGATCAAATCAGGAATAGTGGACTCAATCTTGTTCATCTGATAGTTAATCACAAATTGTGAGAAACTATTAGACAAAGACTGTAGAATTAAGTCAACACTTAAGTTATGATCCATTGCAAACCTGAGAGATCTAAACTTCTCTATCAAGTCCAGCATCTTCAGCCCATGAGTGGCCACAGAAGAACCCTCTGCCATTTTGCAATGGAATAGTTGCTTCGAGATCTCGTATTTCTCAGTTCTGGCTTGGGCATCAAACAGCTCTTAAAGATGTAGTATAATCGATTGAGCATCCATATGCGCGTGCTGTTTTTGCAACTCAGGAGTCATGGATGCCAACATAATACATGATGTTGTATCACTATCCTCCTTGTGCCTTTTGTGGATAGCATGCTCATTAGCATAAGCATCTTGAGCTGGTGGTGGCAGAATAGGAGTATCTAGCACGTAGAGCAACTTTTTCGATTTGAGAATGATTCTCAAATTTCTATACCATTCGAGGCAATTTGATTCGGTTAACTTGTTAGTTTTCAAGATACTATGTAGGTTTAAGTTTGTTGACATGATACAAATGACCTAGATGTAAAGATAGAGAGGATTAGCTACTGTATATGCACATGAAATGCAAATAATTAGGACTTTAATTAAATACATTTTTACTCCACTATTTTACTCAAACCAATAGCCCCCACTACTGATTCGGGAAAACCAGTTGGAAGCTTTTCTAGTGGACCGATATCCAAATTCCGCAAGATTAACCTTGGGTTTACCTAACAAGCTACCCTTAAGTTCATTGGTAGGTATCAAATACCAATTACATCGTATGTAATTACTGATCGTTGGGTGATTAGCAGCTTTTAATCTTAAAGCCTTTTGGGCTACCCAAACCTTTCCTCTAAATTTCTTTATGCTTGAGTTTACCCAACTGGGATAAAGAATTTAATTAAACCTGACCCATTAATTAGGAATTCAATTCCATAGCTTGAACATACCCAATGTCAATTAGGCTTAGGTTTGCCCAACAACCTGGTCTTGAAAAAGGACTCTCGTTCTTACTATATTAACAGGAGGAATTAGGTTTAATATTAATTGAGGGATTTGTTCCTCTGAGTGATTTCAATAAATGACATGCATAAAAATTAAAAAATCACATAATTGATAATCATGGAAATAAAGCGATTACATGGTATGGTTATGGACTTTACCCTAAATGAATTCCTTTAAGCCATAAAAGAAATTAATATAGTTAACCCTATATGTTCATGCATGATTTAAGTCGAAGGTCTTACCTTCTCGCCTTGTTTTGGTTGCCATCTTCAAAATAGAATAATTCTACTCCTATCTAACCTATGTAAACTAATTACATAATTTTCTAAAGCGAGAAAACCTCGAGTTACATTCAAAGGGAGTTAAATAAGAAGAGAATTACACAAGAATTCTAGAGAAGGTAGGACACGCAGTCCCTATTTCATAAAATACCAAAACTGTAAAATGCATGAACAGATATAATTAGTTTTAGTCCATAACCATCCACCATGCCATTAATTATGCTTAAACAAAATAAACATATAATTTTTATTATTCCAAAATCACTATTTTAGAAAAATAAAACAAATTCTAAAATCACCAATTTAGAAAGATACACTAATTTTAGATTTTTCAAAATCATTATTTTGAAAAATAAAATTGTTTGTCTCAAAACTAATTTTGAGAAAATTCTTTTGGGTCTCGTCTCTTATCAAATGAGATCTTTCCCTTTCAAAATTCTATTCCAGAATTTTTTTTTTTTTAAATAGCTGGAACGTGCAAAACAGAGTAGAACCGGCGCCGAATTGGAAGCTAGAGCTGGTGCCGGCTACGGTCTGGTTTTAAGGAAAAAATTTTCCAAAAATGATTTCTAGACGTTTGCGAAATAGCACAGAACCGGCGCCGACTGTAGTCGGGAACAAGGCAACAATTTTTGAAAATTTTCCAAAAACAGTTTCAGCTACCTTCTTCTTCTGCAAAATTTTAGTGAGAACAATTCTCAATGGTATTTTCTGTTTTGAAGCTCAAAACAACAACCAATTTGTTAGTTTAAACAAAACCAAAACAGAAAATTAGGATAAAACGGAAGGCAATCAACCATGTTCAAGAAAACGTTTTTCTGCAAAAAACTTGTAGCACATAAAGAAAGCACCTTTAGAAATATGTTGTAACTTTTACACAATCATATTGTGCTACGGACACAACCCACAATGCTTGAAACAATTTTGACTCGAGTGAAAATAGTTTTCACAGCAAACAAAGACAAACATGAATTCATGAAAACAGTTTTTCATGCCAAAAATAATGTCTGCAATCCACACATAGCACTACTCTGATACCACTATTGGGTATCTCACGCATATCATATATGGCGCAGCAGAAAAATAAAAACAAGATACCAACCCAAGATCCACTTAAGTGTGGAAAACAAGACATAAAGAGAACAAAGGTAACAGCTTTTTACCTTTCTTTGATCGTGTGGAAAATAAAATTTTCCTTCTTCAAGTCGAGGTGCGATCCAACAATCCACTTGATCAAACACCACGAGAGTTGAATGTCTAACCACTATAATCATAATGTGTGATTATCTCTAATAGAAATCCACATAGAGGATACACTTAAACACGAAGTTTTCTATGCTAGCAGAAAAACTAAGTGACGGCTAGGCTTAGGTTGCAAGAACCACGAGAGAGAGAGAGAGAGAAGAGGGTTTTGGATGGAGTTGGTTATTGCCGTGAATACCTTCTCCAATAGGTATCGTGTGTATATCAATATATCACATGAAAAAATCCTTCTAAAACCACTCCAGCTGAGAATTTTAAAACCATTAGAATTCCCTAATTGTAATTGAAAACATCAAGTTCTCACAATTACAATTTGGACCATAAATTATAACTAATTATAATTTGTTCACAACAACTTCTCTTTCTCTCAATTAACCCCACTATGTTATCAAATAACATCTTGAGTATATAATCCTCTATTATGCGTGACCTATTAGGTTTCCCAATCAATTAGTAGCAAACATAAATTAATCCAAATGTTTTTTAGATTAATAATCCATAATTCATTAGAATTAATCCTATTAATTCTAATGAGGATTAGTTTATTAATTCATTAATTAATAAACCCATATTCCTAGATCATGAGCGGTATCTAGCAACACATCATGACCACACAAGAGTCCAGGAAATCAAGTGGCTTGACATGAACCCTTCAATAACAAACTTCAGTGCAATTAACTCCTTTCACCATACAATATCTCATTCGGTTTGGAATACAGAATTAGTGCCAACTCCCTCCAGAATATATATTAATTCTGGCCCAAATATAATAGTACTTGTACCAGGAACCCACTACTCTAGATACGTATCGATTGGAACTGTTTCTAATATACAGTCGCCTTGGCCAAGGACTTCTCGAGTAGTAATTCCTACAAGTGGCCGTCAGATATTCGTCCCTACTATTAGGAGTGGTGAATCCTTTATTGACCCTCTCAACTACTTTCGTTTACCTCACAATGTACCCAATATCCATCCCATAGGCAGCCCTCAATCTGGCTCCAAAGATTGGAATCAAAGCACAAAGCTCAGCAAACAAAGTACCTTGGAGATCTCAAGTCTAAGGATACTTGCACGTTTGCTATATTGAGATTATATCACTGGCACTAAATAGTTATTCATGTGATTATCTCATAGTTAGGTCATCCAATGAACTTGTTCTATTAACAAGCATCCATGTGTCAACTTTGAGTATCTCAATACTCACGGATATGAGAACCACCGCTTGATCAAATCAGGAAGTCTAACACATGCTAGCTTAACGCATTAATGATGTTCTGTCTCATTAATACTATGACTAGGGATTATTTAAATACTAACACTATATAGTGTAGTAGGAATCTCATATCATGATCTCTATAATGATTTCCTTAACACAGTGTTGTACTATGGACTTTATCTAACAGTTATTTTACACAAAAGTAAATAAAAGAAACTGTGAGATAAATAATGTCTTTTATTAAAATAAAATGTGTCATATATAATGTACAAGTGATTGCCTCTAGGGCATAACACTAACAATAATCACATGGATAACTATTTAGTGCTAGTGATAAAATATCATTATAACAAACGTGTAAGCATCCTTAAACTTGAGATCTCCAAGGTACTTTGTTTGCTGAGAATTATACTTTGATTCCAATCTTTGGAGCCAGATCGATGGCTGCCTATGGGATGGATATTGGGTACATTATGACGTAAACGAAAGTAGTTGAGAGAGTCAATAAAGGATCCACCACTCCTAATAGTAGGGGCGAATATCTCACGTCCACTTGTAGGAATTACTACTCAAGAAGTCCTTGGCCAGGGCGACTATGTATTGGAAATAGTTCCAATTGATACACATCTAGAGTAGTGGGTTTCTAGTACAAGTACTATTATATTTAGGCCAGAATTAATATACATTCTGGAAGGAGTTGGCATTAATTCCGTACTCCAAACCGAATGAGATATTGTATGGTGAAAGGAGTTAATTGCACTGTAGTTTGTTATTGAAGGGTTCATGTCAAACCGCTTGACTTCCTAAACTCTTGGGTGGTCATGATGTGTTGCTAGATACCGCTCATGATCTGCTAAATATGGGTTCATTAATTGATGAATTAATAAACCAATCCTGATAAGAATTAATATGTTAATTCTAATTAATTAAGGATTATTAATCTCAAAGACATTTGGATTAATTCATATTCGCTACCAATTGATTAGGAAACCTAATAGGTCACACACAAGAGAGGATTAAATACTCAAGATGTTATTTGATAACATAGTGTGGTTAATTGCAAGGAGAAAGAAGTTGATGTGGTCAATTTATAATTAGTTATAAATTTTGGGCTAAGATTGTAAATATTAAAACTTATGAGTTTTATTTACACTTATTGAATTCTAACCTTGTTAGAATTCCAGAGACGTGCTTATAGTGGTTTTAATTCCGAAAAGGAAGGTTTTTTTTCCATTCCTTTTAATCCTATTGTCGAGGGAACCGTTCTCTTAGTGAAACTAAAAACCAGGGCACACACGACTTCCTTCTTCTCTCTCTCTCATTGTTCTTCTAAAATAATAAACCCTAGCCATCTTTTTGGTTTTTTGCTAGCATAAAAACATCTTGGTGCTTGAGAGTGATCCTCTGTGTGAATTTCTGTTAGAGATAGTCACACACTGTGATTGTACTGGCTGGACATTCAACTCTCGTGGTGTTTGATCAAGAGGATTACTGGATCGCGCCTCAGATGAGAAAGGAAAATTTTAACGACAAGGACTCACTAGAAAGGTGATCTTCTTCTCTTTATGTCTTATTTTCCACACGTATGCAGGTACTGAGATGGTATCTTGTTTTTGTTCTTTCCACTGCGCCATATGTGATATGCATAAGATACCTTACACAACTATATCATGATAGCTTTTGGAATCAAATAGACCAATAGCTCCAATTTCAATAAGACCTTTATACATAAAAATGTCTTTGACGGGAAACATGATACCAAACTAGTTTTCAATGAGTCACTTTAAGTCTTTTGGACATCAGCAAACTATGATCACAATTATTTAGAAATCACAGATCATAAACCACTAAAATTTTCACAGCATGCTAGTTTAATCAATTTAAAATTCCGACATAAATTTCATAGAGAGAATCACAGGATCTTAACAATATTTAGACTCAACATATAAACCTATTTTAGTGCAAACCATCAATTTCAGAGCACAAAATCGCACAGCCATCAGTGCAAAATAAGAATTAGACTACTCAAAGATAGTCAAAGTTAATCAGTAGTGCAGAGTTAACAATATAGCCACATAGAGCATAGCACAATAACACAGTATGGTGCTCAATTAACTTGCCACCATTTTTCCATAGTGTAAGTGCACACTCACACAAACATACTTGCCTAATCACATTAATCCTAGCACAACAATCACAATTCAGCTAGCTACCATTTTTCTCCCCTTTTGTCATCAATCAAAATAGAGAGTAATAAGTAAATATATAAAGCAGTGATAATTATATATGTATGTGAAGTATTCAAAAGTTGAGCAGAGATAGTAGTTAAATGACAAAAAATAAATTGTTCAAATGCTGGGGTGGAAAATAAAAATTGTTCAAGAAAGCAGTAAGAATTGATTTTGGTAAAGGTTGGCTAAGATTTAGTCTACTGATCCGGTCACTCAGGAAATGTGAACTGTCTCAATCTTAGACCCGGCACCCGTTCTGGAATGTTTTCCAGCAAGCCTACTTGATTTCCTCTTGACTACCACATATTTTTGTCTCTTCCCAGATGGGACACGAGGTTCAGAGTGGGCAGGGGGTGCTGCATCTTCCTGATGTAGGGATTTTTCTTTGCCTTGCACAGGGATTGTCACTTCCTCAGTAGCTTGCTCTTTTACAGTTGCTTCTTCGAACTCAGGGACTAGTTTCTCTGTAGTTGCCTTTATTGGAGATGGTGCTGATAGAGCAAATATCAGTTCATTCATTCTAGCCTTTTCCTCCACAATATTTAGCCTATTTCCAAGAGTTTAAATCTCTAAACTAAGGCCATCTAATTTAGCAGCCAGGGAATTAATGGCATCTAGAATGCTTTCAGTTAATACTTTGTCCTGAGTCCACTGTTTCCCTTTGGTAAAGGATTCTTCCTGAGGTTCTACCTCAGTTTTTCTTTTTACTCCAACAGAAGGGGTACTCTTGCCTTCAGTTTTCACTTTTAACAGTTTTTCCCTTTCATCACCAGCTACATCACGAAGTAGCTTCCATTCATCTTACAATCTCACATATCCCTTGCGCTCAAAAAGACTTAAAGCTATATACATTCATTTTTTAGGGCACAGGGGGGATTAAATTTAAATCAACATCAAAATTCCTAAGCACTTTCATAAACAAATTTCCATAAGGTAGTGCCTTACTAGAGGTATTTCTGGTCTAGATCAAAAACTTGGCAGCTAGAAACCCAAAACTTATTTGCCTACCTTTAGCCAATGCTAGCATAATCACCATTTGCATTATGTTGATGGAGGTTATGTGTTCGAAGCTTGGGACCACCATGGTTCAGACCATGTGGTGCAAAATCCTACCCTCTCCATTTAGCCACTTTGTGCTTCTGTCACTAGAGTTCTGGAAACTCCTTCCACCAGTGAACATTTCTTTAAACTTCTTTAAATCGAACATATCAATTTCTTCTGGAAATTTATTCAGTTCAAAGTACTAAATTCCTCCATGTCTAACCTCACACACTCGGTTTAATAGACAGTGGTCAAACTCGATATTTTTACCCCTCGACTCTAGAGGTGTACCACCTAATCATAAACCCTCCTCCGGTTTCCTCAAGTCGCCTTTTTCTTAGGTTAGCATAGAATTCCCAAATGAGCGAGGTAAACAATTTTTCATCAACGGATAGCAAACTTTCCCAACCAATAGATTGAAATGTATTTAACATATTGGAAAATTTCAGAAAATATGATGGATTTACCCGATAGCCAACAATCACTATTCGATTTCTTGAAACCCATTCATTATAATCTAATTCACTTTTTGAATCTAAAAAGTGAGGTACCTGGGTTTCGAAACTTTCTTATTCTGGAGATGATTTAGAGGAGTCATTTTGAGAAGCCAAGAGTTCTGGAGTGATCCCTTTTTCTTTTTCCGTTGTTGATGACTTCTTCTTCATCATCGGAGATATTTTTCAGGCCTTCTTTGATTTCAGTTTGGTTGATTTTGGTGTTTTTGCCATTGTAGTAAGAGGATACGGGTTTGGACTTTCGGTTGTTTAGAGAGAAACTCAGAGGATTTTGAGGAAGAGAGGATGAAGAATGGTCAGTTTTCAGAATTCGAGAGAGAGAAATAAGAGAAAGTCTTTTGTGAGTTCCTAGGAAATTGTGATAGTAAGTACACTCAAGTACATTGAAAAGCCATTTTCTTCAGAGATTTCAAAAGGCATCTTGAGAAAAGCGCTAGTATTTTGAAATTCAAAAATGAAAATCTGCAAGCAGTTATTTTAGAAGGAAATACGAAGCATCAAAGTTGATTCTATTTTGGATTCAGGATTGTCTGAAATGTACATCCACAAAGGGACTTTTTCAAGAGAGAGTTTTGGAAGTGATTAGACTTATTTTTTGAAATGCTGCGTCCAAAGGTTGTGTCTTTAGTGGTTCTACAAAATAGGAAAAACAATTCTTGTGTAAACATGTCAATCACATGATCTTTGTAAGTCCTAAACCTCTTCTCAGATTGTTAAATCTTTCTTTGGCCAGAGGTTTTGTAAAGATATCAGCAAGTTGTTCATTAGTTGAAATATATTCAAGACATACATCTCCTTTAAGCACATGATCGCAGATAAAATGATGTTTAACTTCTATATGCTTAGTCCTAGAATATTGAACAGGATTCTTAGTTAGATTGATAGCACTTGTATTGTCACATAATATAGTTACGCAATTAAAATTAAGGCCAAAATCAAGCAGTGTATTTTTCATCCACAAAATTTGTGCGCAATAGCTTCCAACTACAATGTATTCGGCCTCGGTTGTGGATAAGGATATACAGGCTTGCTTCTTGCTGTGCCATAATACTAAAGAATGTCCAACAAATTGGCAGTGGCTGCTAGTGGTTTTTTTCAACTTTATTACCCACATAATCCACATCGATATATCTTATAAGATCAATTATGTTAGTACGAGGATACTATAATCTACAATCATATATTCCAACTAAATATCTAAGGATGCTTTCATGGTACATAGGTGTGATTCTTTTAGACATGATTGATCGGGCACAAAGACAAACTGAAAACATTATATCTAGCCGGCTAGCAATGAGATAAAGTAAACTTCCAATCATACCTCTATACTTAGATTCATCTACCTTCTTACTATTAGTGTTGTGCCCTAGAGGCAATCACTTGTACATTGTATATGACACATTTTCTTTTAATAAAAGGCATTATTTATCTTACAGTTTCTTTTGTTTACTTTAAGTAATATAACTGTTCGATAAAGTCCCTAGTACAACACTGTGTTAAGGAAATCATGATAGAGATCATGATATAAGATTCCTACTACACTGGATGATGTTGGTACTTAAATAGTCCCTAGTCATAGTATTAATGAGACAAGACATCATTATTGCGTTAAGACTAGCATGTGTTAAACTTCCTGATTTGATCAAGCGGTGGTTCTCATAACCGTGAGTATTGAGATACTCAAAGTTAACACATAGATGCTTGTTAATGAAACAAGTTTATTGGATGACCTAACTTTGAGATAATCACATGGATAACTATTTAGTGCCAGTGATATAATCTCAATATAGCAAACGTGCAAGTATCCTTAGACTTGAAATCTCTAATGTACTTTGTTTGCTGAGTTTTGTACTTTGATTCCAATCTCTGGAGCTCAATCGAGAGCCGCCTATGGGATGCATATTGGGTACATTATGAGGTAAACGAAAGTAATTGAGAGGATTAATAAAGGATTCACCACTTCTAATAGTATGGGCAAATATCTCACGGCCACTTGTAGGAATTACTACTCAGAAAGTCCTTGGCCAAGGCAATTATGTATTGGAAATAGTTTCAATTGATACACTTCTAGAGTAGTGGGTTCCTGGTACAAGTACTATTGTATTCGGGCCAGAATTATTTCTGGAGGGAATTGGCACTAATTTCGTACTCCAAACCGAATGAGATATTGTATGGTAAAATGAGTTAATTGCACTGAAGTTTATTATTGAAGGGTTCATGTCAAGCCACTTGACTTCCTAGACTCTTGGGGTGGTCATGATGTGTTGCTAGATACCGCTCATAATCTGGGAATATGGGTTTATTAATTGATGAATTAATAAACCAATCATGATTAGAATTAATAGGACTAATTCTAATTAATTATGGATTATTAATTTCAAAGACGTTTGGATCAATTCATGTTCTCTACCAATTGACTAGGAAACTTAATAGGTCACACACAATGGAAGATTATATACTCAAAATGTTATTTGATAACATAGTGGAGTTAATTGAGAGAAAGAGAAGTTGTTGTGGATAAATTATAATTAGTTATAATTTATAGCCCACGTTGTAATTGTAAGAACTTGATGTTTCCAATTACAATTAGGGAATTCTAATAGGATTAGAATTCTCAGTTTTGGGAAGGGAATTTTGTGTGATATATGGTAGATATAACACATAAAAACCCTAGCTGATGAGATACACAAAATCCCCAGCCAAGTCACACGTTTTTCCCTTTTTCTCTCTCCCTCTCGTTTTGCTGAAAACAAGAGAACCCTAGCCACCATTATTGTTTCTGCTAGCACAAGAAATTTTGGTGCTTGAGTGTATCCTCTGTGTGGATTCCTGTTAGAGATAATCACACACTGTGATTATAGTGGTTAGGCGTTCAACTCATGTGGAGGTTGTTCATGAGGATTGCTGGATCGCGCCTCGACTTGAAGAAGAAAATTTTTGTTCTTCGGATGATCACCCAAAGGTAAAATTTGTTACCTTTACTCACTTTATGTCTTGTTTTCCACGCATAGACGGGTCCTGGGAGGGTATCTCGTTTTATTTTCCACTGCGCCATATACGATACGAGCCTGGGATACCCAACAGTTACCATTTTCATCCTTGTCAAGTTTTAGGGAAGTGCTCATACGTGTACAAATTTCTTTTTCTTCATTCATACCAAACATTTTAAGCAATTCCTTAGCATACTTAACTTGATTTAGAAAGATTCCATCCTTGGTTTGTTTGATTTGCAGCCCGAGAAAAAAGTTTAGTTCTCCCATCATGCTTATTTCGAATTCTTGCTGCATTGTCTTAGCAAACATCTTGCACAAGGAATCATTAGTAGTACCAATAATGATATCATCAATATAAATTTGAGCAATAAGAAGATCACCAGATTTTTCTGACTTAACAAATAGTGTGGTATCAATCAATCCTCTAGAAAAATCTTTTGAGAGAAAGAATCCACTAAGTATTTCATACCAAGCTCGTGGGGCTTGCTTTAAACTATAAAGGGCCTTTAAAAGCTCAAAAACGTAATTTGGAAAATGCTCATAAATAAAGCTTGGAGGTTGTTCTACATATACTTCCTCTTTAATAAAACAATTTAGAAATGCACTTTTAACATCCATTTGATAAAGCATAAAATTTTTTTAAGATGCAAAGGCAAGAAGCATTCTTATAGATTCTAATCTAGCAACGGGAGCAAATGTTTCATCATAATCAATGCCCTCTTCTTGATTGAATCCTTGGGCAACCAGTCTTACTTTATTCCTAATAACAGCTCCATTTTCATCAAGTGTGTTTCTAAACAGCCACTTGGTACCAATAACCAGACAATCAAGTGGTCTAGGGACAAGTTTCGAAACTTAATTTTTCTCAAATTGGTTTAGCTCTTCTTGCATAGCAATTATCCAAAAATCATCCTACAAAGCTACATAAATGTAATTGGGCTCTATACTTGAGAGTGGAGTAAAATTATCTATGAAATACCGTCTAGTTTTGACTCCGCAGCTCAGATCACCTATGATTTGCTCTTTTGATAACCAATTTTGTATTTTCAATCTTTTAGTAATTCTTGATCCGTGAATTCTTCAATTTCTTGCTTTCCTTGTTCATTCAAATTCTTCTTCTTTTGCATGAGTGTCCAACGGTAGTGCTTTATGTTGTTCTTTCCCTCTTTCCTTTGAACTTCCTACATCATCATCATTTTTCCTTGAAGTATAGATGTTAGATTCATCAAAGACAACATGTACAGATTCTTCCTCACATAGAGCTCTCTTATTGTACACTTTATACACCTTTTTATTAGAAGAGTATCCAAGGAATATGTCCTCATCGGATTTGCTATCAAATTTTCCAAGATTGTCTCGGGTATTAAGAACAAAACATTTGCAGCCAAATACTTTGAAATAGAAATTTGATAGAGTTTTATCAAACATAAGCTCAAAGGGTGTTTTTCTTAAGAAAGGTCTCAACATCACTCAGTTTACAATATAGCATGCTGTATTTACAGCTTCAGCCCAAAAATATTTTGGAAAGGAGTTTTCACAAATCATGGATCTAACCATTTCTTCCAAAGTTCGATTCTTTCTCTCAATAACACTATTTTGTTGAGGTGTTTTAGCTGCTAAAAAGTAGTAAATACTCTATTTTCATTACAAAAGTGTGTAAATTCACTGTTGCAAAATTCTCTACCATTATCACTTCTAATAGAAATCAGTTTGCATCTAATAGAGTTTTGGACGCGCTTGAACAGTTTTGAAAATTCAAAAAAGGTTTCATCCTTTTGTCCAAGAAATAAAGTCCAAGTGAATCTTGAGAAGTTATCAACTAACACATAAAGCATACATCTTACTACCAAGGCTAGTGGTCCTATTGGTCTAAACAAATATATATGAATTAATTTAAGAGGTTTTGAGGTGGAAATCATTTTTTTAGGTTTGAAAAAAGCTTTGATTTGTTTTCCAAATTAGCATGCATCACAAATTTTGGTTTTATCAAACTTCATTTTGGGCAGTCTCCTAACAAGCTCTTTTGAAGATAATTTGTTTAGCAAATCAAAGAATACATAACATAATCTTCTATGCCAAAAATAGCCATCATTGTCATATATTGAAAGACATCTAACACCATGAGCAATAAGATCATTTAGATAGAAGACATAAATATTTCCAACACAGTTGGCAACAAAGATTGCTTCATTATTTGAGCTATCCAGGATAGAGTAAGAATCCTTCTCAAAAATTACTTTGCAACCGTTGTCGCATAATTGACTAATGCTAAGCAAGTTATATTTAAGCTCATCAATTAATAACACTTGTTTTATAATAGTTGAAGAACCTTTACCAATATTACCTATGCCAAGAATTTTTACTTTCTTTTTGTCTCCAAATGTAACGAATCCTTCATTTGTGGTTTGCACATCTTCTAATAGAGCTGCATTTCCAGTCATACGTCTTGAACATCTGCTGTCCAAAAACCACTTTGTAAAGCTCATTTTCTACAATGAATGTACCTATACATTGTGAAACCCCACCTAAAGCCAACCCTAGGGTAAGGGGGTCGCGATGCATATCATATTACTTTGCATGAATATATATATTTTTGAATGATTTTTTTTTTTTTATGCTTTAGAATTAAGAATTATAGTCTAGAAGGCTTAGTTATGCTTATTTAGTAGGAAAGGTAAAATGGTAATTTTGCTTGAGGTTAAAATAGGAAGATAGCTTGAGGATTAAATAGGAAGAATATTTGGGAGAGAAAATAAGAACAAGAGTTGTTGTGGTTAAGTGGTTAGAGCTTTGGAATTAACCTCTAAGGTCTTGAGTTCAAATCCCATCATTTAAGTTTTTGTCATGATTATTTTAATTTAAGGTTGGATTTTCGTCTCTTGCATTCCATAGAAGAAAAAAAAAATATAGGAGTGTTGTCCTAGGGGAGACATGAAGGGAATGTCCTAATCCTATTCTTATGTCCTAAAATGAATTCTTAAGGGATTCATGTCATTTTATTCCCTAGCTTACGCTAAACTCTTTGCCAATTAAGTTAGTTCAAAATACATCCAAATCTATGGTATTAATTCCAGAAAATTCAGCAAGGATTCTTGGCCTTGGAAAATTTGAAAATGATTCCTAGAGGTTGGAGATTGGACTGAAAATAGGGAAGAAGTTAAGGAGGGTTCTCAAGAGAAATTAATCTCTATGGTTGAACCTTCAAACTCCACTCCATAGTGTTCATCTTCTTCATGGAAGAAATTTGAAATTTTTCCAGATTCTTGGGCAGCCTAGCTTTCAAAAATCTTAGCCATCTTCCTTACTCAATTGCTGCCAAAAAAAATGGCCAACTTATTCAGCTTGAAGACTGAAATTCTTTTGCCAAAAACCAGACTACACAAAGCCGTGCAAACCAGAAGAAAATTCTAGACAGCTTTGATGTATAGTAGGCCAAAATCAAAGCTATTTCTTCTACCCTTCAAACCAGTAAATTACCTCTACTTTTCCTCCATAAAGAAGGCTGGAAACCAGCCTTAAAGGACCCTCAAATACCTCTCCAAACCCTCTACAAATCGGCTGGAACATTGTAAAAAAACTGCACAACAAATTCCAGTAACCAATTCGAAACATAACTAGAAAAAAATTCCAGCCTTGCTCTCTTCAAGCCTTGTCCGAAAACCACCTCAAACCTCTATAAGTTAATCTTTGTTCATCCATGAACTGAACTCCATTACCTCCTCCACTGACCTTGCACAGCTAGACTCCATAGCCATTCCTCAAATTCCTCCTACAATTACTCCAATCAAACTTTCAATTGAATTTCAAAATTTCTTACATTTGCTCCATGATAACACCCTTGGATTAAGCTTCATAACCAGAAATCCTCCCCACCATTGAACTCAGAATTTCAGCCAGCCTTACAGCTCTCTCAACCCTCATTCATTTCAGCAAACTATAGCAAACCAATCGACCATTGTAGCTCTAAGGAACCTCCATCAATCTAACACCATTACCATATCTTTTACCTTAAAACACTCCTTAAATTTCTCCATTTGAATTTGAAACAACCAGATTTTTCTCCCCTCTTTAACCTGAAAATCAAAATCCCAGAACTCCCCTAATCATTCAGCCAGCCCCTTCAGAAATGCGTCCAACATTTTCTCTCTAATCCTCTCCATTTTCACCAAGAACACACACTTCCTTTCTTCAAGCTAAAGACCACTCCAAACACCTCCAATCCCTTCTAAAAACTCCAGAACACGCCTGCATACTCTCTAGAGTCCATTTTTGGATTTTATAACTTCAAATCTCGAAAACAAAAATTGACAATCAGATCAAAACCAGAATTTTCCTTGAAGTCTCAAGAACATCATCAAGGTAACCAAGAACAACTTTTGTTCATCTTCTTCCCTTCAATCTTTAACATATCATACTAATGCTCTCTCTCTCTCTCTCTCTCTCTCTCTCTCTCTCGACCAAAATGGTTGCTACAACCATGGCTGTTTTCTTTCTCCTTTCTTGGACGATTCAAGCCTCTCAAGCACGTGGATCTTCTTAAATCTTCATCGAGATAGTCATCAACCAAGTATTTCTCTTTAACGATTCTTGTGAATTATGGATTCATGTCTCTTGGTTGTTGATAAAGAGGATAGAATATGAAGGGGGGATTGAGTATAGGCATATGTATGAAGGAGTTGAGATTGGAGCATGAGGATGATTGATCATGGTTAAGCTTTATGAATTTCCTTGTGGATCAATGCATGTTCATCATGTCTTATGAAATTATGAATGTTTAAGCATGCTAGAATGTTATGTCACCTTTGGTGAATAGGGTATTATGTTCTTATTTTATTGAAGCCGTGAGTATGATTATGCTTAGTAGGGATTTGATCATGTAATAGTGGGTATGGATTTAAGCATTTGTTTATGAATAGAATAGTTTGTTGATTGATGTTGGAGTATGTGCTCATGAATCTTGTTAGCAATAGGAAATTTATGATCATGACCTTGTGATCCTAAGTTATTTTAATTAGCCATTTTGATTACGTTAATTAAAATTAATACTATATTTTCCTCCAAAGATTTCGAAAACCCTAGGAAGTTTTGGAATTGGAGTATTAAATAAAATAGTGATATTTTAGCCAAATAAATAGTATCTTTTATTAAAAATAATATATAAATATTTATATATGATAATAATAATAATAATAATGATAAAAAATAAATAAAACAGTTTATATAAATAACAATAATAATAATAGGTAAAATATTAATGATCTTGTAGGCCATATATTCATAAATATTATATGTATTTGTTATCTACTAATCAAGATTTAATAAAATTTATTTATGAATAATTATTTTCTATCTATTAATTATTAATAAAGAGATTGGTAATAATTTAATATTTACTTTAAAAATATTATTTAAGAATGACCATTTATTCATACCATCTAGAACTTAGAATTCTTCAACAATGAAACCCTAGTTTATTTATTAATAACGACACTCAAGATTTATTATTTGAACCTATAACTTCTTAGTAATTATTTTACAACCCCTAGTTATTTTAACTTATCAAGCTCGTCTTATTTAATAAAATCCTTTATCATCTAGCCTTAAAGCTTAGGATATTAGAGTCATGATTGTAATAAGTTGAACTAAGATTATTTATGTAAGAGAATATAGCTTGAGTATAACCTTATAACTTATGTTTACCCCAGGCAAGGTTAGGTCAGCTTTGAAAGATTCTTGATTTTGATCAAGGAAAGGATCAGGTAAGCTCCTGCATAAACTTATTTGATAACAAAAGGTTACTATGGCAAGCCAAATGCGAACCGTATGGACACTCATTTTGTAAAAGTAATTAAGGACTATTTCCTTTTTATTTCAGTCAAGCCAATCATTTGAAAATTTAAGCAAGCAGTTTTGTACAAATACTAAACTCTTTCTAAAACACAACTTTGACAAGAATTTTTGAAACCATTAATTGCTATTTCCAAATAAAGCAATGTATTATTAGTTTTCTCCCAAGTGGGACAGTCAACGTTGAGTACTCAAAAAGGGTAGACTACCACGACTAGTCTTTGAATGGTTAGGGTAAGTCTCTCAGTAGGTAGCCACCTTTGAGGGGTGAGTCCTTCTCGGATAGGATGCCAGTCCAGTAGGTCATGCTGGTTCGAGCTAGCAAGTTTCAATCATGTGGACTGTGTGTTTTTGGAGTGGACAACCAGTTAGTTTGGGTGTAGAGAAGGATGAGTATCTCGCCCGATAGGCCGATCACTTACCTTTTGTCAGTCTGCACAAAGTGTGGCATTCTGACCGTTATATGGTCATGGGGCCCAACGTGTGGTAACCCATAGCTACCCTTTAAGTGGTTGTATTTATTGTGCACATGTATAGTTTGAAAAGCAAAACGCCACTCTTTATTTTTAACCCTATTTATTGCTTGCCAGCACTTTCTCTTACGCAATTTTTACAACTTGTATACATGAACTGTTTTACCTAAAACACTCAAAGCACACACAGGCTTACTGAGATTTTTATCACCTTTTATGCCATGTTTTTAGGTCGATCTTGCTATGGAGATGAGTAGCTAGATTTGTTGCCTGCTTTGAAGACTTTATGTTATTTATTTTATTTGTTGTTTCAAGAGATGATAGTAATCAATTTATTTTGGACTTGTTCCTGAATTTTTGGGTTGCAATAAGGTCAATTTTAAAGTATTATTTTTTATTTTCGCTTGTATGACCTAGTTATAAAGACACCTTGTCCTTTGGACGAGGCGACATCCCCAGCCCTGTTGGGCCTAGGTAGTGGGGTGTTACAAGTGGTATCAGAGACTAGGTTTAAACAAATATAGATAGTATATGTTCTGTTTTATTAAGTTCAAATCTTTTATCTAACCTATCTTGTTCATGCTATAGGATGGTTAGAACGCTTAGAACCGCAAGGAAATGGCAGCAATGGCATCTTCCGTCCCTATCTACCCGAAGGACCTACCAGTGCCTCAGCCTACACCGCAACCAATTATTCCCTTGGATGATAGCAGTGACGATGAGGTCCAGATCAATGAGCCACCCCCAATACCTGTGATAGACTTGGTCACTGACAGTGAAGATAAGGAGATTGATATGGAATATGTTCCCCACCCTCCTAGTCCCGTAGTTGACTTATCAACTGATAGTGATGATCTGGGGGAGATAGATTATGAATCTCCACCTAAACCTTTCTTCATACTCCCACCCAACCAGGTTGAGACCGGGGAGAGTTCTAGGCGACCCGAGAAAGAACCAATGGAGGGGTTTGCAAATGGGGCTGGGATAGACTTTACTAAGAATTCTGGGGGATGGTTATATGAGTCTGACTTTGAAGACTCCGATGACAACTAGGGAGGCTAAAGGCTGCTATGATTAGGATGTTTTATTTATAGCTTTCCATAAACTTCTATGTTAAGGATTTCATTCCTGTTTACTGCTTTAATTTCAAATTTATGCAAATAAGAGTACCTGGAATACTCTAAGGTTTGAGAGGAGTTTATATGCAATTCTTTATACAAAACTTGCATCTGATTTCCTTTTACTTAAATCTGAATGTGAATGCATGCTCAACTGAAATAATTTAAAGCTTGAATGCATAAACTCATTATCTGGGTATGGTTTAGAATGGCACCCAAGTGCCACGTAGCCATATCAAGCAGAAGAGTTCTGGAGGCAGAACCTGTGACATCGGAGGTTGAGACGACTCAAATACAGTCACCCAACCAGGGAAATGAGAGTGAGCCAAATTTGGAAATGGGGTCAGAAGAACCTGTTGAAGTGACAATGGGGTAAGCACTCAGCAAGATGACCAAGATTCTTCAAACTTTGACTAAACGAAACAATCCAAAGGGAGAGGACGAAGCTTTGGAGCAGTTTCTAAAATTCCAACTGCCTATCTTCTTGGGAGAAGCCGAGTAGGACCAGAAAGCTAAACAATGGATAGAGTAGATGGAAGACATCTTCACTATGCTTCAGTACACTGAGAAGCGAATTGTGAAATTTGCTGCATTTCGATTGAGGGGCCCAGCTCGGGCGTGGTGGCAACGGGTTCAAGACGACTAGGAGATGATTGATCAAGACTGGACGTGAGCCAACTTTGTGGAAACATTCAGAGCTGAATATATCCCTCAGTGGATAGTTGAGAAGTGAGAAGATGAGTTCCATAATCTAAAGCAGGGAGCTATGACGGTAGCTCAATACGCAGCACGGTTCACCCAATTATCAAAGTATTGCAAGAGGCTGGTGGACACTGAACAGAACAGGACAAGACAGTTTGTCAAGAGGCTAAGGCAAGAGTTGAGAAAAGTGTTAGCACCTTCTCCACCAATGACCTACTTAGGAGTCGTGGACGCAGCCACTTGGATTGAAAATGAGGACCGCAGCAAAATGGCACCGAGACCTTTCCAGCCGCTAAGGCAACCGCATGGACCTTTTCAGAGGCAGTAATCTAACAAGCACCCTGCCAACCAACAGTGGCAAAATCGAGGAAAACAAGCTCAGACAGCACCGGTTGGTCCTACGCAGAATCTTCCGTTATGCCGGCAATGTGGAAAAAGGGGCCACATGGAGAAAAATTATTGGTCCAAAGAAGGTGAGCAGAAATGTTACCACTGCAGAGACTCGAACCACCTACAGAACGCCTGCCTTAACCTTCACCGAGTCAGGTAAGGAAATCCGGCTCAGATCCCGGGGGCCAATCGAGCCAATGCCATGGGAGCATCCGGGAGTGGAAAGTAGAAGCCTTAAGTGAAAACAAAAGTTTTCACTCTCAATTGAGAGGAGGTTGGAGCTGATGCGGCAGTGGTGGAAAGTACGTTTACTATCCAAGATCGTTCCGTTAATGCATTGATAGACCCTAGATATGCCCATTCCTATTTAAACAAGAACTGTGTATATCATTTGGGTTGGGATGAAGTAGAACTACCTTTTATTTTGTTGGTGAGTACGCCTTTGGGGAAGATGGTGCAAGCAGATCGGTATGTGCGAAATTGTAAAATTGAAGTGGGGAGAGAGAGCTTGGAAGGAGATTTAATAATCTTAGCTATTGATGATTATGATTTGATATTGAGAATGGAGTGGCTAGCGAAGCATGGGGCTAGAGTAGACTGTAAGAATAAATCGGTTCAGTTTATTAGACCAGGATGTGATGTGTTGAAGTTCAATGGCAAAAGAGTAAACGAATTGAAGTATTTGATAGCTGGGGCTAAAGCCCAGAAATTGTTGAAATAAGGATGTCAAGAATATATGGCTTATATGATAAACAAGCCAAAGGACCAGTGCACTCTAGAGGATACTGAGGTGGTAAAGGATTTTCCTGACGTGTTCCCTGTGGAACTCACTTCTCTACCTCCTAGCTGAGAAGTTGAGTTCACCATTGATCTAGTTCCAAGAGCAGAACCGGTGTCCCAGACTCCATATCAGATGGCACCGATGGAGCTGAAAGAACTGAAGGAGTAGCTAGAAGAGTTAGTGAGGCAAGGCTACATCAGACCTAGCACGTCACCCTGGGGAGCACCTGTGCTGTTTGTGAAGAAGAATGATGGGACTCTGAGGCTGTGTATCGATTACAGGGGTTTGAACAACTTGACGATCAAGAATAAGTATCCCCTACCACTGATTGACGAGCTGTTCGACCAGTTGCAAAGATCCAGTTGTTACTCCAAACTGGATTTAAGGCAAGGATACTATCAAGTGAGGATAAAAGAGGAGGATATCCCCAAGACGGCCTTCAACACAAGATATGGTCACTATAAGTTCATGGTGATGCCATTCGGGGTAACCAATGCACCAGCAGTATTTATAGATTTGATGCATCGAGTGTTCCAACCCTACTTGGACAAGTTCATGGTGATCTTCATCAACAACATACTCATTTACTCCAAGAGCCCAGAGGATCATGTAGAACATTTGAAACTGGTATTGAAGAATCTAAGAGAGCACAAGCTTTTTGCCAAGTTTAGCAAGTGTGACTTTTGGCTGGATAGTGTGGCATTTCTTGGCCACGTGGTGACTAAGGATAGGATTAAGGTAGACCCAGCAAAGGTTGAAGTGGTTTCAGACTGGAAGTAGCCGGAGAACATCACTGAGATTCAAAGCTTCCTGGGATTGGCTGGCTATTATTGGAGGTTTATCAAAAGGTTTTCAACACTCGCATCGCCTATGACCCGACTGCTGAGAAAAGACGTACTATTTGTTTAGAGTGAAAAATGTGAGAACTATTTCCAAGAGCTGAAATGAAGATTAATAACAGCACCAGTGTTGAGTCTGCCAGAGGGAGATAAGCCTTACGCACTATATACCGATGCTTCGAAGGAAGGTTTAGGAGTAGTTTTGATGCAAGGCTGAAAGGTGATCACTTATACGTCTCAGAAGTTGAGGCATCATGAAGTTAACTACCCTACACATGATCTAGAACTAGCTGCCATTGTGTTCGCCTTAAAGAAATGGCGACACTACCTGTACTGGGCAGAATATGAAGTGTTCACTAATCACAAGAGCCTAAAGTACATTTTCAGCCAAAAGGACTTGAATCTGAGACAGCGAAGATGGATGGAATTTTTGGAGGAGTACCATTGTCCAATCAACTATCATCCTGGGAAGGTCAACGTTGTTGCTGATGCCCTGAGCAAAAAACTCAGCATGGCCAGGCTAAGGGTACAGAAGGTTCAAGTGGTTCAAGATGTGTTGGATAGAAGAGCGAAAGTGCAAGGGGAGAAAATTATTGTTAGCAACCTAAAGTTGATACCAGACCTAAGGCAGGAAATTATTGAAGCTCAACAAAGTAATGCAAAATTTTAGCTTTTCAAGAACAAAGAGCTCAAACGGCAAGGCAGTGAATTCCGGCAGGACGAAGCAGGAGTTTTATATTTCAGAGATCGGTTGTGTGTACCTGAAGAGCACCAATTGAAGGATAAAATTTTGGAAGAGGCGCATAAGAGCAAGTACGCTATTCATCCGAGAGAGGTAAAAATGTATCAGGATCTGAAAAGGGCCTATTGGTGGCCTGAAATGAAGCAGAACGTGGTTAAATATGTCTCCATGTGTCTCACCTGTCAGAAAGTCAAAACAGAGCATAAGAAGTCAGCAGGACTGTTGCAACCGTTGCCAGTACCTAAATGGAAGTGGGATGAAGTGACTATGGACTTCGTTACCGGACTCCCTATGGTAAGGACCCAAAAGGACGCTATATGGGTAGTTGTAGATCGACTAACCAAATCAGCGCATTTCATACCAATGAATGTAAGGGATTCCATGGAGAAGTTGGCTCAGACCTATGTGCGAGAAATAGTCCGACTGCATGGAGTGCCTTCGAGTATTATGTCTGACCGAGATCCGAGATTTACATCTTGATTTTGGGGTAAGTTTCAAGAATCAATGGGGTCGAGTCTAAAGTTCAGCACGACGGCGCATCCGCAAACTGATAGATAGTCAAAAGGGGTTATACAGATATTAAAGGATATGCTGAGAGCCTGTGTACTAGATTTCAGAGATAAGTGGATTGAATGTATGCCGTATTCGGAGTTGTCGTACAATAACAGTTATCAAGCTTCGATTAGAATGACTCCATATGAAGCCCTGTATGGATGCAAGTGTCAGGTACTGCTATACTAGAGTTGGTCAGAGGATGGCCATATAAGCAAATCGGGAGAAGTCTGTGTTCAGGAAATATTGGATAAGGTCAAGTTAATCAGAGAAATGTTGAAAGCGGCCCAGAGCCGACAAAAGAGCTATGCAGACAATGGGTGGAGAGAGTTAGAATTCCAAGTCGGAGACAGTGTATTCCTAAGACTGACACTGAATAAAGGAATCTTGAAGCATCTGAAAGGTAGGAAGCTGAATCCAAGGTATTTGGGACCATTTCCAATAAAGGAACAATTGGGCAGGTGGCGTATCGATTGGATTTGCCGAATGGATTGACAGGAATTCACGACGTGTTTCATATATCGCAGCTGAAGAAGTACAGTGCCAATCCCAGACATGTTTTGAATAATGAGTCGTTGGTGTTGCAACCCGACTTGAGCTATGTGGAGAAACCCGTGAGAATATTGGACCGAAGTATCAAGACTCTTCGGAACAAGCAGATTCCGATGGTAAAGGTGTAGTGGGAGCATCATGGCACGCGAGATGCCACATAGGAAACAGAAGAGTGGGTAAAGCGGAAGTATCCCGATTTGAGATAGAGGTATACTTGAATTTCGGCACGAAATTCTCCTAAAAAAGGGAGGATATGAAACCCTACCTAAAGCCAACCCTAGGGTAAAGGGGTCGGGATGCAAATCATATTACTTTGCATGAATATATATATTTTTGAATGATTCTTTTTTTTTTTTTTTTGTGCTTTAGAATTATGAATTATAGTCTAGAAGGCTTAGTTATGTTTAATGAGTAGGAAGGGTAAAATGGTTATTTTGCTTGAGGTTAAAATAGGAAGATAGCTTGAGAATTAAATAAGAAGACTATTTAGGAGAGAAAATAAGAATAAGAGTTGTTATAGTTAAGTGGTTAGAATTTTGGAATTAACCTCTAAGGTCTTTAGTTCAAATCCCATCATTTAAATTTTTGTCATGATTATTTTAATTTAATGCTGGATTTTCATCTCTTGCATTCCATAGAAGAAAAAAAAATATAGGAGTGTTGTCCTAGGGGAGACATAAAGGGAATGTCCTAATCCCATTCTTATGTCCAAAAAAGAATTCTTAAGGGATTCATGTCCTTTTATTCCCTAGCTTACCCTAAACTCTTTACCAATTAAGTTTGTTCAAAATTCATCCAAATCTATGGTTTTAATTCCAGAAAATTTAGCAAGGATTCTTGGCCTTAGAAATTTTGAAAATGATTCCTAGAGGTTGGAGATTGGACTGAAAATAGGGAAAAAGTTAAGGAGGGTTCTCAAGAGAAATTAATCTCCATGGCTGAACCTTTAAACTTCACTCCATAGTGTTCATCTTCTCCATGGAAGAAATCTAAAATTTTTCCAAAATCTTAGCCATCTTCCTTACTCAATTGCTGCTAAAAAAATGGCCAACTTATTCAGCTTAAAGACTGAAATTCTTTTGCCAAAAACTGGACTGCACAAAGCTGTACAAACCAGAAGAAAATTCTGGACAGCTTCAATGCATAGCAGGCCAAAATCAAAGCTGTTTCTTCAACCCTTCAAACCAGTAAATTACCTCTGATTTTCCTCCATAAAGAAGGCTGGAAACCAGCCTTAAAGGACCCTCAAATACCTCTCCAAACCCTCTGCAAATCGATTGGAACATTGTAGAAAAACTACACAACCAATTCCGACAACCAATTCGAAACATAACCAGAAAAAAATTCCAGCCTTGCTCTCTTCAAGCCTTGTCCGAAAACCACCTCAAATCTCTGTAAGTTAATCTTTGTTCATCCATGAACTGAACTCCATTACCTCCTCCACTGACCTTGCACAGCTAGACTCCATAGCCATTCCTCAAATTCCTCCTACAATTACTCCAATCAAACTTTCAATTGAATTTCAAAATTTCTTACATTTGCTCCATGATAACACCCTTGGATTAAGCTTCATAACCAGAAATCCTCCCAACCATTGAACTCAAAATTTATTTATTAATAATTTTACTTTTTAATAATTATTTTCTATCTATTAATTATTAATAAAGAGATTGGTAATAATTTAATATTTACTTTAAAAATATTATTTAACAATGACCATTTATTCATACCATCTACAACTTAGGATTCTTCAATAATGAAACCCTAGTTTATTTATTAATAACAACACTCAAGATTTATTATTTGAACCTATAACTTCTTAGTAATTCTTTTACAACCCCTAGTTATTTTAACTTATCAAGCTAGTCTTATTTTATAAAATCCTTTATCATCTAGCCTTAAACCTTAGGACATTAGGGTCATGATTGTAATAAATTGAACTAGGATTATTTATGTAAGCGAATATACCATGAGTATAACCTTATGATTTGTGTTTACCCCAGGCGGGGTTAGGTCAGCTTTGGAAGATTCTTGAATTTGATCAAGCAAAGGATCAGGTAAGCTACTGCATAAACTTATTTGATGACAAAAGGTTACTATGGCAAGCCAAATGCGAACCGTATGGACACTCATTTTGTAAAGGCAATTAAGGACTGTTTCCTTTTTATTTCAGTCAAGAAAATCATTTGAAAATTTAAGCAAGTAGTTTTGCACAAATACTAAACTCTTTCTAAAACCCAACTTTGACAAGAATTTTCAAAACCCTTAATTGCTATTTCCAAATAAAGCAATGTATTATTAGTTTTCTCCCAAGTGAGACAACCAACGTTGAGTACTCAATAAGGGTAGACTACCACGACTAGTCTTTGAAGGGTTAGGGTATGTCTCTCAATAGGTGGCCACCTCTGAGAGGTGAGTCCTTCCCGGATAGGATGCCAGTCCAGTAGGTCATGCCGGTCCGAGCTAGAAAGTTTCAGTCATGTGGACTATGTGTTTCTGGAGTGGACAACTGGTAAGTTTGGGTGTAAAGAATGAGGAGTATCTCACCCGGTAGGCCGATCACCTACCTTTTGTCAGTCTGCACACAATATGGCATTCTGACCATTATATGGTCATGGGGACCAACGTGTGATAACCCATAGCTACCCATTTGAGTGATTGTATTTATTGTGCACATGTATGGTTTGAAAAGCAAAATTCCACTCTTTATTTTTAACATTATTTATTGCTTGCCAGCACTTTCTCTTATGTAATTTTTACAACTTGCATACATGAACTGTTTTACCTGAAACATTCAAAGCACACACGGGCTTACTGAGATTTTTGTCACCTTTTATGCCATGTTTTCAAGTCGATCCTACTATAAAGATGAGTAGCTAGATTTGTTGCCTGCTTTGAAGACTTTATATTATTTATTTTATGTGTTGTTTCGAGATATGATAGTAATCAATTTTTTTTTTTTTTTTTTTTTGGACTTGTTCCTGAATTTTTGGGTTGTAATAAGTACAATTTTAAAGTATTATTTTTTTTATTTTTGTTTGTGTGACCTAGTTATAAAGACCCCTTGTCCTTTGGACGGGATGACATCCCCGGCCCTATTGGGCCTAGGTAGTGGGGTGTTACATACATGATAAGGAATAGTGATTTTTGGTGCCCACATTTTCTTCAGTCCACCGGGGTTAGTAGTGTTTTCTCTAATTTTCCAAAATGCTTTTGCACCGAATTCCACTTTCTTCATAACATGGCACCTAGATGCTTTGTGTCCAGATTTTTCACAATATGTGCACAATTTGTGTGTTATATATGATGAGATAGCTTTTACAAAGTGAAGTTTGTGATTTTTATCCTTGATTTCATGCCTATAACCTAGTCCATTTTGATTTCTAGCTAAGTGTTGAGCACCAAGTAATTTTTCCAAGTTATTCTTGCCATTTGTAAACTTTTCAATGCATGTAGTAAGATCATTGACTCTATTTTTCATATCATCAAACTTGCTAACCATACCTTCAAGAGAATGAATTTTATCATATAAATATTCATTTTCTAGAGACACATGTTGTAGGGCAGTGATGACAATATCCTTTTCTAAAATAGCACACATATGTGACTCAAGAGACATTTTGTTCTCATTTAACAACATTACATTCTCATCCCTCAAACAGTCAATTTTCATTTTCATTTCTTTATTTCTTCTAGACAACTTTTTCAGTTCATGGAACATGTCAACTAGCAATTCGTTTAGATCATCATACTTTTCATGATCAGAACTATACAAATTAGATATAGAATTAGTGGTAGTGGAATTTACCTCATTTTCTATTGCCATGAAGTATATGTTGACAATTTCATTTTCAGAATCATCAACCTCAGACTCGAACTCATTTTGGTCCCAAATTCCTATCAATCCTTTGCCCTTCTTTGCTTTCAGATCATTTTTCTTCTTCTTAAGCATTCTACCTTCCTTTTCTTTAGTAACTGGGCAATCAACAATGAAATGTTCCGTTCTTTTGCATTCATAACATTGAGGCTTAAATGTTCAGGTATGTCCTTTTCTCTTTTGGAAATTTTTCCCTCTTTTGAAGTTTCCTTTATTAAACATCCTTCTAAATTTCTTCACAATCATGGCTAATTCTTCAGTGTCTACTTCAGTCTCATCATGTGAAACCCCACCTAAAGCCAACCCTAGAGTAAGGAGGTCGGGATGCATATCATATTATTTTGCATGAATATATATGTTTTTGAATGATTTTATGTGCTTTAGAGTTGTGGATTATAGGTTAAAATGCTTAGTTATGCTTATCGAGTAGGAGGGGTAAAATGGTAATTTTACTTGAGGTCAAATTAGGAAGATAGCTTGAGAATTAAATAAGAAGAATATGTAGGTGAGAAAATAAGAACAAGAGTTAGTGTGGTTAAGTGGTTAGAATCTTGGAATTAATTTCTAAGGTCATGAGTTCGAATCCCATCATTTAAGCTTTTGTCATAATTATCTTAACTAAGTTTGAATTTTTGTTTTCTTGAATTTCATGAAAATAGGAATGTTGTCTTAGGGGAGACATGAAGAGAATGTCCTAATCTTATCCTCATGTCCTAAAAAGAATTCTAGAGGAATTCTTGTTCTTTTATTACCTCTAGCTTGCCCTAACATCTTTATAATTTAAAACCATTAAATCCTTTCTTTTAAATTCCAAAAAAAATCTGTGATAATCCCTCCACCTTGAATTTCGAAAATCAGCTTTGGAAGATGGGAAGTTGGCCGAAAATAGGAGGAGAAATAGGAAGGGTTTCCAAGAGAAAATCAATCACCATGATAGCACCTTCGAACTCACCTTCATGTTGTTCATCTTCTACTAAAGGAAAATCTGGAAATTTTCTAGAATGGTTGCAGACCGTTTCTTTGAAAATTCAGCCAGTAAACCCACTCATTTTCTACTAGAAAAATGGTCATTTTATGTGGCTTGAAGGCTGGAAAATCTGTGCAATTTTCGGACTCACAAACTGCACAAAACCAGGGAAAATTCTGGTCATTTTCGCAGCTTTCAACCAAGTAAATGAAGCTGTTTTGATTCATCTTCAAGCCAGCAAAACTCCTCTATATTTCTCCAGGAAGAAGGCTAGAAAACCACCTTAGAAAGACCTTCAAACTTCCTCAAGAGTCAGCTGCAAATCGGGTTGAAGGTGTGCAGAAATTCTGCACAGAAATTCTGCAGCCCTTCAAAACCCTTGAACCATGAAACCAGAATTTTTCCCAGTTTTGCTTATTTCAAGCCTAGGCCGAAAATCACCCTTCAACTTCTGTAGAATTGGTCCTTGATCAGCCATAAACTGAGCACCATGAACCCCACACTTACCTTAAGCATATGGACTCCATAGCCACACCTCAAAACACTCCTAAGATCACTCCATTCAAACTCTTTTTGAAACTTCAAATAATTCCAACATTTTACTCCATTAAAACACTCTTGAATTAAGCAAATAAACCAGAATTCCCTTTGCCATTTAAGACTGAATTTTGGCCAGCCTTGGAGCAACATTAACCTTCAATCATTTCAGCAAGACCACCTTGTTCAGTCGGCACCATTGGAGAGCATAGAAACCTTCATTGAACAAACACCATTAGCTAATCTCTTACCTTAAACATCTCCACCATTTCCTCCATTTAAATTTCAAATAAAATCTGATCATTCTCTCTCCTTCTTGCTGAAAACCGAAACCCTCATTCACTCTAGACCATTCGGCCAGCCCTCTACAAGAATTTGTGCAGCATTTTCTCAAACTCTCTTCATTTTCACCTAGAACACCAAGAACACACACTAACCTTCTTCAAGCCTAACCCTACTCTAAACACCTCCAATCACTCTCAAATACTCCAAATCACTTCCATTTAATCTCTAAACTTCATTTCTGGTATTTATAACACAAAACATCGCAAACAAGAATTGTCGAGCGGATCAAAATTAACCTTTCTTTGAAGGTCTCAAGAACATCAACAAGGTAAGTCAAGAAAAACCTTCTTGTTCATCTTCTTCCATTCGATTGTACTGTTCTAATGCTCTCTCTCTCTCTCTCTCTCTCTCTCTTTCTCTCAACCGAAATGGTTGATCAACCATCAACCATGGCCGTTTTTCCGTTGGATCATTCAAGGCTCTCAATCGCGTGGACCTTCTTAATTCTTCATCGAAGTGTTCATCGAATCAAGTATTTTCCTTTAATCCTTCTTTTAATTCAGCATTCATGTCTCTTAGATATTGATAGGAAGAATGAAATATGGATAAGGGATTGAGTATATGCATGTGGATTAAGGGGATGGAGTTAAGGCATGATGATTGTTGTATAGGACTGGGTTGTATGAATTTTCTTTTGAATGAATGTATGTTCTTCGTGCTTAATGAATTTTATGGATGATTGAAGCATGTTAGAGACCATGACACCAAAGGTGATTAGGTTTTTATGTTCTTATTTTTCATTGAAGCCATGATTGGTGATTATGCCTAGGAGGAAGTTAGCCTTGTGATAGTATGTGACAAGTCAAGTATGTGTACTTGAATGGATTGGTTTATTATTTGATGTTGGAGAATGTGTTCATGAATCCTTTCTAGCAATAGGAAAATCATGGTGAAAAAAGTATTTTCTTGTTAAGTCTAGGTTATTTTATTAACAAATTTTATTATCTTGAATAGAATACTACTATATTTTTCTCTATAAAATTCGAAACTCTAGGGAGATTTGGAGTGGTTTATTAATTAAAATATTAATATTTTCTTTATCAAATAAATGAGATCTTTTATTAAAAATAATATATATAGTAATAAATCCTTTACAATAATAAAATATTATTCATATTAAAATCTATTTGTTATTTATTAATTAAAATTTAAAATAATTCATTCATTATTAATTTTATTTATTACTAATTATTTATTATCTATTTAAAAATTAATTAAAGGTTATTTGTAATTTATTATTTATTTATAATAAAGCTATTTTTAAATCACCATTTATTAATATTATTTAGGACTTAATATTCAAACCTTAGTTTATTTATTAAAAATAACACTCAAGAATTATTAATTGGGTCTATAATTTATTAGCAATTATTTTAGAACCCCAAGTTATTTTAACTTATCAACTAAAACTTATTTTATAAAATTCTTTATCACCTAGCCTTAAAGCTTAGGACATTAGGGTCATGGCTAGTCATGGTTGTAACTAGTTGAGCTAAGAAATTATTTATGTAAGGGAGGTATAGCTCGAATGTAACCTTATATTTTGTGTTTACCCCAGGCGGGGTTAGGACAGCCTTGGAAGACGTTTGAGTTGAGCAAGCAAAGAATCAGGTAAGCTCCAGCATGGAGTTTTGTGAAGACCAAAAAGTTGTTGTGGCAAGCCAAACACGATGTATATGGACATTTATTTTGTGTAGGCAATTAAGGACTATTTTTCCTTTTTATTTCAGTCAAACAGATCATTTGAAAGTTAAACAAGTAGTTTTACACAAAATGCTAAACTTTTTCTAAAACCCAACTTTGACAAGACTTTTAGAAACCCTTAATTGCTATTTCCAAATAAAGAAAAGTATGATCAATTTTCTCCCAAGTGGAACAATCAACGTTGAGTACTCAATAAGGGTAGACCACCAGAATTAGTCTTTGAAGGGTTAGGGTAAGTCTCTCAGTAGGTGGCCACCTCTGAGGGGTGAGTCCTTCCTGGATAGGATGCCAGTCCGGTAGGTCATATCGGTCCGAGCTAACAAGTTTCAGTCGTGTGGACTGTGTGTTCCGGGGTGGACAACCGGTAAGTTTGGGTGTAGAGATGGAGGAGTATCTCACCCGGTAGGCTGTACACCTGCCTTTTGTCAGCTTGCATGAAGTGTGGCATTCTGACCGTTATTTAGTCATGGGGCCCAACGTGTGGTAACCCATGGCTACCCATTTGAGTGGTTGTATTTATTGTGCACCTGTATGGTTTGAAAAGCGAAACGCCACTCTTTATTTTTAACACTTATTTATTGCTTGCCAGCACTTTTCCTTATGAAACTTTTACAACTTTCATACATGAATTATTTTACCTGAAACACTCAAAGCACCCACGGGTTACTGAGATTTTTATCTCACCACCTTTTATGCCATGTTTTCAGGAAGATCCTACCGTGGAGGTCATTAGCTAGATTGTTGCCTATGCTTTGAAGACTCATGTTATTTACTTTATGTGATGTTTTGAGAGATTGTTGCAAACAATTTATTTGGATTTGTTCCAATACTTATCTTTTGGGTTGTAATAAGTTTAATTTTAAAGTCTTTATTTTATTTTATTTTTATGTAACCTAGTTATAAAGACCCCTTGTCCTCTGGACGGGGCGACATCCCCGGCCCTAATGGGCCTAGGTAGTGGGGTGTTACACATCACCACTATCTGATTAACTAGTTTAATTCAGCTTTCAAGGCTATTCCCTTTTTACCTTTATCATGGTCATCAAATTCTTGAAACTTCTTGAGTTTCATTTCATGTGTTAGAAAAGAGCCAATCAACTCTTCAATTGGTAAGGATTTCAAATCCTTAGATTCTTCCACAGCTAGAACTTTCGGTTGCCAGCTCTTAGGCAATGTATCTAGAATTTTTCAGCTTTGTTCACCAAGGGAATAAACTTTCCCATAGATTTTAAGACCATTTGTAATATTTGTAAATCTAGTAAATATATCAGTTATGCTTTTATTTGGCTTCATTGTAAACAACTCATAGTCATGAATTAAAAGCCCCAATTTAGATTCCTTAACTTAGTTTATCCCCTCATAGGTGACTTCAAGTAGTCTTCACATATCATAGGTTGAATCATAGCCACTAACTCGATTATACTCAGTGGCATCAAGAGCACATCATAAAATGTTTACGGCTTAAAAGTTCAATGTCATTTTGGTATTGTCTTCAGCATCAAATTTATCACTCTGTTTAGGCATTTTTCTGCCATCAACAAATTTTGATGGGACAAATGGCCCATTCTCAATCAAATTTCACAATTCAAAGTTGATTGAACAAATATAAATCTTTATCCTATTTTTTTCAGAATGTATAATTGCTTCTATTGAATAATAGAGATCGAATTGTTGAGGATCCTTCAACATACGGGAAAACAGATGAGTTTGCCATAAGAATCTTTTCTACACGGTTGTTAGACCAAAAGTAGAGTAGACCAAGCTCTGATACCAAATAAAAACCCTTAGAGGGTGGTGAATAAGGTTTTTGGTAAATAAAAAAGTTCTCTTGAATACAATCTAGTTTGAGAGAAAGAAATGTTCTTCGAATTTTTTACTAACAACATTACAACAACAAGATCTTTTCGAAATGACTTAAGAAATATCTAGACTCAGAATAAGGCAAGATGCACAATGCAATTAATGCTGGATTGAAAATGGGTTGGTGAGCGCCTTTAAAGATTTCTTTAAGGAACTAAGAAAATTTGAGCTAGGACGATTTGCAGCTAATTCGAAAATAAATGCAGAGAGATATAACATAGGATTTATAGTGGTTCAATCTACCAAGATCTATATCCACTACCTTAAGCTCACACTTAAGGATTTTCAACCAAATTTTATTCACCCAACTCAATGGTATCAATCTGTACTAGATACAAGAGAGGATCACTACACTTGGTTTTCCAAAACCTCTCAATCGACCAACAAATCAAGATTCACCCCAAATATAAAAGTGGCTCACTTTTTTTAGCAGATATACATGAAGAATAAGCTCAAACAATTTTATCTTTTAGACACAATTTGATTTCACTCTGAAGCACTATGATAAAGGAGATTTTTATTTTCTATAGAGCAAGAGTATTTCTTAGAAGGATAGGACAAAAATCTATTTTCAAATCGAGTTTTGAAACCTTTTATAGAAAGATAAAATGAAGTTCCAATGGCTAGTGTTCGCTATCAGAATTGACAGAGTTTTGGACTCAAGTTTTAGAAGATGATGCATCCAAAAGGTATGTCCAAAATGGCACTTTTTTAGGCAAAATCGATTTGATACTGTTCATAGGATTTTGGATGACGCTTTTATATGCAGGTTCACCCAAATCACTCAATCCAAAATTTTGATGATTTAAAACTTTGAAAACTTTTTGTTTTAGTGCTTCAAGGTAGAATTAAACTGAATCATAAGGTAAAGAAGATAGGAATTTACACAGAGAAATACCTTAACAAAGATTCCTAGTCTAAGGTTAGTCCATAACGGATTCTTAGTATACAATCTCTTAACCTTAATCTTCTTCTTGATTTCTCATTCTCGGATTCTATTGCTTCAAGAGTTGCTTGATAATTCAATTTGTACGCCTTGGAAGAACTAAGGTCAAGCATGTCCTATAACATATAGATCACACAAGTTAATCCTCATCAATGTTTATCATAAGTCAAAATACAAGAGAATGCCCTTAGGGCTAACAAGAGATTATGTAGAAAAACATTTGAGAGAAAAAGAAGACAAGTGGGAAAAAATTCCCAAAAAAAAATTGACGAGGTCAATATCCATATTTATCGTTTTGTGTTAGCAAATAGGATGAGTGAACAGTTCACTCTTGAAGAATTGTTCAGAAAAAATTATTCTAAACCAGTGCCACAATATAAAGGACTAAGTTTTAATGTCTTCAACTATAGAAATGACACAGAAAAAATAAAAAACTTTACCTTTATCAGAGTAGTGATAGATTTAGAAAAATGGTAGGATAAGAAAACATTAGGATTAGACGTATCAATCAAAAAATTAATGGATCATGGAATGCTTTGCAGGGCATATATTCCAGAAAAAAGATATGCCTTTGCAAAAAGATTTTTGACTCATTCAAGATAGCTAGAACATATTTGCAGTCGCATGATTGAAACAGAACTTTGTAAGCATGGACACATAAGGATGGCATTCTCAGCAATACCCCTTTGTTTCATCCAAATTATCCAAATGATTGTAGAATCAAGATTCTCATCTCCCATGTTCTATCCTTCAAGCCTAAACCAGTATATGAATACAAAAATCTTATCATTGTTCCTGAACAAGAAACACCCATTTTGGACCAAATTTCTAACTACAGGCATTGAAGCTGTCAGATATCTATGAATGTTCTTTTGGAACTGTGCACAACCTTATTGCAGAATCCAGGAATATGAAAATCTTCTCAAATTTCGTATTCCCTGGTCATGTTTATGTTCCTTTCCAAAGCCTGTTCAATGACAATCCTACCTTTTCAACCTTTTACAAAAATTGCAGAGCCAAGTCTGATTGTACAATCCAAGGAGAAGTCTTTGACCATGATGTTACCTACCAAGACCTCATAGTTTATGAAGATGATATAGATCAAGAATATGATGATGATGAACATGACAAACTGGCCAAACATGATGAAAACATAGTTAGTGCAGTAGCCACTAAAATGGTCCCCACTGCTTTTAGAAAGCAGAAATAGATTAGGTATGGTGGGAATGCCCACTAATAATGTGATGTGAACTCTACCTTTATCACTACCATTTGATTATTTAGTGGAAAAACTGTAAGGACTATGTCCTTACTTTTGTAAAGAAAAATATGTGATCCTTACTTTATCATTACTCAGACTTTATGTCAGAGAAAACTGTTGAGGATCGTCCTTTAGTAAGTAGGTGGAATTGTTGTCCCACCACTTAAATAGGATCAATTTGTCAAAAAGCATGATGTCCCACTTCTTTTTCGAAGAGTCGGATAGCTTTTACTTTTCTGAAGAGTCATTTGTCGGATAATGGATCCAAAGAGTCAAATTAAACTTATAGTCAAGTTAAGTTAGCTTTTACTTTTAAGGAAGTCAATTCTCCCACAAAAGCTAGTTGTTAGAGGAGAGGCTTAAAATCCCCTTAACTACCACCATGTCACGTCGCAACTCTGATCCTACACTGTTGGGTGTCTTTGAGCCCGTTGGTACTCAGCCGAGAGTCGAACCCAAGATGTGTGGTTAAGGAAGGCTCTGATACCATTTAAGGAAGCCAATTCTCCCACAAAAGCTAGTTGTCTGAGGAGAGGCTTAGAATCCCCTTAACTACCACCATTTAAGGAAGTCAATTCTCCCACAAAAGCTAGTTGTTAGAGGAGAGGCTCAAAATCCCCTTAACTACCACCAAGCCTTCGACTTCTCCTCAACATGAACACACGCAAACCCTTGGCCTTTCAAAATATAACATCTACCTGAAGCATAGTGAATTCTAATAGGAAAAGAAAATTAGTCTTTCTTCTCTGACTCAGTGCTACGAAGCAAGGATCAAAGAAGTGTTGTTCCTCTGTCAATGCTACTGGGAAGTAGAATAGAAACAACAAAGAACCACATAGAGAGACGAGAGACTGGCTAGAGAAAGAATTCTAATCTTGCACACTCTCTAGAGTCCCATGTTCTTTTTTTTTTTTATTTATCCTGTATCCCAATAGCCTTGTCAATCGGCTATTATCCGAGAGTTCAAAAATTTGAACATCACGGTACTCTTCAGCCACACGCATAGTTGCCCTAAGGCCCACGCTCTATTAAACCTTAAAACAGACCAAGGCCTAGCCTATGGTCCAAATCATTGGATTAAGTCTTCAATTAATTTTAATTATTTCTAGACCAATAAAAGCCCAATAATCAAATTAGTTAAATAACTCAAACAAACTAATTAAAATCTCAAGCCTTTCCTAGTTCAGACCAAGCCAACCTTAATTTTTCAATCTGGGCTCAAGCCTTGAATAATTAATTAACCAACTAAACTAGGTTTAAAAATAATTCTCTCTTTGGACCTTTTATTTTATTTTAACCCAATAAATAAACTAGCTAACAAAATTAAATCCATTGTATTAAAGACCATTTTCCTCAACTCAAATCCATCAGGACTTATGGGTTATTCCAAAGACCAAAATACATATCACCTTGCCTACTAAAATGATAAATATACCCTTGCTTTATAAATAGCTCTATTTTACATTTTAAATATTTTCTAACATCATCATAAGGAAATATTAACCCTAAAAAAAATACTGCATAAGCAATGTCTCCGATCTGTAGGTGTTATGACTAAAATACCCCTCTACACATCGCCATACATTTATAGATGAAGAGTGTACTAACATCTCTCTAAAAAACATTTACCATAATTAGATCTCTAGTCTAATGATCTACGACTTTCTAAAATATTTTTGCTTTTTAAGGGAGTTACCCTACAGCAAACATCCAAGTTATGTTTTTCAGGGCTTTGGATATTTAGATCATTCAAACAGTCATAAGGGACGATATAGCATAGAAGCTATCTTGTATAAGTCTGTCTTAACTAACTAGTCACATATACCCAACATACAAGTATATTAGTTCTACAATAGAACCTCAACTATAGTCTATCAAAGTATACAGTTTTGCCAGTCGTAGAGTATAAGTCCACGCTGTAGCAATAATAGTCTTGGTTTCTACTAATATATTACTTTTAGAAACCACTACTATAGGTCTAGTTCTACATATTCGAAATACACTTATACAATGAAGTGTGAGGACTACTCACTGGCTAAAGGTAAGCCATTCCCCATTTAGAATTTATAACATAATAATATTACCAGGATAAGATTCCTATTCTCATCACTCGGTTAAGAACAATAGTTTATATGTTAAATAACCTGTGATCCATACCTTCCTATAAAAGTCTTCCATTTACATAGATCACTTACTTAAACACAATAGGTCTTTTCTAGCAAAATTGTGCAAAAATTAAATTTCGAAAACAAAGACAATTTATAAGAATAAAATTTTTATTAATACAATCAAAAATACATCAGAAATATAGTCTTAGTAGGCATACATTCCAACATAATCTTCCTCATATTCTTCTTCATCGCAATCATTCACTCTCTCAAACTCCTCTTCTAACCCCCCTCAAATGATTACCATCATTTCTCCATTCATTCTTCCATGTCCACCTCTCCTACCTTTGCCTTTCTCCCTCTCGCATGGGTGCTTATTGATATCGCCCCCTAAAGAATGCTCATTAGAAGCTTCACTTTGTTGTTCATATAATGAAGATGTGGCATGGTGTTCATCTTTCATCCTAGGATTATCTTGGGGTATTTGCCCTCTCATTTGAGCAACCGTGGATGCTTGGACGTGATTGGATTGCAAATCCGATAATAACCTTTTTATATTCTCAAAGCCATTTTGGATGGTTCTCATCATCTCTTAGAGGCTTTCCTGGAATGTCCTAACTTCATAAGGCCCTTCTTGAGCCATTGTTTTAGAAGTTAAATGGAGTTCTTCACTTTCAAATAAGTTTAGAAAACCAAGGAAAATAGTACCTCACAAAGCACTCCCATGCGTGCTTCACTCAAGCAATAACCACTCAACTCTGTGTTTAACTCTCCTTTAAGGCTTTTGATAAGATAGGTTTAATCCCTTGTCTTTTTTCCATCTCTCAGCACCTCAAATGTTCTTTTACTTTCCCACTTAGTTAGATAGGTAGTCCAACTAATTCTAGTAAACGAATTCACAAGAATAATTAAGTTAGTGGTCTTAGTTGAGGTCAACAAAGTTTAGGATAAGCAATAAGGCTAAGTAATCAAATATAAAGTCCAAAGTAAATAGAGCCAAATAAGATCAATTCCATAATGTAATGAGTGTTCAAGTTTCAGTTACACAAGGAGTTGTCAAAGAAAATAAGAATTCAAAAAACCTAGAGTGCAAAGTACAAGAAACTAGACAATCGTAGCATTAACGAGCATTAGCATTTGATCAACTTTGATAACTTTAATTAAGCATAGAATTCAACTAGGAAAATTTTTTGCAAAATAAATTCACCAATGGAATAGAATATCAAGAATAAGGATTCCCACAATCAAGAAAATTCAACTCATAACTATCAACTAGACTTTGATCAAACTCATAATGTCCAATTTCGGAGTTTATGATATCTTAGAAATTTCAATCAATTTATGCCACAATTAATCACAATCAATATGAAATTTTCATTCTCCAAGATCATATATATATATATATATATATATATATATATATATATATATATATCAACTTCCTAAGTAATTTGCAAGAGAAACAAGTTTTATAATGACCTCTTTTATGCCCTAGTTTCAATTTTGAGATTGCTCAATTTTAGAGCTCTCTTTACATGCAAGTTATTGATCAAATGTTTTGATTAGAATCAAAACTTTGCAACGCTCTGATACCAAATTTGATGTAATCTCTTAGAGGTGCTTTTCAATATATATATATATAAGTTTTGATCTCAAATTATAAGCCAAAGTTGTATAGAAATTGTTATAATAAGGTATTAATAATCATCTCTCAACCTAGCAATAGCTATTTGAGATTCAATCCCAATCCTTGGATGCCTTTTAACAAGCCTTTTGTAAGCTAGAAACAACAAAAAAAAGTAGTGGAATTTAAAAGAGTAACAACTAAGTATTACATAGAGAAAAATGGCAAAATTTTAGTTGAAGTTAGCCAACACTACTTTAGTAACCTAGCTAGCATCGGTTTTTATTCTGTCTGGTTTAGGGCATTTGATCATCAAGAGCCTGGGGCTAGTTCCCTTGGTCTATTAGGCGTCGCATCCTTTTTGTTTGTCCATCCTATTTCGTGTTGGAACTAGTCGGCACCTATTCCCTCACACCAGCTTGTGCCAATTCCTTTCTAGACCGTCTCCCCTGTTTTGAGAGCAAAACTCCTTTAGCTTAAACTTGACCTCCACTTAGCTTCTTAACTTGTACAAGCAATCACAATTGATCTTTGAAGCCTTCAAATGTTGGATAAGGGTTTTCCATCTCAAATGTGCTAAATTTGCCTTTAAAAAACCTTAAAGTCCCTCTTGAAATTTCTTGAGTTATGCCCTTGTCAATGGTCCTTAAATGCTTGGTAGTATGTTTTCTCCCCCTTCTTGAGCTTAACCATCATGATGATGTGGAATCTCATCAAGAATATGAAGAGTGTGAAGGAAAAGTTCAATCTATAAAGATTTTCAGTGAAGGATTCAAGCAAACCAAGCCACCAAGCCAAAGAATATGAAGAGTGTGAATAATTGGGTACCAAAGGGAGGGCCAAAGGTAGCTAAATTCACCCAACAATTTGTGTGAAATGCCAAAAAAAAAAATGCAATGGAAGGCTAAGCGCAAGAGAAACGATTGAAAAATCAAGGATTGATTGGGGGACAAAGCCAAGCCAACACTGGCTCATGTAAAGAAGCTAGCACCGGCACTAATCAGGGGAAACATTCCCTTCGACATGGAAAGCTAGCATTAGCTTCCTTCTATGAGGCAATGCTGGCTTAAGTCGGGTTATGTCCCGTTTTGTGCCTTTTTTAGCATGATTTATATTGTTTTGTTTCCAATCAAATTCTAAATACTTTTATTATGTAATAGGGATATTTTAGGCTTAGTTAAAAGATGAGTGACTAATATTTAATCTCTCATCTGCTAGGTTAATTTGACTATAAATATGCCATTATAACACTTCATTTGTAAGTTGGATATTATCTTTTGAATAAAAGATACTCTTGAGAGAGTTTTCTTTGGGGTTCTTCTATGAAGGCTAAGACCAATCTTAAGGTTCCATTTCTTACTTTTAAATTGAGTCTTTAAACCCATAAGGATAGTTCAAATAATCTTACCAAAATAGAGTCTTAAAATCTTGATCTCTTAAGGTTCTTGAGTGGACTTATTTGGTTGCCTAAATCTTTTCTTCAGTTTGTTTTTCGTTTCCTAGTTGATCCAAGGAGTGTTGGGACTGATTTAGTAGACATGGTTCATATTTCTAGAGTTCTAGGTTTTTTATTTGGCCTAAGATTCTAGTATTTGAATTGGGTGTGTGAGTTCTTTACTAAAATCCCTATTTTGGATCTTTACTTGGGTCTTGAAATTTCACCTAAAATTGCCACAAAATTCACACATAAATTCACTCCCAAGAATCATATCATAAAGGAAGAAAGAATTTGCAGGCAAGAGAATTAAAAATTGTGGGCGAACCAAATTTTATCTTTCAAACTTTCTCTTATTTTTCCCTTGTTTTTGAATGTTCTTTGTTCTATGGTCTTTATGTTCAAGACAATTAGATTCAATCTTATTTTTAGGTCTTGTTTTGAGTATTGATTTTAAAACTTTGATATTGTTAATTAAAATTTTTATTTTTGATGTTCTTGTCTTTTAAGTATTTAAGCAATTTTAATTTTTTTTTAAATCAATTATGTTAATTTCTTTTATATTCGCTACCACATACATGATTTGCATTATTGTAAAGTTTAGAGAATTGATCTTTTGATTCATGTTTTAGTTAAGTTGATAGGGAATTGTATGATTCAAGTTGCATGCCTTAATATGTTTATCAATTTAGTTTAAGAGTTATTTTGTGGCTCTCAGCAGAATCAATCTAATTTCGTAAGGATAGCAATTTGCAATGCTTAGTGAAATCCTAAACAAGTTTTCTAATTTAATCTCATGACAAATGCCTAAAAACCCTGTTAGTTTCCTAATTACTTTGGATTTCCATTCTTGTTCCTTATTTTGTTTTTTAGTAGTTTTCTAATTCTTCTATATTTTAGATCGGGTAGTTTGCTGTTTGTTTCCCCCTTATTTTTAATTAAGACATCATAAGATTTCATCAAGGTTAATTATTAATAGGAGTTAGTTCATAAGATTAAGGAAAAAAAAAGAAATTATACAATATATTTCTATGCATTCTTTGTGGAATCGATACTACATATTAAGAAGATAAGGTTAAATTTGTTAGTGAATAATGATTGCATTTTAAACCCTTATTTTGTATGTCAAAACTCTACCAAACAAAGATTTCCAATGATTGAGAAGAACATAGAGGTTTCACAAATTTCCCAAACCAAATTAATGAAAACTAGCCATCTTGTTTTCAAATTTCAAATAAGTTTGTAGCTTATTCAGATTACATGCCAAACAAAGAAAAAATACCGAAGTTAGTTCGTAGTGTTATGGACTAAATGGAAGTAATATAGATGTCACATACCTGAATACTAAGGCAAGGTATACGGTGCGAGCTAATATCTATGTCAGCATCTCAAAATGATTACATATACGGTGAGAACAAACTGTTGTCAATAAAAGAAAATTTCTACCTTTTTTTATATAATGAATCTATTCTATTATAAAAAATATTTCAAAATTTCTTAAGTCTAAGAATAGAATTTCCCACTACAGGCAATTTTCACAAAATTAAAGAGTGCACATTGGCTTTATATCCTAGCTGAAGCAAGAGCATGCTTGACCAGTTCCCTTCTCAGTATATTTCCTGTTGGAACCAGTCGGCGCCTATGCCCTCACACCAACTTGTGCCGGTTCCTTTCTAGACCGTCTCCCCTATTTTGTGAGCAAAACTCCTTTAGCTTGAACTTGACCTCCACTTAGCTTCTTAACTTGTATAGGCAATCACAATTGATCTTTGAAGCCTTCAAATGCTGGATAAGGGTTTTCCCATCTCAAATGTCCTAAATTTGCCTTTAAAAAATCTTAAAGACCCTCTTGAAATTCTTGAGTTATGCCCTTGTTAATGGTCCTTAAATGCTTGATAGTTTGTTTTCTCCCCCTTCTTGAGCTTAACCATCATAATGAAGTGGAATCTCATCAAGAATCCACCTAAGCATCATGCCAAAGCTAAAAAAGGGAGGGTAGAAATTCAAGCCACATTCCATGATGCCAAGGAAAAGTTCAATCTATGAAGACTTCCAAGCAAACCAGGACACCAAGCTAAAGAATATGAAAATTATAAATAATTGGGTACCAGGTAGCTAAATTCACCTAATATTTTGTGTGAAAGGGGAAAAAAATGTAATGGAAGGCTAAGGACAAGAGAAACAGTTGAAAAATCAAGGACTGATTAGAGGATAGAGCCAAGCTGGCACTGGCTCATGTAAGGAAGCCAACACCGGGACTAATCAGGGGAAACGTCCCCTTGGACATAGAAAAGCCAGCATTAGCTTCCTTCTAAGAGCCAATGCTGGCTCAAGTCGGGTTATGTCCCGTTTTGTGCTTTTTCAACATGTTTCATGTTGTTTTGTTTCTAATTAAATTCCCAATTTTTTTATTATGTAATAGAGATATTTTAGGCTTAGTTAAAAGATGGATGACTGATATTTAATCTCCTATCTGCTTGGTTAATTTGACTATAAATATGCCATTATAACACTTCATTTGTAAGTTGGATATTATCTTTTGAATCAAAGATACTCTTGAGAGAGTTTTCTTTAGGGTTCTTCTATGAAGGCTCAGACCAATCTTAGGGTTCTATTTCTTACTTTTAAATTGAGTCTTTAAACCCATAAGGACAGTTCAAATTAGCTTACCAAAATAGAGTCTTAAGATCTTGATCTCCTAAGGTTCTTGAGTGGAGTTATTTGGTTGCCTAAATCTTTTCTTCAATTTGTTTTTCGTTTCCTAGTTGATCCAAGGATTGTTGGGACTGATTTGGTAGACATGGTTCTTATTTAGAGTTCTAAGTTTTTTATTTGGCCTAAGATCCTAATATTTGAATTGGGTGTGTGAGTTCTTCACTAAAATTCATGTTTTGGATCTTTACTTGGGTCTTGAAATTTCACCTAAAATTGCTACAAAATTCACACATAAATACACTCCCAAGAATCGTATCGTAAAGGAAGAAAGAGTTTGTAGGCAAGAGAATTAAAAATTGTTGGCGAACCAAATTTTATGTTTCAAACTTTCTCTTATTTTCCCCTTGTTTTTGAATGTTCTTTGTTCTTTGGTCTTTATGGTCAAGACAATTAGATTCAATCTTATTTTTTGGTCTTGTGTTTGAGTATTGATTTTGAAACTTTGATATTGTAATTTAAAATTTTATTTTTGATGTTCTTGTCTTTTAAGTATTTGTGCAATTTCATTTTTTTTTTATCAATTATGTTGATTTTTGTTATGTTCGGTACCACATACATGACTCGCATTATTGTAAAGTTCAGGGAATTGATCTTTTGATTCATGTTTTAGTTAAGTTGATAGAGAATTGTAGGATTCAAGTTGCATGCCTTAATATGTTTATCAATTTAGTTTAAGAGTTACTTTGAGGCTCTCACCAGAATCAATCTAATTTCGTAAGGATAGCAATTTGCGACGCTTAGTAAAATCCGAAACAAGTTTTCTAATTTAATCTCATGACAAATACCTAAAAAACCTATTAGTTTCCTAATTATTTTGGATTTCCATTCTTGTTCCTAATTTTTGTTTTTTTAGTAGTTTTCTAATTCTTCTATATTTTAGATTGGGTGGTTTACTGTTTGTTTCCCCCTTATTTTTAATTAAGACATCATAAGAATGCATCAGGGTTAATTATTAATAGGAGTTCGTTCATAAGATTTAGAAAAAAATAAAAAGAAATTATACAATATATTTCTATGCATTTTTTGTGGAATCAATATTACGTATTAAGAAGATAAGGTTAAATTTGTTAGTGCATAATGATTGTATTTCAAACCCTTATTTTGTATGTCAAAACTCTACCAAAGAAAAATTTCCAATGATGGAGAAGAGCATAGAGGTTTCACAAATTTTCCCAAACCAAATTAATGAAGACTAGCCATCTTGTTTTCAAATTTCAAATAAGTTTGCAGCTTATTCGGATTACATGCCAAAAGAAAGAAACAGTACCGAAGTTAGTTCGTAGTGTTATGGACTAAATGGAAGTAATATCGATGTCATGTACCTGAATAACAAGGCAAGGTATACGGTGCGAGCTGAATATCTATGTCAGCATCGCAGAATGATTACGTATACGGTGAGAACGGATTGTTATCAATAAAAGAAATTTTCCAAATTTTTTTATATAACGAATCTATTCTATTATAAAAAATATTTCAGAATTTCTTGAGTCTTAAAGAATAGAATTTCCCACTACAGCCAATTTTCACAAAATTTAAGAGTGCGCATTGTCTCTATAACCTGGCTGAAGCAAGAGCATGCTTGACCAGTTCCCTTCTCAGTATCTTTCCAGCTGGAGATTTTGGAACTGCATTGATGAATGCAACACGTCGTATCTTCTTGTATGGTGCAACCTCCAATGAGAAAGAGTATGCATGAGACGAGAATACCAATGATTAACTATGGTTATCCATGAAGTCAGTAGTCCTTAGTGGTTCATCAGGCACTAAAAAATACTCCCTCTATCAGGATTTAAATGTCCATTGATAGACTAAAAATGTTAGGTCAGTAGCATCCTTTCAATTGACAAACAGCTCTTTAACATATCGTTTTTAACCACCATATCAGTAACACAAATTATATAGCACTAAACATCATCTATTGACATTATTAGACTAAATCGTTCACATGAAAGATAGGAGCAGACATGCAGAAGTTAAGATATGGTAATTTCAGCAGGATATGCCTTTTTTGAACATACCTGCTGTGCAACAAAATCCATGATTTGTGTATCAATAATAGTGCTTCCTGGTTTTCTCACGACATAGGCCATTGGAATCTGACCTGCTTCTTCATGAGGATATCTGCAGTTGGACAATACAATGAGTTAAAAGCCAACATAAATTCGAGTTTCAAATACAATGTGAAAATCAAAGTACAAGGAAAAATGGTAAATAATCAAAGTTTGTATTTTCTGTTAAATCCTTTCTCCAATGTAAAATCCACAATCCCAATAGAATTTCATAAATTTGTGCCTCTCGTTTCCGTACCAACTAGCTTCCACAGATAAGAAATTATCAGCTTAACTTCTTATAAAGCAAACTTCTAAAGCAATTATTGTAGTTCTCTTCACAAAACTGTCATATGCTTCGTAATGGATGTATAATAGTCAATTTACTGCAGTGTCATAACAAAACATCTAGGTACCTGAAACAAGTAGTATGCCATCCTATTACTGGTTTACCTGAACTTGAAAGTTTCCCATGAGTATCAAGTGTTCAGGAAATTAGTGAGATACAATTTCTCATCCGGATCCAGATTTACCACCAAATCAGAATTCTTGAATCTCTCTGAAATTCTATGAATAATTCTACAAGTTCCTCATCCTCCCTCTCTTCTCCGTTTTTCCCCTTTCTCCCCATAGGGTCTATTTCGATTGAGGAAAAGGAAAAAAGAGATGAGAGGAGTAGGACATAAAAGAAAGAGAAGGAGAAGAGAAGAGACCACTAATTATTCATAATATTTGGTTAAACACGGAGAAAAAAGAAAGGAATCAATATAGTATTTAGAAAAAAGGAGAAGGGAGAGAAAGGAAAGGATATGATTTGAGTTTACATTTTTATACATTACTATATTTATAAGTGGTATTTTAGACTGTTTAATAAAAATTCATTAAATAAAGTTTTCTTTCCTTCCGTTTCCATTACCTTCGGATGGAACAGAGCTAAATATTTTAAACCAAATCTAATCCTCCCTCCATTCCCTTCCTTTCCCATCTAAAAAAGAAAAAACTAATCCAAACACCTAAAACCCAAAACCTCCATTTCTTCTCCTCTTTTCCCTCAATCTAAACAGGCTGGTAGTCTATATCAAACCCAAGTTATGGGGACCAATATAAATACTATCAGCCAGAAGATTTATCTTTCTAGTTTCTCCACTATAGTGCATCAAAAGCAAAAATTGGCCAAAATTAATAACTCAATTTTTATTGAGCCTCTCCAGGCTTTTATCCCATTTATTGAACACTTTTCTTGAGGTTAAATTTAAGACAACTATATATGAAATTCATGAAGGATATCAGCATACCATCTCAGACCTAAAATGACAAATCTAGATTATGTCATTATGAGACTACAATTCTTTTCTGATTCCTGGACATTCAACCCTTGTAAATACTCTGGACACAAAATTAATATCCCAGATAGCTAAAACCAGATTTTTATTGGAAATATATATGTGTGTGTGTAAAACCAACCTTCCTTCCGCAAAGACTTTTTGATATGGGAATATTGTAGCAGGGAGACCCGAGTGATATTCAAACTCGATAAAGCAAAATTGCAGACAATCAACTTAAAAAATATATGCTAGGTAGTTGAAACAAACTATTAATACACAAGGAAATACCTAGGAGAAACCTATTCAAAACTTATGCAGCTTATAGAAATTATGCCAATATCTAGTGGTCCACATTCAAAGGTGGATCTAGGAAATTCTTTGGTGGGGCCAAAGTATCTACATCGTAGGTTGTTTTAAAAAATTTCTTACAGGAAAAAAAAAAAATCATCGCCTAAATGGCATTACTGAAAAATAAGAAAAGAAAATGAATATTATAAACAAATTTGGCAGTAGATGCTTTTTCAAAACTATGTTGTATTTTTGTTTTAAAAAATTGCTTATAGACCAAAAAAAGCATCTTACAAAAGTATTATTCAAATAAGAAAAAAAAATACAAGTTTTAAATAAATTTGGTGGCTTATGCTTTTCCAAATTCCGTTGATTGTTGAAGGATTAATAGAGTTCTCTTTGGTTCTCTTTGTTTTTTTTTTTTTTTTTTTTCCAAAGAAGAATTAATATAAACTTTTTTTCTGTTGACTAAAAAAGGTAGACTTCGGCTTACAATCTACCATTTTTCACAATATTCTTGCAATAAATAAATTGAGAGTTTAAATAAGTGAGGGGAAAATAAGATAAGTTTTAAATATATATATAATTTTTAGTTAAATCAGCTGGGGCCGATTGCCCCCTTATCGCCACTGTAAATTCACTACTGTGCACATTGAAGAAAAGAGGAAAAAACAGAACTCTATCAGAAAAAATTATCAAATTAGGGCCTTGAATTGACACAACTAAATAAGATCACATAACTATTTAGGATGGTCAAGGGCCCAAGATTTACTGTATGGTATCCCAATATACTAAAAATTCTATGTTTCCCCTACAGAATTGTCCAACTAATTTAAGTAGGTAAAATTGGAAATCTCTTCATGTAAATCTTTTTTCTAATTCATCATTCACTCCATGTAAATAAATAGAATAGATCAAGTCCTTTCTAAAACCCCATCATTCATGGCAACACTCTCCTCTTCCCCCAACCAAAAGAGAGAGAAAATGAGAGAGGGGTGTTAAGGGCATTAATCAAAAGAACTGGTTGTATACATACTGTACAACTTCTGCAGGATGTCAGCTTCAGAATATGTACCTATTTAATTTAAATGGAAAGAAGCAACAGACAATTTATCTAGGTTTCTGTATCATTTAACATGCTATGATCTACATACAAGATACCAATACTAGAGAAATCTATAATTTGATCTCTCTGAATATTAGAGATGGCATAATATGATATCATTAGTTAGAAAGAATTACTAGATTTGATTCTATCATTTAGTATTATTTGAATCTGCAATTAATTATATGCAACTGGATGTTGATGCGTTTTCTACAGTTCCTAATCTGCATAAAGCACAAGGCGTGTTCAAATGTCATTTGATGACTTTGGCACAAGTAAGAATGAGATCAAAGATGTACATACGGAATCACTGCAGCATCAGCTATCTCAGGATGCGACTGAAGTATATGTTCCAACTCAGCTGGAGGAACCTGCATTTTGTTCGAATTCATCATACGATAACAAGATGAGAATCTATAGCAGTTAAATGACTGCTGCAATCAAAAACCTTTAATAATCAGAAACAGCGAGGTCAGGATTTAGGTATGCACCTGAAATGCTTTATATTTTATGAGTTCCTTTAGTCTGTCAACAATGTAGAGGAAACCATCAAAGTCAAAATAACAGAGATCACCAGTCTTTAGCCAGCCCTGTGAATCCAAGGTTTCAGCAGTTGCCCGATCATCTCCAACATAACCTGCAATTAGACGACTCTGCATATTACAAACCAAGGTCACGAGTATTTGAAAGACTAAAGAGAAAAAATAAGGAATTACAGAACGGCATTATTTTTGTGGATGTTCCATAAAATCATATTTTCATAGTCAAGAACATGGCAGGTAATAACATGACAAATGAAGTTAATATTTGCACCATTTAACTCCTATATAAGGTTGATAGAAGCCCTTATCACGACATGTGAAAGAACTACTCAATTGATGGAGAGACACCGTCAGATGGAATCTTTGTAGATTAAAGATACAGAACAAAGTTCGAAAACTCAAAAAGCTTCGTACCAACATCAGTTTAGAGCAACACCAGGCAAAATTAAATTTGAGACTTCCAAGTATATATTCTTAACATTGTCTCCATGAACATGACTCAAGCACATGTGCCAAATGCCTAGCTGGCACTGATGGACAAAAGATTCTACAGGGATTATCACAGATAGCCATATTATTAGTCAAGGGAAAACAATTTGGCTAATCTCAAGCTATCATATATTCTTACACTTTTCTGCATAAGTTCACAAGAAAACCAGTGTCTGTAAACAAGTATATTGACAAGCACAGGGATGTAAGGTGGCTTTGTGATATAGAATGTTGGTTTACGATCACGACATGCAACTTCAAATAATGGGAACTCTAGACTATCACTAACCATGAGAAATTTGGATTCATTTGTATTGATACAAAAAGGGTTGCAAACACCATAGCTTGAGGAGCTTGAGTTGACACATTATTTATAGGAATATACTATTGAAATACTTAGAATGATCGTGATAGGAATCCACCCCAACATCATGCCAAAGCTAAAAAAAGAGGATGGAGATTCAAACCAAATTCCATGGAGCCTTGGAGAAATTCAAGTTATGGAAGCTTTCGATGGAGAAATCAATCATACCAAACACTAAAACCAAGGATGAAGAAGGTTTTCAAGTAATAGAGAATCAAAGAAGGACCAAGAAGATTAAGACTTGAACAATCATTTTTGCGGAAGGCCAAAGAAGTGCGAGAGGAGCTAACGAAAACGCTGGCTGCAAGAGGACAGAGTAGAACTGGCGCCGGATCAAACATGCAAACCGGCACTGGCTCGTCTCAAACTTCAACAATTTTTTAATAGAAGGAAGCCAAAGCTAGCTTCCCTAGCCGAACCGACGCCGGCCCACTTCAGGTAATGCCGTGTTTAGCTAAATTTTCTTGTTTTTGCTTTATTTTCTTCTTAATTAAATTCCCACGACTTTTATTATGTAATAAGGATATTTTAGGCCTTTTAAATACATCAATGGCTGAGATTACATCTTACCATAGTTAGGGTTAAATGGCTATATATATGCCATTATAATATTTCATATGTAAGTTGGATATTATTTTGAGATCAAAAGACACTCTTGAGAGAGTTCTTTAACGGTTCTTCTATGAAGGCCAAGACTAATCTTAGGGTTCTACTCCTTACCTTTGATTTAAGTCTATAAACCCATAAAAATAGATCAAATTAGCTTACCAAAATAGTGTCTTAGGATCTTGTTATTCTAAGGTTCTTGAATAGAAGCTATCTTTGATTGCCTAAATCTCTTCTTTGAGTGTTCTTGGTTTCCTAATTGAATCGAGGGTCTTAGGTTGAGTTTTGGAAGACTTTATTCATATTTCTAGTGTTCTAGATTCTCTAATTGACCTAGGGTCTTAGTTAGGAGTGGCAATGTTGAACATGACACGCCAATACGACACGGTTTTAGTATGTTAGAGTCCCGTTTCGACCCCGTTTAACAATAAACGTGTTCGAGGCATAAACGGGGTCAATCCATTTCAACCCGCGAACCCGTTTATTTTTTTATTATTATTTTTTTTAGGCACAAACTCCTCCTCTACTTGCATGGTTGGTGGGTTTAGTAGGTATTCGGGTAGGTGGGTTGGCAGGTTTAATAATTATCTATTTAATTTTCGTGTCTAATCGTGTCGTGATGCGTCAACCCGTTTATTTTCGTGTCGTGTTTGTGTTATAAAATTAAACACGTATATTAATCGTGTCGTGGGTAATTATTTCAAGTTGACACGACCCGCCAACCCGGACACGACATGATTGCCACCCCTAGTCCTAGTATTTGAATTAGGTGTGTGAGTTTTTCACAAAAAATCACTATTTTAGGTTTTTATTTGTGTCTTGAAAATTCCCGTAAAAATAGCCACGAAATTCACCAAAATGCAACCCCCAAGGAGCTCACACCAGATCGCGTTGGATCCATATATGCATCACCTTTCATGATCATAGGCCCTCGTAACCATAGTTCACCTCTTTGGCCAGGAGGTAAAGCCTCATTAGTATTAGGATCCACTATCTTGGCTTCTGTATTCTCGGCTAGGCGACCAGCTGATCCATATCGCTTGGACTCCTCTGCCCCTATCATCCGTGTAGCCCCTCCTCCGGTTTCAGTCATCCCATATCCCTGTAACCAACATCAACCAAACAAGACGTGATTTAGGAAACTTGTACTGATACGAACACCAAGCACCTAAGAAACACTAAAATACAAGTGCACCTAAGAAACACTAAAATACAAGTAAGACTTCTGATGAACAATGTACAGACAGCAAATTATTTTCTTTTTAGGTGCCCGGGGGTCGGGGGTGTGGGTGGGGTGGAATGCATAGTGTCATCGAGTTGGTAAACAAAGAATCCATACTGTATCTTTGTATTGCAATACTAGGTAATCAATGTTTGTTGCATTTGTGTTCGTTTGACAGATAAACTATACTAACACATAATTGCCAATTGAGCATATAATCAAATTGTTGAATTTGAGGCCTTGTCAAACCTTATTGTCATCAATAGCACTGAAAAATAAAGTACATTGAAGTCTTCAGTCTCATTAATAGAGCTCGGAAAGCCTATAAATATATGACAAACTTTTTAAGTAAGAATGTTAGGGATAGATTAACAGTATGCCAATGGTAGTGCAAAAAATATATCCCCTATATGTTTTTATAGTAAATAGATATATAATTTCTTAATAGGTCTCAATAAGTCCTCAAAAGCATAAGGACCTCTTTAATTGATGTAGAAAAGGTGCATTACATTCCATTACAATAATCAATAGAAATTAAAGAAAGGATATTAGATTAATAAAGCAAAACAATAAGCTCAAATTTGACATAAAACACTATTGATGCAAAGGGGACAAAGTGGGGATTGTTAGTGTTTATATTAGCTTGCTATTGTATTCTTGATTATTGTTTAGATTTCTATCATCCATTCTAAAGAAGAATAACAAGAGCAAGAAAATTCCACCATAGCTTTAAGAAAAATAAAATCTTTATAGTATTTGTTTGGTATCACTTTCATATTTCTGTCATCCATATGCATTAGATAATGTTATCTCTCTTTATCTTTAAGAAAGTATTTATCAATGGGTACAGAGATTATGTCTTGACTCTAAACCACCCAAACATAAATAAATGCTGAATAATATAACATTCATTTTATCACTTGACATTGTATACATATGATCCCTCAAATTATTGTCTAAGTTTATTAACAATCAATAATTCAACACCAACTAAAGTGGAGAGGTTCACATACTAAGACAAAAATTTTACTAAGAACATTATAGCATGAAGAAAACATTCTCAAAAGCAATTTTATTTTATTAGTATAAATAGTGTCAATTAGGCAACAATATTTGTTACTTGACACACACCATTTTGAAGGGGAATACACAACATTATTTGTTTTTATTCAACATTGGTAATGTGTGAGGAGGAGTCTTCCTCTTCTAAATATAAGGCTAAATCATTATCTAGCAAAAAAAAAAAAAACATTGGTATCTTTGATTCCAATTTTCTCTAGCTTCCTCAAGAATACATTATTCTCTTTCTCACTCCATGGTTATGAAATAATTTAAATTTCATTCAATTGCATTATCTATACTTTCCTTCTTCATATCATACACATTCTGTTAGCAGAGGAACAATTGCATTTTTGGTTAGAGAGCGTTGAATGATTCATCTACACGAGTAAAGATCTGATCAATTTTTGTACGCCCATGTTTCGATATTTACATTTTTCAAGATAATAATTAAACTTACATCTCCCTAAAAATGTACAAACCAAAACAAGAAAAGAGAAGGGGAAAAAAATGGGAAAGGTCAAGGGACCTGATATTGCACAAAAACCACTTGGTGAATTTTGATTTTCCCTATTTTCAGCTAAGAAAGAATTAGTACCCGTCCTTCACCGAATATTTTTCTTTTTAACTCACTCAAATCATAAGCATATTTTATATCTATCCTACTAAAACTGACCTACTTATTTTAGGATGTCTCAAAATATTTCATACTTTTTTTAGAAAAAAAATTATATAATATATTATATATCATGACAAAGTTAGTAAGCCTAACATATATTATTTTTTATATTTAATTTAAAACATAAAATACTTATTACACATACTTATTACACGTTTCGTGAAATTTTATTGTTATCATATTATTTTTATATACAATTTTAACTTTGTATAAAATCCCCATAAATCAAGTATTGTCAATTTCGATTGGACCAAGGAAGTACGACTTTTTCAACTTGAATCAATTAATTATATTATATCTATCATAAATGGCAATGATGAAGTGACAAAAGAGTTCAGGACCACCACAAAATAGAGTAATTAAAATATTTATAGCAGTTCATCCCTGACTAAAAAATCAAGTATTTAAGTGTAGATATCTTATCATGTTACCATTATTAATTAAATATATGTAATCAATAATAATAAATAAAGTGAAGATCATCCGTACCTTTCCAATATAAATCCACGCTACTATCTATCTTTTAATGTGTATAAATTACACAAAAACACCCTCAGCTTTCCAATTTCAATATTTTTTTTATTTATCCCCTCTATCTTCAATTCTTAGACACAAACAATCTTCACGAGTAAGGATCAAAATAATCCAAAATGTTTCCAACTAAATACAACACCAACAGTAAACGGAACTGCACAACAATTACATTGTTAACAAATAATTACTTTTACAATAATTGAAATTTATATCTTTTTATATTTTAAGAAACTTCTGAAAGTGTATAGCAAGAATTTGGGGTTTCATTTTATTTTAAAAAAAAAAACATTAATTTTCTGGTTCTTAGAACCATAAGACATAATATATCAAAACATTGAGGAGTTTATCAAAGGGAAAGGGGAGGGTAAGAAAAAGGGCAGAGACTATCGAGGATCCGCATCAAGGAAAAAAATGATTAATAACAATTAAATTTTAGAACAATTAGTTTACAAATAAAGATTAATGGTAAATTTGACTGTTGTTTAATTAAGAGATATTAGGGACTTATATTAGAAGGGTGCGTGGATTCACTCTACATAATTTAAGGACTCTTTATTTGTTGAGAAAGTTTCACAGAAAAAAAATATACTCCTTCCGTCCCACTAAAATTGATCTATTTATTATTTTAGGCTGTCCTACTCAATTTGATACTTTCCTTAAAAGGAAAGTTTTTACTATACAATTTATTATAAAATAATCAATATACTCTATATATATTATATTTATATTTTTAAATTTGACATAAAATATTATAAGATACACATATTTTTTATTTTTATTATATTATATTATTATTATATTTTAATTTTTACTTTTAGATGTTAAGTCAATCACTATTAATTTTAGTGGGACGAAAGTAGTATTTATTTTCGAAAAATTGAATAATTTTCATTTAATTTTGAATACCTTAAATCTCGTAATAAAGGAAAGACAGAGGCGCCCGTACCTGAACAATCTCCACGTTGGGGAAACGGGCAACGAAACGTTCAGAAACTTCCTGCCCAAGAGGAGCACCACCGCAGCCAAGCGTCCGAAGGGAGCTGAGGTCATATTTACTAACTAAATCCGACTTTGCCAGCGCCACTATCAGTGGCGGCGACACCGGCATGAATGTCACCTCATATTTCTCTACTGTCTCCAACATCTTCTCAAAATCAAACCTCCCCATTAGTACTAATGTCTCCCCCATCGACGCCGCCCGTATCACCATGAAAAATCCATACACATGAAACAAAGGCAGCGTGAAAAGCGATACTGGATGGAGATCTTCAGCAGCTGAATTTGCTTCCTTGATATTTCTATTATGGTACAAGCCCGCTATTACAGCTATGAGGTTTCGGTGAGTCAACCCAACTCCTTTGATTCGCCCGGTTGTCCCAGAAGAGTATAGAATAGCTGCCAAGTCATCCTGGTTGATGACTGTGCTTGAATTGAAGTTTGCAGTGGTAGAGCTTGGGGTGAAGGTGGAAAGCATGAAGAGGAAAGGAGGCGAGTCCGTAAGGATAGTGCCGAGAGGGAAAGAGTTGCTAGGGAGCTTGTTGGAGAGAGAGGAGGTGGTGAAAGCAATAACGGGTTTACTGAGCAGGAGTAGGTGAGTCAACTCGGAGGTGGAAGATAGAGGGTTGGCGGGGGAGACGGTGACACCAAGCGAGAGTAGGGCGAAGTAGAGGACAGCGACATGGAGAGAGGGCGATAAGAGGATAAATGCGACGTCGTCCTTGGAGAGGGAAGGGAATTGGGAGTGAAGAGAGATGGAGAGTGAGTGGATTTGACCGAGGAAGTCAGAGTAAGTAAGCTGGTGGCCTGTGGCGGCATCAATAAGAAATGGAGTCGTCGGACTAATGGTGGATTGGAGGAGTGAGAGTGTGTATTGAACAATGGACATAGGTTGGGATATTGGGGGCAATGGGACTGGTGGCCTGAGGCTGTGGAAAATCTTGGTTTTTGTGCAAAATCCATTTCTAGGGTCGATGGTTGGGTCCTTTACTGTACTTTCCGGCATAGTATATAAGTGGTGGCTGCAGCGGCGGTGAGGGGCGGAAGGAGGTAGTTCACGGTGTTAGCAGATGTGATTATGAGGAGCACCGTTTGACGATTTTAAAATAGAAACAGTATTCAAAGATATTTATATAGAAGATAAGATTTAATGGTAGGTAGTAACGTCCGAAACTGACTCAACAACGAGCAATAGGAGAAACCGTACGCTCCTATAGACCATAGAAATGGGGTGATGGAAAGAAGATGAAGACGGCCACGATAAGTTAGATTTGAAATTTTCTCTTTTTTCTTTTTCCCTCTTTTTTTGGTGGCTTTATTTCTTTTGTTTTTTCTTAATAAAATTAGGTATATATATTCAGAATCAGAATTAGAAACATCCACAATACCTCATCTGTCACAAAAACAGCTGATGGACTCAAGAAGGGAAAATATTTCCAAAATAATTAAAGTGTTTAGCCTAAACTAAATGGTGAATGCCTAAGTTATAAATTTTAGAAATATAGCAAAAGTTCCAAGTAAATCACTGTTTAAGAACATTTATTGTGCAGTCAATGGTCATCTTGGTTCCATGGCTTTTCATGGGTTGGGTTGGGTTGGTTCGATTTTTTTAATTTTTTAACCTAATCCAAATATTTCGATTTGAAAATTTTAAATTCAAACCAAACTATTTAAAATTTCAATCCGTTGATTTGGGTTGTGTTCGGTTTGATTTGATTTGGTTTGATCGGTTTGTACATATTTTATTAAGTAAGGTTTTAACCTCCCGCTTAGAACATACTTCTAATTCTATAAATAAGATATGCATTTGAGACCTAATTAAGTATATAAGTGCATAACCACATAGCAACAAATTAGTCTATTAGCAAAGGCAGCAAAAGCAAAAGATGATAAATACTAGAAATCCCTCGCAGGCATTTGCTTGGACTGCTGTTATGATTAGCTTGGATATAAAAGACAAATTTCAATCACCAACAACTGGAATTGTTTCTCCAAATGCCTCAGTTGCTTCAGTTCATGAAGAGTTCGAAAATTCTATAATAAATAAATATAGTCAAATATCGCAATTAAAAAAGAATGATACAAATTAATCGCAATACTTTATTTATTATCTGTAAATCAAATGGAGCTCTTTGTAAAAATTCATAAACAGACAAAAAACAACATTAAACAATACCAACAAGAATACCATCATCCATCTCATACAATTCATTTCCAATTGTAAAAATCTCAAACTTAATAATACTACAAAACATTACAAAAATAATCAGACCAACTTGTCTATCAATAGAAAAAAAATTCAAATATAAGGATACAATTATACCATTGGGCAGTACCTTCCTATATATACCAGAAACTGGAAGTAAGGACTGATGAGTTTTGGAGATGGACTTGAATTAGTTTTGATGGAGACTTTTTTTGCACAGGTAGCATCATAGTAGAGCAAGAAGAGAGTGAACTTGGAGATCTCAGATCAGTAGTGCAGCAGCAGAACAACAGAAACGATCGAATGAGTGAGAGAGAGAGAGAGAGAGAGGCCTGTAACCTTGAAATGATTTTGTCTAAAAGGGTATTTAGATTTTAGAATTTGTCTTATTTCATTTTTTTTTGTTTTCTATTTTTTAATGTTTTAATAATTTTTTAAAATTAATTAAATTTAATTAATTATATTGGTTCGGGTTGAGTTGGGTTGAATTATATAATTTTAAAAACTTGAACCAAATTATTGTTGGATTGTATGCCCTCTTAGACTAGGTTTATGATGTAAAATCGAATATTTTAATGAAAGAATTTATTTTCAAAAATTGTTTGTGAATTTACTTTTTGTTTGTGCGCGATTTTCGTTTGGAACAGACCCATTGTGTTTAAATAAGTGATCCATGTGAATGGTGTTCTTTCACAGTAAGGTATGGATCACGGGTTATTTAACACATAAACATTTGTTCTTAACCTATTGATGAGACTGGGAACCTCATCATGTTTAGGTTATTATGTTATGAATTCCAAATGGGGAATGACTTACCTTTAGCCAGTGAGTAGTCCGCTCACTTCATAACATAAGCGTATTTCGAATACGTAGAACAGGACCTGTAGTAGTGGTTTCTCAAAGTACTATATGGTGGAAACCTAGACTACTACCGCTACAGCGTAGACTAGTACTCTACGACTTGAGTATGAGTTGGTGGTCTGGCGAAGCTGGAAGCATATACTTTGATTTGCTATAGTTGAGGTTCTATCGTAGGGCCAATATACTTGCATGTTGGGTATGTGTGACTAGTTAGTTAAAACAGGCTTATATAAGATAGTTTCTGCACTATATCGCCCCTTGTGGTTGTCTGAATGGTCTAAATTATCCAGGGCCCTGGGAAACATAACTTGGATGTTTGCTTTAGGGTAGCTCCCTTGGAAAGCGGAAACACTCCAGGAAGTCGTGGATCATTGGACTAGAAGCCTAAGGATGGTAGATGTCATTTAGAGGGGTGTTAGTACACTTCTTCCTCTCTAAATGTACGGCAATGTGTAGAGAGGTATTTTAGTCATTTCACTTGTAGGTCGGAGACTTTGCTAACGCAGCATTGTCCTTGGAGTCAATATTTCCTTATAGTGATATTAGGAAATATTTAAAATGCAAAATACAGCTATTTTTATGGCAAGGGTATTTTGGTCATTTTAGTAGCCAAGGCGGTGCGTCTTTTGGTCCCCAGTATAGACCGTGAGTCCTAATTAAATATGGGCTAAAGAATTGATCTTAAATTAAATGGAATTTATTTTATTTAAGTAGCCTGATTTAATTATTGGGCTAGAATAAAATAAAGGTCCATGGAGAGAGAGAATTAATTAAATTAGTTTGGTGGGTTAATTAATTATTCAGGGCTTTGGCCCAGTTTGAATAATTAAAGATTAACCTGGGACTAAACTAATATAGGCTTAATTAATTGGACTAGTTTATTTGGGCTGAAAAATTAATTATTTATTAATTGGGTCAATTATTTGGTTTTAGTTAGAATAATTAATTAAGCCCAAAAGATTAAACTAAGAGTCCAATGACCCAATCCAGTTTAACCTAGGGTTTTATTTAGGTTAAACAGGAGAAAAAAAAGGACGGTGTTTTTTCCGAGTGCTTCCTCTCTGTGAAAAATACCAGACTTTTCCTTCTCCCTCTCCAGAAAATATTCTTTAGCCCCTAAGTTGTTCACCAAACGAGATTAGGCAGGCCATATACTGGAAGATCGAAAGCTAGGCATTCATCTACATGCAAAGACGAAGTAGAAGGCTTGCAGGGATTGCACCAGGGGCTTCTACGAGCGTGCCTACCCCAGTTCCGTATATTCCACTTCAGCCGAGTGTGAGATCAACAAGAAGAGGTAAAAGAAAAAATATTTTTTCCCCCTTTTTCTTCTTCACGCAGGTGTGCTGCGTTTTTGTTGTTCACGTGGCTGGTTTTTTGGCTATGTTTGGCTTGCAATTTTATCTTCAATTATCAGTTCCTAATTTCCTTAACCCAACCCAAACCAACCCAAAAAAATCAAAATTCGTGTTGGGTTGGGTTGGATCGGTCGGATTGATTCGGATTTTAATTTTTTGAACAGCCTTACTTAGTGCTACAGTACGTGTCTGTATGATAGTTCATGTGTCTGTATGATAGCCTTGTCAGTTTCATGTCTATAACTCAGCTAGCCCACCCAGGCAACTCTCAATCCCTTAATAGTACTTTGTCAGAATTATCTCCCATAGTTTTGCTTTTGCAATTTAATGTGTTGGGTATCTCACGCATATTATATATGGCGCAACGGAAAAATAAAATTGAGATACCAACTCAGGATCTGCATATGTGTGGAAAACAAGATATAAAAAGAACAAATGTAACAGTTTTTTACCTTTCTTTGATCATCTGAAGAACAAAAATTTTCTTCTTCAAGTCTGAGGCACGATCCAGCAATCCTCTTAATCAAACACCACAAGAGTTGAACATCCAACCACTATAATCACAGTGTGTGATTATCTCTAACAGAAATCCACACGGAGGATCATACTCAAGCATCAAGATTTTCTGTACTAGTAGAAAACAACAATAGCAGCTAGGGTTTTTCTTGGTTGCTCAAGAACCACGAGAGAGAGAGAGAGAGAGAGAGAGAGAGAGAGAGAGAGAGAGAGAGAGGAAGGTTTTGGAAGCTATTTCGTTAATCACACCCAGCTAGGGTATTGTGTGTCTCATCTATGTGTTACATGAAAATCGGCTGGAAAAAATACTCCAACTCAGGATTCTAAAACAATTAGAATTCTCTAATTGTAATCGGAAACATCAAGTTCTCACAATTACAATTTGGACCATAAATTATAACTAATTATAATTTGTCCACAACAACTTCTCTTTCTCGCAATTAACCCCACTATATTATTAAATAACATCTTGAGTATATAATCCTCTATTGTGTGTGACCTATTAGGTTTCCAGTCAATTGGTAGTGAATATGAATTAATCAAAATGTCTTTAAGATTAATAATCCATAATTAATTAGAATTAATCATATTGATTCTAATCAGGATTGGTTTATTAATTCATCAATTAATAAACTCATATTCCCAAATCATGAGCGGTATCTAGCAACACATCATGACCACCCAAGAGTCCAGGAAGTCAAGTGGCTTGACATAAACCCGTCAATAACAAACTACAGTGCAATTAACTCCTTTCACCATACAATATCTCATTTAGTTTGGAGTACAGAATTAATGCCAACTCCCTCTGGAATATATATTAATTATGGCTCGAATATAATAGTACTTGTACCAGGAACCCACTACTCTAGATGTGTATCAATTGGAATTGTTTCCAATACACAGTCGCATTGGCCAAGGACTTCTCGAGTAGTAATTCCTATAAGTGGCCGTGAGATATTCGCCCCTACTATTAGAAGTGATTAATCATTTATTGACCATCTCAACTACTTTCTTTTACATCACAATATACCCAATATCCATCCTATAGGCGGCTCTCGATCTGGCTCCAGAGATTGGAATCAAAGCATAATGTTCAGCAAACAAAGTACCTTGGAGATCTCAAGTTTAAGGATACTTGCACGTTTGCTCTATTGAGCTTATATCACTGGCACTAAATAGTTATCCATGTGATTATCTCATAGCTAGATCATCCAATGAACTTGTTCCATTAACAAGCATCCATGTGTTAACTTTGAGTATCTCAATACTCACGGATATGAGAACCACCGCCTGATCAAATCAGGAAGTCTAACACATGCTAGTCTTAACGCATTAATGATGTCCTGTCTCATTAATACTATGACTAGGGACTTTTTAAGTACCAACACTATACATTGTAGTAGGAATCTCATATCATGATTTTCTTAACGCAGTGTTGTACTAGGAACGTTATCTAACAGTTATTTTACACAAAAGTAAACAAAAGAAACTGTAAGATAAATAATGTCTTTTATTAAAATAAAATGTGTCATATACAACGTACAAGTGATTGCCTCTAGGACATAACACTAACACAATGCTCGTCCTCAATCCCTACTTGTCGAGGATAATCTGCTATTGCAAATTTGTAATAGACCTAACTCAATCCTTATAGCCCAACTAAATTCTCTCCTACAAGCCCAACATTTTCTACCAGAGAAGCCTACTTGTCAATCCATTATTTCAAGTCCTTCAATTAGAAGCCCAACAAAAGACATTTCACTAAACCCATTACCTAACCCAAACTATTTAAACATCGTTCCTCTTCATTACCTAGCCAATCTTATATTCTCCCCGCTAATGCCCATCTTAAATTTTAGTAGCAAATTTCATAATTTTTGAGCCACCTGATCCTATTTTGAAACCTGCTGACCATGTTCTACCTTCACACTAGGTCTTGTCATGAGGGTATAGCGACGTGGAAATTTTTGTTGAAGAAAAAAATTTTGCTTATTCACTTGTGGGTAGGAAATAATTGTAGAAGATTGAGTAAATTTTGGAATTATTGGTAGTTGTTAATTTAAATAATTGCATCAAAGAATATGTTGCGTGGAGGAAAACTCGATTTATAGCCTTTTGTCGGGGGGGGGTTGTGTATTTTTCTTAAAACCCAGATCGTGAAGAAAGTATGGATAAATCGTGAGTTGGAAATACTAAAAAAATCAATTATTATTGAGTTTTTAAACCTTAAACTTCCTAAATTCTCTCCTAATTATTCACCCTTCTTGCCGCCTCCTTGGAGCATCCTAACTTCTCTAAAATTCCGAAGGATTGACAAACACAGAGCATGCAATGCACAGTGGACGGTAATGGAGAACATGAACACTAAAGCAGAGTATGAGAGCATCATGGTAGGCTGAAAACATACATGTTGGAGCCTTAAAACATTGAAGAACGTTGAAGAATTACTTGAAGCTCAAAAACTAGCTTTCTTCATCCCACGTCCAGTGCACTGCCCAGCTTCTTCTTCTGCTCCAGTGAAGATGAATGCAAAGCTTTTTGGCTCACGGAATATGACCCAGCCATAATATCTGTTGGTGAGCACACAATGGGAAGAGAGGAAAATCATTCTCAGATTTTTCAGTTTTTCCGGCTATTCACTCAAACTCTCTCTATTAGCTTCCATCATATGGCTTCTTATGGTTAATAACACCAAAAGCCAGTAAACAGAAAACCAACAGTTAGTGAACAAAGAGCCACGAGAGAAATAGAGAGCCAAGAGACTTTTATTTATTTTTTTCCTTTTATTTTATTTTTCCACATAGAAAGCCAAGAGTCATAAAACAAAAAATAATTATTTTGATAAAAATATTCCCAGGATTTTATACCCGAATATTATTTACAAAATAAATTTCGGCTTCACCTTAAACTCTTATAAACTGTGTCTGAAAAAAATCCTATGGTCCAGGCTATTGGGCCAAAATAATATTTATTATTTTCATTGGACCCAAAAAAATCTAAAATAATAAACATTAATTATTTTTCTTGGGATTAAATAAATAACCCAATAAATAATTAATGAACCCAAATGAACAAAAAAATAATAATTAAACTTTAATTATTTATTTCTTGAGATTTAAATAAATAAATAACCCAATAAATAATTAAGTAATAATTATTTTCTTCTAATTTAAGTCCCGGTTAATTTTTCTAATTATTCAAACTGGACCCAGGCTTTGAATAATTAATTAACCAATTAAATCAGATAATAAATTTCTCTCTATTTATTTTATTCCAGTCTAATAATAAATTAGACTTCCTGAATAAAATAAAACTCTCTCAACTAAGATTATTTTCTCAACCCAAAAATTAATTAGGACTTACGGGCTATTCCGAGGACCAAAAAGACACATCGCCTTGGCTACTAAAATGACCAAAATACCCCTACTATATAAATAGATATATTTTTCATTTTAAATATTTCCTAATATCACCATAAGGAAATATTGACCCCAAGGACAATGCTGCATTAGCAGAGTCTTCAACCTACAAGTGAAAATGACTAAAATACCTCTCTACACATCGCCGTACATTTAGAGAGAAAGAAGTGTACTAACACCCCTCTAAATGACATCTACCATCCTTAGGCCTCTAGTCCAATGATCTACGACTTTCTGGAGTGTTTCCGCTTTCCAAGAGAGCGACCCTAAAGAAAACATCCAAGTCACGTTTTCCAGGACCTTGGATATTTAGATCATTCGGACAATCACAAGGGGCGATATAGTGTAGAAACTATCTTATACAAGTTTGTCTTAACTAACTAGTCACCATACCCAACATACAAGTATATTGGCCATTCGATAGAACCTCAACTATAGTATATCAAAGCATATGCTTCCAGCTTCGCCAGAACACCAACTCATACTCAAGTCATAGAGTACTAGTCCACGCTGTAGCGATAATAGTCTAGATTTCTACCATATAATACTTTTTAGAAACCACTACTACAGGTCTTATTCTACGTATTCGAAATACGCTTATGTCATGAAGTGAGTGGCCTACTCACTGGCTAAAGGTAAGCCATTCCCCATTTGGAATTCATAACATAATAATCTAAACATGATGAGATTCCCATTCTCATCAATCGGTTAAGAACAACTGTTTATATGTTTAAATAACCCATGATCCATACCTTACTGTGAAAGACTTCCATTCACATGGATCACTTATTCAAACACAATGGAATTCATAACATAATAATCTAAACATGATGAGATTCCCATTCTCATCAATCGGTTAAGAACAACTGTTTATATGTTTAAATAACCCATGATCCATACCTTACTGTGAAAGACTTCCATTCACATGGATCACTTATTCAAACACAATGGGTCTGTTCCAAACAAAATTGTACACAAATAAAGAAAATTATTTCACAAACGATTTCTGACAAATAAATTCTTTTATTAACACATTCGATATTTTCATCAGAAAACTAGTCTAAGAGGGTATATTCCCAACAATCTCCCACTTGCACTCTAAGACTAGGTAAGTCCTTAGGTGCCCACCCCAATGGCGTCTAAGTGTCTCTTGAAGACTCTCAGTCAAAGGCTTGGTGAATGGATCTACTAGATTGTTCTCAGAGGCAATCTGTACCACCACCATATCCCGTCTCAGGATGAAATCCCGGTCCAGGTGGTACTACCTCACTATATGCTTCCTCTTCTTGTGGTTCCAAGGTTCCTTTGAGGTACTTTTTACAGCATGCCAACTAACCTCCCCAGGGTTTGACTGATATCTACTCACTAAGTCTATGGCAAAATAGATATCTGGCCTAGTACACAGCATGGCGTACATAAGACTTCCCACAGTCGAAGCGTAGGAAATCCTACTCATTCTGTCCTTTTCTTCTTGAGACTTCGGACAGTCCCTCGAAGAAAGAGACAACCTATATCTGCAAGGGTTTAGAACTCTCTTGCATGAGTCCATGCTGTACTTAGCCAGCATCTTGTCAATGCATGCGACTTGGGATAATCCTAACATTCTTTGTTTCCTATTTCTAAGAAGTCTAATCCCGAGAATGTAGCTAGCTTTTCCTAAGTCCTTCATACTGAATTGATTAGATAACTAAACCTCTATAGATGACAATGACCTTACATCATTTCTAATTAGTAGAATGTCATCTACATACAAGACAAGAAAAACCACATTAAACCCCTCAAGATTCTTGTACACGCATGGTTCATCCTCGTTTTGAATAAAACTATAAGACTTCATAGTCTTCATCAAAACGAATGTTCCATGCACCCGATGCTTGCTTAAATTCATAAATGGACTTCTTAAGCCTGCAAACCATATGTTCTTAGCCTTCAGCAATAAAACCTTCCGGTTGGGACATATAGATGTCTTCGCTAAGATGGCGATTTAAAATTGCCGTTTTGACATCCATTTGCCATATCTCGTAGTCATAGTGACATGCGATGGCAAGAAGGATACGGATGGATTTAAGCATAGCCACAGGGAAAAGGTTTCCTTATAATCGATCCCTTCTTTTTGAGTATACCCTTTTATCACAAGCCTAACTTTGAAGGTTTCCACCTTCCCATCCACTCCCCTCTTCTTCTTGTACACCCACTTACACCCAATGGGTTTTATCCCTCCAAGTGAAGTTACAAGATCCCAACCCTGATTGAAGTATATAGACTCAATCTTGGTTTTTATTGCTTTATGCCATAGATTTACAACGGCATCAGAAATTGCCTCCTCGTATCTAGTGGGGTCTTGTCCCTGATGGTCAGAGACCAGCTCAAAAGTTTCTCTATTCCATCTATCTGGAACTCTAGACACTCTCCCACTGCGACAAGGCACCTTTTGTACAAGCTCTTGAGGCTATACCTCTTCTTGTTCCACAATCGGGTCAGAAGAAGTTGCTTCCGAAGATAACTTCTCCTTGAGTTCCAACCTAGTTGAACCTTTTGTGGAAGTACTTTGATCATCCTCTAAGTATCTGGCATTGGTACAAACCAGTACCTTCTGCTCCTTTGAATGATAAAAGTAACCACCTTTTGTTCCTTTTGGACACCCAACAAAATAGCATAATTCTGATCTTGGTACCAACTTGTTTCCCTTGATCAGTACATAAGCTGGACAACTCCATATCCTGAGATGATTCAGACTTTGGCTTACGCCCAGTCCATATCTCATAGGGAGTCCTAGGTACTGATATGGAAAGCACCAAGTTCAGAATGTATGCCGCTGTTTCTAGGGCATATCTCCAAAAAAATACTGGAAGAGTAGCATGAGACATCATGCTTCTAACCATTTCCATCAATATCATGTTCCTTATCTCAGCTACTCTGTTCTGTTGGGGTGTCCCCGGCACAGAGAGCTGGGATACTATCCCATGATGCACCATGTAGTCCTTGAATTCACCTAGGAGGTACTCTCCACCACGATCTGATCGTAAGGTCTTGATTAATTTACCTGTCCGACGCTCCACTTCAGCCTTAAACTCCTTGAACTTGTCAAAAAAGACAGACTCGCATCTCATCAGGTAAACGTAACCAAACCTTGTACAATCATTCGTGAAAGTGATGAAGTGCTCAAAAACCTCCTCTAGCTGGTGTAGACAAGGGACTACACATATCAGTGTGAACAAGACTCAGTAACTCCTTGGCCCAATCCGCCTTTGGGACAAAAGACCGTTTGGTCATCTTTCCCATCGGGCAAGATTCACAATGAGGCCAGTTTTCCAATTTCAATGAGCCCAAAGACCCATCATGGATTAGCCTCTAAATCCTAGTTGAGTTGATGTGACCCAACCACAGATGCCAAAGATATGAGTCATTGATATTGGTCTTTCTCTTCTTAGTTAAAGGTTCAAATTGAGCGTTATTTGATTGATTGTCAATAGGGTTTAAATAGAATAGATTTCCATACATGTGCCAAGTATATAATATTTCTCCATTTGTACTAATAGAAATACCAGAATGAAAATATTCAGAATATCCTTGATTTATAAGTTTTGCAACTTAAATCAAATTCTGACAAAAACCAGGTACATATAAAATATCTATTAAAACCACTTTATTATTACAATCAAAACAAGATCCAACTCTCCCATTGCAAGGGTCCAAACTTGTGCTCCAATTCCCACGCGTAATCCATGTTCGCCCTTCTTAAGTTTACTTATCTTTCTAAACCCCTGGAAGGAGTTACAGATATGATCAGTGACTCTTGAATCAACAACCTAAGTGAAGGTTGATCCAACCATTGATATAGACTCTAGATAGAGAACATTACATGTGAGGTTTTTCTTGACTTGAAGATCTGGACACTCCTTTTCCAGTGTCCATTCTTCCCATATTTGAAGCACTTGCCCTTCAGTTTATCTTTGGGCTGGGTCTTGGGCTGGGTTACTGCGTTCCCTTCTTCCTTTTTGAACTTTCTGGGCTTAGATCCAGTTCTTGAGGAAGAAGCTTTAGCAATCATGGCCATTGAATGTGGTTTCATGACCTTCTTTGCCATCTGAAGTTCCTTCATCAACTCAGTCAAACTCATATTGTAATTTAGTTTGAACTGAGTAAAGGAATCCAGTAGAGATTCGAGAACCATGTCCACTTGGCTCTCGGGGTCACTGATAGCCCCTAATATTTTTGCCTCCTCGAAAGCAGCAATCAACTTGAACATATGCTCCCTGACTGATGCTTCCTCAGCCATCTCAGAGTTTATTATAATTCGAAGAACCTCTTGCCTTGTGGGCCGGCTCTTATCCGCGAATATAATGGCCAATGAATGACTAATGCCATACGCTTAAGCCATGTGCTCATGTTTGGACTGGAGCACATTAGATATGGAGGCTAGTATATAGTAACGTGTCATTTCATTACCTTTCTTACATGCCTTCTCAGCCTCTCGCTCTTTGTCAGTGGAACCTTTCCTAATCACAGGGCAGGTCACGTAAAGGACATACTTATACTCCTCAGCTGTGAGTATTATGTCCAGGTTTCTCTTGTAGTCCACATAGTTTGGTCCCGTTAACATATTCTCACGGAGAATAACGGTCAAAGGACTAAAAGAACCTTCCACTATTTCTGAAAAATCGAAAAATAAAAGAAAGGATTTAGTTTGTGAAAATAAATATGTGTACAAAAATTAATTTGGCTCTTAGGAAAACTGATATAGCTTCTTTGGAAGATTAACAGTTCCCTAAGCTAAGTGTAATAACCACTACAAATTAATTTCCCTTCTAGGTAATGATCTAGAGAATAACTCCATCGTGGGATGGCTGTTTTCTCTCATTTCCTATGGACATTCCTCGCACTATAACCTCCAACGTGGGCTGGCCGATTATAGTACGTGTCCCGGGTTATCAATTACATCCTTCCATTAGATCTAGATCCTTGTGGTATCCCCATCCTATACGGATTCACTCCCAGGGTGACGCGAGGGGACCCACTGTAACACCCCACGACTACGTACCCTAAAAGGGCGGGGATGTCGCCCCGTCCCGTAGGACAAGGGGTCTTTAGAACGAGGTATAAAATATAAAGGCAATCTCCAAAAGGATCAACTTAGATAAATAAAGAAATATTCTTATTACATCAGGCTCAACTTGGAGCAAAACAGAATAAAACAAAATATTGTTTAGAAGCATAAACAATAAATGTCTCCTAGAACGGATAGAGAAAATAGCAAAAGCTCCAACTATTACATGCCCCGCTGACTCAGCACAATCTATCTCCTGAAAACATGGTGTAAAACGGTGTGAGAATAAATCTCAGTAAGTCCTGTGTGTGCACATGGTGTTTTTAAATAGTTCGTGTATGCAAAGTGTAAAATATTTGTAAAAATAATTTGGCAAGTCATAAACAATCTCTTTTTGCAAGGACTGGGTTTTTCTTATTGTCATACTTTGTACAAAATAAATCCTCCACTCGGATAAAAGTCATGTCACCACACGCTGGGCTCCATGAGAACAAGTTGGCTAAGGCACCACACTTTGTGCACCTTGTCCGGACCAGATTACCACACGTTGGGCGTTCTGATCAAGGTGAGTGCACAGCCCACCGGGTGAGATACTCCTCCATAGCTACACCCAACAAAACCATCCGGGTGTCCATGCCGGGAATATAAATAATACTTTTCAGGCATAATGCTAGCTCGGACTGGCCTTTCAAATTTCACAAAACGCACTATGAAAAATTACAGAGACCATGCCCCATACCATTTCAAGCGAAGGATCACATATTTAAGCTCCAAACAATGTTCTTCTCCATTTTTATTAACTAACATGCTCCAATCAAATTCATTCTCTGATACCACTTGAAGGATTGACAAACACAGAGCATGCAATGCACAGTGGACGGTAATGGAGAACATGAACATTAAAGCAGAGTATGAGAGCATCATGGTGGGCTGAAAACATACCTGTTGGAGCCTTAAAACATTGAAGAACGTTGAAGAATTGCTTGAAGCGCAAAAACCAGCTTTCTTCATCCCACGTCCAGTGCACTGCCCAGCTTCTTCTTTTGCTTCGGTGAAGATGAATGTAAAGCTTTTTGGCTCACGGAATATGACCCAGCCATAATATCTGTTGGTGAGCACACAATGGGAAGAGAGGAAAATCATTCTCAAATTTTCCAGTTTTTCCGGCTATTCACTCAAACTCTCTCTGTTAGCTTCCATCATATGGCTTTTTATGGTTAATAATACCAAAAGCCAATAAACAGAAAACCAACAGTCAGTGAACAAAGAGCCACGAGAGAAATAGAGAGCCAATAGACTTTTATTTTTTTCCTTTTATTTTATTTTTCCACACAGAAAGCCAAGAGTCATAAAACTAAAAATAATTATTTTGATAAAAATATTCCCGAGATTTTATACCCGAATATTATTTACAAAATAAATTTTGGCTTCACCCTAAACTCTTATAAACTGTGTTTGAAAAAAATCCTATGGTCCAAGCTATTAGGCCAAAATAATATTTATTATTTTCATTGGACCTGAAAACAATCTAAACTAATAAACATTAATTATTTTCCTTGGGATTAAATAAATAACCTAATAAATAATTAATGAACCCAAATGAATCAAAAAATAATTAAACTTTAATTATTTATTTTTTTGGGATTTAATTAAATAAACAACCCAATAAATAATTAAGTAATAATTATTTTCTTCTAGTTTAAGTCCCGGTTAATTTTTCTAATTATTCAAACTGGACCCAGGTCCTGAATAATTAATTAACCAATTAAACCAGATAATAAATTTCTCTCCATTTATTTTATTCCAGTCTAATAATAAATTAGACTTCCTGAATAAAATAAAACTCTCTCAACTGAGATCATTTTCTCAACCCAAAATTTAATTAGGACTTACGGGCTATTCCGAGGACCAAAAAGACACATCGCCTTGGCTACTAAAATGACCAAAATACCCCTACTATATAAATAGATGTATTTTGCATTTTAAATATTTTCTAATATCACCATAAGGAAATATTGACCCCAAGGACAATGCTGCATTAGCAGAGTCTTCGATCTATAAGTGAAAATGACTAAAATACTCCTCTACACATCGCCGTACATTTAGAGAGGAAGAAGTGTACTAACACCTCTCTAAAAGACATCTACCATCCTTAGGCCTCTAGTCCAATAATCTACGATTTTCTGGAGTGTTTCCGCTTTTCAAGGGAGCGACCCTAAAGCAAACATCTAAGTCACATTTCCCAGGGCCCTAGATATTTAGATCATTCGGACAACCACAATGGGTGATATAGTGTAGAAACTATCTTATACAAGTCTGTCTTAACTAACTAGTCACACATACCCGACATACAAGTATATTGGCCCTCCGATAGAACCTCAACTATAGTATATTAAAGCATATGCTTCCAGCTTCGCCAGAACACCAACTTATACCCAAGTCATAGAGTATTAGTCTATGTTGTAGCGGTAATAGTCTAGGTTTCTACTATATAGTACTTTTTAGAAACCATTACTACAGGTCCTATTCTACGTATTCGAAATACGCTTATGTCATGAAGTGAGTGGCCTACTCACTGGCTAAAAGTAAGTCATTCCCTATTTGGAATTCATAACATAATAACCTAAACATGATGAGATTCCTATTCTCATCAATTGGTTAAGAACAACTGTTTATATGTTTAAATAACCCATGATTCATACCTTACTGTGAAAGACCTCCATTCACATGGATCACTTATTCAAACACAATGGGTCTGTTCCAAACGAAATTGTACACAAATAAAGAAAATTATTTCACAAACGATTTCTGACAAATAAATTCTTTTATTAACACATTCGACATTTTCATCAGAAAACTAGTCTAAAAGGGCATATTCCCAACAAATTCGGCAATTGTATATCTAGGAAATCCTTGATAAACCTTTCCTAATTATGCTTTTGCTAGTGGTCATATTCAAAATATCTTACTTATATAATTTTGTTTCTCATTTATCTAAGAATATTCTAAAACCAATCCTCCCCTAATTATCCTTCTTCTTACTACCACCCTTGAATGTAAATCTCTTTAAATTTTTTCATAATATATCAAGGAAACAATCTTGATAAATCTTGCTTCCATTTTCCCTCCTACTAGTTGCTATTCTAAGGGATTACTAATATCCTCACTTAATCCTTTTCCTTATATGAAAGACCTAATAGAATCCTAATTCCCTAATTTTTCTCCTCACTTTTGGCGCCACCCTTAGCTTCCCAACGCCATGATTGTAACACCCTACTACCTACGTAGCCCAATAGGGCTGGGGATGTCGCCCTATCCTTAGGACAATGGGTCTTTATAACTAGGACTCAGAAGAAATGAAAGGAACGATCCAAATTTAAACTTATTACAAATCAAACCAATACATGAATAAGTCTAAAAACAAAAAAAATGTCAACTAGAGTCTCTCAAAATGAAATACAATCAAAATGAGTCTTCATTGAAAGGCAACACTAATCATTCAACCTTCACAGTATGATCAACCTGAAAACATGATATAATAAGGTAGTAAGAAATAAATCTTAGTAAGCCCGTGTTGTTCAGGATGTTTTTGGAAAAATAGTTCATGTATGCAAGTTGAGAAACATTTATAAAAGTAAAGTATTGGCAAGTCACAAATAAATTTTGCAAAGTGAGGAGTAGTGTTTTCTTTTCGAATGCCATACATGGTATAAAATAAAAGCAACCACTCTAAAGAAATTGACATTGCACCACACTTCGTACACCATGACAAAAGAATGTTCAGGATACCATACTTTGTGCATTCTGACACAAGGTAGGTGTACGGTCCACCGGGTGATATACTCCTCCATCTTTACATAAAAACTAACCGGTTGTCCATTCCGAAAATACACAGTCCACTTGAACTATACTTATTAGCTCGGATCGGTATGATCTACAGAATTGGCATCCTATCCAAGAAGGACTTACCCCTCAGAAGTGGCCATCTATTGAGAGACTTATCCCAACCCTTCAAAGATTATTCCTAGTGGTTATCCTTAGTGAGTACTCAATATTATATTTGTCCCTTTCAAGAAAAGAAGAATCATCCAATGTGTTTTCTTCGAAATAACAATTATGATTTACAAAATTCTTGTCAAAGTTAGGTTTTTTAGAAAAAGTTTAGCATTATGTTTAAAATTGCTTGCTCAACTTGAAATCTTTTGATGGAATGGAAAAGGAAAAGAAAATTGTCCATACTTGCATCTCAAGTACATTTCCACACATACAACACATTTTAACTTGTCGAAGTGATTTCAAACTTCAAATAGCTTTATGCAATGACTTACTTGATCTCTTGCTTTCCTTTGACACAATAGTCTTCCAAGTTGGGTTCAAGGCAATCTAGCCCTGCCTGGGGTAAACATAGGGTATAAGTCACTAATATCCAAGTAACAATTGTTTGAGTAAATAACTCTCATGTTAACATGCTTAAGCTCAACTAGTTATAACAACATTCAATTATGACAATAATGTCTTAGGAGTTCTAAAATTAATTGATATGGTATTTTGGGGTTTGTTATTAATTTATAGAATAAGAATAATTTGGTATATCAATATAAATAGGTGTCATAAATATTAAATATTAAATAATAATAATTTTTTATTAACAAATAATAATAAATATTAATAATAAATAATGATAATATTAATGATTATATATTGACAACTAATATTAATAATAAATAATTATATTTATTATTTATTATTATAAATAATACATAAGTGTAGATAAAAGTTTTAGTAAGAATAATCAATAATAGTATTAATATAAAAGATATTGATATTAATTAATCCCAATATATTATTGCATTGGGAAACGATATTAAGAGTTTATTGCATTGGTTTCATATTTGTTAAATCTTAATGGACTTAGGAAACGAAGTTAAGATTAAAGAACCTAAATGATCAAAGATTAGTTGATTTCATCTCGAGCAAAGGGTCATTGGCTAATTTTGTTTTTATGAGGTATGAGTTTAATACATCTTTTAGCTATTTTAGTGTGATTGAGAAATCTGCTAAATCAATCAAGAGATAGTGATTTCATGGATTGGGAAAGAAGTAGAGTCTACATAAGTAAGTTCATGGCTTGGGAAACGATTGGATCTTACTTATCTGACCTTGGTGAGGGTTATTAGGCAGTTGTGAAGAATATCCTTAAGTACTTGTGAAGGACTAAGGATGTACTCTTGGTATATGGAGGAGGTGATTTGAAAATAAATGGTATATTGATGCCAATTTTTCATCTGATAAATATGATTTTAAATCACAGTCTAGCTACGTGTTTACTTTGTGTGGACGGGCAATAGTAAGAATAATCAATAATAGTTTTTATATTTAATAATGCTTAATAAAAATATTATTATTTGTTTTGTCTAATAAAATAATAATATTTTAAGTAATTATTAATTTAAAAAATATTAATGTTTACTGAAATTAGTAAATTAAATTAAATAACGATACGAATAATATTAATAATAATGATGATAGTAATAATAATGCTAATAATAATAGTAGTAGTAAAAAGTAGCTCTAATAATAATTTTTAATGACCATAGTGATATTACTGGTATTAAAATTTTAGAAAGGTAATATATCTATCTATCTCTCTCTCTCTCTCTCTATATATATATATATATATATATATATATATATATATAAAAAACCTTAGAGGGGGTGAATAAGGTTTTTGGCAAGCAAAAATAATTTTTCCGAAGAGTCTAAAATGTTGAACAAGGATGATCACAAAGATACTTGGATTAACTTTATTGATGCATTGAAAGCTGTCCAAGCACTCGTAGATGTATATTCAGATTTAGACAGTGAAAGATCATAAACATAATATACATGAACCATTGAAATAAAATGAGACAAGAGATGTATAGTGGTTCGATCAACAATGATCTACATCCACTACCTTAAGCCTCACACTTAAGGATTTTCAACCATATTTCATTAACCTCACTTAATGAAACAACCACATACAAGAGAGGATCACCACACTAGGTTTTACACAACCTCTCAAACACATCAAGGCGCACCCCTATGGGTTTTACCACACAACCTTGAACATACACACAACAAGGATCACCCCTATGGGTTTTACCACACAACCTTGCTATTACAAGCTGAGAATTGAAAATTAATAGAACAGAGATAAGCTCACTTACTTGAGCAGATATTCTCTCGGATACAAGCACAAAATACTTTTATCTTTGATACACAATGAACTCACTTTGAAGCTAAGATAAAAGGAGATTTTTGAAGATATTGAGCAATAGTGTTTCTAAGATGGATGTTTCAAAAATCTTACTTGTAATACGGCTTTAAGGGCTATTTATAGAGCCAAAAAGTGGAGTGCCAACGGTCATAAAAAATGGCTATAAATTTTTCTGTTTAAACTCATCTGAGTTTTGGACTCGGGTTTTGGACGAAGATGCATCCAAAAGTTAAGTCCAAAATGGCACATCCCTGACGGACAATTTTTTAACTCGGTTTACAGGATTTTGGATGAACCTTTTGGATTCAAATTGTACCATCCAAAATTCTGTGAAGTCTAAAAACTTTGAAAATCATCTTCTTTGAAGCTTCAAGGTAAAGCCAAATGAATCAAAAGATAAGAGGACATAGGAAATAATAAGTACACCTTAAGGAACACTTCCTAGTCTAATATTCTTCATAAAAAGTCTTCTTGATGTATAACTCCTTATACTTGATTTTCCAATTGATCTTCCATTCTTGAAATCGGTGATGAAGGAGTCGCTAACAATTCTTATTTGAAGACTTTAGAAGAACAAAGGTCAATCATGTCCTATCACAATAAATTGACACGTTAGTCCCTATCAACGTTTGTCATAAATCAAAACATAAAAGAAGTCCCTTAGGGCTAACAATCTCCCCTTTTTTGAGTGATGACAAACATGACACATTTGATATGTAGATAGAGATAACATGATGAGTAAAAGGTGCAAATAATTGTAACAATTCTCATAGAGATCTTATGAAAAACCATATCTCAATGATCCTAAAGCATATCATATCTCTATATAAATATTCAAAGTAATTTGATAGAGATAAAATGCTAAAAAGCTCCCCCTAAATATATGCTCATGTGATAATTTTGAACATAAGAGGGAATAGAAGAAGTAACGATTTATTCATCCAGAAAGTGTATCCAAAATTATTTTAGAAGAACTTGTGTTTTTAGAATATCTTTTGGATAGGACTTTTGGATGTCCAAAACATTTTTTAAAAATTGCTTATAAGAATATTTGTTTTGGATACAAAGTTTCTAAGTCTAAAACTCCCCCTGATTCGATGCACCAAAAATTTATCACAGAATTTTTGTTTCAAGGATCCAATTATCGTTCAGAGTTCTGTGTTATAAAATTGAACTTTCACAAAATGAGAAATTTTTCAGAAAAATTTGTGAACAGTGAATGAGAAATTTTCATCATGGTTTTGATTTACCTGCGCAACTGTTCATATAAAAAATGGTTCATGCAGTTCATAACAGTTCATGCAGTTACTTCGGAATTCAATAACTATTCATACAGCAGTTTCAGTTTTTCAAAGGGTTTCAACTTCCATAGCAGTTACTTTGCTGAACAAAAAAACCAAACATTAATAGTCCAATATTTGTCATGTAGAATCCATGCAGAACTCATAACATTTTATTTTTGGATATCAACTTGTAGATCAAATTCATATGCAGTCGTAATATGCAAACTTTACATTTTCTATCAATTACTGCATACCAACAATTTCATACAGCTTATATTGCAGACTATAACATTTTCAGATTAGCATATGTCTTGCAAACAACATCATGGCGACAGTCATGCAGACTAACATTCAACATTTTCACAACAGTTTCATTTTTTCATTTTCTCCTTATCAACATGTGGATCTATCTAACATTTTCTTTCTCCTCCATAATAACTGTCATCTCTCCCATATTCACTGTCATTTTCTTTCTCCCCCTTTGTCATCAATAAAAAAGAAGCATAGCAGAAGGAGAAGTAATATGCACTTAATAGTCATCAGATAGATACTAGGCATGACAGAGAATTAAACTTAAAAAAGTATCAGAAATTATTCAAAGACAGAATATAAATGATTGAAAAAGTAAATTGTTCAACTATGGCAGAATATAATTTGTTCATCAACCCACGGTGTTACCCAAGAAAACAGTCTAGGAAATATTAATGGTTTCACCCTTGGATCCAGTACCCTTCTTGGAAAACTGACCAGCTATTCTATTGGGTTTTCGCTTTACAACAACATGCTTCTGTCTTTTTCCTTGGGAGAAGGAGGAGGAATATCTTTTTTTTGGACAGGAGAAGGCTGTGGAGATGGTTCAAGTGAGGGTTCAGGAGAAGGAACCTTGATATCTGCAGGCGGTTCATTCTTGTCCTCTGAAGATTGTTCATCCTTTTCATGATCAGATACAGAGGCGGAAGGCTTAGCAGATTGCTCAATGACAGAAATTCTGTTCCCTAAGTTCTTGATTTCTGAGCTAAGAGATTCCAATTTCTCTGCAAAGTAGCTGATCGCACTCAAAATATTCTCAGACAAACTCATGTCATGAACATTGCCTTCATCAAATTTTCTTTTAGAACCAGAGATAGTCTTTCCTTCGTTCTTAATTTTCATCAGGTTCTCTCTTTCTTTTCCAGCAGTTTCTCTAAGCAATTTCCAAGAATTATTCTCCCTTACATTTCCCATCTTTTCAAAGGAGTCATAACTATAAACATTTGTTTTTGAGGGATCAGAAGTAACAGAATTTAAATCAATATTAAAAAATCTGAAGACTTTGGTTAATAAATTTCCAAACGAAAGAGCCTTGCTAGAAGTATTTCTAGACTGCAACATTAACTTTGTTGCCAAAAATCCAAAGTTAATCTGTCTCCCCTCAGCTAAGGCAAGCATGACCACCATTTGAAGTATGCTAATAGAGGTCTTATGACCAGAACTAGGTACAACAATGGTAGAAACCATATGATGAAGGATTCTACCCAATCCATTTAGCCATTTAGAACTGCGATTTCCAGAGATCTCAAAGCTTTTTCCACCAGTAAACAACTTCTCAAAAATTTTTAGAATAAAAATTTCATTTCCTTCAGGAAATTTGTTCAACTCAAAATACTGAAAACCAGCATCACGAACATCACAGATTCTGTTCAGCATTCTATGGTCAAATTCAAAATCTTTTCCTTTCACTCGTGTCACATACCACCTAATCATGAATCCTCCATTTGTTTCTTCCAGTTTGCCCTTTCTCAAATTTTCATAAAATTCTCAGACTAAAGGAGTGTAGATTTTCTCATCAACTGATAGCAAACTCCCCCATCCGACATGATCAAACATATCCAGAATATTTGACAAGTTCAGAAAAGCAGAATGGTTCACTCGATAGCCAGAAATAATAGTTTGATTTCTAGAGACCCAGTCATTGTATTCAGATTCACATTTGGAGTCAAGAAATCGAGGTACCTAATTTGCAGAACTCAGTTGTTTGGAGGAAGATTCAGACGAATCATAATGAGAGGCCGAGAAGTGAGGCTGAGGAGAAGCTTCCTTTGCTTTCGCTTTGCCCTTTGTTGAACCCGAAACCTTTTTCATTAACACCGAAGAAGATTTTTGCTCCTTCTTAGGTTTTGGAACGGTGGATTTTGTCTTGGCCATTGAAGGATTCAAGCTTTTACAGAGCTTTTTGGGTTTTCAGAGAAGAAGAACACGGAGGAATTGTTTTGGAAGAATGACGACTTCAAGGGTTTTGAGAAAGAGAGAATCAGATAGCTTTGAATGTCTAGGATAGTGCGAGAACAATGTGCCTTGGAAACATGTGTTTTTCTGAGGAGTTTTGAAAAACGCGCAAACCAATTTTTTGAAACACGAAATTTGGAATAAAAGAATATCAAGCATTGATTTTGGAACAAGACCAGGTCCGAAATCATTGTCCAAAAGAGTGTTTCCCTGAAATGCATTTTGGATGTAGGAATTGGATTCTAGTACTGTGTCCAAAACAAGAACAGGGTATTTTGGATGTAGAGTTTTGTGTCCAAAATCTTTTTCTTCACAATTCCTGCACAAGAAGAACTTACACAAAAAGATTATTTATCAAATTCTTGTAATACCCAAACCTCTTCTCAAATTGTTGAACCTGTCCTCAACTAGAGTTTAGTGAAGATATCTGCAAGTTGTTCATCCGTTGAGACATATTCAACACACACATCTCCTTTGAGTACATGGTCTCGGATGAAGTGATGTTTAACTTCAATGTGCTTTGTTCTCGAGTGTTGCACTGGATTTTTTGTTAGATTGATAGCACTTGTATTATCACACATTATAGGAACACAGTTAAAATTTAAATTGAAATCTTGTAGAGTATTTTTCATCCATAAGATTTGAGTACAACAGCTTCTTGCTGCAATATATTCAGCCTCAGTGGTGGATAGTGATACGCAAGTTTGTTTTTTACTGTGCCATGATACCAGTGAGTGTCCAAGAAATTAACAATGGCCACTAGTACTTTTTCTTTCAACTTTACACCCTGCATAATCTGCATCAATATATCCTATAAGATCAAATGTGTTAGTATGTGGATACCATAATCCATAATCATATGTTCCAATAAGATATCGAAGTATGAGTTTAACTGCACTTAAATGAGATTCCTTCGGATAGGATTGAAATTGAGCACAAAGACATACTGAAAACATGATATCTGGTCGACTAGCAGTAAGATATAGTAGACTTCTAATCATGCCTCTATATTTTCATTCATCTACCTCCTTACCATTTTCATCTTGGTCAAGTTTTATGGATGTGCTCATGGGTGTGCTGATTTCTTTTGCTTCATTCATTCCAAACCTTTTGAGCAATTCTTTGGCATACTTTGCTTGGTTAATGAAGATTCCATCTTTAGTTTGCTTAATTTGCAGTCTGAGAAAGAAGTTCAATTCTCCCATCATACTCATTTCAAATTCTTGCTGCATAGTCTTAGCAAACATCTTGCACAAGGAGTTATTAGTAGCGCCAAAGATAATATCATCAACATAGATTTGGACGATTAGTAAGTCACCAGAGCAATCAGATTTGATAAACTAGGTATTATCAATTAAGCTTCTAGAAAATCCTTTTGAGATTAGAAAACCACTAAGCCTTTCATATCAAGCTTTAGGAACTTGCTTTAATCTATAAAGAGCTTTAGATAGTTTGAAAACATGATTTGGATAGAGCTCATGAGAAAAACCAGGTGGCTGCTCAATGTACACTTCATATTTAATAAAGCCATTTAAGAAAGCACTTTTGACATCCATTTGATAGAGCATAAAATTTTTAAAAGATGCAAAAGTAAGTAACATTCTAATAGATTCTAATCTAGCAACAGGAGCAAATGTTTCATCGTAGTTAATGCCTTCCTCTTGATTAAATCCTTGAGCTACCAATCTAGCTTTGTTTCTAATTACAACTCCGTTTTCATCAAGTTTGTTTCTAAAAACGCATTTTGTTCCAATACCAGGATGATCATGCGGTTTAGGAACAAGTTTCCGAACTTGATTTCTTTCAAATTGATTCAACTCTTTTTGCATGGCAATAATCCAAAATTCATCATGTAATGCAATATCAATGCTGTTAGGTTCAATATTTGAAAGAAGAGCAAAGTTGCCGATAAAATACCATCGAGTTTTAACTCCTTGGTTTGGATCTCCAATGATTTGCTCCTTTAGATGGCCTGATTTGAATTTTCAATCCTTTGGTAATTGATGATTTGCAGAATCTTTAGTTTGATCTTTCTCTTGTTCATTCTATAATTCTTCGATCTCCTCCTCTTTTGCATGAGTATCTAATGATGGAGCATTTATTTGATCTAACTTAGCTTCATTTGAATTTCCTACATCATCATCATCTCTTTTTTTATGTATAAATGTTAGATTCATCAAATACAACATGCACAGATTCTTCCACACAAAGTGTTCTTTTATTGTATACTCTATAAGCTTTCTTGTTGGAAGAATATCCAAGAAATATAGTCTCATCGGACTTGCTATCAAATTTTCCAAGATTATCTCTTGTATTTAGAACAAAACATTTGCATCCAAAAACTTTAAAATAAGAGATAGAAGGAGTTTTGTCAAACATAAGTTCAAAAGGATTTTTTCTTAAAAATGGTCTTAACATAACTCGGTTTATTATATAGCATGCTGTGTTAACAGCTTCCGCCCAAAAGTATTTTGGAAGAACATTTTCACAAAGCATTGATCTAGCCATTTCTTGCAAGGTCCGATTTTTCCTTTCAACAACACCATTCTGTTGAGGAGTTTTAGCTGTTGAGAAATTATGAAAGATTCCATTTTCATCACAGAAGAGAGTGAATTCACTGTTTCAAAATTCTTTTCATTGTCAATTCTGATAGAGACCAATTTGCATCCAATCGAGTTTTGTACGCGCTTAATCAGTTTTGAAAATTCAGTAAAGGCTTCATCTTTTTGTCCAAGAAATAATGTCCAAGTAAATCTAGAAAAATCATCAACAATTACATATGCGTATTTTTTACCACTAAGACTAGCAGTCCTCATAGGTCCAAATAAATCCATATGAACTAATTCAAGAGGTTTTGAGGTGGAGATCATTTTATTTGGTTTAAAAGAAGTTTTGATTTGCTTTCCAAATTGACATGCATCACAGATTTTTTGTTTATCAAATTTCATTTTTGGAAGCCCTCTAACAAGTTCTTTTGAGGATAGTTTGTTTAACAAATCAAAGGATACATGACCTAGTCTCTTATGCTAAAAATAACCATCATTATCATGAACGGATAGACATTTAATTCCATTAGCTATAAGGTCATTAAGATAAAACACATATACATTTCCCATGTGTTTGGTAGTAAAGATGATTTCGAGATTTCCACTGTCAAGTATAGAGCAAGAATCTTTTTCAAAAATAACTTTGCAACCATTGTCACAAAGTTGGCTAATGCTGAGTAGGTTATATTTCAAATCATCAATAAGTAAGACTTGCTTTATAAATGTTAATGAACCTTTACCAATATTACCAATGCCGAGAATCTTCCCTTTTTTCTTGCTTCCAAATGTAACAAATCCTTCATTTGTTATCTGAATATCTTCTAGCAATGCTGCATTTCCAGTCATGTGTCTTGAACAACCACTGTCCAAGAACCACTTGGTAGAGCTTAAAGACCGTGCCTATACATGAGAAGAAGAGATGATTTTTGGTATCCACACTTTCTTGGGTCTATGAAGGTTAGTAACATTTTCTTTGATTTTCCAGAAAGTAGCTTCACCGGATTCCACTTTTTTTCTAAAAAGACATCTTGAAACAATATGTCCAGGTTTTTCACAATACGTGCATACCTTGTATGTGCTGTGAGAAGGAGTAGGTTTAGCATGCTGAAACTTGTTCTTTTTGTAGTTATTCTTATGTTCATATCCTAAGCCACTTTGATTTTCGGCTAAGCTAAATCTGGGCATGCAAGTTTTATCTTTATCCTCATGTTTATATTCTAAGCTACTTCGATTTCCAGAATAAACAAATCTGGGCATGCAAGGTTTGTCTTTATCCTCCTGGTTATATTCTAAGCCACTTTGATTTCCAGCATAAACAAATCTGGGCATGTAAGTTTTGTTATTATCCTCATGGTTATATCCTAATCCACTTCGATTACCAAAATGATGTTGAGTTCCGAGAATTTTTTCCAGATTACTTTTACCATTTGTAAATTTTTCAATGCAATTGGTAAGATCATTTACTCTAATTTTCATATCATTGAAGGTGCTAACCATGCATTCAAAAATTCGAATTTTATCACACAAGTTTCTATTTTCCAGAGATGCATGATGTAATGCTGTCATGATCACATCTTTTTTAATTTTAGCACACATATGTATTTCAAGAGACATTTCGTAGCTATTCAACAAAGCTTCATTTTCTTTCATAAGACAATTTACCTTCAACTTTAAATCTTTATTTTTTCTGGACAGTTTTTTTTTTAATTCACAAAACATATCACATAACAACTCATTAGTGTAGGATTTCTAAATTAATTAAATAGATTAAACGCAGCGGAAAATAGCAAGAAATCCAAGCTATGGATCACGGGTTTGCAGTAGAAACGGGAAAAAGAGAAGATCACGCTTATTACCTCTTGAAGCCGGAATTTAAATTTTTCTTGTTCCAAGAACGCAGGCGCGATCCAGATCACAAAATCGGTTCACAGCAGCTCAACTGAAGTCCAAGAAAGAACTCCCTCTAATGATAATCCACACAAGGTCGAACGCTCACAATCTCACAATTCTATGCTAGTAGAATTTAGGAGGCTAGGGTTTGATTAATAAGAGAGAGATGGCTAGGGTTTGATCAAGAGAGAGGCAGAGAAACGGTTTCTCTGTTATTGCATGAATAGTCTGTGTCTCTTACCCTAAGGAAACCGTTTCCTTATATTTATAGATTTATAATTACCGTAAATTGTAACTTAGTCCTTCAACGTCCAATTGTCAACAAATTGGTCCTTGAAGTTTACTTAATTACAATTAGGTCCCATGAATTATAACAAACTTATAATTCACCTATAAATATATTCCCTTTTCTTAATTAACCCCACAATATTATCAAATAATATATTTGAGCATTCAAACCTTTATTGTGTGTGACCCATTAGGTTTCCTAGTCTTATTGGTAGCATAATATGAATTAATTCTAATAATATTAGAATTAATAATCCTTAATAAAATAAAGGATTAAATTTATTAATTCTCTAATTAATAAATCCATATTTAGCATATCAAGAGTGACATCTAGCAATGACTCTTGACCACCCAAAAGTCCAGAAAGTCAAGTGGCTTGACATGAACATTTCAATAGAAATTTATCAGTGCAATAAACTCCTTTCACCATACAATATCTCATTCGGTCTAGAGCATGGAATTAATGCCAACTCCCTCCAGAATATTATTAATTCTGGCCCGAATATTTTAGTACTTGTTCAAGAAATCCATTACTCGATATGTGTATAAATTGGAACCATTTCCATCACATAGTCGCCTTGGCCAAGGATTTCATGAGTAATGATTTCTACAAGTGGCCTTGAGATATACTCTCCTACTATTAGGAGTGGTGAATCCTTTATTGACTTTCTCAACTACTTTTGTTTACTTTACGTTGTACCCAATATCCATCCCTTAGGCAGTCCTAGATAAGACTCCAAAGATTAGAATCAAAGTACAACGCTCGTTAAACAAAGTACCTTGGAGATCTCAAGTGTAAGGATACTTGCACACTTGCTATAATGAGATTCTATCACTGGCACTAAATAGTTATCCAAGTGATTATCCTGTAGCTAGGTCATCCAATGAACTTATTCCAAAACAAGCATCCACACGTTAATCCTGAGTATCCCAATACTCACGGATATGAGAACCACCTCTTAATCCAATCAAGAGATATAACATGTGCCAGTCTTGGCGTATTAATAATGTCCCATCTTATTAATACTATGATTGGGGATTATTTAAGTACAAACACTGTATAGTGTAGTAGGAATCTCACATCATGATCTCTATCATGATTTCCTTAACACTGTGTTGTACTAGAGACTTTATCTAACTGTTTGTATACATATTTAGATATAATAATCAAATTGAAAGACAAAGAATGCCTCTTATTAATTTAATATGCAATATACATAGTACACATGATTGCCTCTAGAGCACAATACTAACAATTAGGATCAACATGCTTTTCAGTTATAGATGTATGTGAAATAGACATGCATTTTGATGTTGAAAAGTTTTCCTCATTTTCCAAAGCCATGAAGCAAATGTTGGCAGTTTCTTCCTCAGATTCTTCATCTCCAGATTCATTATTTAAGTCCCAAGCTCCCATCAATCCTTTATCTTTCTTGATTTTCTGGTCTTTCCTCTTCTTAGACACTTTTCCTTCCTTTCCTTTTGCAACCAGATAGTCTGCAATGAAGTGATCCGTGCTTTTACATTCAAAGCATTGAGGTTTGAAGCTGGAAGTTTGTCCTTTCTTTCTTATAAGATTCCTTTCTCATTTGTAGTTTCCTTTGAACATCCTTCTGAATTTTTTTGCTATCATTGCTAAGTTATCACCGTCCATGCCTTCACTACTTTCCGAAGAGCTTGTTTCTTCATCTTCACTTTCAGCTTTTAGAGCAATCCCTTTTCTGCCTTTATCATGATCATCAAATTCATGAAACCTTTTAAGCTTCATCTCATGAGTTAAAAGAGATTCGATCAACTCTTCAGTAGGTAAGGATTTCAAATCCTTAGATTCTTCAACAGCAAGAGTTTTAGGCTACCAACTTTTTGGTAAAGCATCAAGAATTTTTCGATTTTGTTCCCCAAGGGAATAAACCTTTCCGTAAGCTTTCAAACCATTTGAGATATTAGTAAATCTTGTGAACATGTCAGTGATGCTTTCGTTTAGCTTCATAGTAAATAATTCATAATCATGAATAAGAAGACCTAGTTTTGATTCTTTGACTTGATTTGTCCCCTTATAGGTGACTTCTAGCAATCTCCACATATCATGAGCTGAATCACAACTACTAACACAGTTGTATTCAGTCGCATCTAGTGCACAACACAAAATATTCATAGCTTGAAAGTTTAGAGTCATTTTTGCATTGTCTTCCACACTATACTCATCATTCTGTTTTGGTATTTTTATGCCATCAATCATCTTTGATGGAATAAAAGGACCATTCTCTATTAAAATCCATAACTCGAAGTTAATAGAACACACATAAATCTTTATTCTATTTTTTCAGAAAGTATAGTTGCTTCTATTAAACAAAGGTGGATGATTTGTTGAAGATCCTTCAACATATGGAAGAGAAGATGAGCTTGCCATTAAGATATTTTCTACAAGGCTGTTAAACCAAAAGTATGTAGACTTTGCTTTAATACCAAATGAAAAACCTTAGAGGAGGGGGGATGAATAAGGTTTTTGGCAAGCAAAAACAATTTTTCCGAAGAGTCTAAAATGCTGAACAAGGATGATCACAAAGATACTTGGACTGACTTTATTGATGCATTGAAAGCTATCCAAGCACTCGTAGATGTGTATTCATATTTAGACAGTGAAAGATCATAAAAACAATATACATGAACCACTGAAATAAAATGAGACAAGAGATGTATAGTAGTTCGATCAACAATGATCTACGTCCACTACCTTAAGCCTCACACTTAAGGATTTTCAACCCTATTTCATTAACCCCACTTAATGAAATAACTACATACAAGAGAGGATCACCATACTAGGTTTTACACAACCTCTCAAACACATCAAGGCTCACCCCTATGGGTTTTACCACACAACCTTGAACATACACACAACAAGGATCACCTCTATGGGTTTTACCACATAACCTTGCTATTACAAGCTGAGAATTGAAAATCAATAGAACAGAGATAAGCTCACTTACTTGAGCAGATATTCTCTCGGATACAAGCACAAAATACTTTAACTTTGATACACAATTAACTTACTTTGAAGCTAAGATAAAAGGAGATTTTTGAAGATATTGAGCAATAGTGTTTCTAAGATAGATGTTTCAAAAATCTTACTTGTAATATGGATTTAAGGGCTATTTATAAAGCCAAAAAGTGGAGTGCCAACGGTCATAAAAAACGGCTATAAATTTTTTTGTTTAAACTCATCCGAGTTTTGGACTCGGGTTTTGGACGAAGATGCATCCAAAAGTTAAGTCCAAAATGGCACATCCCTGACGGACAATTTTTCAACCCGGTTTACAGGATTTTAGATGAACCTTTTAGGTTCAAACTGTACCATCCAAAATTCTGTGAATTCTAAAAACTTTGAAAATCATCTTCTTTGAAGCTTCAAGGTAAAGCCAAATGAATCAAAAGATAAGAGGACATAAGAAATAATATGTATACCTTAATGAACACTTTCTAGTCTAATATTCTTCATAAAAAGTCTTCTTGATGTATAACTCCTTATACTTGATTTTCCAATTGATCTTCCATTCTTGAAATTGGTGATGAAGGAGTCGCCAACAATTCTTATCTGAAGACTTTAGAAGAACAAAGGTCAATCATGTCCTATCACAATAAATTGACACATTAGTCTATATCAAAGTTTGTCATAAATCAAAATTTAAAAGAAGGCCCTTAGGGCTAACAATATATGTATATATATATTCATACACACATATATTCAATAAATAAAATGTTGATTTGTGCAAAAATAGACTTGTAATAATATATATCACAACAAATGTGGTACTATACTAATGATGTGTGTTTTTTAGTGTAGAAAATATTACCAACAATTTACACAATCAATCAAGCTTTAATTAAAATGCAAACCACTGAAACTACACATACGGGGCAAGTATACTCATCGTATGGTATAGGGACTAGCAAGTCTCGAATCCACGAGAACTTAGACTTCCACCTTACTTTAACCAAATCTTTATTGTTTAGCTAATAAAATAAGAAGAGAATAAAAAGAAAAATAAATAAAGATAAAAATAGATATAACTCAAGGATGAAATTTCATATAACTAGACAATTATCTTGAAAATACAAGATTGAATCAATTAGTGTTCATCACAACCAATTATCGTCTTGGCATCATGAAGGAACTTAAGTAAAATTCAACCGTTTCCCAAGTCATGAACTTATTTATGTAAATTCCATTTCTTTCCCAATCAATGAAATCACTATTTTTTGATTAATTTAGCAGATTTTCCAATCAAACCAAAGCAACCAAAAGATGCATTAAACTCAAACCTCATAAACATGAAATTAGCTAATGTGTGAAACCCCAACTAAAACCAACCCTAGAGTAAGGGGGTCGGGATGCATATCATATTTTTTTACATGCATAAATATATTTTTGAATGATTTTATTTGCTTTGGATTTGTGATGTATAGTCTAGAAGGCTCAATTGTTCTTATTGAATAGGAAGGGTAAAATGGTAATTTTTCTTGAAGTGAAAATAAGGAGATAGCTTGAGGATTAAATAGGAAAAATATTTGGGAGAAAAAATAAAATAAGAATAAGAGTTGTTGTAGTTTAGTGGTTAGAGCTTTGGAATTAATCTCTAAGGTCTTGAGTTCAACCCCCCTCCCCCCCCCCCCCCTAAAATAAGTTTTATCATGATTAAATTTTATTTTTATAGGGTAGGATATTTTTAGCCTTGCATGCCATGAGTAGAAGTAGGAGGGTTGTCCTAAGGGAGACTTGAAGGGAATGTCTTAATCCTACTCTTGTACCCTACAAAAATTCTTAAGGGATTCATACCCTTTTTGTTCCCTAGCTTACCTTAAATTATTCATCAATTAAGCTTGTTCAATTATCCAAATCCATATTTTATTTCCAGAAAATTTCAGCAAGGTTCCTTGACCTTGGAATTTCGAAAATGTCTCATTGAGGATAGAATGTTGACTGAAAATGGAGAAGGAGTTAAGGAAGGTTCCCAAGAGAATTAATCTCCATGGTTGAACCTTCAAACTCCACTCTATAAGTGTTCATATTCTTCATGTAACAATCTGGAAATTTTCTAGCTTCTTGGTCAGTTCAGCTTTCAAAAACTTTAGCCTTTTTTCTCTCTCAAATGCTGCCAGAAAAATAGCTAACTTGTTCAGCTTGAAGACTGAAATCATTGGCCAAAAATCAGACTGCATAAGAGCTGTGCAAACCAGGAAAATTCCTGGGCAATTTCGCAGCTTGCTAGGCCAAGAACCAAACTATTTCTTCCACCTTTCAAACCAGCAATTTAACTTTGTCTTTCCTCCATAAAGAAGGCTGGAAACCAGCCTCAAAGGACCCTCCAATACCCCTTCAAACCTTCTGCAATTTAGCTGGAACATTGCAGAAAAATCTGCACAAAAATTCCAGCAAACCTCTTGAATGAACAACTAGAAATTCCAGCATTTCTCCCTCTTCAACCTTGTCTGAAACTCACTCTCATTTTTCTGTAAAACCAACCTTAGTCAGCTATGAACTGAACTTCATCACCTCTTCCATTGATCTGAACGAAATGAACACCATAGCCACTCCTTAAATCACTCCAATCACTACAATCAAACCTTCAATTGGAATTCAAAAATTCAGCAAATTACTCTATGAAACTCCCATGGATTATGCCTCAACCAACCAGAAATTTCCTCCACCATTGCACTCCACATTTCGGCCACCCTATAGCTCTTTCAACCTTATTCATCTCAACAAAACTTCAGCAAATTCCAGTCGGCCATAGCAGCTCCAAGAACCTCTATTAACCAAGCCATTCTTATCATATTTTCTACATTAATCTACTTCCTAAATTACTCCTTTTCAATTTCAAACAACCAGCTTTCCCTCTTCTCCCTAATTTGAAAATTCAATCACAAGAATTCCTCTAGCCATTCGGCCAACCCTATTCAGCAAATTTCATCCAGCTTCTCTCCATTTTCTCCATTCTCTCCAATTCTCCAAGAACACCAAGTGTTAGTGTTGTGCCCTAGAGGCAATCACTTGTATATTATATATGATACATTTTATTTTAATAAAAGGCATTATTTATCTTACAGTTTTTTTGTTTACTTTAAGTAATATAACTGTTCGATAAAATCCCTAGTACAACACTGTGGTAAGGAAATCATGATAGAGATCATGATATGAGATTCCTACTACACTGGATGGTGTTAGTACTTAAATAGTCCTTAGTCGTAGTATTAATGAGATAGGGCATCATTAATACGTTAAGACTAGCATGTGTTAGACTTCCTAATTCGATCAGGTGGTGGTTCTCATAACCGTGAGTATTGAGATACTCAAAGTTAACACATGAATGCTTGTTAATGGAACAAGTTCATTGGATGACCTAGTTTTGAGATAGTCACATAGATAACTATTTAGTGCCAGTGATATAATCTCAATATAGCATACGTGCAAGTATCTTTACACTTGAGATCTCCAAGGTACTTTGTTTGTTGAGCCTTGTGCCTTGATTCCAATCTCCGGAGCTCAATCGAGGGCCGCCTATGAGATGGATATTGGGTACATTGTGAGGTAAACGAAAGTAGTTGAGAGGGTCAATAAAGGATTCACTACTCCTAATAGTAGGGGCGAATATCTCACGGCCACTAGTAGGAATTACTACTCATAAGTCCTTGGCTAAGGCGTATGTGTATTGGAAAGGGTTCCAATTGAGGCACATTGAGAGTAGTAGGTTCCTTGTACAAGTATAATGATATTCGGACCAGAATTAATATGTATTCTGGAGAGAGTTGGCACTAATTCCGTACTCCAAACCGAATGAGATATTATATGGTGAAAGGAGTTAATTGCACTGTAGTTTATTATTGAAGGGTTCATGTTAAGCCACTTGACTTCCTAGAGTCTTGGGTGGTCATCATGTGTTGCTAGATACCATTCATGATTTGGGAATATGGGTTTATTAATTGATGAATTAATAAAGCAATCCTGATTAGAATTAATAGGATTAATTCTAATTAATTAAGGATTTTTAATTTCAAAGACGTTTGGATTAATTCATGTTCGCTACCAATTGACTGGGAAACCTAATAGGTCACACACAAAAGAGGAATATATACTCAAGATGTTATTTGATAACATAGTGGGGTTTATTATAAGAAAGAGAGGTTGATGTGACCAAATTATAATTAGTTATAATTGATGGGCTAATTTATAATTCTAAGAACTTGATGGGTTCCAATTGCAATTGGAGAATTGTTGGAATTCTCAGATGTGGTTTTTGTAGAGGCTTTTGGTTATATGAGATATAATCAAAGTGGTTTTATTGTTGAGCAAGAAGTCATACAAAACAAACAAAAGGGCACACATGAAGGAATGGGTGCCAATGCTCCTTTTTATCAACACACATAAAATAATGTGTGTGAGGCCATCATCTCAAGAGAATAATAAAGATATGATCTTCATGTTCTCATATGCATCTCTCTCTCTCGTGTGGCTTCTTCCAAGAGGGAATCTAAGACTCTTCTTCTTCTTCTTCTTCTTCTTTTCTCTGTTTTTGCTTATGAAGTAGAACAAGAAAGAAAAACCCTAGCCATCATTATAGTTTTCAGCTAGCACAGAAAATCTTGGTGCTTGTGTGAGATCCTCTGTGTGGATTTCTATTAGAGATAATCACACACTGTGATTATATTGGTTGGACATACAAGTCTTGTGGTGATTCTTCAAGAGGATTGTTGGATCGCGCCACAACTATCTTACTCGAAGAAAGAAAATTTTGTTTTCCATATAAACAAAGAAAGGTAAAAGTTGTTATCTTTATTTCTTTGTTATATATATATATATATATATATATGTCTTATTTTCCACACATATGCGGATCTTGGATGGTATCTTGTTTTTATTTTTCCGCTATGCCGTATATGATACGCATGAGATACCCAATACCAAGAACACACACCACCACTCACCAAGCCTAAGACCACTCTAAACACCTCTAATCTTTCCCAAAAAACTCCAGATCATGCCTACTCACCCTTTAGAATCCATTTCTTTACTTTATAACGTCAAACATTGAAAACAAAATTCTACTCGTGGATCAAAACTAGATTTTTTTTTGAAGATTCAAGAACTCTCTCAAGGTAACCAAGAATGATTATGTTCATCTCTTTTCCCTTTCAATCTTTAATATAATATACTAATACTCTCTCTCTCTCTCTCGGCCGAAATGGTTATTTCAACCATAGCCATTTTCTCTTTTTTCTTCTTGGTCAAATCAAGTCTTCCGAGCGTGTGGACTCTCTTGAGACTTCATCAAGGTAGTCATCATTTGAGTATGTTTCTTTAACCCTCTCCTTAATTCTAAAATCATGTCTCTTGGATGTAGTTAGAAAAGGATGGAATATGATTGGAGATTGAGTATGTGTTTGTATGAATGGTTGGGATTGGAGCATGAGGATGTTTTGTCATGATTGAGTTTTATGATATTTTGTAGTTGTTGCATGCTCTTCATGTTGTGAGTTAGTGTGAATGATTAAGCATGATAGATATTATGTCACCTTTGGTGAATAGGGTTTTATGTTCTTGTATTCTTGTTGAAGCCATGAATATGATTATGTTTAGTGAAGTTTGGATCATGTGACAGTAGATATAGATTTAAGCCTTTATTCATGAATTGAATGGTTTGTTGATTACTGTTAGAGTTTATGTTCATGATTATTGTTAGCAATAGGAGAATTATGATCATGACCTTGTTGATCCTAAACTATTTAAGTTAGCCAATTTTATTACATTAATAAAAATTAGAACTATATTTTCTTCCAATAATTTCAAAAATTTGGAATTGGATTGTTAAATGGAATAGTGATATTTTAGCTAAATAAATGATATATTTTATTCAAAATAAAATATATAAATATTATATACAATAATAATATTAAATAAAACTTTTTATATAAATAATCATAATAGGTAAAATATTAATCTTATAAGTCATATATTCATAAACACTATTAAAATTTATTTATTATCTTTCAATCAAAATATAATAAAATTTACTTATTATTAAGTTTATTTATTATTTTCTAACTATTAATTACTAATTAAGAGAATAGTAATAATTTATTATTTTAATATCATCTAGGACTTATGACCTTCATCAAATAAACTTTAGTTTATTTATTAATAACAAAGATTATATTTGAACCTATAACTTATTAATAATTATTTTACAATCTCTAGTTATTTTATTATTAAGCTAGATTTATTTTATAAAATCCTTTTATCATCTAGCCTTAAAGTTTTGGACATTAGGGTCATGATTGTGGTAAGTTGAAGTAGGATTATTTATGGAAACAAAATTTGGCTTGAGTTTAATTATGGCTTGTGTTTACCCCAGGCAGGGTTAGGTCAGCTTTGGAAGATCTTTAAATTAGCTCAAGCAAAGGATCAGGTAAACTCTTGCATAAAACTTATTTGATGACAAAAGGTTACCATGGCAAGCCAAACGCAAAGTGTGTGAACACTCATTTTGTAAAGGCAATTGAGGACTGTTTCATTTCTTGTTTCAGTCAAACAAATTATTTGAAATTCAACAAGCAGTTTTACTTAAACACTAAACTCTTGCTAAAACCAACTTTGGCACAAACTTTAGAAACCCTTGATTGCATTTCCAAGTAAAGCAATGTTTTATCAATTTTATCTCAAGTGGGATAAACAACGTTGATTACTCAATAAGGGTAGGCTAGTAGTACTAGTTTTGAAGAGCAAGAGCGAGTCTTTTGACAGGAGGCCACCTCTAGAAGATGAACTCAACTTGGAGAAGCGACAGTACTACTTAGTCATGCCGGTCCGAGCTAGCAGGTTTCAGTCATATGGATTGTGTGTTGCTGGAGTGGATAATCGGTTTGTTTGGGTGTAGAGAAGGAGGAGTATCTTACCCGGTAGGCTGTACACCTACCTTTTGTCAATCTGCACAAAGTGTGGCGTTCTGACAGTTATATGAATATGGGGCCCAACGTGTGGTAACCCATGGCCACCCATTTGAGTGGTTGAGTTTATTGTGCACTTGTATGGTTTGAAAAGAGGAAAACGCCACTCTTTATTTTAACCTTATTTATTGCTTGCTAGTATTTTCTCTTATGAAATTATATAACTCGCATACATGAACTGTTTTCTTGAACACTCAAAGCACACACAGACTTACTGAGATTTTTATCTCATCACCTTTTATGCTATATTTTTAGGGCGATCCTGCTGTGGAGAAGAGTAGCTAGAATGTTGCCTTCTTGAAGACTCCTTGTTATTTAATTTATATATTGATTTGAGAGATGATAGTGAACAATTTATTTTGGATTTGTTCTTGAATTTTTAGGTTGTAATAAGTTTTTAATTTCAAATAATTATTTTATTTTCATTTGTGTGACCTAGTTATAAAGACCCATTGTCCTTTGGACGGGGTGACATCCTCGGCCCTGTTGGGCTTAGGTTGTGGGGTATTATATAATGACCATTTACTCGAGGTGAAATCAACTAATCTTTGATCACTTTAGTCCTTTAATCTTAACTTCATTTCCCAAGTCTATTAAGATTTGACAAATATAAAATCAATGGAATGAACTCCTAACATTGTTTCCTAACTCAATTAGAAGAAATCACATTAATAACCAATGATAACAAGTAATCAAATACCAAAGATAACAATAGATTGATAAAAAATTCCAAATAATTCAAAATCATAATCTTCAAAATAATATCCAATTACAATCAAAACATTAAGCATATCATTGTTAAAAAAAAGTAAACAAAGGATAAAAGATAAAACTCATAAACAAGCCATTCTTTTTCTCTTGAAAACCTCTTTTGAACAATGTTCCTTTTGAGTGGTGATTGAGTAGCTAGCTTGGATCCTTCAAATCACACCTTTCTCTTGTGTTTTCTTGTGCTTTTATAGGCCTCTTGGATGCTAAATTCGTGGCTTAGAAAGTCTTGGCAGAGTAGGATTCGAAAAATACCAAAATCATTAGAGAATAACAAATTTGTGCACAGAATATTCGCCTTCCAGAGCATACCTGGCGCCGGGTACCTTCGACCCACCTGTCACCCGGTGCACTCTGTTCTTCCCCTATTTTTGCTCTATTCTCATCGGCAAACAGAATGGACCCGACGCTAAGTACACTTGCCAGACCTGGTGCCAAGTCTGTTTTACTTTTGTACTGAAAGTTGCTCGAATTCCTCTGCTGGACCAGAATGGACCTAGCGCTTGGTCCCTTGGCTCGGCCTGGTGCCAGGTCTGTTCTAGAATTGTTCACTTTTTGCTCGAATTTAACTCAAATTTGCACAAATTTTTCAAAAATACTTTTTACAAGCAAAATATAAAATAGAAAGAAATATGCCTAGTTATTATAACAAAAGTATTTCAAAATATCCTCAAATAATTTAAAAAATAATGGTGATTTTAGCCCCTAACAGCTAACAATATTATTATCAAGGTATTTAGTGTCAAAAATAACATTGTAAGAGCAGAATCAAAACAATGGTGGTAAAATTTTCATCATTCATCACAACATCCATACTAGTGATATAAAGCCTCAAATCACAATGTACTAATGAGCATATAGTGATCCTCAAGCATAATCCAATAATAGTTCCTGAGCCTCAATCCCCATTTCGATCTTCATATCTTAAGATTATTCTCTTCACCTACATACATATCTTTATCCCAACAGTGTTAAATCAACATATTAATTTCATCATCTAATAGTCTTGAGTTCGAAAATAAGAAGAAGGTCATAGTAGAAATACTTGTTTGATGATCGTTGGAATTGAAGATGTTGTCTTGCCAAATGAAGACTCTTCAGTACTTTGACGAGTCCTCTATAGAATGAGGTTGTTCAAGGGTGGTCACCCATGGATCGGCCAAGAGAGAGAGTGTGTGAGAGGTTAAGGTGGCAAAAAAGAAGATGAAGAGGAGAAGAAAAATAAAATGATTGAGCCTATCTTACCTTTTTGGTATTCTTCTTGTCTTGAACAAAAAGTCACGTTCGATCTAAAAGAGAGATCAACTTTGGTTGTTTTAGCATTATAGAGTATACTAAGGATGAGTATAGGTTAAATCCTAATTGATTTGAGGGATTTTGGAGTGATTTGAGATGAGTAGATGTGGCTAAAGGTTGCAGAAGTGTAGTGTGTATTCTTGGTATTCTTGAGAACACAAGAGAAACTTGAGAGAAGAAGATGACTAAGCTTTGGTGAGGAGAGGAGTTTCGGTTATCCAAGGGAGAGAGAGAGACTAGAGCTAGTTTGAATTTCAAAATGAAATCCACGAGACAGAAGCAAAAATGGATACCACCACCCAGGAACCACTACAAGATAAATGTCGATGGAGCTTTTGATGGTGATAGGGTACGAGCAAGGGTCGTAATATAGGATTCAGATGGTAAAATTATGGCTGCTTTAAGGGAAAAGTGGAGATTTTGAGGTAGAAGATTTGCTAATGGTGATTCCTTCTTGAAGGTCTCTAGTCCTCTAATGGTGGGTTGCTAACTTAGCTATATCTTGATTGTGGAATGGAGAATTATCCCAGGTTTAGAGCTGGCCAAAATGGCTGTACAAAAGGGACAAAATTCTAGTTTACCTAGCTTAGTTGAGTAGGAGTTTAAGGGAGTGTTTGTTAGCAAAAATTTGTTAGCTACAAATTCTGGGATTTAGCTGCAAGAACTCTTAGAATCTAGGATAATTTGTTAGCAAAATTTTGAATTGTTTTGAACGGATTTGCAGCTGAAACTTGGGAGTGTTTGAAGGTGCATTAATGGTGGTTTTTCAACCACCATCTTGGAGAGAAAGAGGAGAATTTTAGATGATCTTATTCATGAGTTGATTTCTCAATTTCCATGACTAAACATTCGGTAGTTTGCTGGCAAATTTTCTAGTTTGGTGAGGCCATATGAGCTGCGAATTTCCAAGGAATTTTTAGCTTCTAACTCACATGAAAATGGTTGTTTGCTAGCAAGGAAAAAAAAATAGGCAAATGTGCTGCATTTTTTAGAAATCCAGCTAAGAGGAAATGTTGGAAAAAAATTTCAGATTTGTACCAAAACAAGAACAAGCAAAACATAGTTCTTTGAAGAAGAAATTATGGTGATTTAATTGGAAACCATCTAGCCATTTTTTCTCCTATATTTCGGTCATCTCCTATCTCAAAAGCTGAAATTTTCTTTCGAAATTCAAGTCCAAGATTTATCCAAGACATTTATTAGAAAATGAGATGAATTAAAGAAATAGGAGTATTTTCAAATTCAAATAGGCTAAGACATGGATTGCTAAAATGATGGAGATTAGAATTCTTCTAGATTTTCTTTTAGGACCAGATCACATAGTTAAAATATTACCATTGTGTCTTTCCCAAGACAACATTCCTAGCTTCATGGAATGTAAGAAGAAAAATTCAAAAAATAGTTAGGATAATTAAAAATAATACTTAGTTGATGGGATTTGAACTCAAAACCTTAGAAATTAGCTACAAAGTTCTAACCACTTAACCATTTTAATTATTATTCTTATTTTCCCAACCTAATTCTCTTCCTTTCTAAATCTCAAGCCTCTTCCTAATTTGTCCTTAGGTAAAATTTCCTATTTACCCTCAATACTCAACAAGTATAAATGAATCATATAACCCGTATATCACAATTCTAATGCACACAAATTCATCCAAGAAACATATTTTTATATAATATGATATGATATGCATCCCATCCCTCTAATTTTAGGGTAGGTTTAGGTGGGGTTTTATAATGATCTTTTCCTTTCTTTCTCAGCTAACCTTAAAGATATGATTAAGGTGGTTTGCAAAGGTGGTTTTATTTTAAAAATCACTAAAAAGATCAAAACTAATTCTAGAAATTTAAAGCTTGAAATCCCTAAACTTCTCCTACTTTTTCTCTTTAGGCTGCCTCACTTATCCCTCTCCAAGCTTCATGTTCACTCTCTAAGAAAACCCTAAGCTAAAACCAAATTTAGTTAACCTAAACCTCTATGCAGCCATTACTCATACCCTAATCTCTCAATCACACATTTCTTTATTGTTCTCTCAAATAAGAAAACCATAGCCTAGTTTTTCCTCTTATCGCCACTGACTGACCACTTAAGAACTTGATTTCTTTTCATCTAACTCAAGATTTTACCATGCTATTTTGTGAAAATAGTTCGTTCTTCAAAGCTTTAAGAGACTCAATGAAATTCTATGAATGGAATCAATCCAGCCACGGGGATTGAGCTCAAGAAGGGGGAGAGGACGAAACTAAAACAAAGCCAAGCTTACCCAGTCCGTTAATGAGAGCCCATTTCAAACAATTCTAACACAATCTTCAAGAATATCTACAAGCTCATTTCAAGTGGGATAGCACATAGACATTGCTGGAAGAGAACCGAGAGCGTACCATGATGCTAGTATACGAAGGATATCAACCAGAAGCAGTTCGCACAGAAATGTCGCCCAGCAGAATGGACCTGGCGTAGGCCAGAGTAGCCCTACCAGGCACCAGCTATGATCTGCCAGAATTCTTTAAATTTTGACGAACGTACTGTTCCAACAGAACGCACCTGGCACCGATTCGGCGTCAGCTGTATACTAGAAAAAGCCTCATTTTGGTTCTAACTTTTTATGAACGGGTACAGTTCCTCCAAAATAGACCCGATGCCATCCCTAGGATACCTACCCAGTGCTAGCCTTGCTCTGGATCTAGACCTCTGACATTTTTTAGCCATTTTTGGGGTCATTGTGTAATATTTAAAAGTATTTTAGTTTAGAAATAGGACACCATTATATAATATTTTGTATTGTAAGAACAAGAACAAGATATTACACATTTTAACATAAATGGAGTATTCATCTTGAAGACTTGAAGCATGGAGAGATTTCTTGTTCAACTTCAATCGAGGACCAACCTAAGGGCTTAGTCTACCCTTGAGTAAGTATCTATAAACTTTAAGGATAATTCAACTAGGAAATCAATAAGGGTTCTTCTTGCATGTCATTTAGGATTCTTGTTGTTTCTTGTTTGAATGCCCACAATTTTCTATTCTTTTAGTTTTTGATTTCTTGCTAAGTCAAGGGTTCTAAAGTGTTGTTGTGGTAGACCTTTCCTACTAAATTTGGGGTTCTAAAAGCTAGTTCTTTTAGGGTTATTTGTTTGTGGAAAAAGGTGTTACTTTGTTACTTTCCTTGATCTCTTTTTGTCCTATCTTATTTGTTTTGTTTGTCTTGAAATCCTTCTACTTTGATAAAGTTCAAACAAGAGCCACTTTTAGATCTTGAAAGACTTTCTCTCTCAAGCTTATATCAAATTTAGTATCAGAGCAGGGATAAGCTTAGATCTCTATCTTAGCTTGGATCTACCAAACCTAGAGTGTTGTCTAATCTTTAGATAGCCAATGTAGTTGAGTTACATTCATATGAAACCTTAGAAGAAATAATGCACATAGATATGAAGGTAGAAAAACAATTGAGGAAATGACCTTTTGAGAGGAGAGCAAACCAACCAACGTCATCTCCTAAGGAATTCCCTAAGGTGACACCTAAGAAGGAAGGAGTCCCAAAGCTGCAACCAAGAGAATTCAATAAACCAAAGGAAGAAGGGAATAAAGATAAAAGAAAGGCTATTGAGAAGCTGAGGAGCCGAGATATCAAATGCTTTCGTTGTATGGGATATAGACATACGATGCATGAATGTCCAAGAAAGAGAGTGATGTACATAAATGCCTATGGTGAGATTTCATCCGAAGAGGAGGAATATAAGAAATTGGAAGAAATTCAAAAAGAGGAAGAAATCTCGAGTGAAGAAAGTGAAGAAGTTGGGCAAGTGTATGCATTACTTGGTATAGTTAGGAGATCGTTGAGCACGCAAATGAAAGAAGATGAGCATTATCAATAGAGGAAGAATATCTTTTATACAAGATATTTGATCAACCAAGTACCTTACAGTGTAATCATTAATAGTGGGAGTTGTACCAATGTTATAAGTGCTAGTGTAGTGGAAGAGATAGGCTTGGAAATAAGGAACATCCACAACCCTACAAGTTGTAATGGCTAAATGAAAGTGAAGAATTGAAGGATAATAAACAAGCCTTGATTATAATTGACATGTGGAACTATAAGGATGAGATCTTGTGCAATGTTATTCCAATGCAGGCAGGCCACCTACTTTTAGGGAGACTATGGCAATATGATAGGGAAGTAAAGCATGACGGGAAGAAAAACACCTACACTGTGTATAAGGAGGGAAAGAAATTCATTCTACTACCTATGTCTCCAAGTGAAGTAAGCAAAAATCAAAAGATCATGAGGGAACAGGAGAAGAAAAAGAGTGTTCAAGAAAATGAGAAAAAAATTAAGAGAGAGAATGCTGAGAAAGAAGAAAAGGAAAAGAGAGAAAAAACAAGAGAGAGGAGATAAGAAACAAGTGAATTTCTTTGCAAGAGAGAGAGAGAGGTAGTAGAAGCGATTAAAGCTAAGGAATCAGTGTATCTTTTAATTTGTAAAGGTGTTTTTGTAACTACTAATAAAACTACTCTTTCGTTGCCTTGTGAAATTGTAGGTCTTGTTGAAGAATTCCAAGATGTATTTCCAAAAGAAATACTAGAAGGATTGCCACTCATCCGAGGAATAGAGCATCAGATTGATTTTATCCCGGGGGCTGTCATTCCAAACTGACAAGCTTATAGATGCAACACTGAAGAAGCTAAGGAGCTACAAAAGCAAGTTGAGGAGTTGCTCGAGAAAGGCCATATTCAAGAGAGTTTGAGTCCAAGCGCAGTTTTAGTGTTATTGGTACCTAAGAAAGGCAGATCATGGAGGATGTGTGTTGATTGCAGGGCCATTAACCACATAACGGTAAAATATCGTTACCCTATCTCTAGACTTGATGATTTATTGGATGAATTTCATGGATCATGTGTATTTTAAAAAATTGATTTGAAATCCGGATATCATCAAATTAGGATTAGGGAATGTGATGAATGGAAGATTGCATTTATGACCAAGCAGGGTTTATATGTGTGGCTTGTGATGCCATTTGGGTTATTAAATGCACCTAGTACTTTCATGAGGTTGATGTACTATGTGTTGCGAGAATTTATTAGAAAATTTGTTGTGGTGTATTTTATTGATATTTAGATTTATAGCAAAACTTATGAAGATCATTTGCATCATCTTAAGTATGTGCTTATTGCTCTTAGAAGAGAAAGGTTATATGCGAACTTTGATAAATGTTCCTTTTATTTGGAAAAGATAACTTTTCTTTGTTATATTTTAAGTTCAAAAGGTATTGAAGTTGATGAAGAAAAGGTCAAGGCAATACAGGATTGGCCAACGCCTACTTCTGTGACTAAGGTAAGGAGCTTCCATGGGTTAGCCAGTTTTTATAGGCATTTTATTAGAAATTTTAGCACAACAGCTGCCCCATTGACTGAAGTTATTAAAAAGAATGTGGGGTTTAGGTGGAGATAAGGAACAAGAAAAGGCTTTTATTGCTTTGAAATCAAAATTGAGTGAAGCCTCAATGTTGTCCTTGCCTAATTTTGAAAAAGCTTTTGAAGTGGAATTTGATGCTAGTGGAATAGGAATAGGTGCTGTGTTGACTCAGGATAAAAAACCTATTGCATTTTTTAGTGAGAAGCTATCAGGAGATCTATGAATTATTCCACTTATGACAAGGAATTGTATGCATTAGTGAGGACCTTGCACCATTGGCAATATTATTTGTTACTTAGGGAATTTATCATACATACTGATCATGAAATATTAACACATCTAAAAGGCTAACAAAAGTTGAACAAAAGGCATACCAAATGGATAGAGTTCATTAGTACATTTCCATATGTGATCAAATACAAGAAAGGTAAGGATAATGTAGTAGCCGATACATTATCTCGCAGGTATGTGCTTTTAAATTCCTAGGATGCAAAATTACTTAGTTTGAGCTTATTAAGGATTTATATGCAAAGGATGAAGAATTGGGAGAGATTTATCATGCTTGTGAAAAATGTGCTTTCCAAAAATTTTATAGGCATGATAGGTTTTTGTTTAAAGAGGGTAGACTTTACATATCAAAAGGATCCTTAAGAGAATTGTTAGTGAAGAAAGCTCATGGAGGAGGTTTAATGGGACATTTTGGGAATTCAAAAATATTAAGTATTTTGCAAGAGCATTTTTATTGAGCTAAAATGAGGGGAGATGTAGAGAGGCATTGTAACTCATGCATTACATGTAGAAGGGCCAAGTCTAAAATACTACCCCAAGGGTTATATACTCCTTTACCCATCCCTAATGCACATTGGTAAGATATTTTAATGAATTTCATATTAGGATTGCCACGGACTAAGGGGGGAAAAGATTCCATCTTTGTAGTTGTTGATCGATTTTCTACGATGAATCATTTTATTCCTTGTGCAAAAACTAATGATGCTATCTATATTACAGGTTTATTTTTCAAGAAAGTGGTAAGGTTGCACAGGTTACCATGGAGCATAGTATCGGATAGGGATACTAAAATTTTAAGTCATTTTTGGAGAATATTGTGGGCAAAACTTGGAACTTATTATTTTCTACAGCTTGTCACCCACAAATGGATGGACAAACGGAGGTTATCAACCGAACTCTTACGCAACTACTACGGGCAATTATCAAGAGGAATTTGAAGAATTGGGAAGAATGTCTTCCACATATAGAGTTTGCATATAATAGAACTATCCATTCTACTAATACTTTTTCTCTATTTCACGTTGTTTATGGATTTAATCCATTAACCCCATTAGATTTAACTCCTTTGCCTGCAGATGAACGATTAAGTCTTGATCGCAAAAGAAAGGCTGAGCTAGTTAAATCCATGCACGAGAAAGTTAAATCTCTAATTGAAAAATGGAATGAAACCATTGCATGCAAGTGTAACTAAGGAAGAAAGCAGGTGATATTTAAGTCAGGAGATTGGATTTAGGTGCATTTGCTCAATGAGAGATTTCCCACCCAATGCAAGTCAAATCTTGAAGCGTGAGGGGATGGACCGTCCCAAGTTCTTGAGCGATATAAACATAACGCCTACAAGATTGATCTACCAGGTGAGTATAATATTAGTGCAACTTTTAATGTAACTGATCTTTCTCCTTATGATGTAGGATATGATTCGAGGACGAATCCATTCTAATAAGGGAGAAATGATAGGAATCAATTCGGTCACAAGGATCAAGCTCAAGAAGAGGGAGAGGACGAAGTCGAAACAAAGTTGAGCTTGCCCTATTCATTGACGAGAGCTAGCTTCAAACAATTCCAACTTAATCTTCATGCATATTTACAAGCTCATTTAAGGTGGGATAGTGTATGGACATTGCCGGAAGACGATTGAGAACGGACTATGCTGCTGGTGTATGAAGGATGTCAACCGAAAGCTGATTGCGTAGAAACAATGCTCAACAGAGCATACTCGGCTTTAGTCCCAGGAGCCCGACTAGGCGCCGGGTGTGGACTGGACAATCTCTCAATTTTGTGACGCAAGCACTGTTCCAGCAGAATGGACCTGGCATTGGGCCTACCAGCCCTACCTGGCATTGGCCCCGACCTCACTCTGGATCCGAACCTCAGACGTTTCAACTATTTTTGTGAAGGGTATTGTTCTTCCAGAATGTACTTAGCACCGACCCTACCAGCCCTACCTGGCACCGGCCCCACTCTGGATCCTAACCCTGACATTTTTTAGCTAGTTTTGGGGTCATTTTGTAATATTTAAAAATTATTTCAGTTCAGGAACAGAACACCATTATATAGACTTTTGTATTGTAAGAACAAGAACACAATTCCATATTTTTTTAAACATGAATGAAGATTCATCTTGAAGACTTGAAGCATGGAGAGATTTCTTGTTCAACATCAATCCAAGACCAACCTAAGGGCTTAGTCCACTCTTGAGTAAGTGTCTATAAACTCAAATGATAATTCAACTAAGGAATCAACAAGGGTTCTTCTTTTATGTCATTTAGGGTTTTTGTTATTTCTTGTTTGAATGCCCACAATTGCCTATCCTTTTAGTTCTTGATTTCTTGCTAAGTCAAGGGTTCTAAGATGTTATTGTGGTAGACCTAATCTATTAAATTTGGGGTTCTAAAAGCTAAATTCTTTTAGGGTTCTTTGTTTGTAGAAAAGGTATTTTCTTTGTTATTTTCTTTGATCTTTTTATGTCCTTTATAGCTTTTCTTGCTTGGATTGTAGTTCTTGTCCTTTACAAAAAGTTCAAAACAAAAGCTACATTTAGGTCTAGAAAGATTTCCTCCCTCAAGCTCATATAAAAAATCTTGCACATAAGGTGTTTGATAAAAAGTCTCAATGACCATATACTCTATGTGTGTTTGATCAAATGTCTCAAAGAAAGAATGTGGCTTGAACATTAGTGTTATTCCTATAACTAATCATTGTATTCTTCAAACTATTTTTTTTTTGTTTGAACACCTTGTACTCTACTTGTTTCTTGACCTCTAAGTGTTCACTAAATTGAGTTATCCTAGGACCCTTATATTGAAGCATCGTAAGAGCTAATAGACTAAGGTAAACTAAACCCTTTGTAGTTGGAGAGGAATTTAGTTGAACAAGTGAGACATTGAGTGAATGAAAAAGGCAAGAGAGAAAGATTCTTATTTGAAAAAGCCAAGGAGCGCAAACACAAAAGTAGAATGTAAACACTTAAGGAGCGAGTGAGGAAACCAATTTCTATTTTTGTTCTCTTAACTCTTTTTGCAGGAACATCAATCTAAACTCCAACTATGACTCAAGGAGAGAAAATGACTAGGCTAAATCTTGGTGGAGCAAGTAGACCACAAGACAATCCAGGAGATCTTTGTGAAACACTCGTTTCATTGCAAAGCAGTATGGAGGGTATTTGGAGGGAGATGACTAAACTCTGAGTGCAACAAAGCCAAGCATCTACAGCCGGTCAAAGGAAGGGACAAGAGCAACTGGAAGCCTACAACACACCTCTTGTGAACATACAACATGGAGAAAAATGGGATGAATATTCTGTTGGTGGATATCAACTGGTTTCTATGAGAAGAGGGAAAAACAGGTTGAGAGGAAGTAGAGGAAGAGGCCAAGGGAGATTTGGTGAGAATCCTATAAGGGGAGTCAAAAGAAATATTTAAAGAGAATTTGAATGGGAAGAGGGATACCCAGAGGAATACTATGGAGAATAATATCGAGAAAATATGATGAGAGGTAGGAAAAGAGATAAAAATGAGGGAGAGTAGGAATTGAAAAATATCAAAATGAAGGTACCACAATTCCTGGAAAAAAGTAATCCCGAGGTATATTTTGAATGGGAATGAAAAATAGAAATTCTATTTGATTGCCAAGATTATAGTGAGAGAAATAAGGTGAAATTGGCAGTATTGGGATTTTTAGACTGCATTGCTATGGTGGGAGCAGGTTTTGGCTAATAGAAGTAGAATGGGAAAAAAATTCCATTGGGACATGGGAATTGATGAAGAATCTCATGAGGGTGAGGTTTGTACTGCACTACTACTACAACGAGCTATATCAAAGGCTTCAAGTGCTAAGACAGGGGAATAAAAGTGTTGAAGATTATCACAAAAAAATCAGGTGCTAATGATGTGGGCGATTATTCATGAAGATCCACGTGCCATTAAAGTGAGATTTCTAAGTGGATTGAATCGAGAGATAGCCAATATAGTCGAGTTGCATTCATATGAAACCTTGGAAGAAATGGTGCACATGGCTATGAAGGTAGAAAAATAATTGAAGAAAAGGCCATTTGAGAGGAGAGTAAGCCAACCAACTACATCTCCTAAGGAATTTCCTAAGCCGATACCCAAAAGGGAGGGAGTTCCAAGGCTGCCACTTAGGGAGTTTAATAAACCGAAGGAAGAAGGGAATAGAGACAAAGAAAAGGCTATTGAGCAGCCAAGGAGTCAGGATATCAAGGGCTTTCGTTGTTTGGGATATGGACACATGGCACACGAATGCCCAAGCAAGAGAGTGATGTACATGAATGCTTATGGTGAGATTTCATCCAAAGAAGAGGAGTATGAGAAATTGGAAGAAATTCAAAAGGAAGAAGAAATTTCAAGTGAAGAAGGTGAAGAAGTTGGGCAGGTGTGCGTATTACTTGGTGTAGCAAGGAGATCATCGAGTACGCAAGCAAAGGAGGATGAGCATCATCAATAGAGGGAGAATATCTTTTATATAAGATGCTTAATCAACCAAGTAACTTGCAGCGTAATCATTGATAGTGGGAGTTGCACCAATGTTATAAGTGCTAGTGCGGTGGAGGAAATAGGCGTGGAAATAAGGAAGCTTCTACAACCCTACAAGTTGTAATAGCTAAATGAAAGTGGGGAGTTGAAGGTTAATAAACAAGCTTTGATTGCAATTGATATGAGAAAATATAAGGATGGGATCTTGTGCAATGTTGTTCCTATGTAGGCAAGCTACCTACTTTTAGGGAGACCATGGCAATATGATAAGGGAGTAATGCTTGATGGGAAGAAAAACACCTACACTGTGTATAAGGAGGGAAAAAAAATTCATTCTACTGCCTATGTCTCCGAGTGAAGTGAGCAAAGATCAAAAGTTCATGCAAGAAAAACAGAAGGAAAAGAGTGTTCAAGAAAATGAGAAAAAAATAGAGAGAGAGAACACTGAAAAAGAAGAAAAGGAAAAGAGAGAGGAAAAACAAGAGAGAGGAGATAAGAAACGAGTAAATTTCTTTGCAAAAGAGAGAGAGGTGGTAGAAGCTCTTAAAGCTAAGGAACCAGTGTATCTTTTAATTTGTAAAGGCATTTATGTAACTACTAATGAAACTACTCTTTCTTTACCTTGTAAAATTGCAGGTCTTGTTAAAGAATTCCAAGATGTATTTCTAAAGAAAATACCCGAAGGATTGCCACCCGTTCGAGGAATAGAGCATTAGATTGATTTCATCCCGAGGGCTATCATTCCAAACAAACTAGCATATTGTTAGTGTTATGCCCTAGAGGCAATCACTTGCATGTTATATATGACACATTTTATTTTAATAAAAGATATTATTTATCTTACAGTTTTTTTTGTTTACTTTTGTGTAATATAACTGTTATATACAGTCCCTAATAGAACACTGGGTTAAGATAATCATGATAGAGATCATGATATGAGATTCATACTATATTGTATAATGTTAATACTTAAATAGGCTATAGTCGTAGTATTAATGAGATAGGACATCATTAATGCGTTAAGACTAGCATGTGTTAGACTTCCTGATTTAATCAGGCGGTGGTTCTCATATCCGTGAGTATTGAGATACTCAAAGTTAACACATGGATGCTTGTTAGTGGAACAAGTACATTGGATAACCTAGCTATGAGATAATCACATGGATAACTATTTAGTACTAGTGATATAATCTCAATATAGTAAACGTGCAAGTATCCTTAGACTTGAGATCTCCAAGGTACTTTGTTTGCTAAGCATTGTGCTTTGATTCCAATCTCTGGAGCCAGATCGAGGACCGCCTATGGGATGGATATTGGGTACATTGTGAGGTAAACGAAAATAGTTGAGAGGATCAATAAAGGATTCATCATTTCTAATAGTAGGGGCGGATATCTCACGGCCATTTGTAGGAATTACTACAAGAAGAAGTCCTTGGCCAAGGCGACTGTGTATTGAAAATAGTTCCGGTTGATACACATCTAGAGTAGTGGGTTCCTGGTACAAGTAATATTATATTTGGGCTAGAATAAATATATATTCTAGAGGGAGTTGGCACTAATTCTGTACTCTAGACTGAATGAGATATTGTATGTTGAAAGGAATTAATTGCACTGTAGTTTGTTATTGAAGGGTTCATGTCAAGCCACTTGACTTCCTGGACTCTTGGGTGGTCATAATGTGTTGCTAGATACCGCTTGTGATCTGGAAATATGAGTTTATTAATTGATGAATTAATAAACCAATCCTGATTAGAATCAATATGATTAATTCTAATTAATTATAGATTATTAATCTCAAAGACATTTGGATTAATTTATATTCGCTACCAATTGACTGGGAAACCTAATAGGTCACACAAAATAGAGGATTATATACTCAAGATGTTATTTGATAACATAGTGGGGTTAATTGCGAGAAAGAGAAGTTATTGTGGCCAAATTATAATTAGTTATAATTTATGATCCAAATTGTAATTGTGAGAACTTGATATTTCCAATTACAATTAGGGAATTCTAATGTTTTAGAATTTTCAATTGGAGGATTTTTCAGCAGTTTCTTTTTGTGTAATATATGGTAGATACATGCACGAAATTCCTTGGCTGAAAAACACACGAAAATCCCTCCGAAACCCTAGGGCACATACGACATTCTCTTTCTCTTCTCTCTCTCTCTCTCTCTCTCTCTCATTTTTTTGAAAAACAAGAAGAACCTTAGGCCGCCATTGTTGTTTTCTACTAGCACAGAAAATCTTGGTGCTTGAGTGTGTTCCTTTGTGTGGATTTCTGTTAGAGATAATCACACACTGTGATTATAGTGGTTGTACGTTCAACTCTCATGGTGTTTGATCAAGAGGATTGTTGGATTGCGCCTCAGACTTGAAGAAGAAATTTTTTTTCTTCAGATGATCAAAGAAAGGTAGAAAACTGTTACTTTTGTTCTCTTTATATCTTGTTTTCCATACATATATGGATCCTGAGATGGTATCTCGTTTTAATTTTTTGTTGTGCTATATAGGATATGATGAGAGATACCCAACACATATAGATGCAACCCTAAAGAAGCTAAGGAGCTACAAAAGTAAGTTCAGGAGTTGCTCAAGAAAGGGCATGTTTGAGAGAGTTTAAGTCCAAGCGCAGTTCCAGTGTTGTTGGTGCCTAAAAAAGACGGAACATGGAGAATGTGTGTTGATTGCTAGGCTATTAACAACATAATGGTAAAATATCATTACCTTATCCCTAGGCTGGATGATTTATTGGATGAATTGAATGAATCATGTGTATTTTCAAAAAATGATTTGAAATCCAAATATCATTAGATTAGGATTAGGGAAGGTGATGAATGAAAAGCTGCATTTAAGACTAAACGGGGTTTATATGAATGGCTTGTGATGCCACTTGGGTTATCAAATGCACATAGTACTTTCATAAAGTTGATGCATTATGTGTTGCAAGAATATATTAGAAAATTTATGTGGTGTATTTTGATGATATTTTGATTTATAGCAAAACTTATGAAGATAATTTGCATTATCTTAAATATGTTCTTATTACCATTAGAAGAGAAAGGTTACATGCGAACTTGGAAAAATGTTTATTTTATTTGGAAAAGATAACTTTTCTTGGTTGTGTCTAAGTTCAAGGGGTATTGAAATTGATGAAGAAAAGGTCAAGGCAATACAAGAGTGGCCAACACCTACATCTGTGACATAGGTAAGAAGTTTTCATAGGTCAACCAGTTTTTATAGGTGATTGATTAGAAATTTCAGCACAATAGCTGCCCCATTGACTGAAGTTATTAAAAAGAATGTAGGGTTTAGGTGGGGAGAAGAACAAGAAAATGCTTTTATTGCTTTGAAATCAAAATTGAGTGAAGCCCCATTGTTGTCCTTGCCTTATGTTGAAAAAGCTTTTGAAGTGGAATGTGGTGCTAGTGGAATAAGAATAGGTGCTGTGTTGACTCAGGATCAAAAACCTATTGCATTTTTTTAGTAAGAAGTAATCAGGAGCACAATTAAATTATTCCACTTATGATAAAGAATTATATGCATTAGTGAGAACCTTGCACTATTGGCAATATTATTTGTTACCTAGGAAATTTATTATCCATACTGATCATAAAACATTGAAGCATCTTAAAGGACAACAAAAGTTGAACAAAAGGCATACCAAATGGATGGAGTTCATTGGTACATTTCCATACGTGATCAAATACAAGAAAGATAAGGATAATGTAGTATTTGATGCATTATCTCGCAGATATGTGCTTTTAAATTCCTTGGATGCAAAATTACTTGGTTTTGAGCTTATTAAGGATTTATATGCAAATGATGATGAATTGGGAGAGATTTATCATGCTTGTGAAAAATGTTCTTTCCAAAAATTTTATAGCCATGATGGGGTTTTGTTTAAAGAGGGTAGACTTTGTATACTAAAAAGATCATTGAGAAAATTGTTAGTGAAGAAAGCTCATGGAGGAGGTTTAATGGGACATTTTGGGAATTGAAATACATTAGGTATTTTTCAAGAGCATTTTTATTGGCAAAAAATGAGGAAAGATGTAGAGAGGCATTGTAATTTATGCATAACATGTAGAAGGGTCAAGTCTAAAACACTACCCTAGGGTTTATATACTATTTTACCTGTCCTTAATACACCTTGGTTAGATATTTCAATGGATTTCATGTTGGGATTGCCACGGACCAAGGGGGGAAAGGATTCCATCTTTGTAGTTGTTGATCTATTTTCTAAGATGGCTCATTTTATTCCTTATGTAAAAAATAATGATGCTACTCATATTGTAGGTTTATTTTTGAAGGAAGTGGTAAGATTGTACGGGTTACCACGGAGCATAGTATCGGACAAGGATACTAAATTTTAAAGCCATTTTTGGAGAATATTGTGAGCAAAACTTGGAACTAACTTGTTGTGTTCTACAGCTTGTCACCTACAAACGGATGGACAAATGGAGGTTGTTAACTGGACCCTCACACAACTACTTGGACAATCATCAAGAGGAACTTGAAGAATTGGGAAGAATGTCTTCCACATATAGAGTTTGCCTATAATAGAACTGTCCATTCTGCTACTAAATATTCTCCTTTTCAAATTGTTTATGGGTTTAATCCATTAACCCCTTTTGATTTATCTTCTTTGCCTGTAGATAAGCGACTGAATCTTGATGGCAAAAAGAAGGCCGAAATGGTTAAGACCATGCATGAGAAAGTTAAATCTCTAATCGAAAAATAGAATGAGGCCATTGCAAGCAAGTGCAACCAAGGAAGAAAGCAGGTGATATTCGAGCTAGGAGATGGGTTTGGGTGCATTTGTGCAAGGAAAGATTTCCCACGTAACGCAAATGAAAGCTCGAACCGCGAGGAGATGGCCCATTTGAAGTTCGTGAGCGATATAGAGATAACGACTACAAGATTGATCTACCGAGTGAGTATAATGTAAGTGCTACTTTTAGTGTAGCTAATCTTTCTCCTTATGATGTAGTTTATGATTCAAGGACAAATCCATTCCAAGAACGGAAAAATGATAGAAATCAATCTGGCCATGAGGATCGAGCTCAAGAAGGGGGAGAGGACGAAACCGAGACAAAGCCGAGCTTATCCAATCCGTTAATGAGAGCTTGTTTCAAACAATTCTAACACAATCTTCAAGTATGTCTACAAGCTCATTTCAAGTGGGATAGCATATGGACACTACTGGAAGAGAATCGAGAACGGAACATACTGCTGGTGCACGAAAGACGTCAACCAGAAATAGTTCGTGCAGAAACGTTACCCAGCAGAATGGACCCGGTGCCGACTAGAGTAGCCCTATCAGCCGGCTGTGATCTGCCAGAATTCTTCAAATTTTAACGGGCATATAGTTCCAATAGAACGCACCCAGCATCGGCCCTACTAGCTCGACCTGGCAACGACTGTGTATTGGAAAAAGCCTCATTTTGGTTCTGACTTTTTGTGAATGGGTACTGTTCCTCCAGAATGAACTTGGTGCTGTCCCTAGGATACCTACCTGGCGCAAGCCTTGCTCTGGATCCGAATCCCTAATGTTTTTTAGCTATTTTTTGCAGTCATTTTGTAATATTTAAAAGTATTTTAGTTCAGGAAGAGAACACCATTATATAATGTTTTGTATTGTAAGTACAAGAACAAGATATTATACATTTTAACATGAATGAAGTATTCACCTTGAAGACTTGAAGCACGGAGAGATTCCTTGTTCAACTTCAATCCAAGACCAACCTAAGGGTTTAGTCAACCCTTGAGTAAGTGTCTATAAATTCTAAGGATAATTTAACTAGGAAATTAATAAGGGTTCTTCTTGTATGTTATTTAGGGTTCTTGTTGTTTCTTATTTGAATGCCCATAACTCCCTATCCTTTTAGTTCATGATTTCTTACTAAGTCAAGGGTTTTAAGGTGTTGTTGTAGTAGACCTTTCCTACTAAATTTGGAGTTCCTAAAGCTAGTTCTTTTAGGGTTCTTTGTTTGTGGAAAAATGTGTTACTTTGTTACTTTTCTTAATCTCTTTATGTCCTATCTTGTTGGTTTTGTTTGTCTTGAAATCCTTCTACTTTGATGAAGTTCAAACAAGAGCCACTTTTAGATCTTAAAAGACTTTCTCCCTTAAGCTCATATCATTCTACTCTAATGGGTGAGCAAGTTCAATCTTTTTCTTTTCTCCTATATGACTGTCAATTCTCGGTAACACCAAACTGTGAAATCTTTGGCTCCTTGAATAACTCGTGTGTGTGTGTGTGTGTGTGTGTGTGTGTATGTGATTTAGTCATGAATAACATGAGTTGATGATCACTACACTATTTAGCTGATGCACTAGATTAAAGAAATAGTTTTCTTGAAGAATATGACTGAAAGAATTCATTTTTTCTAGTTAAAAGACTAGTCTTGGATCAAGAAAATTTTATAGCTTTTACATGAGTGATCTTATGTGAATCTTGCATTGATCTTGAGAAAGAATGAGTATTCTAGGTTTCAGCACTCTTAAATATATATATATATATATATATATATACATATGTATATATATCATAGATTGATTCTCTTAAGAAAACGGATTCAAGAAACCTTTTTTCTTGATGTTTGAAAGTTATGTATACATTTTTAGAAAATTTTACTGTCATGTGATATGTTGTCATTAAGGTTCAAAAAATATAGCAAATCAATTTGTTCTTGAAAGATCTCTATGAAGCTTGATTTTTTACATATTTATGATGTTTTTCATGTAGGAAAGTATGCTAGAAACTACTAACTTAAATAAAACAAAATTTTACAAAATAGTGAATCAAGAACATTGGTTTTTTGGAGTTTGCCATGTTCTATTTTAAGTCTATTTTGTAACCTATTTTAGGCACGATTTTATGGGGTTGTAAGGGGTGAAAATACAGTAGGATGTGCACTCTATTGGACTAGAAATGTTGGGATAAAAACAAATTCAAGACTTGAAGTTTAAGAATTTTCTTTTCATGTCACTATTTTGAGACAGATTTGAGCAGTCAACAAATAAAAAATTTCTAACTTATATGGACATTATTTGCTACATTTTCTAATTTTATTTCATCCCTTACAAGTTAACTTTATCTGCAAAATTTGAAGTCATTTGGGTAAGGGCAAGTTGGGGTTTCATCTTAAAAACCAAAGGCTATGCATGATGGATTTTGTGAATAGCTTGTTGCTTATATGTAAAGTTATTATACTTGACTTATATTTCATTGATCGAGTTAATGAGTGATTTGTACACTGAGTTGGGAATACTAGAAAGACTCTATTACTAAATATTTGTGTATACCATTGCTGTCTTAAAAGATATTTATCTATTATAAGGTAGCGATGTTAATACTTGTCATATACTTAGGATAGGTGGGAATTTGAATTTAAGCTTTAGTGGTTGAGATGAGTAATATAGAATTCGAAATTGATTTATGACATCTTTTTTATAGATGTTAGAAGACTCCAAGGGTAAAGGCCAAACCATTAAACTAGGGTTATTCACTAAGCTTGAGATAAGGTAAGTTTCCCTTACTTTCACGAAATACTTGAGTATGAGCTATTTTTGGAAACTTTCTTAGTTTATCAAGTATGATTTAGGAGCCAAGTACCAAACTCAGAGATTTATTTGAAACATTCAAATTATGAATTTATGTTCATGCATGCATTTACGAAAATCATAGCATGACTTGTACAAGCATTTGGTTCCTTTAATTATGAATTCTTGCATTATAAATGTTAATTTTGAAAACCATACTTTTTGGAAATTCTTGTATATATTGAACCACATTGTTTGGAAATGTATTGAGCTAACCTTGTAAGAAATTGAAAAACCTTAGGGAAGGGGGGGGGGGGGATAAGGTTTTTGGCAAGCTAATTTTTTTTTCCGACTTGTCTAAAATACAGAATAATGATGATTACCAAGTTGCTTGGATGGACTTTATGGTAACATAGAAAGTTATCTAAGAACTCGTAGAAATATATCTAGATTCAGACAAAGAAATAAACTCAAAGCAATAAATGAATAACGAAAAGAAATGAGACAAGAAATATATAGTGGTTCAATCTACCAAGATCTACGTCGACTACCTTAAGCTCACACTTAAGGATTTTTAACCAGATTTCATTTACTCCACTTAATGAAATCAAACAACACCACATACAAGAGAAGATCAACACACTAGGTTTTCCAAAACCTCTCAATCAAGCAATCATATCAAGGATCACCCCAACTAGGTTTTACACAATAACCTTGATACATTCACCAAACAAGGCTCACCCCAACTGGGTTTTACACCACAACCTTGCACTACAATAGAGATTTGAATATCAATAGAATAGTAAAGAGCTCACTTGTTTGAGCAAGTGTTCACTCGGATACAAAGCACAAATACTTTTACTTTTGACACAAAATGAATTCACTTTAAAGCTATGATAAAAGGAGATTTTTGAAAATGTTGAACAATAGTGTTTCTAAGTTGAATGTTTAGAAAATCTTATCACTACTTGCTTTAGAGGCTATTTATAGAGCCAAAAAGTGAAGTGCCAACGATCATAAAGAAATGGCTATATTTTTTCTGTTTAAACTTATTCATATTTTAGACTCGGGTTTTGGACAACGATGCATCTAAAAGGTAAGTCCAAAATGAAACTTTTTTAGGCAGAAACATTTCAACACAGTTTATAGGATTTTAGATGAATCTTTTGTATTCAAACTATTCAATCCAAAATTCTGAGATTTTCAAAAACTTTGAAATCTTCTCCTTTGGTGCTTCAAGGTAAAATCAAATGAATCAAAGATAAAGAGACATAGGAATTAATAAAAATACCTTAATAATACTTCTTAGTCTAATATGCTTCTAATAAAGACTTCTTGATATGCAACTCCATATACTTCGTTCTTCACTTTTGATCTTCTATACTTAAATTCGGGCACAAAAGAGTTGCCAAATAATCTTATCTGAATGCCTTAGAAGAATAGAGGTAAAAAATGTCCTATCACAATAGATTAACATGTTAGTCTATATCAATGTTTGTCATAAGTCAAAACATAGAAGAAAGCCCTTAGGGCTAATTGTGAAACCCCACCTAAAGCCAACCCTAGAGTAAGGTTTGATCCTAAGCTATTTCAATTGACCAATTTTATTATATTAATTAAAATTAATATTATGATTTCCTCCAAAGATTTCGAAAACCCTAGGAAGTTGGAATTGGAATATTAAATGGAATAGTAATAGTTTAGCCAAATAAATGATATATTTTATTAAAGATAATATATATAAATATTTATATATAATAATAAATAAAGCCTTTTATAATAATAATAATAATAATAATAATAATAATAATAATAGGTAAAATATTAATCTTAGGCCATATATTCATAAATACTATTGAAATTTATTTATTATCTATTGATCAAAATGTAATAAAATTTATTTATTATTAATTTTATTGATTATTTTCTATCTATTAATTATTAATTAAGAGATTAGTAATAATTTATTATTTATTTTAACAATATCATCTAGGACTTAGGATTTTTTATCAATTAAACCCTAGTTTATTTATTAATAACAACACTCAAGATTTGTATTTGAACCTATAACTTATTAGTAATTATTTTACAACCCCTAGTTATTTTCACTTATCAAGCTAGACTTATTTTATAAAACCCTTTATCATCTAGCCTTATAACTTAGGACATTAGGGTCATGATGGTAATAAGTTAAACTAGGATTATATATGGAAGCGAGTATAGCTTGAATATAACTATATGACTTGTGTTTACCCCAGGCGGGGTTTGGTCAGCTTTGGAAGATTTGTGAATTTGTAAGCAAAGGATTAGGTAAGCTCCTGCATAAACTTATTTGATGATAAAAGGTTACTATAGCAAGCCAAACGCGAAGTGTATGAACACTCATTTTGAAAAGGCAATTAAGGACTGTTTCCTTTCTTGTTCAGTCAAACAAATCATTTGAAAACCAATCAAGCAGTTTTGCACAAACACTAAACTTTTTCTAAAAACCAACTTTGATACGAATTTTAGAAACCCTCAATTACTATTTCCAAGTAAAGCAATGTTTTAACCGTTTTCTCCCAAGTGGGACAATCAATGTTGAGTACTCAATAAGGGTAGGCTAGTAGTACTAGTTTCGAAGAGCAAGAGCAAGTCTTCTGGCAGGAGGCCACCTCTAGAAGATGAACTCAACTTAGAGAAGCAACAGTACTACTTAGTCATGCCGGTCCGAGCTAGCAAGTTTTAGTCAAGTAGACTGTGTGTTTCCGGAGTGGACAATTGGTATGTTTGGGTGTAGAGAAGGAGGAGTATCTTACCCCTAGGCCGATCACCTACCTTTTTGTCAGTTTACACTAAGTGTGGTATTTTGACCGTTATATGGTCATGGGGCCCAACGTGTGGTCACCCATGGCTACCCATTTGAGTGGTTGTATTTATTGTGCATATGTATGGTTTGAAAAGTAAAATGCCACTCTTTATTTTAATCCTTATTTATTGCTTACTTCTTCTATACAATTTTTACAACTTGCATACATGAACTGTTTTACCTGAAACACTCAAAGTATACACAGGCTTACTGAGATTTTTATCTTATCACCTTTTATGCCATGTTTTTAGGTCGGTCCTACTGTGAAGATGAGTAGCTAGATTTGTTGCCTGTTTAGACGACTCTATGTTGTTTATTTTTTATGTTGCTTTGAGAGATGATAGTGAACAATTTATTTTGGATTTGTTCTTGAATTTTTGGGTTGTAATAAGTTTAATTTTAAAGTATTGTTTTATTTTTGTTTGTGTGACCTAGTTATAAAGACCTCTTGTCCTTTGGACAGGGCGACATCCTCGGCCCTGTTAGGCCTAGGTAGCGAGATGTAACACTAACAATCTCTCCCTTTTTGAGTGATGATAAACATAAAACAAATGCTATGTAATGAGTGAACATGTTGAATGAAAGAGATGCAAATAAATGCAATCTCACAGTATAGGTCTCAAGGAGAGCTTATGAACATTAGCTTGTAAACATATCTCAATGAGCCTAAAGTCTTTCATATCTCTATATAAATATTCAAAATGATTTGATAAAGAAGAGATAGTAGACAAGTCATACAATAAGATACTCCCCCTATATATTTGCTTATATAAACATTTTAAACATAAGAGGGAAAAGTAGAAATCAAGATTTGTATGTCCAAAATGTGCGTCCAAACTAATTTTGGAAGTATGTATAAAATAAATCTTTTTCAGAAGTCCATTTTGGATGTCAAAAAGGTTTATTTTCAATTCAATATGACTTCTTACAAGAATATTTGTTTGGATAAAAATATTTGAGTCCAAAACTCCCCCTGTGTGAAACCCTAGTCAAAACCAACCTTAGAGTAAGGGGGTTGGGATGCATATCATATTTTATTTCATGTTTAAATATATTTTTATATGATTTTATATGCTCTGAATTTGTGTTTGATAGTCTCGAGGGCTTGATCATGTTTATTGAGTAAGAAGGGCAAAATTGTAATTTTTGCTTGAGGTGAAAATAGGAAGATAGCTTGAGGATTAAATAGGAAAAATATTTTAGAGAGAAAATAAGAGTAAGAGTTGTTGTGGTGTAGTGGTTAGAGCTATGGAATTAATTCTTGAGGCATTTGGTTCAAATTCCATCATTAGAGCTTTAGCATGATTAAATTTTATTTTTGCTTGGGAGGTGATATTTTCGGCCTTAAGTGCTTCAGCATAGGGTAGAGGTGTTGTCCTAGGGGAGACATGATAGGAGTATCCTAATCCTATTCTTTTGTCCTACACAAAATTCCAAAGGGAATTCATTCCTCCTTGATCCTTAATTTTTCCTATTTCTTAATTTGTTAGATTGGTCAAATTTGTTCTAGCCAATTTCATTCCAGAAGTTTCAGTAAAGTGCTGTGGCTTTGAAGGTTCAAAATGTCTTAGTAAAAGACATCTTATGGACCAAAAATGTGGAAGAGATGGGGAAGGATTCCAAGAGAATTAATTCCCCTAGTGAACCTTCTAAACTTCACTCTAGCTAGGTTTATTTTCCTTCATGTAATGAACTAAAATTTTTCCAGCTTCTTGTGCTTTCAAGGTGTCGAAATTCTCAGCCATTATTCCCTCCCAAATACTACCAGAAAATGGCCTTTTTGATCAGCTTGAAATCTGAAATTTTCTGGTTAATTTCGGGCTGCACAAATGCTGTGCAAAACTAGAAAAATTTCTGGTTAAAATCTCAGCTTTGGTGGTCTTCAACCAAGCTATTTTCTTCCAGTTTTCTCCCAGCTCCTCAGCCACGTTTTTCCTCCATGAAGCAGGCTGGAAATCATCCATGAAAGGCCTCTGAAATCTCCTTCAAACTCTCTGCAACCTGGCTGGAAAATGGCAGCCGAAAATGCCCAGAAAAATTCCAGCAACGGCGAAATTCTTTGTAGTAATCTTCCAGCTTTGTTTCCTATTCCAGCCTTGGCCGAAACTTCATCTTTCTTCTACACAAACCACTCTTAAACAGCCATGAACTGAACTCCATTGTCTTCCCCAAGCTTCTGCATGAAAATCAGACATGGCTGCCCGAAAATATCTCCAACAAATCACTACAATCATGCCTTGATTGGATACCAAAATTCTAGCAAACTTAATTTAGAAACTTCCATAAAATGTCCCTCAAACAACCAGACCTTCCCTTCACCATTACACTCCTTCTTTTTGGCCACCATTAATCTTCTTCAACTAGCTTTCATCCAACAGAAACACAGAGCAACAATTCGGCTATAGCAGGTTCCAAAAAGCTTCCATTGAATAAGGATATTCTTGCTATATTTTATTTCCAAATTTGATCCCAAAAAATATTCTTTTAGGATTTCAACAACCAGCCTTTCCTTTTCCTTTCAAACCAGAAAAATCATCTTCCTAAACTACACAAACAATTCGGCCACTGCACACACAGAATTTCAGCAGCCACAAACCCGAAATCCCTCCATTCTCTTCAACCTTCAAGCACACATAGAACACCAAGAACATCTACTCATTTCTTTCGCCTAATACCTCTCCAAACCACTTCAAACTTCTTCCAAAAATTCCAGATTTCATCTACTCATTGCCGTAAGTCCATCCATACCATTTTTAACATCAAACTCCAAAATCCAACTTCCTCTTTTGGATAAAAAATCGGAAATTTTGTGAAGGCTTAAGAACGCCTTCAAGGTAGGTTTGTTCAAACAACTTTATCTTCACTAATCTTTGATATCTAATGAATATATATTTGTATAAGCATGCTAATGGACTCTCTTCTTTTCTTTTCTCTCTCTCTCTCTCTCTCTCTCTCTCTCTCTCTCTTGGCCGAACACTCTCTTCTTCTTGGCCGAATGGTTCTTCACCAATGGCCATGCTTTCTTCATCTTCCTTGGATGGATTTAGACATCTAGGAGTGGAGATCCATTCGAAACTCCTTCAAGGTACTCATCAATTAAGTAAGCCTTTTCAACCCTCCTTTTAAATTCTAGATTCATGTCTCTAGGATGATATTGGTAGGAGATGGATTATGAATAGGATTTGAGCATGTATTGTTGTGATGAGTAGAGATTGAAGCATGAATAAATGTGTGTTTATGATGGAGATGGGATTTATGCATGAATTGATTATCTTGGTTGATTGTATGGTGTTTTTAGGGTTTAATGCATGTTTCCATGTCATAGGTAGTATTTGTGATCAAGTATGCTAGAGATTATGTCATCTATGATGAATAGGATTTATATTCATGTATGGTTATTGAAGCCATGGTTATGTTTATGCTAGTAGAGGTTGGATCATGCCTTGATAAATTTAGATCTATGCCTTTATTCATGATTTGGATGATTCGATGAATTGAAGTGGAGTGTATGTTCATGATTGCGATTAGCAAGTAGAAATATGATCATGATCTAGTTGTCTCTAAGCTAATTTTATTTCATCAATAAAATATTTAATATTATAATTTTTGCTAGTAAATTCGAAAACCCTAGGAAGGTAGATTTGGATTATTATATAAGGATATTTTAGTCAAATAAATGATAGCTTTTATTTTAAAAAATAAAATATATAGATATTATATATAATAATAATATCAAATAAAGCCTTTTATATAAATAATCATAATAAGTAAAAATATTAATTTTGTAAGTCTTATATTCATAAATACCATTAAAATTTATTATCTTTTAATCAAAACCTGTAAAAAATTATTTATTAGCTTTCAATCAAGACCCATTAAAATTTATTTTCAACTAATTTTAGCTAGCAATTATTTTCAAACAATTAATTATTAGTAAATCATTATTTTACCTAATACCACCTAGGACTCTTCATCAAATAAACTCTAAATTGTTCTTAGCAATAATTAAATCTTCAACTTATTAGTACCTATTTTTCAAAACACTAATTATTTTAAATATCAAATTCGACTTAGCTTATAAACCTTTTTATTTATTATTTGGCCTTAAAGCTTGGGACACTAGGATCATGGTAGTAGTGAGTTGAGATAGTCTTATTTGTGAAACTGGATTTTGGCTGGAGTTTGATTGTGATTTATATTTACCCCAGGTGGGGTTGGGTCAGCGATCGAAGATCTTTATTTTATCTCGAGCAAAGGATCAGGTAAGCTCCTGCATAAAACCTGATTGATGTAAAATGTTTATTATGGCAAGCCAAATGTAGAGTGCATGGACACTCATTTCTATAAAGGCAATTGATGATTGACTTCTTTCTTATTTCAGTCAAATGGATTATTTGAAAGTCAATAAGCAGATTTACTTAAACTCAAAACTCTTTCTAAAACTAATTTTGACAAAGACTTTGGAAACCCTTAATTGCCATTTTCATGTGGAACTGTGTTTTGTTCATTTTTCCCAAGTGGAATACGTTATGTTGAGTACTCAATAAGGGTGGACTACTAGGGCTAGTCTTTGAGGGGTTAGGGTAAGTCTCTCAGTAGGTGGCCACCTCTGAGGGGTGAGTTCTGCCCGGATAAGATGTTAGTCCAGTAGGTCGTGCCGGTCCGAGCTAGCAGTTTATTTTTCAGTCAAGTAACTGTGTTTTGCCGGAATGGACACCCAATTGTTGTTTGCGTATAGAGAAGGAGGAGTATCTTTCCCGGTAGGCCGATCACCTAGCCTTTGTCAGTCTGCACAAAGTGTCAGCATTCTGATCGATTATGTGGCCCAACATGTGGTAACCCATGATCATTTCTTCTAAGTAGTTGATTTTATTGATTATGTATGGTTGGAAAAGTCAAAACACTACTCTTGATTTTAACTAATGTTTATTGCTTGCCAGTATTTCCCTTATATAGATTTTATACTTTGCATTCATGAACTGTTTTCACTGGACACTCAAAGCACACACAGACTTATTGAGATTTTTGTCTCATCACCATTTTTACCATAATTTCAGGTCGATCCTGCTGTGGGGATGAGTAGCTAGATATTGCCTGTCTTGGAAGATTTTCTGATAATTTATTTTGTGTAGTGCTTTGGGGAGATAAGAGTGGATAAATTTTATTATAGATTTGTTTTGGTATTCTTGGATTTATTCTTGGGTTGTAATAAATTTTAAGTTAAAGTATTATTTTTATTCCGTAATTTTATTTGTGTGACCTAGTTATAAAGACCCCTTGTCCTTTGGACGAGGCGACATCCCCAGCCCTGGTAGGCCTAGGTAGTGGGGTGTTACACCCTGACTCAATGCACGAGATAATAGATTTTCTAGTTTTTCAAGAAATGTTTTAAAGAATCTATCTGATTAAAATTTTGACTTTATCACAGAATCTAGTCTCAAAGATACCTTTAATATATAGAAAATGCTGTTTGAATTGAGTAATCATAAACTGAATGTCATAAACAAAAGTATAGTAAGAAATTATTCCAACTATCCAGTTAGAAGATTTTCAGTGAACATATATAGTAAATCAGTCAATTATGCTGTTTAGATCAAATCATATAAGTTCTTCTCATAACAGTTCATATCATTAAATTTTAGTGCATAATAGTTCATAACAGTTTATATCAGTAACGGTTCATGCAGTTCATATCAGTAATAGTTCATGCAATTCATATCAAAACAGTTCACATCCCAGATATTTCCATATATCATCAGTTAGATGCCATCACTTCATGCAGTTTAATGCCATGAGTTCATGCAGTTCATCATTCATGTAGTTCAATGTAGTCCATCATATCAGTTTTCATAACAGTTCATTTTTTTCTTTTCTAAAACAGTTCATCATAATAGTTCCATATATCAGATCCCAGATATTTCCATATATCATCAGTCATATGCCATCAGTTCATGCAGTTCAATGCCATCAGTTCATGCCGTTCAACTTTTGCTCCCCCTTTGTCATCAATAAAAAATAAGAATATCAAAAAGAGAGTAGAACATAATCAAATAGGAATATGCATAATATAAGAAAGAGACTGAAAATAAACAAATATCCAGCAGCAATTATCCCAAAGCATAATGTAAAAAAATAGAAAAAGTAAATTGTTCAAATTTGCAGAAAGTAAATTATTTTAGAGATCATTAGAAGATCATTCTACCCAACAATGCTGCCTAGGAGATATTAATCGTTTAAGCTTTTGACCCAGTACCCTTCTTAGAGTGTTGACCTGCAATTCTGTTTGATTTTCTCTTCACCACAACATGCTTCTGTCGCTTTCCAGAAGATTTTGGCTTAGGAGAAGTAGGAGGAACCATTGTTTCCTTCATGGGAGACGGTTGCTGAAATGGTTCAGGAGTATGATCCTTTTATGTAGCAGGCAGATCAGATTCTTCCTCTAAGATAGGTTCATCCCTTTCTTGAGCAGATACCGTTGGGGAAGATACTCAAACAGTAGGTTTAGTAGATTTTTCAATTGCAGATATTCTATTTCCAAGACTTTGAATTTCAGAGTTGAGAAGGTCCAATTTCTCAGCTAAAGAATTAATTGCACCCAGTATACTCTCGGATATGCCTGTGTCCTGATCTTTTCCTTTGGCAGAAGATTTTGCCTGAAGAACATCATCAATTTTCCTTTTTGTTCCTGTACTAGGAACATACTTCCCTTCACCTTTAATCTTCATCAAATTTTCTCATTTCTTTCCTACAGTATCTTTCAATAATTTTCATTCATTATTTTCCCTCATATAACCCATCCTTTCAAAAGAATCAAAGCTGTAAACATTTGTCTTGGATGGATCACAAGGAGCAGAACTTAAATCAACTTCAAAATAACTAAATACTTTGGCCAGCAAATTCCCAAATGGCAGAGCTTTACTTGAAGTGTTCCTTGTCTGCAACATCAATTTTGTTGCTAAAAACCCGAAGTTAATCTGCCTACCTTGAGCTAGAGCTAACATAATCACTATCTGCAAAATGCTTATTGAAGTCTTAGCCCATAGCTTGGCACTATCATGGTAGACACCATATGGTGCAGAATTCGACCAACCCCATTCAGCCATTTCGAGCTTCTGTTTCCAGAATTTCCAAAATTCTTCCCACCAATGAAGAATTTCTCAAAATTTTTCAGAACAAAAATATCATTTCATTCAGGAAATTTATTTAACTCAAAGTATTGAAACCCAGCATCTCTTACATCACATATCCTATTGAACAGTCTATGATCAAACTCAATGTCTTTGCCTTTTACTCTCGACACATACCAGCGAATCATAAATCCACCATCAATTTCTTCAAGTTTCCCTTTCCTTAAGTTAGCATAAAATTCCCAGACTAGAGGAGTGTATAATTTCTCATCAACAATCAGTAAACTACCCCATCCTATATGATCAAACATGTCCAGAATATTTGATAGATTCAGAAAAATAGAATGGTTAACATGATAACCAGAGATAACAATCTGGATCCTTGATACCCAATCATTATACTCAGCCTCACATTTAGAATTAATAAAGCGAGGTACTTGATTTTCAGAACACACTTGTTCTGGAGACGACTTAGAGGAATCATAGTGAGATGCGGAGAAGTTCGGTTGAGGAGAAATTTCTTTCTCTTTTGCTTTGCTTGAACCTTTTTCTTCATCTTCGGAGATGATTTTTGTTGGGTATCTCTCACGCATATCATATATGACGCAGTAAAAAAAATAAGAATGAGATACTAACCCAAGATCCGCATATGTGTGAAAAACAAGACATATAGAGAGCAAAGGTAACAGCTTTTCACCTTTCTTTGAGCGTCTGAAAAATAAAATTTTTTCATCTTCAAGTTGAGGCGCGATCCAGCAATCCTCTTGATCAACCACCATGAGAGTTGAACGTCCAACTATTATAATCACAGCGTGTGATTATTTGTAACAGAAATCCACATGGAGGATCACACTCAAGCACCAAGATGTTTATGTGGTAGCATAAACCAAAAAGGCAGCTAAGGTTACTCTTGTTTTTCAGCAAAAACAAGAGAGAGAGAGAGAGCAAGAGAAGAAAGAAAGGCTTTTTGGCTGTTGTTCTTCGTTTTTTCACCCACCATTAGGGTTTCATGCATATCCCTTATATTTCACAAAAAATCACTGAAAAAACTGAGAATTCTAAAACAATTAGAATTCCTTAATTGTAATTGGAAACATTAAGTTCTCACAATTGTAATTTGGACCATAAACTATAACTAATTATAATTTGGCCAAAACAACTTCTTTTTCTCACAATTAACCCTACTATGTTATGAAATAACATCTTGAGTATACAATCCTCTATTGTGTATGACCTATTAGGTTTCCCGGTTAATTGGTAGCGAACATGAATTAATCCAAACGTCTTTGAGATTAATAATTCATAATTAATTAGAATTAATCCTATTAATTCTAATCAGGATTGGTTTATTAATTCATTAATTAATAAACCCATATTCCCAGATCATGAGCGGTATCTAGCAACACATCATGACTACCCAAGAGTCCAGGAAGTCAAGTGGCTCGACATGAACCCTTCAATAACAAACTACAGTGCAATTAACTCCTTTCACCATACAATATCTCATCCGGTTTAGAGTACAGAGTTAGTACTAACTCCCTCCAGAATATATTAGTTCTGGCCCGAATATAATAGTACTTGTACTAGAAGCCCACTACTGTAGATGTGTATCAATTGAAACTATTTCCAATACGCAGACGCTTTGGCTAAGGACTTCTCAAGTAGTAATTCCTACAAGTGGCTGTGAGATATTCACCCTTACTATTAGGACTGGTGAGTCCTTTATTGACACCTTCAACTACTTTTGTGTAACACCCCGTTACCTAGGCCCGCCAGGGCCAGGGATGTCGCCCCGTCCAAAGGACAAGGGGTCTTTATAACTAGGTCACACAAATGAATTAGCGGAATATAAATGATTCTTGAACTTAAAATTTATTGCATCTAAAAATAAATATCAATCCAAGGATAAATCCCAAAATACCAAAAAAAAATCCGTAATAAAAATTTATCCACTCTCATCTCCCCAAAACATTACACAAAAATAAATCATCAAAAAATCTTCCAAAGCAGGCATAATCTAGCTACTCATCCCCATAGCAGGATCGACCTGAAATCATGGTAAAACGGGTGATGAGACAAAAATCTCAAAAAGTCCGTGTGTGCTTTAGGTGTTCAGTGAAATCAGTTCGTGGATGTAAAGTATGAAATCTTTACAAAAGAATTACTGGCAAGCAATAAACATTAGTCAAAAGCAAGAGTGGTGTTTTGGCTTTTCCAAGCATACATAATCAATAAAATCAACCATTTGAAATAAATGATTATGGGTTACCACACGTTGGGCCCCATAACCGGTCAGAATGCCAACACTTTGTGCAAACTGACAACAGGTGGGTGATTGGCCTACCGGGCAAGATACTCCACCTTCTCGATACCCAACAACAACTGGGTGTCCATTCCGGCAAAACACAGTCGCTTGACTGAAATAAAAAAAAATTGCTAGCTTAGACCGGCACGACCTACTGGACTGACATCTCATCCGGGAAGGACTCACCCCTCAGAGGTGGCCACCTATTGAGAGACTTACCCTAACCCTTCAAAGACTAGCCCTAGCAGTCCACCCTTATTGAGTACTCAACGTAACGTATCTCACTTGGGAAAAATGAACAAAACACAGTTCCACTTGAACATGGCAATTAATGGTTTCCGAAATCTTTGTCAAAACAGTTTTAGAAAGAGTTTTGAGTTTGAGTAAATCTGCTTATTAATTTTCAAATGAATCATTTATCAGAAATAAATAGGAGACAACCCTCAATTGCCTTTACAAAAATGAGTGTTCATGCACTCTACATTTGGCTTGCCATACTTTAATACTTTTCATCAATTAGGTTTTATGCAGGAGCTTACCTGATCCTCGCTCACAACAATAGGTCTCCAACAGCTAACCTAACCCCGCATGGCAAAAACAAATCACAATCAATCTCAAGCCACAATCCACTTCCTCAATTTTAAATTAACTCCACTCACTACTATCATGATCCTAGTGTCCCAAGCTTTATGGTCAAACAACAAGTAAATAGGTTTATAAGCTAAGGGTAATTTGATATTTAAAATAATTACTGTTTTGGAAAATAAGTACTAATAAGTTGAAGGTTTAAATATTGCTAAGAAAATTTAGAGTTTATTTGATGAAGAGTCTTAGGTGGTTTTTAGGAAAAATAATGATTTATTAATAATTTAGTTGTTAGAAAATAATTGATAACCAAAGTTAGTTGAAAATGAATTTTAATGAGCCTCGCTTGAAAAATAATAAATAAGTTTTAATAGGCTTTGATTAAAAGATAATAATTAAATTTATAATAATAAGTATTTTACTAATTATGATTATTTCCATAAAAGGCTTTAGTTGTTTCATTACTTTATATAATATCTATATATTTTATTTTTAGTAAGAGCTATTATTTATTTGACTAAAATATCCTTAATATATATATAATAATCAAATTCTACCCTTCCTAGAGTTTTTTTCGAAATTACTAGCCAAAAATCATAATATTAAATATTTTATTTGAAGAAATAAAATATAGCTTCGGGACAACTAGGTCATGATCATATTTCCATGGCTATTCACAATCATGAACATATACAATCATTCAGTTCATCAAATCATCCAAATCATGCATACAAGCATAGATCTAAATTTATCAAGACATGATCTAACCTCTACTAGCATAAATATGATCATGGCTTCAATAATCCAACATGAATATAAATCCTATTCACCAAAGGTGATATAATCTCTAACATACTTCACCACAAATACTACCCATGACATGGTAACATGCATCAAACCTCAAATCATCATACAATCAACAAGGATAATCCTTCCATACATAAATCCTATCTCCTTCACAATCATACATATATTCATGCTTCAATCTCAACAATACATACTCAAATCCTATTACAATCCACCTTCTATTATCATCATCCTAGAGACATGAATCTAGAGTTTAAAAGAAATATTGAAGGGACTTACTTGGTTGATGAATACCTTGAAGGAGTTTAGAATGGATCTCAACTCCTAGATGCCTAAAATTGTCCAAGGAAGGTGGAGGGAGCATGGCCATAGAAGAAGAAGCCATCTGGCCAAGAGAGAGAGAGAGAGAGCATTAGCATGTTTATTCATATATATTTTCATTAGAGATCAAAATTGGAGAAGATGAAGTTGTTAGAACAAACCTACCATGAAGGTGTTCTTGAACCTTCACAGAATTTTCTGGTCTTGATCCGAACTAGCGAGTTGGTTTGTGGAGTTTGATGTTAAGAATGGTGTTGGTGGACTCACGGCAGTGAGTAGTTTGAATCTGGAGATTTTAGAGAAGGTTTGAAGTGGTTTGGAGGGGTATTAGGTGAAAGGAAGAAGTAGGTGTTCTTGGTGTATTGTGTGTGTTCTTGAAGATTAAAGGAATTTGAGAGAATTTGATTTGCAACTGCCGAAATTCTGTGAGAACTAGGACTGCCGAATTTTCTGTAGGGTTTAGGAAGATGGTTCTTTGATTTGGAAGGGAAAAGGAAAGGCTAGTTGTTAAAATCCTTGAAGAATATTTTTAGGAAGCAAATTTGGAAACTAAATATCCTAGAATATCTTGATTATTGGAGAGCTTTGGAAGTCTGCCATGGCCGACTGTTTTGAGCAGAATTTCGGTGGGATGAAAGCTGGTTCAAGGTAGCTTATGGTGGCCGAAAGCAAGGTGCATAATGGTGGAGAAAAAGTTTGGTTATTTGAGGGATATATTATGGAAAGTTGCTAAACTATGGTGGCTGGAAATTTGGTAATCAATCAAGCATGATTGCAGGGATTTGTTGGAGAGATTTTCGGGCAGCCATGTCTGAATTTCGTGCAGAAGCTTAAGGGGAATAATGGAGCTCAGTTACTGGAGGTTTAAGGGAAGTTTGTACAGAACAAGGATGGTGTTTCAGCTGGAAGAGAATTAGGAAACAAAGCTGGACAGTTGACTGCATAGAATTTTCGTTGAGCTGAAATTTCTGGACAGTTTTTCGGTTGCCATTTTCCAGCCAACTTCCAGAGAGTTTGAAGGTGAATTTCAAGGGCTTTCAAGGCTGGTTTCTAGCCTTCTTCATGGAGGAAAAACATGGCTAAGGTGCTGAACAAAATTTGGAAGAAAACAGCGTGGTTTTGGACTCTCAAAGTTGCGATTTGTACAGGAATTTTTCCTAGTTTCGCCCCATCTTTGGGCAGTCCAAAAATGGCCAAGAAATTCAGGTTGTAAGCTGATCCAAAAGACTAATTTTTTGGTAGCATTTGGGATGGAATTTTAGCTAAGAATCTCGATACCTTGAAGGCACAATAAGCTGGAAAATTTCAGCTCATTCCAAGAAGGAAGATGAACCTAGCTAGAGTGAATTTTTAGCAAGTTCACTAGAGGGTTTTATCCTCTTGGAATCTCCTACAACTCTTCCACATTTTCAGACCATAAGAAGTCTTTTACTAAGACATTTCGATCCTACAAAGCTACAGCTCTTTACTGAAATTTCTGGAAAGAAAATGGCTAGAACAACTTGATCAAACTAAAGAATTGAGAAATAAGGAAAATCAAAGATCAAGGAAAAATGAATTCCTCTTAGGAAATTCGAGTAGGGCAAAGGAATAGAATGAAGATACTCCTAAAATGACTCTCTTAGGACAATATTACTACCCTACTCCAAGCACATAAAGCCGAAATTATTACCTCCCAAGCAAAAACAAAATTTAACTAAGCTAAAGCTCCTATGATGGAATTTGAACCCAAGACCTCAAGAATTAATTTCCAAAGCTCTAACCACTGCACCACAATAACTCTTGTTCCTATTTTCCCCCCAAAAAAGTATTTTCTATTCAATCCTCAAGCTATCTTCCAATTTTCACCTCAAGTAGAAATTACCATTTTGCCCTTCTCACTCAATACTCACCAACAAGCCTTCAAGACAATAAAACTCAAATCCAAAGCATAGAAAATCATTTAAAAATACATTTAAATATGCAATAAATTATGATATGCATCCCAACCCCTTTACTCTAAGGTTGGTTTTGATTGGGGTCTCACATTTCGTGTACCTCACAATGTACCTAATATCCATCCCATAGGTGGCCCTTAATCTGGCTTCAGAGATTAGAATCAAAGCACACTACTCAGCAAATAAAGTACCTTGGAGATCTCAAGTCTTAGGATACTTGCACGTTTGCTATAATGAGATTATATTACTAGCACAAAATAGTTATCCAAATGATTATCTCATAGTTAGGTCATCCAATGAACTTGTTCCCTTAACAAGCATCCACGTGTTAACTTTGAGTATCTCAATACTCACGGATGTGAGAACCACCGCCTGATCAAATCAGGAAGTCTAACACATGCTAGTCTTAACACATTAATGATGTCCTATCTCATTAATACTACAACTAGGGACTATTTAAGTATTAACACTATACAGTGTAGTAAGAATCTCATATCTTGATCTCTATTATGATTTCCTTAACACAATGTTGTACTAGAGACTTTATCGAACAGTTATATTAAATAAAAGTAAATAAAAGAAACTGTAAGATAAATAATGTCTTTTATTAAAATAAAATGTGTCATATACAATGTATAAGTGATTGCCTCTAGGGCATAACACTAACAAACTCCCACTTGCACTAGAGCCAATCATTTATGTATCTAATACCGAACGACTCAACATGCCTATCATGTTTCTTTTGGGATTGTGCTTTTGTAAGCGGGTCAGCTATGTTCTCATCCGTGGGAACTTTCTCTATCTTTATTTTCTTACCTGCTTCAGAAGCGGCTATGTACACTGCTTCTATCATAGAGTTGGCAATAGTCTCTGGTTTGGAACTCTTCCAACTTATTGCCCCTCCGCACAATGTAAACACATAGCCAGATTGTGATTTGAAATCATCTTTGTCAGATTGAAAACTGGCATCAGTACACCCATTTATTTTCAAATCACATTCTCCATATATTAAGAACACATCCTTAGTCCTTTGTAAGTACTTAAGGATGTTCTTTATATTGGGTATCTCAGGCTCGTATCCTATACAGCGCAGCAGAAAATAAAACGAGATACCATCCCAGGATCCGCATATGTGTGGAAAACAAGACATAAAGAGAGTAAAGGTAACAGCTTTTACTTTTGGGTGATCGTCCGAAGAACAAAATTGATCTTCTTCAAGTCGAGGCGCGATTCAGCAATCCTCTTATGCAAACTTCACAAGAGTTGGACGTCTAACCACTATAATCACAGTGTGTGATTATCTCTAACAATAATCCACACAGAGGAATACTCAAGCACCAAAATTTCCTGTGCTAGCGGAAAAAGAAGGTGGCTTGGGTTGATTTGCAAGAACAATCGAGATACAGAGAAGAAGAAGGTTGGTTAGTTGTGTCACACCTTCAGCAAGGGTTTCGTGTGTTTCTACTCAATGTTACACGAAAATCCCTTCCCAAAACTGAGAATTTTAATCCTATTAGATTTCCCTAATTGTAATTGGAAACATCAAGTTCTCACAATTACAACTTGGATCACAAATTATAACTAATTTTAATTTGTCCACAACTTCTCTTTCTCTCAATTAACCCCACTATGTTATCAAATAACATCTTGAGTAAATAATCCTCTATAGTGTGTGGCTTATTAGGTTTCCCAGTCAATTGGTAGTGAACATGAATTAATCCAAACGTCTTTGAGATTAATAATCCATAATTAATTAGAATTAATTCTATTAATTATAATCAGGATTGGTTTACTAATTCATCAATTAATAAACCCATATTCTTAGATCATGAGCGGTATCTAGTAACACATCATGACCACCCAAGAGTCTAGGAAGTCAAGTGGCTTGACATGAACCCTTCAATAACAAACTTCAGTGCAATTAACTCATTTCACCATTTAATATCTCATTCAATTTGGAGTACGAAATTAGTGCTAACTCCCTCCAGAATTAATTCTGGCCCGAATACAATAGTACTTGTACCAGGAATCCACTACTTTAGATGTGTATCAATTGGAACTGTTTCCAATACACAATTGCATTGGCCAAGGACTTTCCGAGTAGTAATTCCTACAAGTGGCTATGAGATATTCGCTCATACTATTAGGAGTAGTGAATCCTTTATTGACCCTTTTAACTACTTTTGTTTACCTCACAATATACCCAATATCTATCCCATAGGTGGCCCTTGATCGAGTTCCGGAGATTGGAATCAAAGTACAAAGCTCAGCAAACAAAGTACTTTGGAGATCTCAAGTCTAAGGATACTTGCACGTTTGCTATATTGAGATTATATCACTGGCACTAAATAGTTATCCATATGATTATCTCAAAACTAGGTTATCCAATAAACTTGTTCCCTTAACAAGCATCCATGTGTTAACTTTGAATATCTCAATACTCACGGATATGAGAACCACTGCCTGATTAAATCAGGAAGTCTAACACACGCCAGTCTTAACGCATTATTGACGTCCTATCTCATTAATACTATGACTAGGGACTATTTAACTACTAACACTATACAGTGTAGTAGGAATCTCATATCATGATCTTTATCAAGATTTCCTTAACACAGTGTTGTACTAGGGAATTAATCGAACAGTTATATTAAATAAAAGTAAACAAAAGAAATTGTAAGATAAATAATGCATTTTATTAAAATATAATGTGTCCTATACAATGTACAAGTGATTGCCTCTAGGGCACAACACTATCAAACTCCCACTTGCACTAGAGCTAATCATTTTTGTATCTAATACCGAATGACTCAACATGACAATCATGTTTATTTTGGGATAGTACTTTTGTAAGTGGGTTAGAAATGTTCTCATCCGTGGGAACTCTCTCTATCTTTATTTCCTTACTTGCTTCAGAAGCGGCTATGTAATAGTCTCTCTATCTTATGCTGTAGAATTGGCAATAGTCTCTTGTTTGGAACTTTTCCAACTTATTGCCCCTCTGCACAATGTAAACACGTAGCCAGATTGTTATTTGAAATCATCTTTGTCAGATTGAAAAATGGCATCAGTATACCCGTTTATTTTCAAGTCACCTTCTCCATATACTAAGAACATATCCTTAGCCATTCGTAAGTACTTAAGGATGTTCTTTAAAGCCACCCAATGACCCTCACCAGGGTCAAATTAGTATCTGCTCGGCAAACTGAGAGCACAAGATACATCGAGCCTAGTATATATCATAACGTACATGATAGATCCAACTACCGAGGCATATAGAATCTTACTCATGTGATCCCTTTCAACTTGTATCTTGGGAGACATCGACTTTGAAAGACTTACACCATGTGACATGTGTAAGAATCCCTTTTTGGATTGATCCATGCTAAACCTCTTTAGCACTTTATTTATGTATGTAGATTGTGAAAGACCTAGCAACCTTTTGGATCTATCTTTATAGATCCTTATTCCAAGAATATAAGTTGCTTCTCCAAGGTCTTTCATGGAGAATTGTTTGGACAACCAAATTTTAACCATTTGCAGGACATGTATATCGTTTTCTATTAGCAATATGTCATCTACATAAAGTAATAAGAAAATGATTGCACTCCCACTAACCTTCTTGTATACATAAGGCTCATCTATGTTTTTAATGAAACCAAACTCTTTGATTGTTTCATCAAAATGGATGTTCCAACTCCTAGAAGCTAGCTTAAGTCCATAAATAGATCTTTGCAGCTTGCACACCTTTGTGCTATCACTGGATATGAAACCCTCAGGTTGTGTCATATACACTTCCTTAGTCAGATTTCTATTTAGGAAAGCTATTTTCACATCCATTTGACAAATCTCATAATCATGATGAGCAGCAATAGCTAGGAGTATCTTGATGGATTTTAACATGGCTACTGGCGAGAAGGTTTCATTATAGTCAATACCATGTTGTTGACGATAACCCTTTACCACTAGTCGTGCTTTATAGGGAACTAAGTTACCATCTATGTTCATTTTCTTCTTGAAAATCCACTTGCACCCAATAGGTTTAATTCCTTTGGGTGGATCAACCAAAGTCCATACTTGGTTGTCATATATGGAATCCATCTCTGACTTCATGGCCTCAAGCCATTTGCCAAATTTTGAATTATTCAGAACATCCTTGTAGTTAGTAGGCTCATCTTCATCTATGAGCAACACGACATTGTGGTCACTAATGAGAAATCCATATCTCTCAGGTGCCATACGTATCCTACTAGATCTACGAGGTTCTTGTGTATTAGAAGGTTCATCTATTCTCTCAATAGATGTGGGGTTAGACGGTTGATCCTCATTTGTTTGATCTTCATAAACTTCACTAAGTTCAATCTTACTCCTACTGCCCCCTTGAGCATGTGCTCCTTCTCTAAGAAGACGACATGCTTCGAAACAAACAATTTGTTTTCGGAGGGTAGGCGAAAGTAATATCTGAAAGATTTTTTTGGATATCCCACAAACAAACATTTATCAGACTTACTATCAAGTTTGTCTGACTATTGCCTTTTAACAAAGGCAGGACAACCCCATACTCGCAAATGTGATAACTTTGGTCTCTTACCAAAGAACATCTCAAATGGGGTAGTATCAATCAATTTTGTCGGAACTCTGTTTAATATATAAACAGAAGTTTCTAGTGTATGCCCTCAAAATAATTTTGATAGGTCTGCAAAAGCCATCATGGTCCGTACCATATCTAGAAGGGTTCGATTCCTTCTCTTAGATACACCATTATGTTGAGGTGTATATGGTGGAGTCCATTGAGATAATATCTCATTATCTCTAAGATAACTCAGAAACTCTTGGCTCAAGTATTCTCCTCCTCGATCAGATCTTAGAGTCTTAATACTTTTGCCAAGTTGTTTCTCTATTTCATTCTTGAAGTCTTTGAACCTCTCAAAGGCCTCAAATTTATATTTCATTAAATACAAATACCTGTACCGTAAGAAATCATCAATAAAGGTTATGAAATAGTTATAACCGCTTCTTACTTGTAGTGACATTGGGCCATATACATCAGAATGTATGCATTCTATTAACTCCTTGGCCCGTTTTCCTTTTCTTTGAAAAGGAGTTTTAGTCATTTTGCCTAGTAAACAATATTTGCATACGCCATATGATTCATAATTAAATGACCATAAGTCACCAAGTATGTGTAACTTAGATACATGATTTTCATTTACATGGCCTAAACGATAATGCCATAAGTAAGAGGTGTTAGAGTTATCTATTTTAGGTTTCTTATTGTTTATATTGAGAATTGGATTATCCAAGTCTAGAACATATAAATCATTAACCAGAGTTGCTGAACCATAGTGAATATTATTCAATGAAAAAGAACAACATTTATTCTTAAATATTAACTGAAATCCATATAAATCTAAACACGCAATTGAGATAATGTTTTTCATTAAAACTGGTACATAATAACAGTTTTGCAGTTCTAGAATTACTCTCGAAGGTAAGTTCAGCTCGTATGTCCCTACAGTAAGTGCAGCAACCTTTGCCCCATTTGTAGTACGTAGGTCTACGTCGCCTTTCTCTAGCCTTCTACTGCTCTTTAGTCCTTGCAAGTTATTGCACAAATGAGATGCACATCCGGTATCTAATATCCATATCTCATTTCTAAAGGTAGTATTTATCTCAATCATAAACATACCCGGAGTAGAAGCAGAAGTGATTGTAAGCTTCTCCTTCTGCTTCTTGTCCTTAATGGTCTCCAAGTAGGCTTTGCAGTTGCGCCTCCAGTGGCCTATCTTACCATAATGATGGCATGGGCCCTTAGTAGCTATGTCCTTCTTCTTCACACCATCTTTGGGCTTTATGGTAGCCTTTTTCTTCTTTTGAACTTTCTTCTTAGAAGAAGATTCTACTATTAAAACTGCATTGAAATCTTTCTTCATGAAGGACTCCGTAGTTTTGAGAAGATTGATCAACTTAAGAATGGTGGACTCAATCTTGTTCATTTGATAGTTAATCACATATTGTGAGAAACTCCTAGGCAAAGATTTTAGAATTTAAGTCAACACTTAAGTCATGATCCATTGCAAACCCGAGAGATCCAAGCTTCTATATCAAGCCTATCATCTTCAGCCCATAAGTGGCCACAAAAGAACCTTCTACCATTTTGCAATGAAATAGTTACTTTGAGATATCGTATCTTTATGTTTTGTCTTGGGCATTAAACAGCTCTCGAAGATGTAGTATAATCGATTGAGCATCCATATGCTTGTGCAGTTTTTGCAACTCGGGAGTCATGGATGCCAGCATAATACATGATGCTGTATCACTATCCTCCTTATGCCTTTTGTGAATAGCATGCTCATCAGCATGAGCATCTTGAGCTGGTGGTGGTGGAATATGAGTATCTAGCACGCAGAGCAATTTTTTCGATTTGAGAATGATTCTCAAATTTCTATACCAGTCGAGGTAGTTTGATTCGTTTAACTTATTGGTTTCCAAGATGCTATGTAGGTTTAAGTTTGTAGACATGATGCAAGTGTCCTAGATGTAAAGATAGAGAGGATTAGCTACTTGTATATGCACATGAAATGCAAAGAATTAGGACTTTAATTAAATGCATTTTTACTCCACTATTTTACTCAAACTAATAGTCCTCACTGCTGATTCGGGAAAGCCCGTTGGAAGCTTTCATAGTTGACCAGTATCCAAATTCCTCAAGAATAACCTTGAGTTTGCCCAACAAGCCACCCTTAAGTTCATTGGTAGGTATCCAATACCAATTACATCGTATGTAATTTTCGGATCATTGGGTGATTAACAGCTTTTAATCTTAAAGCCTTTTGGGCTACCCCAACTTTTCCTCTAAATTTTTTATGCTTGAGTTTGCCTAATTGGGATAAAGAATTTAGTTAAACTTGACCCATTAATTAGGAATTTAATTCCATAGCTTGAACATGCCCGATATCAAGTAGGCTTGGGTTTGCTCAACAACCTAGTCTCGAGAAAGGACTCTCATTCTTACTATATTAACGAAAGGAATTAGATTTAATATTAATTGAGGGATTTGTTCCTTTTAGTGATTTCAACAAATGACATGCATAAAAATCAATAAATCACAAAAGTGATAATCATGGTAATAAAGGGATTATGTGGTATAGTTATGGACTTTACCCTAAATTAATTTCTTTGAGCCATAAAACAAATTAATATAGTTAACCATATGTGTTCATGCATGATTCAAGTAGAAGGTCTTACCTTCTTGCCTTGTTTTGGTTGCCATCTCCAAGATAAAATAATTCTACTCCTATCTAACTTATGTAGACTAATTACATAATTTCCTAAAGAGAGAAAACATCGAGTTATATTCAAGGGGAGTTAGATGAGAGGAGAATTACACCAGAATTCTAGAGAAGGTAGGATACGTAAGCCCTACTTCATAAAAAACCCAAACTGTAAAATGCATGAACATATATAATTGGTTTTAGTCCATAACCCTCCACCATGCCATTAATTATGCATAAACAAAATAAACATATAATTTTTATTATTCCAAAATCACTATTTTGAAAAAATAAAATAAATTCTAAAATCAATATTTTAGAAAAATACATGAATTTTAAAATTTTAAAATCACTATTTTGAAAATTAAAATTGTTTGTCTCAAAACTAATTCTGAGAAAATGCTTTTGGGTCCCTTCTCTGGTAGAGAAAACAGCGGTCCTGCTGGCCGGTTAGTGGGCAGGGGTCAAGGGGGCTGCTCCCTTTGAAAGAAAATTTTATTTTACCGCCTCTCATTATATGAGAATTTTCCTTTTCAAAATTCTTTTTTTTTTAAATAGCTGAAATGTGCAAAACAGAGTAGAACTAGCGCCGGTTTGGAAGCTAGAGCCGGCGCTGGCTGCGGTCTGGTTTTTAAGGAAAAAATTTTCCAGAAACGATATCTGGACAATCGTGAAACAGCACGGAATCGGTGCAGGCTGTAGTCGGGAACAAGGTTGCGATTTTGAAAATTTTCTAGAAACAGTTTTTGGTGCCTTCTTCTTCTGCAAAATTTTAGTGAAAACAATTTTCAGCAGTATTTTTTCGTTTTGAAGCTCAAAACAACAACCAATTTGTTATTTTAAACAAAACCAAAACAGAAAACTAGGATAGAACGGAAGGCAATCAACCATGTTCAAGAAAACATTTTCTGCAAAAAACTTGCAGCACATAAAGAAACTATTTTTCAAAATATGTTATAACTATTACACAATAATATTGTGCTATGGACCCAACACTCAATGCTTGAAACGATTTAGAGTCGAGTGAAAATAGTTTTCACAGTGAACAAAGACAAACACAAAACAGCTTTCACGCTGGGAAACAATGTCCGCAAGCCACATATAGCAAGGCTTTGATACCACTGTTGGGTATCTCTCACACATATCATATATGGCACAGCAGAAAAGTAAGAACGAGATACCAACTCAGGATCTGCATATGTGTGGAAAACAAGACATATACAGAGCAAAGGTAACAGCTTTTTACCTTTCTTTGAGCATCCAAAAAATAAAATTTTTTCTCCTTCAAGTCAAGGCACGATCCAGCAGTCCTCTGGATCAACCACCATGAGAGTTGAACATCCAACCACTATAATCACAGTGTGTGATTATCTCTAACAGAAATTTACACAGAGGATCACAGCCAAGCACCAAGATATTTACATGCTAGCATAAACCAAAAAAGCGGCTAGGGTTACTCTTGTTTTTCAGCAAAAACGAGAGAGTGAGCAAGAGAAGAGAGAAAGGCTTTTCGGCTGTTGTTCTTCTTTTTTCCACCCACCATTAGGGTTTCGTGCATATCCCTTATATGTCACAAAAAATCACTGAAAAAATTAAGAATTCTAAAAAAATTAGAATTCCCTAATTGTAATTGGAAACATCAAGTTCTCACAATTATAATTTGGACCATAAATTATAACTAATTATAATTTGGCCACAACAACTTCTCTTTCTCGCAATTAACCCTACTATGTTATGAAATAACATCTTGAGTATACAATCCTCTATTGTGTGTGACCTATTAGGTTTCCTGGTCAATTGGTAGTGAACATGAATTAATCCAACGTCTTTGAGATTAATAATCCATAATGAATTAGAATTAATCCTATTAGTTCTAATCAGGATTGGTTTATTAATTCATCAATTAATAAACCCATATTCCCAGATCATGAGCGGTATCTAGCAACACATCATGACCACCCAAGAGTCCAGGAAGTCAAGTGGCTTGACATGAACCATTCAATAACAAACTACAGTGTAATTAACTCCTTTCACCATATAATATCTCATCCGGTTTGGAGTAAAGAATTAGTGCCAACTGATGTGTTTGGACTTGGGTATAAAAATTATACAACAACTAAGCACATTCCCAATCAAGTTTAAATTAAAACGTTCAACCCAAATCACATATATGAGCAAGCGTACTCATCATTAATCGAGCATAGGGTTCAAACGAGTGTCGATCCTCAAGGAACAAGTAGACATTAATTACCTTTCTTTCATTGTTTAACTGACTCAATAAATTGAAAAATAAATAAAAAGGAAAATAAAATCAAAATAAAAGAAATATATATACATGTCAAGGATGTAGATTTATGTAACTCGAGCCATTGGTTAGATAACCATGATCTTAAAGAACCCAACCTTTATCATAACTAATTATTCTCTTGGCATAATGGAGAATTAAAGTAGACTTACATCTTTCCCAATCCATGAATCCCTATCTTCTAGGTAACTTAGTATCACATACTTTGTCTCAACCACTCTTACCCAAAAGATGCATTAAACATAATTCTTTGATTAAGTCCCATTCTCAGGCAAACTCAACCCATGAAATTAACCAATTGAATCCATACTCTGGCAGACATCAATTAACCGTTAATTTACTCTGTTCTTAGCAATTAACCCCATTTTTAGGCAAGTTAAAAGATAACAAATATAAAATCAATCAATTGAACTACCATCAACCCTATTCTCAAGCAAGTTAATGGAAAGCCACAATCAATTAATCTTGTAATAAGCACAAGTAATTAAATACCAAGAATAACAATCAATTAATCAAAAGATCTAATAACTCTAAAAACTATGAATGTCTAGGCCAATGTCAAATTACAATAAAACAATTAAAAAATCATTGTCAAGAAAAAGAAAACAAAGTAAAAGAAAGCACTCATAGACAAGCCTATTCCTTCTTCCTTTAAAGACCTTCTTGTACAACCCTCCTTGAATTGAAGAATTCCTCCTTTGATTGAGTGATTTTCTATGATGATCAATGAATCCTCTCATTTTTCCTTGTGTTTTTCATCTATTTATAGTCTTAGGCAGTGCTTAAACTCGTAGGTATAAAGTTCTTGGCTGAGTAGAAGTTGGAAGATACTAAAATTTCCCAGATTACCAAAAAACCGCGTAGAAAAATCACAGCACCGCCTTAGCTTCAGGGCACAGCCGGCGCCACCTTGACTCTTGGAGCCGGCACCGGTTGTGTTCTGTTTCTTTACTCGTTCGCCGATTTTTCTTCGAATTTTGCACAACGTGTTCCAGGATGCAGCCAATGCCGGTTCCAGCTTCACAGTCGGTGCTGCCTTGGTTCTGTTCTACTCTGTTTTAGCATTTTTCCGTCGCTTCGAAGTTTGTTTCAACAGTGCACGGCTGGTGCCGGTTCTAGGGCCCTAGCCAGTGTCGCCTCTCCTCTAGTTTGCGACGTTGTCACTTTGTTTTACTCCAAAAACATGAAATAATGAAAAAAATACATTTCCAAGGGTAAAATCTCAAATATGAAAGATTATGATTAGTTATTGCACAAAATTTATTACAAAAGAACCTCAAATAACTAGAAAAAGTATGGCTAATTTAGTCCCTATCACTAACTCCCTCCAGAATATATTAATTCTAGCCCGAAATAATAGTACTTGACCAGGAACCTACTACTCTAGATGTGTATCAATTGAAACTATTTTCAATACACAGATGCCTTGGCTAAGGAATTCTCGAGTAGTAATTCCTACAAGTGGCCGTGAGATATTCGCCCATACTATTAGGAGTGGTGAATCCTTTATTGACCCTCTCAACTACTTTTGTTTACCTCACAATGTACCCAATATTCATCCCATAGGTGGCCCTCGATTAAGCTCTGGAGATTGGAATCAAAGTATAAAGCTTAGCAAACAAAGTACCTTGGAGATCACAAGTCTAAGGATACTTGCACGTTTGCTATATTGAGATTATATCACGGGCACTAAATAGTTATCCATGTAATTATCTCAAAGCTAGGTCATCCAATGAACTTGTTCCATTAACAAGCATCCATGTGTTAACTTTAAGTATCTCAATACTCACAGATATGAGAACCACCGCCTCATTAAATCAGGAAATCTAATACATGCTAGTCTTAACGTATTAATGATGTCCTATCTCATTAATACTTTGATTAGGGTCTATTTAAGTACTAACATCATCCAGTGTAGTAGAAATCTCATATCATGATCTCTATCATGCAGTGTTGTACTAGGGACTTTATCAAATAGTCATATTACTTAATGTACATAAAAGAAACTGTAAGATAAATAATTCATTTTTATTAAAATAAAATGTGTCATATACAATGTACAAGTGATTACCTCTAGGACACAACACTAAAAATATCTCATCCAGTTTGGAGTACAGAATTAGTGCCAACTCCCTCCAGAATATATTAATTTTGGCCCGAATATAATAGTACTTGTACCAAGAATCCACTACTCTAGATATGTATCAATTAGAATTGTTTCCAATACACAGATGCCTTGGGCTTAGGACTTCTCGAGTAGTAATTCCTACAAGTGGCCATGAGATATTCGCCCCCATTATTAGGAGTGGTGAATCCTTTATTAACCCTCTCAATTACTTTCGTTTACCTCACAATGTACCCAATATCCATCCCATATGCAGCCCTTGACCTGGCTCCAGAGATTGGAATCAAAGCACACTACTTAGAAAATAAAGTACCTTAAAGATCTCAAGTCTAAGGATGCTTGCACGTTTGCTATAATGAGATTATATCACTGGCACTAAATAGTTATCCATGTGATTATCTCAGAGCTAGGTCATCCAATGAACTTGTTCCATTAACAAGCATCCACGTGTTAACTTTGAGTATCTCTATACTCACGGATATGAGAACTACCCCCTGATCAAATCAGGAAGTCTAACACATGCTAGTCTTAACGCATTAATGATGTCCTATCTCATTAATACTACGAGTGGGGACTATTTAACTACTAACACTATACAGTGTAGTAGGAATCTCATATCATTATCTCTATTATGATTTTCTTAACACAGTGTTGTACTAGGGACTTTATCTAACAGTTATATTAATTAAAAGTAAACAAAAGAAATTATAAGATAAATAATGCATTTTATTAAAATAAAATGTGTCATATACAATGTACAAGTGATTGTCTCTAGGACATAATACTAGCAATTTTTGCCCCTTCTTTGGTTTGGAACCGAAGATTTTATCTTTGCCATCAGAAAGATTAAAGTTTTTTCTGGACTGTCGATTTTTGAAGAGGAAGAACACATATAATTTGGAAGAGACGGTTATAAGGGTTTTGAGAGAAAAACTCAGAGTGCTTTAAATGTCTTTAGGTAATGTGAAATAAAGTGCTTTGAAAATATAAGTTTTTCAGAGCAGTTTAGAAAGACGTGTAAACCAATTTTTTAAATTCAAAATTCGGAATAAGAAAAGTATTAAAGATGGGTTTTGGAACTCGACCCAATCCGAAACCATCATCCAAAAGAGTGTTTTCCTGAAATGCATTTTGGCAGAGGGATTTGGATTCAAATACTGCGTCCAAATCAAATGACGGTGCGGTTTGGATGCAGAACACTGTTTTCGAAACATTTTTCTTCACAAATCCTGCATAAAGAAGACTTATGTCACATAGTTAGTTATCAAATTCTTGTAATTCCTAACCCTTTCTTAGATTGTTGAATCTATCCTCAACTAGAGGTATAGTAAAGATATTTGTAGGTTGTTCATCCATTGAAATATATTCAACACACACATTGCCTTTGAACACATGATCTCAAATGAAGTGATGTTTAACTTCTACGTGCTTTGTCTAAGAATGTTGAACAAGAATTTTTGTCAAATTGATAGGTGTTATCACACAAAATAGGTACGCAATTAAAATTAAGATTAAAATCTTGGCAACGTATTCTTCATCTACAAGATTTGAGCACAACAACTACCAGCTGCAATGTATTTAGCCTCAGTGGCGGATAAGGATACACATGCCTGCTTTTTACTATGCTATAATACAGGAAAGTGTCCACGAAATTGACAATGGCCACTAGTACTTTTTCGTTCAACTTTACAACCTGCATAATCTGCATCTGTGTATCCTATAAGATCAAATGCGTTAGTGTGAGGATACCATAATCCATAATCATATGTGCCAACTAAATACCGAAATATGCATTTTACAGCACATAGATGTGATTCCTTTTGACAGGATTGAAAACGACCACAAAGACATATCGAAAACATAATGTCTAGTTGGCTAGCAGTAAGATAGAGTAGCCTACCAATCATACCTCTATACTTATGTTCATCTACTTTCTTACCCTTTCCATCTTGATCAAGTTTTATAGATGTACTCATAGGTGTGCTGATTTCTTTTGCTTCATTCATTCTAAACCTTTTGAGCAACTCCTTGGTATACTTAACTTGATTTATGAAGGTCTCATCCTTAGTTTTCTTAATTTGAAATCCGAGGAAGAAGTTTAGTTCTCCTATACTCATTTCAAATTCTTACTGCATAGTATTAGCAAATAACTTGCATAAAGAGTCGTTAGCACTGTAAGTGTTATGCCCTAGAGGTAATAACTTGTATATTGTATATGACACATTTTATTTTAATAAAAGGCATTATTTATCTTACAGTTTTTTATTTACTTTTGTGTAATATAACTGTTAGATAAAGTCCTTAGTGCAACACTATGTTAAGGAAATTATGGTAGAGATCATGATATGAGATTCCTACTACACTGTATAGTTTTAGTATTTAAATAGTCCCTACTCATAGTATTAATGAGATAGGACATCATTAATGCGTTAAGACTAGCATGTGTTAGATTTCTTGATTTGATCAGGCGGTAGTTCTCATATCCATGAGTATTTAGATACTTAAAGTTAATACATGGATGCTTGTTAATGGAACAAGTTCATTGGATGACCTAGCTTTGAGATAATCACATAGATAACTATTTAGTGCCAGTGATATAATCTCAATATAGCAAACATGTAAGTATCCTTAGACTTGTGATCTCCAAGGTTCTTTGTTTGCTGAGCTTTGTACTTTTATTCCAATCTCTGGAGCTCGATCGAGGGCCGCCTATGGGATGGATATTGAGTACATTGTGAGGTAAACAAAAGTAGTTGAGAGGGTCAATAAATGATTCACCACTCCTAATAGTAGGGGCGAATATCTCACGGCCACTTGTAGAAATTACTATTCGAGAAGTCCTTGGCCAAGGCGACTGTGTATTGGAAACAGTTCCAATTGTTACACATCTAGAGTAGTGGGTTCCTGGTACAATTACTATTATATTCGGGCTAGAATTGATATACATTCTAGAAGAAGTTGGCACTAATTCCGTACTCCAAACTGAATGAGTTATTGTATGGTGAAAGGAGTTAATTGCACTATAGTTTCTTATTAAAGGGTTAATGTCAAGCCACTTGACTTCTTGGACTCTTGGGTGGTCATGATGTGTTGCTAGATACCGCTCATGATCTGCGGAATATGGGTTTATTAATTGATGAATTAATAAACTAATCCTGATTAGAATTAATATGATTAATTCTAATTAATTATGGATTATTAATCTCAAAGACGTTTGGATTAATTCATATTCGCTACCAATTGACTGGGAAACCTAATAGGTCACACACAATAGAGGATTGTATACTCAAGATGTTATTTGATAACATAGTAGGGTTAATTGCGAGAAAGAAAAGTTGTTATGGCCAAATTATAATTAGTTATATTGTATGGGCCAAATTATAATTATGAGAACTTAATGATTCCAATTACAATTCGAGAATTCTAATTGTTTTAGAATTCTCAGTTTTTCTGTGATTTTTTGTGAAATATAGGTGATATGCACAAAACCCTAATGTGGTGTGGGATTCACCAAAACAACAGCTTCCAAACCCCCCTCTCTCTCTCTCTCTCTCTCTCGTGGTTCTTCAGCAAACAAGAAGAATAAAACCCTACCTGCCTTATTATTTTTTGTTAGCACAGAAAATCTTGGTGCTTGAGTGTGATCCTCCGTATGGATTTCTGTTAGAGATAATCACACACTGTGATTGTAATGGCTTGACATTCGGCTCTCGCAGTGTTTGAACAAGGGGATTGCTGGATCACGCCACAATCATTAGATAAGAAGAAGAACAATTTTATTTTTCAGACGCTCAAAGAAAGGTAAAGCCGTTACCTTTTGTTCATTGTTAAACCTGTTTTAAATCACATGCTTGTGATCTTGGGGCATAGATTTCTTAGTTTCCCCCACAGTAATCGTTAACGTGATATATGTAGGATTTCTATCATGCATAATCAGATTAAGTGCAGCGGAAAACAACAAGAAATCCAAGCCATGGATCACGGGTTTGCAATAGAAACGGGAACAAGGAGAAGATTGCGTCTATTACCTTGTGAAGCCGAAATTCAAAAATTTCAGAAACAAGAACGCAGGCGCGATCCAGATTATCCAAAACCGTTCACTGCAGCTCAACTGAAGTCCAAGAAAGAACTCCCTCTAATGATAATCTACACAAGATTTAATGCTCACAATCTCACAATTCTATGCTAGTAGAATTCGGGAGGCTAGGGTTTTGATCAAGAAGAGAGACGGCTAGGGTTTGATCAAGAGAGAGGCAGAGAAACGGTTTCTCTGTTATTGCGTGAATAGTTTGTCTCGAACCCTAAGGAAACCGTTTCCTTATATTTATAGATTTATAATTACCATAAATTGCAACTTAGTCCTTCAACGTCCAATTGTCAACAAATTGGTCCTTGAAGTTTACTTAATTACAATTCGGTCCCATGAATTATAACAAACTTATAATTCACCTATAAATATATTCCCTTCTCTTAATTAACCCCACAATATTATCAAATAATATATTTGAGCATTCAAACCTTTATTGTGTGTGACCCATTAGGTTTCCTGGTCTTATTGGTAGCATAATATGAATTAATTCTAACAATATTAGAATTAATAATCCTTAATAAAATAAAGGATTAAATTTAATAATTCTCTAATTAATAAATTCATATTTAGCATATCAAGAGCGACATCTAGCAATGACTCTTGACCACCCAAAAGTCCAGAAAGTCAAGTGGCTTGACATGAACCTTTCAATAGCAAATTATCAGTGCAATAAACTCCTTTCAACATACAATATCTCATTCGGTCTAGAGCATGGAATTAGTTCCAACTCCCTCCAGAATATTATTAATTCTGGCCCGAATATTTTAGTACTTATTCAAGAAATCCATTACTTGATATGTGTATCAATTGGAACCATTTCCATCACATAGTCGCCTTGGCCAAGGACTTCATGAGTAATGATTTCTACAAGTGGCCTTGAGATATACTCTCTTACTATTAGGAGTGGTGAATTCTTTATTGACCATCTCAACTACTTTCGTTTACTTTGCGTTGTACCCAATATCCATCCCATAGGCGGTCCTAGATAAGACTCCAAAGATTAGAATCAAAGTACAACGCTCGATAAACAAAGTACCTTGGAGATATCAAGTCTAAGGATACTTGAATACTTGCTATAATGAGATTCTATCACTGGCACTAAATAATTATCCAAGTGATTATCTCGTAGCTAGGTCATCCAATGAACTTGTTTCAAAACAAGCATCCACACGTTAATCCTGAGTATCCCAAAACTTATGGATATGAGAACCACCGCTTGATCCAATCAAGAGATATAACATGTGCTAGTCTTGGCGTATTAATAATGTCCCATCTTATTAATACTATGATTGGAGATTATTTAAGTACAAACACTGCATAGTGTAGTAGGAATCTCACATCATGATCTCTATCATGATTTCCTTAACACTGTATTGTACTAGGGACTTTATCTAACGGTTTGTACATATATTTAGATATAACAATCAAACTGAAAGATAACGAATGCCTCTTATTAATTTAATATGCAATATACATGGTACAAGTGATTGCCTCTAGGGCACAACACTAAGAAACTCCCACTTGCACTAGAGCCAATCATTCATGTATCGAATACCAAATGACTCAACATATTTATCATATTTCTTCTGGGAAAGCGCTTTAGTGAGTGGATCAGCTATGTTCTGATCCGTTGGAATTCTCTCTATCTTTACATCTTTTCTATCTATGATTTCTCTAATAAGATGATAGCGTCTAAGTACATGCTTGGATCGTTGATGAGATCGTTGTTCCTTTGCCTGTGCAATGGCTCCATTGTTGTCACAATACAAAGGTATCGAATCAACAATGCTGGGCACCACTCCAAGTTCAGCGACGAACTTCTTGATCCATACTGCTTCTTTAGCTGCTTCAGAAGCTGCTATGTACTCTGCTTCAGTAGTCGAATCGGCAGTAGTCTCTTGTTTGGAGCTCTTCCAACTAACTGTCCCACCAACTAATGTAAATACGTAGCCAGATTGTGATTTGAAGTCATCTTTATCGGATTGAAAGCTAGCATCAGTATACCCTCTTACTTGTAAATCACCATCTCCATATATCAAGAATGCATCTTTAGTCCTTCGTAAGTACTTAAAGATATTCTTTACAGCCGCCCAGTGACCCTCTCCAGGATCAGATTGGTATCTGCTCGTCAAACTAAGAGCACACGATACATCGGGCCTAGTACATATCATAGCATACATGATAGACCCAATTGCCGAAGCATATGGAATTCTACTCATGTGATCCCTTTCAACTTATGTCTTTGGAGACATTGACTTTGAAAGGCTTACACCATGTGTCATAGGTAAGAATCCTCTTTTGGATTAATCCATGCTGAACCTTTTCAGCACTTTGTCTATGTATGTAGACTGTGAAAGACCTAGCAACCTTCTAGATCTATCTCTATAGATCTTTATTCCCAGAATATAGGTTGCTTCTCCAAGGTCTTTCATGGAGAACATCTTGGACAACCAAATCTTCACTGATTGAAGAGTGGAAACATCATTTCCTATAAGCAATATGTCATCTACATAAAGCAATAGGAAAACAACTTTACACCCACTAGCCTTCTTGTACACACAAGGTTCATCCCTGTTTTGAATGAAACCAAATTCTTTAATTGTCTCATCAAAACAGATATTCCAACTCCTAGATGCTTGCTTAAGTCCATAAATGGACCTTTGTAACTTGCACACCTTTGTGCCATCTTCGGATATGAAACCTTCAGGCTGTGTCATATACACTTCCTCAATCAGGTTTCCATTAAGGAAAGCTATTTTCACATCCATTTGCCAGACCTCATAATCGTAATGAGCGGTAATGGCTAGGAGTATTCTTATGGATTTCAACATCGCAACTGGTGAAAAAGTTTTGTCATAGTCAATACCTTGTCGTTGACGATAACCTTTTGCTACTAAGCGAGCCTTATAGGTAACCACATTACCATCCATGTCAGTTTTCTTTTTGAAACCCATTTACACCCTATAGGCTTGATTCCTTTAGGTGGATCAACCAAAGTCCATACTTGGTTGTCATACATGGAATCCATCTCTGACTTCATAGCTTCATGCCATTTGTCAGATTCTGAACTATTCAGAACATCCTTGTAAGTAGTAGGCTCATTGTCATCTATGAGCAATACGTCATTATGGTCACTTATGAGAAATCCATATCTCTCAGGTGCCACTCGTATCCTACTTGACCTATGAAGCTCTTGTGTGTTTGAAGGTTCATCTATTTGAATAGATACAGGTTTAGAAGGTTGATCAATATTTGTTTGCTCTTCTTGAACTTCACTAAGTTCAAGCTTGCTCCCACTATCTTCTTTGAACATGTGCTCCTTCTCTAAGAAGACAGCATGTTTTGAAATAAAAACTTTATTTTCAGAAGGAAGATAGAAGTAATATCCAAACGATTCTTTTGGATATCCAACAAACAAACATTTGTCAGACTTACTTTCAAGTTTGTCTGACATTACCTTTTTAACAAAAACAGGGCAACCCCAAATCCTTAAATGAGATAACTTTGGTCTCTTACCAAAGAATAACTCATAAGGAGTGGTATCAACCATTTTTGACGGAACTCTGTTTAAAATGTAAACAGCAGTCTCTAGTACGTACCCCCAAAATGATTTTGGTAGGTCTGCAAAAGCCATCATGGTCCTTACCATGTCTAGAAGGGTTTAATTCCTTCTCTCAGATACACCGTTATGTTGAGGTGTATATGGTGGAGTCTATTGAGATAATATTCCGTTATCTCTTAGATAACTTAGAAACTCTTGACTTAAGTATTCACCTCCTCGATCGGATCTAAGAGCTTTAATACTTTGCCAAGTTGTTTATCTACTTCATTCTTGAAGTCTTTGAAACGGTCAGAGGCTTCAGATTTGTGTTTCATCAAATACAAATACCCATATCGAGAATAATCATCAATAAAGGTAATGAAGTATTGAAAACCTCCTCTTGTCTGTATTGACATTGGGCCACATACATCTGAATGTACGAGTTCTAATAACTCTTTTGCCCTTTCTCCTTTTCTTGAAAAAGAAGTTTTAGCCATTTTTCCAAGTAAACAAGATTCGCATGTGTCATATGATTCGTAATCAAATGACCCTAAGTCACCTAATTTGTATAACTTAGACACACGTTTTTCATTTACATGGCTTAAATGACAATGCCATAAGTAAGATGAGATTAAGTTATCCTTTTTATGTTTCTTTTTACTTATATTGAGAATTGGATTATACATGTCTAGAACATATAAACCATTGATCAAAGTTGCGAGAACCATAATGAATATCATTTAATGAGAAAGAACAACATTTATTCTTAAAACTTAAATGAAATCCGAATAAGTCTAAACAAGCAAGCTGAGATAATATTTTTCAACAAAGCTGGTACAAAATAACGAGTTTTGTAGTTCTAAAACTAATCCGAGAAGGTAGATTGAGATGATAAGTCCCCACGACTAGAGCGACAACTTTTGCTCCATTTGCGGCTCGTAGGTCCACGTCACCTTTCTCTAACCTTCTACTGTCCTTTAGTCCATGCAAATTATTGCATAAATGAGATCCACAACCGGTATCCAATACCCATATCTCATTATTAAAGGCGGTATTAATCTCAATCATAAACATACCGGGATTAGAAGTAGAAGTGCTTGCAAGCTTCTCCTTCTCCTTCCTTTCCTTCACGGTCTCCAAGTAGGCCTTGCGATTACGCCTCCAATGGCCCATTTTGCCACAATGATGACATGGGCCTTTAGGGGCAGCCTCCTTCTTCTTGACACCTCCTTTGGGCTTAGTAGGAGTGTTCTTCTTCTTCTTCTTAGAAACCTTTTTCTTAGAAGATGAAGAACCTACTAACAAGATTGCCTTATCATCCTTTTTCATAGAGGACTCGGCGAGTCTTAAGCAGATTGATTAGCTCGAGTATTGTGGTCTCAACATTATTCATGTGGTAGTTGATCACAAAGCTGCGAAAAACTACTTGGTAATGATTGTAGAATTAAGTCAATACTTAAGTCATAATCCATTACGAACCCAAGAGACCCAAGTTTTTCAATGTAGCCCAACATCTGTAGCCCATGAGTGGCCACTGAAGCACCTTCAACCATCTTAGCACAAAACAGTTGTTTAGAGATCTCATATCTCTCTGTTCTAGCTTGTTTATCAAACAGCTCTCTAAGATGGAGGATCATTGATTGAGCATCCATATGCTCATGCTGTTTTTGCAGCTCGGGAGACATTGGCGCTTGACATGATACAAGATCTTTGTGTCGCTATCTTCTTTGTGCTTCTTGTGGACGAGCATGCTCTTCGACGAGGAGCATCTTGAGCTGGAGGTGGCGGAATAGGAGCGTCTAGCATGTAGAGCAACTTTTCCGACTTGAGAACGATTCTCAAGTTTCTATACCAGTCCAAATAGTTTGATTTAGTGAGCTTGTTTGTTTCCAAGATGCTACGCAAGTTTAGGTTTGTCGACATGATGCAAATGACCTAGATGTAAAGATAGAGTTATTAGAACATGTATATGCAAATGCAATGCAATTAATTAGGTCTTTAATTAAGCGCATAATTATTCCACTATTTTACTCAAACCAATAGCCCTCACTATTGACTCGAGAAAGCCCATTGGAAACTTTTTTAGTGGGTCAATATCCAAATTCCTTAAGAATAACCTTGAGTTAGCCCAACAAGCCACTCTTAAGTTCAGTGGTAGGTATCCAATACCAATTACATCAAAAAGTAACTACTGAATCATTGGGTGATTAATATCTTTTAATCAATAAAGTATCAAATACTAGCCCAACTTTGCCTCTAATTTTCTTTATGCTTGGGTTAGCCCAACCGGGATAAAGAAATTAGTTAAATCCAACCCATTAACATGAATTTAAATTTTATAGCTTGAACATATTCGATGTCAAGTAGGCTTGGGTTTGCCCAACAACCTGGTCTCGAAAAAGAGCTCTCGTTCTCACTATATTAATGGAAGGCATTAGATTTAATATTATTTGAGGGATTTATTCCTTTTAGTGGTCTCATTGTTAGGCATGCATAAAATTTATCAATAAGCAGCATAAATTGATAAACATGGTAATAAACAATTACGTGGCATGGTTATGGACTTTCTAAATTAATTTCCTCGAGCCACCAAGTAAATTAATATGGTCAACCCTATGTGTTCATGCATGATACAGGTAGAGGGTCTTACCATCTCGCCTTATTTTGAACGCCAACTTCAAAATGTTGAAAATAAAATTCTACCTCAATCTAACCTATATAATCTAATTACATAATTTCCTAAAAAGGAGAAACCTCGAGTTACATTCGAGGGGAGTTAGATGAGAAGAGAATTACATCAGAATTTGAGAGAAGGCAGGACACGCAGGCCCTATTTCATTAAAACAAAGCGGTAAAAAAAATGCATGAACATATATAATTTGTTTTAGTCCATAACCATCCACCATGCCATTAACTATGCTTAAACAAAATAAACATATACTTTTATTATTCCAAAATCAGTATTTTGGGAAAATAAAACAAATTCTAAAATCAACATTTAAGGAAAATACATTAATTTTAAATTTTCAAAATCACTATTTTGAAAAATAAAATTGATTGTCTCAAAACTAATTTTGAGAAAATGCTTCTGGGTCCCATCACGCAATGATAACGGCAATTTTTATTTTACCACCTCTCATCAAATGAGATTTTCCCTTTCAAAATTCTATTCCAGAACCTTTTTTTTTTTTTTTTTTAAAAAAAACCGAACAGTAACCACCGCGTGTGGCTTGGATTTTTTGGAATTTTTTTTTGTTCTTTTTTTTTTGGTTCAGTTCGGGGCCGTTCCAAGATCAATCAAAACCAGTTTTTGACGTTGACCTTTGTTAATCTTTATTAACAAACCATTGTGATCATTCTCACAATCAATTTAACAATCCAAATTGTTAAACGGAAGGCTTAATTACAGGATGAACATCAACTGAAGCCAAAACCTGAACACAGACGCAGAACCATTCTGCAATATTTTAAAAAGCATAAAACCCACAACGCAGAAACGATTTCTGCAACCCAGATTATTCAAAACAAAACCTAGACGATTACATACAAGCCAGCAGACATGATCATACAATTAACATGCTGTAATCATGCAATTTACATGCTTGAACAATTCAAAGCAATAAAACATCCCATTAAAACACAGACCCGTTGGCTCTGATACCACTGTAGGATTTCTATCATGCATAATCAGATTAAGCGCAGCGGAAAACAACAAGAAATCCAAGCTATGGATCATGGGTTTGCAATAGAAACGGGAAAGAGGAGAAGATTGCGTCTATTACCTCATGAAGTCGAAATTCAAAAATTTCAGAAACAAGAACACATGCGTGATCCAGATTATCCAAATCCATACACTGCAGCTCAACTAAAGTCCAAGAAAGAACTCCCTCTAATGATAATCCACACAAGGTTGAATGCTCACAATCTCACAATTCTATGCTAGTAGAATTCGGGAGGCTAGGGTTTTGATCAAGAAGAGAAACGGCTAGGGTTTGATCAAGAGAGAGGCAGAGAAACGGTTTCTCTGTTATTGCGTGAATAGTCTGTCTCGAACCCTAAGGAAACCATTTCCTTATATTTATAGATTTATAATTACCATAAATTGCAACTTAGTCCTTCAACGTTCAATTGTCAACAAATTAGTCCTTGAAGTTTACTTAATTACAATTCGGTCCCATGAATTATAACAAACTTATAATTCACCTATAAATATATTCCCTTCTCTTAATTAACCCCACAATATTATCAAATAATATATTTGAGCATTCAAACCTTTATTGTGTGTGACCCATTAGGTTTCCTGGTCTTATTGGTAGCATAATATGAATTAATTTTAACAATATTAGAATTAATAATCCTTAATAAAATAAAGGATTAAATTTATTAATTCTCTAATTAATAAATTCATATTTAGAATATCAAGAGCGACATCTAGCAATGACTCTTGACCACCCAAAAGTCCAGAAAGTCAAGTGGCTTGACATGAACCTTTCAATAGCAAATTATCAGTGCAATAAACTCCTTTTAACATACAATATCTCATTCGGTCTAGAGCATGGAATTAGTGCCAACTCCCTCCAGAATATTATTAATTCTGGCCCGAATATTTTAGTACTTATTCAAGAAATCCATTACTCGATATGTGTATCAATTGGAACCATTTCCATCACATAGTTGCCTTGGCCAAGGACTTCATGAGTAATGATTTCTACAAGTGGCCTTGAGATATACTCTATTACTATTAGGAGTGGTGAATTCTTTATTGACCCTCTCAACTACTTTCGTTTACTTTACGTTGTACCCAATATCCATCCCATAGGCGGTCCTAGATAAGACTCCAAAGATTAGAATTAAAGTACAACGCTCGATAAACAAAGTACCTTGGAGATCTCAAGTCTAAGGATACTTGAATACTTGCAATAAAGAGATTCTATCATTGGCACTAAATAGTTATCCAAGGCATTATCTCGTAGCTAGGTCATCCAATGAACTTGTTTCAAAACAAGCATCCACACGTTAATCCTGAGTATCCTAATACCTACGGATATGAGAACCACCGCTTGATCCAATCAAGAGATATAACATGTGCCAATCTTGGCGTATTAATAATGTCCCATCTTATTAATACTATGACTGGGGATTATTTAAGTACAAACACTCTATAGTGTAGTAGGAATTTCACATCATGATCTCTATCATGATATCCTTAGCACTGTGTTGTACTAGGGACTTTATCTAACGGTTTGTACACATATTTAGATATAACAATCAAATTGAAAGATAAAGAACGCCTCTTATTAATTTAATATGCCATATACAGGGTACAAGTGATTGCCTCTAGGGCATAACACTAATAATATAGAAATCCCATTAGTGGTATCAGAGCCTTCCTACAATGTGTTTTCTAAACGGGTTTAATCTTTGTTGTGAATTGTTCCAAGCATGTTCTGTGATTGAAAAATGTTTTCAATGGTATGATCGTGTCTCTGAAACATGTTTTCTGCTGACTTTGTTTTCTATGTCTGAAAATGTTTTGTGCATAAGATAAGAGTTATAAAGAAATTTTTTCTGAGACCAGGTTCTGTATGAAGAGTTTTCTGTTTTGTTATATTCGATGAAAATTTGTTTTCATCTTGATACAGAAGGTTTTCTCTAGTTTTGGTTTCTTTCATTCAGAAAAATTTTAGTGGATGTTTCTGGATTTGGAATTTGATGTGGGTTGAGTTCGTAGCACAATATGCTCGTGTAATTGTTACAGCATATTTTGAAAGCTGTCAAAAATTTGTTTGTGTGTGCTACTAGTTTTTTAAACCAAATAGCATTTTTTGTGAACATTTGTTGCCTTTCGTTTCATCCTTGAACTTAATCTTCTGTTTTTTTTTTTTTTTGTTTAAACTAACAAATTGGTTGTTGTTTTGAGCTTCAAAACAGAAAAATTCTGCTAAGAATTGTTCTCACTAAATCGTTGCAGAAGATGAAGGCTCTAGAAATTGTTTCTAGAAAATTTTTTAAAAATCATCGACTCTTCTAGACTACAGCTGGCACCAGTTCTGGCTCCTAACCGGCGCCGCTGTTCCGCGACATCCAGAAATCATTTCTGGAAAATTTTTTTAAAACCCGACTACAGCCGATACCGCCTCTGGCCTCTAACCGGCGCCGGTTCTGTCCTATTTTGAGACATTCCAGCAATTAATAAATTTTCTAAAATAGAATTTTGAAAGAAAAAAATCTCATTTGATGAGAGGTGGTAAAATAAAATTTTCTCTACCAGAGACGGGACCCAAAAGCTTTTTCTCAAAACTAGTTTTGAGACGAACATTTTTATTGTTCAAAATAATGATTGTGAAAATTTAAAATTAATGTATTCTTCTAAAATATTGATTTTAGAATTTGTTTTACTTTTCCAAAATAGTGATTTTGGAATAATAAACATTATATGTTTATTTTGTTTAACCATAATTAATGGCATGGTGGATGGTTATGGACTAAAACCAATTATATCTGTTCATGCATTTTACAGTTTTGGTTTTTATGAAATAGGGCCTGTGTGTCTTATCTTCTCTAGAATTCTTGTGTAATTCTATTCTCATCTAACTCCCCTCGAATGTAACTCGAGGTTTTCCTTCTTTAGGAAATTATGTAATTAGTTTACATAGGTTAGATAGGTGTAGAATTATTTTATTTTGGAGATAGCAACCAAAACAAGGCGAGTAGGTAAGGCCTTCTACTTAAATCATGCATGAACACATAGGGTTAACTATATTAATTTCTTTTATGGCTCAAAGGAATTAATTTAGGGTAAAGTCCATAACCATACCACATAATCGCTTTATTACCATGATTATCAGTTATGTGATTTATTGATTTTTATGCATGTCATTTGTTAAAATCACTAAAAGGAACATATCCCACTATTAATATTAAACCTAATTCCATTCGTTAATATATTAAGAACGAGAGTCCTTTTTCGAGGCCGTGTTGTTGGGCGAACCCAAGCTTACTCGACATCGGGCATGTTCAAGCTATGAAATTAAATTCCTGATTAATGGGTTAGGTTTAACTAAATTCTTTATCCCAGTTGGGCAAACTCAAGCATAAAGAAATTTAGAGGAAAAGTTGGGGTAGCCTAAAAGGCTTTAAGATTAAAAGCTGTTAATCACCCAATGATCCGATAATTACATACAATGTAATTGGTATATGATACCTACTAATGAACTCAAGGGTGGCTTGTTGGGCAAACCCATGATTATTCTTGAGGAATTTGGATACCAGTCCACTAGGAAAGCTTCTAATGGGCTTTCCCAAATTAGTAGTAAGGGCTTTTGGTTGAGTAAAATAGTGGAGTAAAAATGCGTTTAATTAAAGACCTAATTATTTGCATTTGATGTATATATATATAGTAGCTAATCCTCTCTATCTCTACATCTAGGTCACTTGCATCATGTCTACAAACCTAAACTTACGTAGCATCTTGGAGACCAACAAGTTAACCGAATCAAATACCTCGATTGGTATAGAAATTTGAGAATCGTTCTCAAATTGAAAAAGTTGCTCTACGTGCTAGATGCGCCTATTCCTCCACCACTAGCTCAAGATGCTCATGTTGATGATCATGCTGTCCACAAAAATCACAAGGAGGATAGTGATACAACATCGTATATTATGCTGGCATCCATAACTCCCGAGCTGCAAAAACAGCACGAGCATGTGGATGCCCAATTGATTATAGATCTTCGAGAGTTGTTTGACGCTCAAGCCAAAATTGAGAGATACAAGATCTCATAGCAACTATTCCGTTGCAAAATGATAGAGGGTTCTTCTGTGGCCACTCATAGGTTGAAGATGCTGGGCTTAATAGAGTAGCTTGGATCCATCGGGTTCATGATGGAACATGACTTAAGTATTGACTTAATTCTACAGTCTTTACTGATATGACCTTGTGTGGGCTTTTTCTTGGTATTATGAATGGTTTAGTTGGTTATGTGTTCAGCTCAACCAAATGGGACCAAAACCGAGATTCTTCTAGAGACAAATAGGAGAAAATGAATAACAACCTACTTTCTATCAAACCCTTGAAGAACTAAGCTTCAAAGACCTTCAAGAAAAGTAAAAAGTTCTACTATAATCTCGCGCCAATATCCTTGAAGTAACTAAGGCAAACAAGAACAAATAGAATAGAGAAAATAGGCACCCAAATATTGGAATTCAATCAAACCTTAGAAGAACAAAGCAACAAAGACCCATTTAAAGAAACCACATTGGATTATCCAAAAGATTTTATAGACTCATTCATAAGGAGGACTAACCTTTAAGTATGGTCTTGAACAAGATGAACAGGGAGGTTAGGGCCTCTCAAGATTCTCTCTTAAATTTGAATTAAAGTGTGTGAATTATGTTGTCAAATCACTAAAGATTCTATTTATACTACCCTAACCCTAGCTAATTAATCCCTGAGGTTCTAGTACAGTTTAGGGTTGTAATAAGTCTTTACAAACACTTAAAATTGGAGAAAGCTAGAGAAAACATCAATAACGCGGGACAGCCGTCGGTTGCCCAGCATGGAGCCGACGCCGGTTTGGACACTACAGTCGATGCCAGTTTTGATCTATCTCGGGCGGTCGAATTCCAGAATAAAGCTATTGTTAGGCAGATTGAAGCCGGCACCAGTTTAGCTGCTTGGTGCTGGCGCCGGCTGTCCGCTGGGAGACCTCTCTTGGTCAAGTTTCATCCGCCTTTGTTGCCGGCTTGAGTTCTTGTTGGGGTCCTTCTTCGATAGTCATTAAAATGAACTCTTGGCTAGCTTCCTTAACGTTCCAACCCTTTGTCCCTTTTCATTGTATATGATAAATGTAACCACCCTTTATCCCTTTTTGATACCCAACAAAAAAGTATAATTCTGATCTTGGTTCCAATTTGTCTCCCTTGACCAGTACATAAGTTGGACAACCCCATATCCTGAGATGATTCAAACTTGGCTTACGCTTAGCCCGCATCTTATAGGAAGTCCAAGGTACTGACTTGGAAGGCACCAAGTTCAAAATATATATTGCTGTTTCCAGGGCATATCCCCAAAAAGACACTGGAAGAGTAGTATGAGATATCATACTTCAAACCATTTCTATCAGTGTCCTGTTCCTTCTTTCAGCTACTCTGTTCTGCTGGGGCGTTCCCGGTGCAGAGAGCTAGGATACTATCCTATGATGTACCATGTAGTCCTTGAATTCACCAAGGAAGTACTCTCCACCATGATCTGATCGTAAGGTCTTGATCAATTTACCTGTCTGACGCTCCACTTCAGCCTTAAACTCTTTAAACTTGTCAAAAGAGTCAGACTTGCGTCTCATCAAGTAAACGTAACCAAACCTTGTACAATCATCTGTGAAAGTGATGAAGTACTCAAAACCTCCTCTAGCTGGTGTAGACAGGGGACCATACATATCAGTGTGAACAAGACTCAATACCTCCTTGGCTCTATCTCCCTTAGGGGCAAATGACCTTTTGGTCATTTTTCCCATAAGGCAGGACTCACATTGAGGCCAATTTTCCAATCTCAATGAGCCCAAGGTGTGAAACCCTAGTCAAAACCAACCTTAGAGTAAGGGGGTTGGGATGTATATCATATTTCATTGCATGTTTAAATATATTTTTATATGATTTTATGTGCATTGAATTTTATGTTTAATAGTTTGGAGGGCTTGATTATGATTATTGAGTGAGAAGGGCAAAATAGTAATTTTTTCCTGAGGAGAAAATAGGGAGATAGCTTGAGGATTGAATAGGATAATATTTTTTGAGAGAAAATAAGAATAAGAGTTGTTGTGATTTAGTGGTTAGGGCCTTAGAATTAATTCTTGAGGTCTTGGGTTTAAATTCCATCTTGGGAGCTTTAGAATGATTAAATTTTATTTTTGCTTGGGAAGTGGAATTTTTGGCCTTATGTGCTTTGGAATAGGGTAGAGATGTTGTCCTAAGAGAGACATTCTTTTGCTCTACACGAAATTCCTAAGGGGAATTCATTTCCTCTTGATCCTTAATTTTTCCTATTTCTTAATCCATTAGGATGTTCAACTTGTTCAAGCCAATTTTATTCTAGAAGAGTTCTAGCAATATGCTGTGGCTTTGAAGGTTCAAAATGTCTTAGTGAAAGACATCTTATGGACCGAAACCATGGAAGAGATGGGGAAGGATTTCAAGTGAATTAATTTCCTTAGTGAACTTTCTAAAACTTCACTTTAGCTAGGTTCATTTTCTTTCATGTATTAAACTGAAAATTTTCCAACTTCTTGTGCTTTCAAGGTGTCAAAATTCTTAGCCATTATTCCCTCTCAAATGCTGCCAGAAAATGGCCCTTTTGATCAGTTTGAAACCTGAATATTTCTGGCCATTTCGAATTGCACAAAAGCTGTGCAAAACCAGAAAAATTCCTGGGCAAATTCACAGCTTTGGAGGTCCGAAACCAAGCTATTTTCTTTCAATTTTTGTTCAGAATATTAGCCACATTTTTCCTCCATAAAGAAGTCTGGAAACCAGCCTTGAAAGACCTTTAAAATATCCTTCAAACTCCTTGCAACCTGGCTGGAAAATGGCAGCCGAAACTGCCTAGAAAAATTCCAGCAATAGCAAAAATCATGTGCAGTAATTTTCCAGCTTTGTTTACTAATTCAGCCCCGGCCGAAACTCCATCTTCCTTATGCACAAACCACTCTTAAATAGCCATGATCAGAGCTCCATTGTCTTCCCCAAGCTCCTGCACAAAATTCAGACATGGCTGTCCAAAAATCTCTCCAACAAATCTCTGCAATCATGCCTTGATTTGGATACCAAAATTCCAGCCAGCATAATTTAGAAACCTTCCATAAAATATCCCTCAAGCAACTAGACCTTTCCTTCACCATTATACTCCTTATTTTTGGGCACCCGTAGCTTCCTTCAACCAGCTTTCATCTAGCAGAAACACTGCACAAAAATTCGGCCATGGCAGCTTCCCAAAAGCTCTCCAACAATTAAAGATATTATTGTAATATTTAGTTTCCAAATTTGTTTCCCAAAAATATTCTTCAAGGATTTCAACAACTAGCCTTTCCTTTTCCCTTCCAAACTAGAATATCATATACCAAACCCTACAAACAATTTGGCCAGCCCTAAACCTACAGAAATTTGGCCAGCCTTGAACAAAACCTATCTACTCTCTTTAACCTTCAAGAACACATAGCACACCAAAAACACCTACTCCTTCCTTCTGTCTAATACCTCTCCAAATCACTCCAAACTTCTTCTAAAAACTCCTGATTTCATCTATTCACTGTTGTGAGTCCATCCACACCATTTTTAACATCAAACTTCCAAATCCAACTTGCTCTTTTGGATAAAAAATACCAGAAGTTTTGTGAAGGCTCAAGAACACCTTCAAGGTAGGGTTGTTCTAAAAACTTCATCTTCTCTAATCTTGATCTCTAATGAATATATATATGAATAAACATGCTAATAGTCTCTCTCTCTCAGCCGAACCTCTCCCTCTCTCTTGGCCGAATGGCTTCTTCTCCATGGCCATACTTTCTCCATCTTCCTTGGATGGATCTAGTCATCTAGGAGTTGAGATTCATTCGAAACTCCTTCAAGGTTTTCATCAATCAAGTAAGTCTTTTTAAATTCTAGGTTCATGTATCTAGGATGATGTTGATAGAAGATGAATTATGAATGGGGTTTGAGTATATATTGTTGTGATGAGTTGAGAGTGAAGCATGTATATATGTATGAATAGGATGGAGATGGGATTTATGCATGAAGGAATTGTCTTGGTTGATTGTATGATATTTTGAGGTTTAATGCATGTCTCCATGATCAAGTATGCTAGAGATTATGTCATCTATGATGAATAGGAATTATATTCTTGTGTGATTATTAAAGCCATGATTATATTTATGCTAGTAAAGGTTAGATCATGCCTTATTAAATTTAGATATATGCTTATATGCATGATTAGGATGAGTTGATGAATTGAAGGATTGTATATGTTTATGATTATGGTTAGCCATAGAAATATAATCATGACCTAGTTGTCCCTAAGCTAATTTTTATTAATAAAATATTTCATAATATGATTTTGTTAGTAATTTTGAAAAAATCCTAGGAGGGGTAGATTTGGATTATTATATATAATAAGGATATTTTAGTCAAATAAATAATAGCTTTTGCTAGAAAAATAATATATATATATATTATATAAAATAATGAAATCAACTAAAGCCTTTTATGGAAATAATCATAATTAGTAAAATATTTATTACTAAAAATTTAATTATTATCTTTTAATCAAAACCCATTAAAAATTTATTTATTATTTTCAAGCAAGACTCATTAAATTTATTTTCAACTAATTTTAGTTATCAATTATTTTCTAACAACTAAATTATTATTTCATCTAATACCACCTAAGAGTCTTCATCAAATAAACTCTAAATTTTTCTTAGCAAGATTTAAACCATCAACTTATTAATACTTATTTCCCAAAACCTTAATTATTTTAAATATCAAATTAGGCTTAGCATATAAACCTATTTATTTATTGTTTGGCCTTAAAGCTTGGGACACTAGGATCATGGTAGTAGTGAGTTGAGTTGTTTTAAATTGAGAAAGTGGATTTTGGTTTGAGTTTGATTGTGGTTTGTATTTGCCCATGCGGGGTTAGGTCAGCTGTTGTAGACTTTATATTGTGAGTAAGAATCAGGTAAGCTTCTGCATAAAACCTGATTGATGTAAAATGTTTATTATGGCAAGCCAAATGTAGAGTGCATGGACACTCATTTCTGTAAGGCAATTGAGGATTGACTCATTTCTTATTTCAGTCAATCAAATTATTTGAAAATCCATAACCAGATTTACTCAAGCTCAAAACTCTTTCCAAAACTAATTTTGACAAAGATTTTGGAGACCCTTAATTGCCATTTTCATATGGAACTATAGTTTGTTCATTTTCCCAAGTGGGTTACGTTACGTTGAGTACTCAATAAGGGTGGACTGTTAGGACTAGTCTTTCAAGGGTTAGGGTGAGTCTCTAGTAGGTGGCCACCTCTGAGGGGTGAGTCCTTCCCGGATAAGATGTCAGTCCAGTAGGTCGTGCCGGTCCGAGCTAACAGTTGTTTATTTTTCAGTCAAGTGACTGTGTTTTGCCGGAATGGACACCCGGTTGTTGTTTGGGTATAGAGAAGGAGGAGTATCTTGTCCGGCAGGCCGATCACCAACCTTTTGTCAGTTTGCATAAAGTGTGGTATTTTGACTGGTTATGGGGTCCAACGTGTGGTAACCCATGATCGTTTTTTTGAGTGGTTAATTTTATTGATTATGTATGGTTGAAGAAGCCAAAGCACCATTCTTGCTTTTGACTAATGTTTATTGCTTGCTAGTGTTTCTCTTATAAAGGTTTTATACCTTGCATTCACGAACTATTTCCACTGGACACTCAAAGCACACACGGACTTACTGAGATTTCTGTCTTATCACCTTTTTACCATGATTTCAAGTCGACCCTGCTGAGGGGATGAGTAGCTAGTGTTATCTGCCTTGGAAGAGAATGTTGTCATTTATTTTTATGTGTTGCTTTGGGGAGTTGAGAGTGGATAATTTTACTTATGGATTTGTTTTGGGAATTCATGGATTTATTCTTGGGATGTAAAAAATTTTAAGTTAAAGTATTATTTTTATTCTGCTATTTTATTTGTGTGACCAAGTTATAAATACTCCTTGTCCTTTGGATGTGGTGACATCCCCGGCCCTAGCGGGCCTAGGTAGCGGGGTGTTACACAAGGGCCCATCTTGAATCAACCTCTGAATCCTGGTTGAGTTGATATGCCCCAACCTTAGATGCCAAAGATAAGAGTCATTGACATTGGTTTTTCTCTTCCTTGTTAAAGGTTCAGATTGAGCGTTATCTAATTGATTGTTATTAGGGTTTAAGAAAAATTGATTCCCATACATTTGCCCAGTACATAAAATTTCTCCATCTCTACTGATAGAAATACCGGAATGAAAAGATATAGAATATCCTTGATTTATTAGTTTTGCAACCGAAATCAAATTCTGTTTAAATCTAGGTACATATAAAATATCTTTCAAAACTACTATTCTATTACAATCAAATACAAGATCCAACTCTCCCACTGCAAGGGCCCAAACTTGTGCTCCATTTCCCACACGTAGTCCTTGTTCGCCCTTCTGGAGTCTTCTAATCTTTCTAAATCCCTGCAAGGAGTTACAGATGTGATTAGTAGCTCCTGAATCAACAATCCAAGTGAAAGTTGATCCAACTATTGATATAGACTCTAGATAGAAAATATTACCTGTGGGGTTTTTCTTGGCTTGAAGATCTGGACACTTATTTTTCCAGTGTTCCTTCAGTCCACACTTGAAGCACTTGCCCTTAGGTTTATCTTTGGGCTGGGTTTTGGGCTCGACCACTGTGTTTCCCTTATTCTTCGTGAATTTTCTGGGTTTGGGCCCAATTCTAGAAGATGAAGCCTTAGCAATCATTGCCTTTGATTGTGGCTTCATGACCTTCTTTGCCATTTGGAGCTCCTTCATCAACTCAGTCAAACCCATGTTCAACTTGTTCATGCTATAGTTCAACTTGAACTGAGTAAAGGAACCCGGTAGAGATTCGAGAGCCATGTCCACTTAGCTCTCGGGGTCAATGACAGCCCCTAAGATTTCTGCCTCCTAAAAAACAATAATCATCTTGAGCATATGCTCTCTGACTGATGCTCCATCAGCTATCTTAGTGTTTATGATGGTTCGAAGCGCCTCCTGCCTTGCAGGCCAACTCTTATCTGTGAACATCGTGGCTAATGATTGGGTTATGTCATATGCAGTGGTCATGTGCTCATGTTTGGATTGGAGTACATTAGACATGGAGGCCAACATGTAACAATGAGCCATCTCATCGGCCTTCTTCCATGCCTTCTTATCCTCACACTCCTCAGCAGTGGAACCCTCCCTGATAACAGGGCAGGTTTCATACAGGACATACTTATACTTCTCGGCTGTGAGTATTATGTCTAGGTTCCTTTTTCAGTCCATATAGTTTGGTCCTATTAACTTATTCTCTCGGAGAATAACGATCAATGGACTAAAAGAACCTCCTACCATTTTTGAAAAATCAAAAAAAAAAAGAAAAGAAAAGAAAAAGATTTAGTTTGTGAAAACAAAACAAATATGTGCACTTTATCCTTATTATCAAAATTGATAATAATCAATTTAGCTCTTAGGAAAACTGACATAGCTTTTTGGGAAGATTAACAGTTTTCTAAGCTAAGTGTGTTAACCACCACAAATTAATTTTCCTTCTAGGTAATGATCTAGAAGATAACTCCATCGAGGGGATGGTCATTTCCTCTCATTTCCTATAGACATACCTCGCACTATGACCTCCAACGAGGGGCTAGCCAATCATAGTACGTGCATCGAGTTATTAATTACATCCTTGCATTAGATCTAGATCCTTATGATATCCCCATCCTATATGGGTTCACTCCCAAGGTGACGCGAGGGGACCTACGATCTCTAATGAGGATCGTGATGGAAGTCGTGGGGCCGTTGGAACCCCTCTCCCACTTAGTCTTTTAAAACAAGGGTTTTCTAAAAAATATCTTTTTAAAAATTTCCATTAAGTTTTCCCTTAACTCAAAAATAAAATGTCTAAGTCCATAAAAATCTCTATATGAAGACTTATATCCTTTGAGAATTTTTCCTATAGACTAATTTTATTTAAGTTAAAAACTTAATGATTTTAAAAATTTTCCAATTAAAACTTTCTAGAGACTTTGGTCTCAAGTTTATTTAACAAAACAAATTTTCTTATGCCAAATTAAAACAAAATGGCTTTCTATTTTGACCTTACAAAAATATCTAAATCTAATATATTTTCTATGTCAAGGATTAAACCTTTGAGAAAATATCTAAGGATTAATTTTTGTTCAAGCTAAAATAACCATTTAATTTGTAGAAAAATGTTTTCCTTATAAAAAACATTCCCAAAGACTTTGGTCTTTGAGAAAACGTGCACATAGGTACCAAAAATAAATAGCATGCTAGAAAATAGTAGACGTTTTCATGCTCTTCTATTTTTAAACCTAAGTGCCCAGATAATAGAATTAAACACATTAATTAATGGTCTTGTTTAATTCTAAAATTCCTTACTAATATTTTTCATGCAAAAATATTCTTTGAATATTAACTATTGCAAAATATTAACTTCGTCTGGTATGGACCCCAAAACCAAAAGAAATTGTAAGAAAAATTACAAGGAAAAATTAAAAAAAAAATTTCTTGGTCCACTGCACCCACCGCACTAGATTATGCACCTATCTGCACTATGGTCCCCTACACCCGTTGCACAGAACAAGGACCCACCAGAAACCAGCTCGTAGATCGGCCTTCCAGAGCCAAGCCGGCGCCGGTTCCAACACTCCAAACCGGTGCCAGTTCCGTTCTGGATTTCGGATCTTGCAGCTTTTTTTTGCGAATTTCTCCTATTTTTCTGCACAGCTTCTGGTATCCATGGCTCTTCGATTCCAATCCAAATACAATGAAATAAACCAAAACCAACAATAGCCTATACCCATAAACACTAGGTTACATGATTTGCTAAGAAAAACAGTAAATTATAGATTCCTATACTTCCACTCGCGAGGTTTAACAGAGAATCTATCCATACCATAAACAGCGAAGGATCACAATTTTAATCACACATATATGTCCAGTTTTATTCATATAGATGCATGTTCCCTAAATTTTCACAAAACCTTCATGCTCTGATACCAACTGAAGGCATAGGGAAGCGGGAAAACATAGGGCATGCAGTGGAAGCAAACATAAAAAAAAAACTAGAAAAACAAGAACAGGGATTCTAGGGCAGGGCCGACACCAGCTCTGGCAGCCTAGCCGGCGCCGGTTGTACCTTGTCCCAATCCCAAGGTTTTAAAAATTTCACCTCTCCTTCTGGTTCTCAAAGGCGGCTGGACTGGAACGTGCGCAACTGGGGTAGGTGTGCTGGTGGAAGCCTCTGGTGCGATTCCTGCAAGTCTCATACTTCGCCTTTGCATATGTGTGAACGCCTAACTCTCATTCTTCCAGTATATAGCCTGCCTAACTACCGTTTGGTGAACAACTAACAGGCTAGGGAATTCTTCTGGAGAGAGAGATAGAGAGAGAGAGAGAAAGAGACGCCAAGCTATTCCACAGAGAGGAAGCCATCTCTCTTGTGCGTTTGATTTACCAACAATGTTGTTTCCAATTCTCCTGTTTAACCTAAATAAAACCCTAAGTTAAACTGGACTGGGCCATTGGACTTAATTAATTATTCTAGTTAGAAACAACTTAATGACCCAACAAATAATTACTTTTTTCAGCTCAAATAAATCAGTCCAATTAAATAAGCCTAAATCAGTTTAGTCCCTCAATTAATATTAAACCTAATTCCTTTCGTTAATATATTAAGAACGAGAGTCCTTTTTCGAGACCAGGTTGTTGGGCGAACCCAAGCCTACTCGACATCGGGCATGTTCAAGCTATGGAATTAAATTCCTGATTAATGGGTTGGGTTTAACTAAATTCTTTATCCCAATTGGGCAAACTCAAACATAAAGAAATTTAGAGGAAAAGTTGTGGTAGCCTAAAAGGCTTTAAGTTTAAAATTTGTTAATCACCCAATGATCTAGTAATTACATACGATGTAATTGGTATAGGATACCTACTAATGAACTCAAGGGTGGCATGTTGGGCAAACCCAAAGTTATTCTTGAGGAATTTGGATACTGGCCCACTAGGAAAGCTTCCAACGAGCTTTCTCGAATCAGTAGTAGGGGCTATTTTTTTGAGTAAAATAGTGGAGTAAAAATACATTTAATTAAAGACCTAATTATTGCATTTCATGTGCATATACAGTAGGTAATCCTCTCTATCTCTATATCTAGGTCACTTGCATCATGTCTACAAACCTAAACTTACGTAGCATCTTAGAGACCAACAAGTTAACTGAATCAAACTACCTCGATTGGTATAGAAATTTGAGGATCGTTCTCAAATCGGAAAAGTTGCTCTACGTGCTAGATGCTCCTATTCCTCCGCCACTAGCTTAAGATGCTTAAGTATTGACTTAATTCTATAGTCTTTACTGATATGACCTTATGTGCGCTTTTTCTTGGTGTTGTGAGTGGTTTAGTTGGTTATTTGTTCAGCTCAACCAAATGGGACCAAAACAGAGATTCTTCTAGAGACATAAAGAGAAAATGAAATAACAACCTACCCTCTATCAAACTCTTGAGGAACTAAGCTTCAAAGACCCTTAAGAAAAGTAGAAAGTTCTACTATAATCTCACCCCAATATCCTTGAAGCAACTAAGGCAAACAAGAACAAATAGAATAGAGAAAATAGGCACATAAATAATGGAGTTCAAACAAACCTTAGAATAACAAAGCAACTAAGTCACATTCAATGAAACCACATTGGATTATCCAAAAGATTTTATAAACTTATTCATAAAGAGGACTAACCCTTAAGTATGGTCTTGAACAAGATGAACAAGGAGGCTAGGGCCTCTCAAGATTTTCTCTCAAATTTGAATTAAAATGTGTGAATTGTGTTGTCAAATCACTAAAGGTTCTATTTATACTACCATAACCCTAGCTAAGTAATCCTTGAGGTTCTATTATAGTTTAGGGTCTTAATAAGGCTTTGCAAACACTTAAAATTGGAGAAAGCCAGAGAAAATATAAAAAACGCGAGGCAGCCGTCAGTTGCCCAAGATAGAGCCGGCGCCGGTTTGGACACTACAGCCAGTGCCAGTTTCGATCTGTCTTGAGCGGTTGGATGCTAGAATTAATCCATTGTTGGGTAGATTGAAACCAGTGCCAGTTTGGCTGCTTGGGGCCGGCGCCGGCTGTCCGCTGGGAGGCCTCCCTTGGTCAAGTTTCGTTCGCCTTTGTTATTGGCTTGAGTTCTTGTTGGAGTCCTTTTTGGATAGTCATCAAAGTGAACTCTTGGCTAGCTTCCTCAACCTTCCAACCCTTTGTCCCTGTTCAAACTAAATCTAAAGGAGTTAAAGGATTAAAACCGTATACAATTTGAAAAGGAAAATAAGAAGCGGTAGAGTGAAAAGCTCTGTTGTAAACAAACTTAAGGTGTGGCAAGCATTCCTCCCAATTATTCAAGTTCTTCTTGATTATGGTCCGTAAAAATTGGGTAAGTGTTCGGCTGACCACCTCCTTTGGGAAAACAACTTCAAATTCTTCAGGAACAGCTGCAATTTCATTAGGCAAAGACAATGAAAAATCATTAGTAGAAACATAAAAACCTTTGCATAAAAGAAGAATAATCGATTCCTTAGCTTCTATAGCCTCTATGACCTTACTTTCTTTTGCAAAGAAATTCACTGTTCTTTTAACTCTCCTCTCTTGTCCTTGCTTACTCCTATCCTTGATTGTCAAAGGTACTTATTTGTCCATCCTTTCTCTCAACTCTTTTTCTTTCCTCCTTTATTCTTTCCTCTCAATTTCTTATTTTTGCTTGACATCTTGCGCTTTCTTTTTCTTTTCTTTCTTATTCATGATTCTTTGATCTTTGTTTACCTCATTAGGGGCCATAGGGGTGAGGGAAAACTTAGTTCTCTCATTGAGTAGGGAATAAGTATTCTTCCTCCCATCATGCTTAACATGCCTATCGTATTGCCAAGGCCTCTATAGGAGCAAGTGACTTGCTTGCATGGGGACCACATCACATAGCACATCATCCTTATACTTTCCCATCTCAAAAGACACCAAAACTTATTTGTTTACTCTCATTTCCCTGCTATCGTTCAACCATTGCAATTTGTAGGGCTTGGGGTGTTTAATCCAACTCATGTCCAATTCTTCAACTAAGTTTGCACTAATCACGTTAGTGTAACTCCCACTATCCATAATGACACTACAAGGGGTCTTGTTGATTAGACACCTAGTGTAGAAAATGTTCTCTCTTTGTTGGTGATTTTGGCCTTCAATGGCTTGTGAATTCAATGCCTTTCTTGTGACTCCCACCAAAGAGTATTCTTGTCCAACAATTTCCCCTTCATCACTTTCCTCATCCATTTTTCCCTCTTGGTCTCCTTGGTACCTTTCTCCCTCTTCTTCTTCGTCGGTAGAAACCTCACTATAGGGATTGGTATACATCGTTCACTTACTTGGACACTAATGGGAAGTATGTCCGTATCCAAGGTACTTAAAACACTTTATATCCCTATTCCTCTGTATCCTCTCCATGGTTTTTCCCTTGTCCTTGTTCCATCATTCCCTAGGTTTCCAATCCTCTCTAGGTTTGTAGAAGTCCCTTTGGAAGGGCTTAGGGGCTTCATCGTTCTCAATTGGCACCTTGCTAGTAGTGTTGGGGTTTGGAAGTGGTGGTCTAGTAAATGCCCTCCTCTTTAATTGCCTCTCAATCTTTATAGTGGCATATACCATATCCTCCAATCGATTATAGGGATGTAATTTTACTAAATTGGCAATTTCCCTATTTAATCCTCCCAAGAACCTTGCTCTTTTTGCTCTAGGATCCTCATTGATTTGAGCTTTCATCAACATTACTTCCATTTCTTTATGGTAATCTTCCACACTCTTGTTCCCATATTTGAGTGATTGGAGCCTTTGATAAAGATCATTGTAGTAATGGTGTGGTATAAACCTTGCCCTCATCATATCTTTCAACAAATTCCAACTAGCCACAGTTTTCACTCCCATTTGTCTCTTTTGTGCACTAACTTACTCCCACCAAACTAACGCATACTCTGAAAATCCTAAAATAGCCAACTTCACTTTTGACCTCTCACTATAGGTATGACTTTCTAGAAATATCTCCATCTTGCTTTCCCACTCGAAATATGCTTTGGGGTCACTCTTGCCATAGAATGTGGGCACTTTCAATTTGATGTGGTTCAGCTCCGTTTCCACAACATTTCCTTCTCTCCTACCTCCTCTATTGCCCCATCCTTTATTGTGTACCACAAAGGCTTCAACTTGTTCCCCCTCATACCATTCATCAACTCCCTCAAACTAACTTTCTAACCCCCTTAGGTTGTTCCTACCATTCCTTCCTTGGCCTCTACCTCGTCCTTGTATCACCCCGCTACCTAGGCCTGCCAGGGCCGGGGATGTCGCCCCGTCCAAAGGATAAGGGGTCTTTATAACTAGGTCACACAAATAAAATAGTGGAATAAAATAATACTTTAACTAAAAAAAAAAATTTGTTACATCCCAAAATACTCCAAGAATAAATCCATGAATTCCCAAAACCAAACCATAAATAAAATTATCCACTCTCGACTCCCCAAAGCAATACATAGAAATAAACGATAACAATCTCTTCCCAGGCAGATTACACAAGTTACTCATCCCCACAGTAGGATCGACTTGAAATCACGGTAAAAAGGTGATGAGATAGAAATCTCAATAAGTCTGTGTGTGCTTTGGGTGTTTAATGAAAACAGTTCAAGGATGCAAAGTGCGAAATCTTTATAAGTGAAATATTGGCAGGCAATAACCATTAGTCAAAAGCAAGAGTGGCGTTTTAGCCATTCCAGCCATACATGATCAACAAAATCAACCACTCATAAGGAAGGATTATGGGTTACCACACGTTGGGCCCCACAACCGAATGGTCAGTATGCCACACTTTGTGCATACTGCCGGTCAGAATGCCACACTTTGTGCAGACTGACAAAAGTAGGTGATCGACCTATTGGGCAAGATACTCCTCCTTCTCTATACCCAAACAATAACCGGGTGTCCAATCCGGAAAAACACAGTCACTTGACTGAAAAGAACACTGCTAGTTCGGACCGGCACGACCCACTAGACTGATGTCCTATCCGGGAAGGACTCACCCTTCAGAGCTGGCCACCTACTGAGAGACTTACCCTAACCCCTCAAGGACTAGTCCTAGTAGTCCACCCTTATTGAGTACTCAACGATGTTTCCCACTTGGGATAAAATGAACAAAACATTGTTCCACATGAAAATGGCATTTTGAGGGTTTCCAAAGTCCTTGTAAAAATCAGCTTTAGAAAGAGTTTGAGTTTGGCAAATCTGCTCATTGATTTTTAAATAATTCAAATGTTTGAAATAAGAGAGAGTTCAACCCTCAATTGCCTTTACATAAATGACTGTCCATACACTCTACATTTGGCTTGCCATAAGAAAACATTTCATATCAATCAGGTTTTATGCAGGAGCTTACCTGACTCTTGCTCACAAATAAAAGGTCTTCAACAGCTGACCTAACCCCACATGGGCAAATACAAAACACAATCAATTTCAAGCCACAATCCACTTCCTCAATTTTAAAACAACTCAACTTACTACTATCATGATCCTAGTGTCATAAGCTTTAAGGCCACTCAATAAATAAATAGGTTTATAGGCTAAGGATAATTTGATATTTAAAATAATTAATGTTTTGGGAAATAGATACTAATAAGTTAAAAGTTTAAACTTGCAAAGAAAAATATAGAGTTTATTTGTTAATGATTTATTAATAATTTAGTTGTTAGAAAATAATTGATAACTAAAGTTAGTTGAAAATGAATTTTAATGAATCTTGCTTGAAAAATAATAAATGAGTTTTAATAGGTTTTGATTAAAAGATGATAATTAAATTTATAGGAATAAATATTTTACTAGTCATGATTATTTCCATAAAAGGCTTTAGTGGATTTCATTATTTTATAAAGTATCTATATTTTTTTATTTTTCTATTAAAACTATTATTTATTTGACTAAATTTTCCTTTATATAAATATAATATTCCAAATCCACCATTCCTAGGGTTTTTTGAAATCACTAGCAAAGTTATATTACTAAATATTTTATTCATGAAATAAAAATTTCCTTAGGGACAACTAGATCATGATCATAATTCCAAGGTTACTCACAATCATGAACATATACAACTATTCAACTCATCAATTCATCCAAATCATGCATAGAAGTATAGATCTCAATTTATCAAGACATGATCTAACCTCTACTAGCATAGATATGGCCATGGCTTCAATAACCCAACATGAATATAAGTCCTAATCACCAATGGTGACATAATCTCTAGCATACTTCATCACAAATACTACCTATGACATGGAAACATGCATCAAACCCAAAATCATCATTCAATCAAACAATATAATCCTTCCATGCATAAATCCCATCTCATTCACAATCATTCATATATTCATGCTTCAATCTCTACAATGTATACTCAAATCCTATCGCAATCCACATACTATCAACATCATCCTAGAGACATGAATCTAGAATTTAAAAGAAAGATTGAAGGGACTAACTTGGTTGAGGGATGCCTTGAAGGAGTTTAGAATGGATCTCAACTCCTAGATGCCTAAAATTGTCCAAGGAAGGTGGAGGGAGCATGGCCATGGAGGAAGAAGCCATCCGGCCAAGAGAGGGAGTTTCGGCCATGAGAGAGAGAGAGAGAGAGAGAGAGAGAGAGAGAGAGAGAGAGAGAGAGAGAGATAGAGAGAGACCATTAGCATGTCTATTCACATATTTTCTCACTAGAGATCAAGATTGGAGAAGATGAAGTTTTTAGAACAAACCTACCTTGAAGGTGTTCTTGAACCTTCACAGAATTTTCTGGTTTTGATCCGAAGTAGCGAGTTGATTTGTGGAGTTTGATGTTAAAAATGGTGTTGATGGACTCACGACAGTGTGTAGGTCAAATCTGGAGATTTTAGAGAAGGTTTGAAGTGGTTTGGAGGGGTATTAGGTGAAAGGAAGAAGTAGGTGTTCTTGGTTTAGTGTCTGTGTTCTTGAAGGTTGAAGGAATTTGTGAGATTGTAGTTTGCAGCTGCCAAAATTCTGTGAGAACTAGTGCTGGCTAAATTTCTGTAGGGTTTTGGAAGATGATTCTCTGATTTGGAAGGGAAAAGGAAAGGTTAGTTGTTAAAATCCTTGAAGAATATTTTTAGAAAGTAAATTTGGAAACTAAATATCCTAGAATATCTTGATTGTTGGAGAGCTTTGGAAGTCTGCCATGGCTGACTGCTTTGAGCAGAATTTTGTTGGGATTAATGCTAGCTTAAGGAAGCTTATGGTGGCTGAAAATAGGAAGCATAATGGTGAAGAAGAAGTCTGGTTATTTGTGGGATACATTATGGAAAGTTGCTAAACTATGGTGGCTGGAAATTTGTTAATCAATCAAGCATAATTGCAGGGATTTGTTGGAGAGATTTTCGGGTAGCCATATCTGAATTTCGTGCAGAAGCTTAAGGGGAATAATGCAGCTCAGTTACTGGAGGTTTAAGGAAGGTTTATGCAGAGCAATGATGGTGTTTCGGCTGGAGGAAGATTAGGAAACAAAGCTGGACAAAATCCTGCACAGCATTTTTCGCAAGCTGGAATTTTCCCTGGGCAGTTTTCGGCTGCCATTTTCCAGCCCGTTTGCAAGGAGTTTGAAGGGGAATTCCAGGGTCTTTCAATGCTGGTTTCTAGCCTTCTTCATGGAGGAAAAACATGGCTAAGGTGCTGAACAAATTCTGGAATTAAACAGCTTGGTTTTGGACTCTCAAAGCTGCGATTTGTACAGGACTTTTTCCTGGCTTTGCTCCAGCTTTGAGCAGTCCGAAAATGGCTAAAGAATTCAGGTTGCAAGCTGATCCAAAAGACCATTTTTCTGGCAGCATTTGGGAGGGAATGTTAGCTAAGAATCTCGATACCTTGATGGCACAATCAGCTGGAGAATTTTCAGTTCATTCCAAGAAGGAAGATGAACTAGCTAGAGTGAATTTTTCAGCAAGCTCACTAGAGGAATTTTTCCTCTTGGAATCTCCCACAACTCTTCCACATCTTCAGGCCATAAGAAGTCCTTTACTAAGACATTTTGATCCTCCAAGACCCCAGCACTTCACTGAAATTTCCGGAAAGAAAATGGCTAGAACAATTTGCTCAACCTCTTGAGTTGGGAAGTAAGGAAAAATCGAAGATCAAGGAAAAATGAATTCCTCTTAGGAAATTCGAGTAGAACAAATGAGTAGGATTTGAAGACTCCTATCATGCCTCCCATAGGACAACATCTCTATCCTACTCCAAACACCACTAAGGCCGAAATTATTACTTCCCCAAGCAAAAATAAAATCAAATAAAAATATATTTAATCATGCAGTAAAGTTTGTTATGCATTCCAACCCCCTTACTCTAAGGTTGGTTTTGACTGGGGTTTCACATCCTCCCCTCCTTAGAAGAATTTCGTCTCGAAATTCAAGCATACCTCTATATCAACTTGGGGTACTTTTGCTTAACCCAATCTTCCAACTCCCATGTGGCATCCCACGTGCCATGGTGCTCCCACTGAATCTTTACCATTTGTATCTACTTATTTTGGAGAGTTTTAACACTGCGGTCCAATATCCGCACAGGTTTCTCCACGTAGCTCAGGTCTGGTTGCTACACCAACGGTTCATCATTCAATACATGACTGGGATCCGCATTATACTTCTTCAATTGTGACACATGAAACACATCATGGATACCCGTCAACCCATCCAGCAGGTCCAATCGGTAAGCTACCGGTCCAATTCTTTCCTTAATCAGAAACGGCCCCAAATATCTCGGATTCAACTTTTCGCCCTTCGGATGCTTCAAAATGCCTTTATTTGGTGTTAGCTTCAGAAATACGCGGTCCCCGACTTGAAATTCTAATTCTCTTCGTCGGTTGTCCGCATAGCTCTTCTGCCGGCTCTAAGCCGCCTTTAACCTTACCCGAATTAGTATCACTTTATCTAACATTTCTTGGACACAGACCTCTCCGGTTTTGCCCACATGACCATCTTCAGACCAGCTCTAATACAACGGTACTTGGCACTTGCACCCATACAAAGCCTCATACGGTGCCATCCCAATTGAGGCTTGGTAGCTGTTATTATATGACAGCTCAGCATATGGTACACACTCGATCCACTTATCTCCGAAATCCAAGAAACATGCTCTCAACATATCCTCTAATATTTGGATCACCTTTTCTGACTGCCCATCGGTTTGCGGATGCGCCGTCGTACTGAATTTCAGATTCGACCCCATTGCTTCCTAAAACTTTCCCCAAAAACGAGACGTAAACCTCGGATCTCGGTCTGACACTATACTTGAAGGCACTCCATGAAGTCGGACAATCTCTCGAACATAAGTCTGAGCTAGCTTCTCTATCGAGTCCCTCACATTCACCGGTATGAAATGGGCCGACTTAGTTAGTTGATCTACCACCACCCATATAGCGTCCTTTTAAGTCCTTGACATGGGGAGTCCGGTGACGAAATCCATAGTCACCTCCTCCCACTTCCATTCTGGTACAGGCAATGGCTGCAATAGTCCCGCTGACTTCTTATGCTCCGCTTTAACTTTTTGGCAGGTAAGACAGGTCAAAACATACTTGACCACATCTCGTTTCAGTCCGGGCCACCAATAGGCTCTCTTCAAATCCTGATACATCTTGACTTCCCCCGGATGAATGGCGTACTTGCTCTTGTGCGTCTCCTCCAAAATTCTGTCCTTCAATTGCTGCTCTCCGGGCACACACAATCGATCTCTGAAATGGAAGACTCCCACCTCATCTTGACGGAATTCACTGCCTGGCCGCTTAAGCTCCTTGTCCTTGAAAAGTTGAATCTCGACGTTACTTTGCTGAGCTTCCACGATTTCCTTCCTCAAATCTGGCGCTAATCTCAAATTGCTGATGATAATTCTTTGACCTTGCACTTCCACCCTTCTGTCCAACACATCCTGAACTGCTTGCATCTCCTGCACCTTTAATTTGGCCATTCCAACTTTTCTACTCAAGGCGTCTGCCACAACGTTGGTCTTCCCGGGATGGTAGTTGATCGGGCAACGGTATTCCTTCAAGAACTCCATCCACCTTCGCTGCCTCAAGTTCAGATCCTTTTAAGTGAAGATATAGTTCAGACTCTTACAGTCGGTGAACACCTCGTATTCGGCTCTATACAAGTAGTGTCGCCATTTATTTAGGGCGAACACTATAGCTGCCAGCTTAGATCATGAGTGGGGTAGTTCACCTCATGAGGTCGTAACTTCCGAGACGCATAAGCAATCACTTTTTTGCCTTGCATCAACACCGCTCCCAGTCCCTCTTTCGAAGCGTCGATGTACAGCGCGTAAGGTTTATCTTCCTCCAGTAAACTCAATACCGGTGCTGTCATCAGTCTCTCCTTCAATTCTTGGAAACTTTTCTCACATTTTTCGTTCCATACAAACGGAACATCCTTTCTCAACAAACGGGTCATTGGCGATGCGAGCGTCGAAAATCCCTTGATAAACCTTCGGTAATATTCAGCCAATCCCAAAAAACTTCGGATCTCGGTAATATTCTTCGGCTGCTTCCAGTCTGATACCGTTTCAACCTTTGCCGGATCTACCTTGATTCTCTCATTGGTCACCACATGGCCAAGGAATGCCACACTATCTAGCCAGAATTCGCACTTGCTGAACTTAGCGTATAGCTTGTGCTCCCGCAATTTCTCCAATACGAGCTTCAGATGCTCCGCATGCTCTTCTGGACTCTTAAAGTAAATTAAAATGTCGTCGATGAAGACTACCACGAACTTGTCCAGATAAGGTCGGAATACTGGTGCACCAGGTCCATGAATACTGCTGGAGCATTAGTCACCCCGAACGGCATCACTACGAACTCGTAGTGTCCATATCTGGTGTTAAAGGTTGTCTTGGGAATATCATCTTCTCTTATCTGCACCTGGTAGTACCCTTGCCTCAGATCCAACTTAGAGTAGCAACTGGATCCTTGCAACTGGTCGAATATCTTGTCAATCAACGGTAAGGGATACTTGTTCTTGACCGTTAAATTGTTCAACCCTCGGTAGTCGATGCATAGCCTCAGAGTGCCGTCCTTCTTCTTCACAAATAGCCCATGCGCTCCCCAAGGCGACGTGCTAGGTCTGATATAACCTTGACTCACTAACTCCTCCAACTGCTCCTTCAACTTTTTCAACTCTGCCGGTGCCATCCGGTACGGTGTCCGCGATACTGGTTCCGCTCCTGGAACTAAGTCGATGGTGAGTTCCACTTCTCGGCTAGGAGGTAGAGAATCAAGTTCTGCCGGAAACACATCGGGGAAATCCCTTACTACTTCAGTGTCCTCCAGGGTGCACTGGTCCTTCGGCTTGTTTATCACGTAAGCCAGGTACCCTTGACACCCTTGCTTCAATAATTTCCAGGCTTTAGCCCTCGTAATCAAGTACTTACATTCTCTCACCCTCTTGCCATTAAATTCCAATACATCACGACCCGGTCTGATGAACTGGACTGTCTTATTTCTACAGTCTACCCTAGCCCCATGTTTGGCTAACCAGTCCATCCCCAAAATCAAGTTATAATCCTCAAGGTCTAACACTATCAAATCTCCCTCCAAACTTTCTTTCCCCACATTAACTTTACACTCCTTTACATACCGATCCGCTTGCACCATTTTCCCCAGAGGTGTGCTCACCTCTAAAATAAAAGGTAGCTCCATTCCATCCCAACCTAAATGACATGCACACAACTTATTTATATAGGAATGAGTAGAGCCAGGATCAATCAAAGCATTAACAGAATGTCCTTGAATAGTGAACGTGCCTTCTACCACCGCTGCATCGGCCCCAACTTCCTCTCTGTTGAGAGCGAATACCTTGGCCATCACTTGCGGCTTCAGTGCTCCACTCCCGGATACTCCCGCGGGGTTGGCTCGGTTGGGCCCCGGGTTCTGAGCAAGGTTTTTTTTGCCGACGCGGTGTAATTTGGGGCAGGCATTCCTCAGGTGGTTCGGGTCGCCACAGTGATAGCATTTCTTCTCACCACCCTTAAACCAATAATTTCTCTCGGTGTGGCCTTTCCTTTCACACTGCCTGCATGATGGGAGATTCGGGGCAGGTCCACTTGGTGCTGTCCGGGCTTGCTTTCCCCGGTTCTGCCAATGATGATTGGCGGGGCGCTTGTGGAGTTGCGGTCTCAGAAATTGTCCTTGTGGCTGTCTCGGTGGCTGAAAGGGTTTTATTGCCATCCGGCTGCGGTCCTCATTCTTCGTTCGAGTGGCTGCGTCCACAACCCCCGAATAAGTGATCGGTGGAGCAGGTGCCAATGCTCTCCTCAGCTCTGGTCTCAGCCCCTTAACGAACTGCCTTGTCCTATTCTGCTCGGTACAATTGAGTGAATCGCACCGTATATTGAGCAACTGACATGTTCTCCAGCCTCAAATTTTGGAATTCGTCCTCTCGCTTTTCCACAATCCACTGTGGAATGTATTCAGCCCTGAAGGCTTCAATGAAGTTGGACCACGTCCATTCCTACTCGTCCGCCTCCCAATCGTCTTAGACCCGCTGCCACCATGCCCGAGCTGGTCCTCTCAATCGGAAAGCTGCAAACTTAACCATCCGCTCCTCAGTGTACTGGAGCGTCGTGAATATGTCCTCTTTCAACCCACTACTCTACCTTCTGATCTTGTTCTGCTTCGCCTAGCAAGACGGGTGGCTGAAACTTCACGAACCTCTCTAAGGCCTCATCCTCACCCTGAGGGTTCTGTCGCTCGGTCATTGACTGCAAAATCTCAGCCATCTTACTGAACGCCTGGCCCATAGACACATCAACTGGAACTTTAGACCTCGATTCCATACTCTGACTGTTCCCTTCACCCCGGTTGGGTGCTTGCATATAGGCTGCTCCCACTTCTGGTGCCACCTGATCAGTTTCTGGTACCCTTCCACTTGCTGAGGTTGCACAACGCTTGGGTGCCATTCTAAACCACACCCGAGATGATAAGTGCATGCACTTAAAGGTCAAATCATTTTAGTTGTACTTGCATGCATTGTCAAATAGATGTAAATAGAAAACGGATGTAAATTTAGCTAAGGAATAAATTCTCTTTCAAAAATGGACTTGCATAGATTCGAAATTTTAATAGAAAATAGAATTAAGATCCTTAACAATAAAATTTCTTGAAAAAAAAAATAGTAAACAAATAAATATCCAAATCAAAGGAACTCCTAGTCCCCTAATCCTCATCAGAACTGTAACACCCCACTACCTAGGCCCATTAGGGCCGGGGATGTCGCCCCGTCCAGAGGACAAGGGGTCTTTATAACTAGGTTACATGAAAATAAAATAAAATAAAGACTTTAAAACTAAACTTATTACAACCCAAAAGATAAGTACTGGAACAAATCCAAATAAACTGTTTGCAATAATCTCTCAAAACATCACATAAAGTAAATAACATGAGTCTTCAAAGCGTAGGCAACATCTAGCTAATGACCTCCACAGTAGGATCTTCCTGAAAACATGGTATAAAAGGTGGTGAGATAAAAATCTCAGTAAGCCCGTGTGTGCTTTGAGTGTTTCAGGTAAAATAACTCATGTATGCAAGTTGTAAAAGTTTCATAAGAAAAAGGTGCTGGCAAGCAATAAATAAGTGTTGAAAATAAAGAGTGGCGTTTCATTTTTCAAACTATACATGTGCACAATAAATACAACCACTCAAATGGGTAGCCATGGGTTACCACACGTTGCGCCCCAAGACTAAATAATAGTCAGAATGCCACACTTTGTGCAAGCTGACAAAAGGTAGGTGTACAGCCTACCGGGTGAGATACTCCTCCATCTCTATACCCAAACTTACCGGTTGTCCACTCCGGAACACACAGTCCACATGACTGAAATTTGCTAGTTCGGACCGGTATGACCTACCGGACTAGCATCCTATCCATGAAGGACTCACCCCTCAGAGGTGGCCACCTACTGAGGGACTTACCTTAACCCTTCAAAGACTAGTCCTGGTGGTCTACCCTTATTGAGTATTCAACGTTGATTGTTCCACTTGGGAGAAAATTGATCATAATCCGCTTCATTTGGAAATAGCAATTAAGGGTTTCTAAAAGTCTTGTCAAAGTTGGATTTTAGAAAAAGTTTAGCATTTTGTGTAAAACTGCTTGTTTAACTTTCAAATGATTTGCTTGACTGAAATAGAAAGGAAAACACAGTCCTTAATTGCCTTCACAAATCAAATGTCCATATACATCATATTTGGCTTGCCACAATAACTCTTTGGTCTTCACAAAACTCCATGCATGAGCTTACCTGATTCTTTGCTTGCTCAACTCAACCGTTTCCCAAGGCTGACCTAACCCCACCTGGGGTAAACACAAAACATAAGGTTACATTCGAGCTATACCTGCCTTATATAAATAATTTCTTAGCTCAACTAGTTACAACCATGACTAGCCATGACCCTAATGTCCTAAGCTTTAAGACTAGGTGACAAAGAATTTTACAAAATAAGTTTTAGTTGATAAGTTAAAATAACGTGGGGTTCTAAAATAATTGCTAACAAATCATAGACCCAATTAATCATTCTGGAGTGTTATTTTTACTAAATAAACTAAGGTTTGAATATTATGTCCTAAATAGTACTAATAAATGGTGGTTTGAAAATAGCTTTATTATAAATAAATATTTAATTACAAATAACCTTCAATTAATTTTTAAATAGATAATAAATAATTAGTAATAAATAAAAATAATAATGAATGAATTATTTTAAATTTTAATTAATAAATAACAAATAGATTTTAATATAAATAATATTTTATTTATTGTAAAGGATTTATTACTATATATATTATTTTTAATAAAAGATCCCATTTACTTGAAAAAGAAAATATTAATATTTTAATTAATAAACCACCCCAAATTTCCCTAGAGTTTCGAATTTTATAGAGAAAAATATAGTAGTATTTTATTCAAGGTAATAAAATTTGTTAATAAAAATAATCTAGCCTTAACAAGAAAATATTTTTTCTCCATGATTTTCCTATTGCTAGAAAGGATTCATGATCACATTCTCCATCATCAACAATATATTAATCCATTCATGAACATACACTTGAATTATCGCATACCATCACATGGCCAAAATCCTACTAAGCGTAATCATCAATCATGGTTTCCATGGAGAATAAGAACATAAAAGCCTAATCACCTTTGGTGTCATAATATCTAATCATGCTTCGAACCTCCATAAAATTCATTAAGCATGAAGCACATACATTGATGTGAAAGGAAAACACATACATCCTAGTCATATACAACAATCATCATGTCATAACTCCATCCCCTTAATCCACATGCATATACTCAATCCCTTATCCATATTTCATTCTTCCTATCAATATCTAAGAGACACAAATACTGAATTAAAAGAAGGATTAAAGGAAAAATACTTGATTTGATGAACACTTAGATGAAGAATTAAGAAGGTCCACGCGATTGAGAGCCTTGAATGATCCAATGGAAAAACGGCCATGGTTGATGGTTGATCAACCATTTCGGTTGGAAGAGAGAGAGAGAGAGAGAGAGAGAGAGAGAGAGAGAGAGAGAGAGAGAGAGAGCATTATAACAGTACAATCGAATGGAAGAAGATGAACAAGAAGGTTGTTCTTGCCTTACCTTGTTGATGTTCTTGAGACCTTCAAAGAAAAGTTAATTTTGATCTGCTCAAAAATTCTTGTTTGCGAGGTTTTGTGTTATAAATACCAGAAATGAGGTTTAGAGATTAAAGGGAAGTGATTTGGAGTATTTAAGAGTGATTGGAGGTGTTTAGAGTAGGGTTAGACTTGAAGAAGGTTAGTGTGTGTTCTTGGTGTTCTAGGTGGAAATGGAGAGAATTTGGAAGAAGTGCTGCACGAATTTTGGTAGAAGGCTGGCCGAATGGTATGGAATGAATGAGGGTTTCGGTTTTCAGCAAGAAGGAGAGAGGATGATCAGATTTTTTTGAAATTTAAATGGAGGAAATGGTGGAGATGTTTAAGGTAAGAGGTTAGCTATGGTGTTTTGATCAAGAGAGGTTTCTATGTCTTTCAATGGTGCCGGCTGAACAAGGGGTTTTTGCTGGAATGATTAAAGGTTAATGTTGCTCAAGGCTGGCCGAAATTCAGTCTTAAATGGCAGAGGAAATTCTGGTTTATTAGCCTAATACAAGAGTGACTTTAATGGAGTAAAATGCTAAAATTATTTGAAGTTCAAAAAGAGTTTGAATGGAGTGATCTTAGGAGTGTTTTGTGGTGTGGCTATGGAGTCCTTATGGTCAAGGTGAGTGTGGGGTTAATGGTGTTCAGTCTATAGCTGAGCAAGGTTCAATTTTACAGAGGTTGAAGGTGATTTTTGGCCTAGGCTAGAAGGGAGCAAAGCTAGAAAAAAAATCTGGTTTCATGGTTGTTCTTAGTTTCGAAGATTGCAGATTTTTTTGTGCAGAATTTCTGCACTCACTTGGCTCAATTTTCAGAGGTTCTTCTGGGGTATTTGAGGGTCTTCCAAGGATGGGTTTTCAGCCTTATTTCTGGACAAATACAGGGAAGTTTTGCTGGCTTGAAGATGAGCTAAAAACAGCTTCATTTCCTTGATAGGAAGTGGCGAAATGCCCAGAATTTTTCCTGGTATGGTGCTGTTTTGTGCAGTCCGAAAATTGCACAGATTTTCCAGCTTTCAAGCCACATAAAATGACCATTTTCTTGGCAGAAAATGAGTTGTTTTACTGGCTGAATTTTCGAAGAGAAGGTCTGCAAAATATCTGGAAAATTTCCAGATTCTTCCTTCACTAAGCTATGGACAACATGAAGGTGGAGTTGAAGGTTCTCTCATGGTGATTGATTTTTTCTTTGAAACCCTTCCTATTTCTCCTCCTACTTTTAGCCAACTTCCCAACCACCAAAGCTGATTTTTGAATCTCATGGTGGAGGAGTTATCACAGAATTTTTTTTGGAATTTAAAAGAAATGATTTAATGGTTTTGAATTATAAAGATGTTAGGTCAAGCTAGTGGTAATAAAAAGGACAAGAATTCCCCTAGAATTCTTTTTAGGACATGAGGATAAGATTAGGACATTCTCTTCATGTCTCCCCTAAGACAACATTCCTATTTCCATGAAATGCAAGAAAACAAAAATTTAAACTTAGCTAAGATAATCATGATAAAACTTAAATGATGGGATTCGAACTCATGACCTTAGAGATTAATTCCAAAGCTCTAACCACTTAACCACAACAATTCTTGTTCTTATTTTCTCACCCACATATTCTTCTTATTTAATTCTCAAGCTATCTTCCTAATTTAACCTCAAGCAAAATTACCATTTTACCCCTCCTACTCGATAAGCATAACTAAGCATTTTAACCTATAATTCACAACTCTAAAGCACATAAAATCATTCAAAAACATATATATTCATGCCAAATAATATGATATGCATTCCCGACCCCCCTTACTCTAGGGTTGGCTTTAGGTGGGGTTTCACAAGAACCCTCATCATCAGCTTTATATAACCAACCCCCGGTGTTCTTAGAAAAATATACCCCAACCCCGCTAGTAAATCCCTCCATTGGCTCCTTCCCAGGGCGCCTAGAACTCTCCTCGGGCTCAACTCGGCCGAAGAAAGGAAGGAAAGAAGGCCTAGGCGGAGACTCATAGTCTATCTCCCCCGAGTTATCGCTATCTGCTGCTAAGTCCACCTCGGGATTAGAAGGGTGGGGTTCAGGTTCCACTGTCATCACCTCATCCTCACTATCCGTGCTTATGTTAATCACCAAAATTGGGGGTGGCTCAATGATCTGGACCTCATCATCACTGTTATCCTCCATAGGGTTAATCTCATCATCACTGTTATCCTCCATAGGGATAACTGGAAGAGGGGCAGGATGGGGAATTGGAAGGTCCTCCGGGTCTAGAAAGAGAGGCGGGTGCCACTGCTGCCCTTTCCTCGCTATCCTAAGCAGTCTAACCATCCTACAGCATCAACAAGATAGGTTAGATAAAGATTTAAATTTAAATCAATAGAATATATATCATCAATATTTGCCTATAACCTAGTCTCTGATACCACTTGTAACACCCCGCTACCTAGGCCCGCCAGGGCCGGGGATGTCACCCCGTCCAAAGGACAAGGGGTCTTTATAACTAGGTCACACAAATAAAATAGTGGAATAAAATAATACTTTAACTAAAAAAATAATTTGTTACATCCCAAAATACTCCAAGAATAAATCCATGAATTCCCAAAACAAAACCATAAATAAAATTATCCGCTCTCAACTCCCCAAAGCAATACATATAAATAAACGATAACAATCTCTTCCCAGGTAGATTACACTAGTTACTCATCCCCACAGTAGGATAGACTTGAAATCATGGTAAAAAGGTGATGACATAGAAATCTCAGTAAGTCCGTGTGTGCTTTGGGTGTTTAATGAAAACAGTTCATGGATGCAAAGTGCGAAATCTTTATAAGTGAAATATTGGCAGGCAATAAACATTAGTCAAAAGCAAGAGTGGCGTTTTAGCTATTCCAGCCATACGTGATCAACAAAATCAACCACTCATAAGGAAGGATTATGGGTTACCACACGTTGGGCCCCACAACCGGATGGTCAGTATGCCACACTTTGTGCAGACTGACAAAAGCAGGTGATCGACCTACTGGGCAAGATACTCCTCCTTCTCTATACCCATAAAATAACCGGGTGTCCAATTCGGTAAAACACAGTCACTTGACTGAAAAGAACACTGCTAGTTCAGACCGGCACGACCCACTAGACTGATGTCCTATCTGGGAAAGACTCACCCCTCAGAGGTGGCCACCTACTGAGAGACTTACCCTAACCCCTCAAGGTCTAGTCCTAGTTGTCCACCCTTATTGAGTACTCAACGACGTTTCCCACTTGGGATAAAATGAACAAAACATTGTTCCATATGAAAATGGCATTTTGAGGGTTTCCAAAGTCCTTGTAAAAATCTTCTTTAGAAAGAGTTTGAGTTTGGCAAATCTGCTCATTGATTTTTAAATAATTCAAATGTTTGAAATAAGAGAGAGTTCAACCCCTCAATTGCCTTTACATAAATGACTGTCCATACACTCTACATTTGGCTTGCTATAAGAAAACATTTCACATCAATCAGGTTTTATGCAGGAGCTTACCTGACTCTTGCTCACAAATAAAAGGTCTCCAACAGCTGACCTAACCCCACATGGGCAAATACAAAACACAATCAATTTCAAGCCACAATCCACTTCCTCAATTTTAAAACAACTCAACTTACTACTATCATGATCCTAGTGTCCCAAGCTTTAAGACCACTAAATAAATAAATAGGTTTATAGGTTAAGGATAATTTGATATTTAAAATAATTAATGTTTTGGGAAATAGATACTAATAAGTTAAAGGTTTAAACTTGCTAAGAAAAATATAGAGTTTCTTTGTTAATGATTTATTAATAATTTAGTTGTTAGAAAATAATTGATAACTAAAGTTAGTTGAAAATGAATTTTAATGAATCTTTCTTGAAAAATAATAAATGAGTTTTAATAGGTTTTGATTAAAAGATGATAATTAAATTTATAGGAATAAGCATTTTACTAGTCATGATTATTTCCATAAAAGGCTTTAGTGGATTTCATTATTTTATAAAGTATCTATATATTTTTTTTATTTTTCTATTAAAACTATTATTTATTTGACTAAATTTTCCTTTATATAAATATAATATTCCAAATCCACCCTTCCTAGGGTTTTTCGAAATCACTAGCAAATTTATATTACTAAATATTTTATTCATGAAATAAAAATTTCCTTAGGGACAACTAGATCATGATCATAATTCCAAGGTTACTCACAATCATGAACATATACAACTATTCAACTCATCAATTCATCCAAGTCATGCATAGAAGTATAGATCTCAATTTATCAAGACATGATCTAACCTCTACTAGCATAGATATGGCCATGGCTTCAATAACCCAACATGAATATAAGTCCTAATCACCAATGGTGACATAATCTCTAGCATACTTCATCACAAATACTACCTATGACATGGAAACATGCATCAAACCCCAAATCATCATTCAATCAAACAATATAATCCTTCCATGCATAAATCCCATCTCCTTCACAATCATACATATATTCATGCTTCAATCTCTACAATGTATACTCAAATCCTATCACAATCCACACACTATCAACATTATCCTAGAGACATGAATCTAGAATTTAAAAGAAAGATTGAAGGGACTTACTTGGTTGAGGGATGCCTTGAAGGAGTTTAGAATGGATCTCAACTCCTAGATACCTAAAATCATCCAAGGAAGGTGGAGGGAGTATGGCCATGGAGGAAGAAGCCATCCGGCCAAAAGAGGGAGTTTCGGCCATGAGAGAGAGAGAGAGAGAGAGAGAGAGAGAGAGACAGATAGACAGACCATTAGCATGTCTATTCACATATATTCTCACTAGAGATCAAGATTGGAGAAGATGAAGTTTTTAGAACAAACCTACATTGAAGGTGTTCTTGAACCTTCACAGAATTTTCTGGTTTTGATCTGAAGTAGCGCGTTGATTTGGGGAGTTTGATGTTAAAAATGGTGTTGACGGACTCACAGCAGTGAGTAGGTCAAATCTAGAGATTTTAGAGAAAGTTTTAAGTGGTTTGGAGGGGTATTAGGTGAAAGGAAGAAGTAGGTGTTCTTGTTGTAGTGTCTGTGTTCTTGAAGGTTGAAGGAATTTGTGAGACTGTAGTTTGCAGCTGCCAAAATTCTGTGAGAACTAGGGCTGGCCGAATTTCTGTAGGGTTTAGGAAGAAGATTCTCTGATTTGGAAGGGAAAAGGAAAGGTTAGTTGTTAAAATCCTTGAAGAATATTTTTAGAAAGTAAATTTGGAAACTAAATATCCTAGAATATCTTGATTGTTGGAGAGCTTTGGAAGTCTGCCATGGCTAACTGCTTTGAGCAGAATTTTGGTGGGTTTAATGCTGGCTTAAGGAAGCTTATGGTGGCCGAAAATAGGGAGCATAACGGTGAAGAAGAAGTCTGGTTATTTGTGGGATACATTATGGAAAGTTGCTAAACTATGGTGGCTGGAAATTTGGTAATCAATCAAGCATAATTGCAGGTATTTGTTGGAGAGATTTTCGGGCAGCCATGTCTGAATTCGTGCAGAAGCTTGAGGGAAATAATGGAGCTCCGTTACTGGAGGTTTAAGGAAGGTTTATGCAGAGCAATGATGGTGTTTCGGCTGGAGGAAGATTAGGAAACAAAGCTGGACAAAATCCTGCACAGCATTTCTCGCAAGCTGGAATTTTCCCTGGGCAGTTTTCGGCTGACATTTTCCAGCTCGTTTGCAAGGAGTTTGAAGGGGAATTCTAGGGGTTTTCAAGACTGGTTTCTAGCCTTCTTCATGGAGGAAAAACATGGCTAAGGTGCTGAACAAATTATGGAAGTAAACAGCTTGGTTTTGGACTCTCAAAGCTGCGATTTGTACAGGAATTTTTCCTGGCTTTGCTCCAGCTTTGAGCAGTCCGAAAATGGTTAAAGAATTCAGGTTGCAAGCTAATCCAAAAGACCATTTTTTTGGCAGCATTTGGGAGGGAATGTTAGCTAAGAATCTCGATACCTTGATGGCACAATCAGCTGGAGAATTTTCATTTCATTCCAAGAAGGAAGATGAACTAGCTAGAGTGAATTTTTCAGCAAGCTTACTAGAGGAATTTTTCCTCTTGGAATCTCCCCCAACTCTTCCACATTTTCAGGCCATAAGAAGTTCTTTACTAAGACATTTTGATCCTACAAGACCCCAGCACTTCACTGAAATTTCAGGAAAGAAAATAACTAGAACAATTTGCTCAACCTCATGAGTTGAGAACTAAGGAAAAATCAAAGATCAAGGAAAAATGAATTCCTCTTAGGAAATTCAAGTAGAACAAATGAGTAGGATTTGAAGACTCTTATCATGCCTCCTATAGGACAACATCTCTACCTTACTCCAAACACCACTAAGGCCGAAATTATTACTTCCCCAAGCAAAAATAAAATTTAACAAGCTAAAGCTCCTATGATGGAATTTGAACCCAAGACCTCAAGAATTAATTCCAAAGCTCTAACCACTACACCACAACAACTCTTGTTGTTTTTTTCACTAGCAACTTATTTCCTATTCAATCCTCAAGCTATCTCTCTATTTTCACCTCAGGCAAAAATTACCATTTTGCCCTTCTCACTCACTATTTTCCAACAAGCCTCCGAGACATTAAAACTCAAATCCAAGACACATAAAATCAAATAAAAATATATTTAATCATGGAGTAAAGTATGTTATGCATTCCAACCCCCTTACTTTAAGGTTGGTTTTGACTGGTGTTTCACAGTCCTCCTCTCATACCATGTCTTCCCTTTCTCATTGGAGCTTGTTGGAATCCCTCGATTGAGTGCTTATCCCACTCTTCCCCTTGTTGGGCATTTAACGGAGTAGTATGGGCATCACCATCCCTCATCCTTGGGCTAGGTACTTCAAATCGTTCTTGGCCTCTCCTTTGTGCAATGGTAGAAGATTGTCCAAGATGATTTATCAACTCCCTTGTCATGTTTTGGAACTCACTTTACATAGTCCTCATCATAGCTTGCAAGTCTTCATGCAAACCCCTAGCATCAATTTGTTCTTCTTGAGGTCTACTAGGGCCACTTAGGTTAGGCCTAGAGATCACTTGATTATGGGCATGGTGATGGAATATTTACTTACTTGTACCTGCAAAACAAAAGAGATTAGGAAGAAAACAATTCCTTACTTCGCTTCCTTGCGTGTTGGTTCTCAAGGATTGGTCACTCTACGCTCGTATTTTCTCTCTTAGGCTCTTTTAGTAATAGGCTCACCCTCTTGCCTTTTTCTCAATACTCAAGCCTACTTGTTCAATCCCAATTCTCCCAAATGGCTAAAGTTTTAGTCCAACTTAGTGAATCACACAAATCAAAAGAATTTTCCAATTAGGAGGTCCTAGGGGAATTTCAACAAACACTTGTTAGGCACCTCAAGCAAACAAGTTTTTAATCAAGAATTTCAAGAAACGTGGACTTAATAAACACAAGAACAAACACTATACGCACAAAGAAATAATTCTAAGTAAGAAACACAAAATATTTAGCAAGAATAAGAAATAAGAACAACTAGAACTAGGATTATGAAGAACAAGATGATCATAAGTGTGCACTAGTAAAGTTGAGTTCAATGAGCATGAAATTCAATAATAGAGTGATATACTAAGTTACAATATCCCAAGGAATCAAAATTAAGAATCAAAGTTTCCAACTATAGCCAAAAACATTCTCATGGAACATTTATCAAACACATTGGCTGTAATCTCGTCACTTAAGAACAACAAACATTTTCACTCATATTCAAGCCAAATTTTACCACAAACACAGGAAAATTTTGTTCCCAATGATTATATTAACATCAATGAGCAATTTCCCAACAGAAATATTAAGATATAACAAAGATTTCATGACCTTTTTGGAGCATGTTTTTGAGTTACGGGATTTTCTCTATTTTCTTTTTCTTCAACTTTGTAGGGCTCATTTTCTTGCTTCAAGCTTTGATTAGAATCAAGCTTTTCCTTGATCTGATGCCAAACTCTTTAATATGACCTTGTGTGGGCTTTTTCTTGGTGTTGTGAGTGGTTTAGTTGGTTATGTGTTCAGCTCAACCAAATGGGACCAAGACAGAGATTCTTCTAGAGACAAAAAGGAGAAAATGAATAACATCCTACCCTCTATCAAACCCTTGAAGAACTAAGCTTCAAAGACCCTCAAGAAAAGTAGAAAGTTTTACTATAATCTCACCCCAATATCCTTGAAGCAACTAAGGCAAACAAAACAAATAGAATAGAGAAAATAGGTACCCAAATAATGGAATTCAAACAAACCTTAGAAGAACAAAGCAACTAAGACCCATTCAAAGAAACTACATTGGATTATTCCAAAAGATTTTATAGACTCATTCATAAGGAGGACTAACCCTTAAGAATGGTCTTGAACAAGAAGAACAAGGAGGCTAGGGCCTTTCAAGATTCTCTCTCAAATTTGAATTAAAGTGTGTGAATTGTGTTATCAAATCACTAAAGGTTCTATTTATAATACCCTAACCCTAACTAAGTAATCCCTACAGTTCTATTATAGTTTAGGGTCTTAATAAGTCATTACAAACACTTAAAATTAGAGAAAGCCAAAGAAAACATAAAAAAAATGGGGCAGCCGACCAGGATTGAGCCGGCGTCGGTTTAGACACTACAGCTGGCACCGATTTTGATCTATCTCAGGTGGTTGAATGCCAGAATAAAGCCGTTGTAGGGTAGATTGAAGCCGGTGCCGGTTTGGCTACTTGGGGCCGGCGTCGGCTGTTCGCTGGGAGGCCTCTCTTGGTTAAGTTTCGTCCGCCTTTGTTGCCGGCTTGAGTTCTTGTTGGGGTCCTTCTTGGATAGTCATCAAAATGAACTCTTGGCTAGCTTCCTCAACCTTCCAACCCTCTTCCATTCTCAAGCATAGTTTGATGAGCAATTGAAATCCTCTTGAAGCTTCTTGGACCTAGATCTTGTCATCGGTCCTTATCCTTGCATGGTCACGCCTCTCCCTCTTTGATCTTGACCTCTATGATGAAGCAGAGTCTCATCAGTTACCTAATAGTTTCTCACAATTTGTGATTAACTATCAGATGAACAAGATTGAGTCCACCATTCCTGAGTTGATCAATCTTCTCAAAACTGGTGGAGTCCTCCATGAAGAAGGATTCCAATGCGGTTTTAATGGTAGAATCCTCTTCTTCTAAGAAGAAAGTTCAAAAGAAGAAGAAGCCTCCCTTGAAGCTCAAAGGTAGTGTGAAGAAGAAGGACGCTGCTACCAAGGGCCCATGCTGTCATTGTGGCAAGATGGGCCACTAGAGGCGCAACTGCAAGGCCTACTTGGAGACTATTAAGGACAAGAAGTAGAAGGAGAAGCTTGCAAGCACTTCTATTTCTACTCCAGGTATTTTTATAATTGAGATAAATACTGCATTTAGAAATGAGATATGGGCATTAGATATTAGATGTGGATCTCATTTGTGCAATAACTTGCAGGGACTAAAGGGCAGTAGAAGACTAGAGAAAGACGACATGGATTTACGTACTACAAATGGGGCAAAGGTTGCTACACTTGTTGTAGGGACATATGAGCTGAACCTGCCTTCGGGATTAGTTCTAGAATTACAAAACTATTATTATGTACCAATTCTATTGAAAAACAGTATCTCAGTTGTGTGTTTAGACTTAAATGGATTTCATTTGATTTTTAAGAATAAATGTTGTTCTTTTTCATTGAATGATATTCATTATGGTTCAGCAACTCTAGTTATAGTTTATATGTTCTAGACTTGGATAATCCAATTCTCAATATAAATAATAAGAAACTTAAAATAGATAATTCTAACACCTTTTACATATGGCATTGTCGTTTGGGCCATGAAGACAAAAATCTTATTTTTAAGTTACACAAGCTTGGTGACTTAGGGTCATTTTATTATGAATCGTATGGCACATGTGAGTCTTGTTTACTAGGTAAAATGGCTAAAATTCCTTTTTCAGGAAAAGCAGATTGGGCTAAGGAGTTATTAGAACTCATACATTCTGATGTATATGGCCCAATGTCAATACAAGCAAAAGGAGGTTATAATTATTTCATAACCTTTATCGATGATTTCTCACGATACAGGCATTTGTATTTAGTGAAATACAAATATGAGGCCTTTGATAAGTTCAAAGACTTCAAGAATGAAATAAAGAAATAACTTGGCAAAAGTATTAAGACTCTAAGATCTGATCGAGAAGGAGAATACTTGAGCTAAGAGTTTTTGAGTTATCTTACAGATAATGGGATATTATCTCAATAGACTCTACCACATACACCTTAACATAACGGTGTATCTGAGAAAATGAATCAAACCCTTTTTAGACATGGTACGGACCATGATGGCTTCTGCAGACCTACCAAAATCATTTTGGGGGTATGCACTAGAGACTTATATTTATATACTAAACAGGGTTCCGACAAAATGGGTTGATTCTACACCATTTGAGATATTCTTTGGTAAGAAACCAGAGTTATCTCACTTGCGAGTATAGGGTTGTCCTGCCTTTGTCAAAAGGCCACAGTCAAACAAACTTGATAGTAAGTTTGACAAGTGTTTGTTTGTGGGATATCTGAAAGAATCTTTCGGATATTACTTCTACCTACCCTCTAAAAACAAAGTGCTTGTTTCAAAGCATGTCGTCTTCTTAAAGAAGGAGCACATGCTCAAAAGTGGCAGTGGGAGTAAAATTGAACTTAGTGAAGTTCATGAAGATCAAACAAGCGAGGATCAACTGTCTGATCTCACATCTATTGAGAGAATAGATGAACCTTCTACTACACAAGGACCTCGTAGGTCTAGTAGGATATGTGTGGCACCTAAGAGATATAGATTTCTCATTAGTGACCACAATGACATATTGCTCATAAATAAAGATGAGCCTACTACCTACAAGGATGTTCTGAACAGTTCAGAATCTGGCAAATGGCTTGAGGTCATGAAGTCAAAAATGGATTTCATGTACGACAACCAATGATGGACATAGGTTGATCCACCCAAAGGAATCAAACCTATTGGGTGTAAATAGGTTTTCAAGAAGAAAATGGACATGGATGGTAACGTAGTTACCTATAAAGCACGACTAGTGACAAAGGGCTATCATCAACAACATGGTATTAACTATGATGAAACCTTCTCGCTAGTAGCCATGTTAAAATCCATCAGGATACTCCTAGCCATTGCTGCTCATTATGATTATGAGATTTGGCAAATGGAAGTGAAAACAGCTTTCATAAATGAAAATCTGACTGAGGAAGTGTATATGACACAACCTGAGGGTTTCACATCCAATGATGGCAGAAATGTGTGTAAGCTGCAAAGGTCTATTTATATACTTAAGCAAGCTTCTAGGAGTTGGAATATCCATTTTGATGAAACAATCAAATAGTTTGGTTTCATTCGAAATATGGATGAGCCTTGTGTATACAAGAAGGTTAGTGGAAGCACAATCATTTTATTATTGTTTTATGTAGATGACATATTACTAATAGGAAATGATATACCTATCTTGCAAATGGTTAAAGTTTGATTGTCTAAACAATTCTCCATGAAAGACTTTGGTGAAGCAACCTATATTCTTGGAATAAGGATCTATAGAGATAGATTTAAAGGGTTGCTAGGTCTTTTACAATCTGTATACATAGATAAAGTGCCAAAGAGGTTTAGCATGGATCAATCCAAAAAGGGATTCTTACCCATATCACATGGTATAAGTCTTTCCAAGTCAATGTCTCCCAAGATATAAGTTGAAAGAGATCACATGAGTAAGATTCTATATGCTTCGGTAGTTGGATCTATCATGTACGCTATGATATGTACAAGGCCCGATGTATCTTATGCTCTCAGTTTGACGAATAGATACCAATCCGACCCTGGTGAGGGTCATTGGGCGGCTGTAAAAAACATCCTTAAGTACTTAAGAAGGAATAAGGATGTGTTCTTAGTATATGGAGAGGGTGATTTGAAAATAAACGGGTATACTGATGCCAATTTTCAATCTGACAAAGATGATTTCAAATCACAATCCGGCTACGTGTTTACATTGTGTATAGGGGCAATAAGTTGGAAGAGTTCCAAACAAGAGACTATTGCCAACTCTATAACAGAAGCTGAGTACATAGCCGCTTCTGAAGTAGCTAAGGATGTTGTTTGGATCAAGAAGTTTGTGACGAAACTAGGTGTGGTTCCTAGCGTTGTTGGTCCAATATCTCTGTATTATGACAACAATGGAGCCATTATACAAGTAAATGAGCCATGGTCTCACCAACGATCTAAGCACGTACTCTGACGCTATCATCTGATCCGGGAGATTATAGATACGAATGATGTAAAGATAGAGAGAGTTCCCACGGATGAGAACATAGCTAACCTGCTTACAAAAGCACTATCCCCAAAGAAACATGATAGGCATGTTGAGTCATTCAGTATTAGATACATGAATGATTGGCTCTAGTGCAAGTGGGAGTTTATTTTTTTTATGATCTAGAGGCAATCACTTATACGTTATATATGACACAATGTATTTCAATAAAAGGTATTATTTATCTTACAGTTTCTTTTGTTTATTTTTGTGTAATAAAACTGTTAGATAAAGTCCCTAGTACAAAACTGTGTTAAGAAAATCATGATAGAGATCATAATATGAGATTCCTAGTATACTGTATAGTGTTAGTACTTAAATAGTCCCTAGTCATAGTATTAATGAGATAGGACATTATTAATGCATTAAGACTAGTATGTGTTAGACTCCCTGATTTGATCAGGTGGTGTTTCTCATATTCATGAGTATTGAGATACTTAAAGTTAACACGTGGATGCTTGTTACTAGAACAAGTACATTGGATGACCTAGCTGTTAGGTATCTCACGCATATCATATATGGCACAACAGAAAAAATAAAATGAGATACCAACCCAGGATCCACATATGTGTGGAAAACAAGACATGAAAAGAACAAAGGTAATAACTTTACCTTTCTTTGAGCATTTGAAAAATAAAATTTTTCTTTCTTCAAGTCGAGGCGTGATCCAGCAATCCTCTTGATGAAACACCATGAGAGTTGAACGTCCAACCACTATAATCACAGTGTGTGATTATCTCTAACAGAAATCCACACAGAGGAACACTCTCAAGCACTAAAATGTTTATGTGCTAGCATAAACATATAATGGTGACTAGGGCTTTGCTTCAAGAACAACGAGAGAGAGAGATGAAGGAGAGATCGTGTGTTGCTAGGGTTGGAGTTGTTTTGTGTCTGACACATATCTTAGGGTTTCATGTGTATATTTTATATAACACGAAAATCTAGCTAAAAAAATTCTCTATCTAAGAATTCTAAAACAATTAGAATTCCCTAATTGTAATTAGAAACATCAAGTTCTCATAATTACAATTTGGATAATAAATTATAACTAATTTTAATTTGGCCACAGTAACTTCTCTTTCTTGCAATTAACCCCACTATGTTATCAAATAACATCTTGAGTACATAATCCTCTATTGTGCGTGACCTATTAGGTTTCAATTGGTAGTGAACATGAATTAATCCAAACGTCTTTGAGATTAATAATCCATAATTAATTAGAATTAATCATATTGATTCTAATAAGGATTGTTTTATTAATTCATCAATTAATAAACCCATATTCCCAAATCATGAGCGGTATCTAACAACACATCATAACCACCCAAGAGTCCAGGAAGTCAAGTGGCTTGACATGAACCCTTCAATAATAAACTGCAGTTCAATTAACTCCTTTCACCATACAATATCTCATTCAGTTTGCAGTACAGAATTAGTGCTAACTTCCTCCAGAATATATATATTAATTCTGGCCTGAATATAATAGTACTTGTACCAGGAACCCACTACTCTAGATGTGTATCAATTGGAACTATTTCCAATACACAGTCGCCTTGGCCAAGGACTTCTCGAGTAGTCATTCCTACAAGTGGCCAAGAGATATTCGCCTATACTATTAGGAGTGGTGAATCATTTATTGATCCTTTCAACTACTTTCGTTTACCTCACAATGTACCCAATATCCATCCCATAGGCGGCCCTCGATCTGGCTCCAGAGATTAGAATCAAAGCACATTGCTCAACAAACAATGTACCTTAGAGATCTCAAGTCTAAGGATACTTGCACGTTTGCTATATTGAGATTATATCACTGGCATTAAATAGTTTAGGTTATCCAATGAAATTGTTCCATCAACAAGCATCCACGTGTTAACTTTAAGTATCTCAATATTCATGGATATAAGAACCACCGCCTGATCAAATCAGGAAGTCTAACACATACTAGTCTTAATGCATTAATGATATCCTATCTCATTAACATTACGACTAAGGTCTATTTAAGGACTCACACTATACAGTGTAGTAGGAATCTCATATCATGATCTCTATCATGATTTTCTTAACACAGTGTTGTATTAGGGACTGTATCTAACAATTATATTACATAAAAGTAAACAAAATAAATTGTAAGATAAATAATGCTTTTTATTAAAATAAGATGTGTCATATATAACGTACAAGTGATTGCCTCTAAGGCATAACACTAACACTAGCTATGAGATTATCACATAGATAACTATTTAGTGCCAGTGATATAATCTCGATATAGCAAACGTGCAAGTATTCTTAGACTTGAGATGTCCAAGGTACTTTGTTTGCTCCTTGCTGACCTGGCGCCCGGGCCACGTGTTGGGCCTGGCGTCTGGTCTGCTCTGGCCGGAAAATCATTTTTTTTTTAAATGCATTTTAATGAAAATAAAGAAGAAAAAAAATGAAATTATATAAAGCATGTGGACTAATTTCTAAATAAATTAAAATAGATCAGAATTAAAATGATTATTCAGCAAAAAGTAAAGTAGTTTAGAAATCAGCGTTTCCCACGGTCTTGGTCCCGTAGGCTGGTCTCTGTGTTGCTTGATAGTGTTCCCAGTTGACGATCACCAAGGAGTTTGGCTAATTGTCCAATTTGACCCTCCAGTTTGCACATGGACGCCTCCAAGTTCCTCATGGTCACATCAATTCCTTGAAACCATATTTCAGTTTCACTTACTAGTTTGGTGACCATTTTGTCTAAAAGATAGTTTGGCTGGTAGGGGATTATAGGGCAGAGATGGTTGAGTCCTTTGCAACCTAAAATTCGTAGAAGCTTGCTGAGGTTAGTTTTGGTTGTTCTAAGAAAAGTTAGGGTGATTCCTCCAACCTGGGTTGTAAGTATTGCTGTAGGGATTATAACCTTACCGACCATTACCTACAAACGCCACTTGGTCCAATGCTTCTTGTGAAGACCCCATATTTTGACACTCATGATTTGGATGCCCTTCCCCATAAAAATCACAAGTCACACTCGTTACCTATCATTGGGAAAGAGGTATTACCAATTGATCTATTTTCTGTATGAGTGCTTCCACCTTTACCTCTAAGGCAGCCATTACATCCTTCTTATGCACTCTTTGTACATGAGCTCTAGACCGTGAACTCCCACAGGCATAGTTATTAGTATCCAGATTTTCAATTAGATCAAAGACCTCTTTCAGGGTTTTGGAATTTATGGAGCCTTCTGCAGATGCATCCACTAATTGCCTTGTAGCGAAACTCAACCCACTGTGAAAAATCTACATTTGCATCCCCAACTCAAATCTATGGTGAGAACGCTTTCTCAGCATCTCTTTGAATCTCTCTTGACACTCATAAAGATTTTCAGCCTCTAATTTTTGGAAAGCAAAAATGTCAGTCCTAAGTTTGGAAGTTCTAGTTGGTGGGAAATATTTAGACAATAATTTTTCAGCTAAAATGTTCCAAGTAGTAATGGATCCGGTGGATAAAGATTTTAGCCATGATTTTGCTCAATCTCTTAAGGAAAAAAAGGAAGAGACTTAGCTTGATGGCATCCTTAGAAATACCATTCATCTTAAATGTGTCACATATCTCTAGAAAGCTTGCAAGGTCGGTATTAGGATCTTCCTCAGGTAACCCATCAAACTGGACCATATTATGGATTATTTGGATCACATTGGGTTTTATCTCAAAATTATTGGCCTCTATCCTAGGCCGTGCTATACTAGAGCTTGTACTTGAGATTGCTGATTTTACAATGTCATTCATCACCTGCCTATTTGCTTTGCCATTTCCACCATCGTTGGGCTGATTTACCTCCATTACTCTCCTTACTTGTTCACTTATAACTTTCTAAATCTTAGTGAGAGTTCTCTCGATTTCTGGATCAATGTCAACTATCTCAGCTTTGGATCATTTGATCATAAACTAAGAGCAAGGTATGCATAAGACAGAAAAATTTTAAGATTATATAATTTACAAGTTAAATAGTTAAGGTACGTTTTCAAATTAAGTTACAAGAAATTACAACATACAGAGATATTAAATTACAAGAAAATAAAATACAACACCTAGTCATACAAAGAACATATTTACATATTTACATATAAACATATTAACATGGTTAAATCAACAAAATCTAAGCTTTTGTAATATTATTCCCCGGCAACGGCACAAAAAACTTAATGCTTAAATTTTGGGTATATAAAATCATCCATTTTAAATCTATCCCTTAATTAAGTTTTAATTAAAATATTAATTCCAAAATACACATGTGAATAAGTATACTTATCGCAAGCATAGTACAGGGAATTAACGAGTATTGATCTTCAAAGGAATAAGTACAAACAAATAACTTTTTTTCATTATTTAATCGACCCAAATAAAGTAAGAAAAGAATTAAAAGAAAATAAGAAGAAACATATACAACTTAAAGATGTAGGTTTATGTAATTTAGACAAGTGCACTCGAAATCCTGATAATGACCTACTTAACAACTCTCTTACTTCATCATCATCTTGACATTATGAAGGAATATAAAGTAAAGTTCAATTGTTTCCCAATTCATGAATCTACTTATCTAAACTGTACTTCTTTCCCAATCTATGGAATTATTATCTCTTACTTAAATTAGCAAAATTTTCAATTAAACTAACATAACCAAAAGATGCATTAAACATAATTCCTTATAGACATGAAATTAGTCAATAACCCTATACTCTAGGCAAATTTAACTAACATTTGATTATTTAGGTTCTTTAGTCTTAACTTCATTTCCCAAGTCAAGTAAGATCTAACAAATATGTAGCATGGATTAAATTAAGTTTAATCTAACTTCGTTTCCCAAGTCTCTTGGATATAAATTTAATTCCATCAACCTATAAAATCAAGTAATCAAATACCAAGAATGATATAAAACTGATCAAATAGTTAAATTGATGCATAAATCATGAGTCCCAAAATATTGCTAAATTACAATAAAAACATTGAATCCATCATTGCTAAAGGAAAAGAAAATAAAAAGGAAAGAAAGTACTCATAGACAAGCCTCTTTCTTTTTCCTTGAAGACTCCCTTTGAATAATCCTCCTTGGCTTGGGTGAACTCCTCATTTGATGAGAAAATCAAAATTTCTGCCCTCTAATTCACCTTTCTTGGTTGTATATATTAGACCTTTATGTTCTCTTATGCTTTTATAGGCCTCTTGGATGCCTATTTAGTAGCTAAGAAAGTCTTGATTGAGTAGGAATAGGAAAATACCAAAATCCTTAGATAAACCCTAATTTTGCGTATAGAATTTCTGTCTCTAGAAACTACCTAGGGCCGGATACCTTCGACCCACCTGGCGCCAGGTACACTTTGCTTTTCCTCTATTTTACTCTGTTTTTGGCTGTCTTTTCCTTAGCAAGCAAAATGGTCTCGACGCCAGGTACACTTGCCAGACCTGGAATCAGGTCTTTTCTGAAAAAATCTTTGAAGCTCGTTCAATCTCTGCTGCTGGATAGAATGGACCCAACACTTGGTCTACTGGTTGGGCCTGGTACTAGGTACATTTTGGTTCTGTGCACTTTCTACTCGATTTTTTCTTAAATCTACACATATTTTCCAAAATACCTTTTTCAAGAAAAATGTCAAATAGAAAGAAATATGCTTAGTTATTACAACAAATGTATCTTAAAAAAATCTCAAATAACTAGGAAAAGAATGATGATTTTAACCGCTATCAGATGTTGACAAATTCTACCCTTCACCCAATCTAAAGGGATCTAATTTAGTTTTTGTTAACCATGTATTAAAAAGTAAGGATTTCTTAATCCTATCTTTGAAAACTCAATTGCCAAGTTTCAAGGGAAATTTTCATTGTGACACATCTTTTGAAGGGAAAAATTGTAATTTCAAGTTTGATGCATTCTTTAGATATCATGTGCACTCACATGTTGAAAATACTATTTGTGTGCCTAAAGTAATGTTAGAAAATGAGGTTCTTATATATTGTTTTACTGAGAAAAATTACTTTCATGACCATGACCTTTTTCAAAAACCTCCTTTCTTTCTATGTTCATCTTGCCTATTTTCAATTATGAGCTTAAAACTCTTTGACAAAGGTTTGATGAGAAAACATGATAAGTGGAAAGAGTTTGTATCTTAATTTTGTGTTTGGAGTTGTTAGGTGTTATTTCACCCAAATAAGAAAAATATTTTCCAACTTAAGTGTGGGGGAGTGAGTGAATGATCAAAATGGAAAATATCAAAGAAAGTGCAGTGAAATATTTTTCAAATTTTCAAGCAATATATAGGAGAGAGTACTTACTTTTCTTGATTGGTCTCGAATGAACCAACGTAGAGACGGGTTGCACTGGTACTTCTTGCATTGGAGAGGGAGAGGGAGGTGCCTGCTATTCAACTAGAACTCCCACCAATCTTTTATTCCTACGCATCAAGTGTCTACAAGCTACTTCTCTTCGTCTTCTAGAGTATGACTCTACCTTGCTTATGGGTTAGTTTGGCAAAAGATCCTTTTTGGATAATCAGGATACTCTCTAAGAGAGAAAGTAGAGAAGAACGTGGAATAGAGAAAAAGAAAGAGACGGCACCCCAGAGGGAAAAGGAAAATTAACGTCGTTAATTTTTTCCTTCTTTTCCCCTCTTATTTTCAGCCAGTCATAGGGCTTCATTAAGCCCCAATAGATGAAAACATTAAACCCTAATGGGGTTAGTGCTATGCTCCAAAACCAATCTAAGATTGGCCTAATCCTCTTAATTAATTAATTATCTTTTCCGGGCTTCATTGAATACCTAAGACTAATTAATTAATTCTAATTGGACTCTTAATATATGTCAACATATATAGCCCAATTAATTAATTTATTCCAGCCCAATTCTCTTAATTAATTTTCTTTTCTAGGCCTTATGAAAACCAAAGACTAATTAATTAATTTTAATTAGACTCCTAGAATAAATTTTATTCTCTTCCAAATAATTATCCATGAAGCTTAGATTATATCTAAATAACACCAAGATAACTTGAGCTACTCCAGGGACCAAGAAACATATTATTCATGACTACTAAAATGATCAAAAAAACCGTTACTATTAAATAACTGCATTTAACCATTTTAAATATTTCCATTTATCACTATATGGAAATATTAACCTCAAAAATAATATTGCTAAAGCAATGTCTTCGACCTACAGTTGAAATGATAGAAATACCTCTCTATGTAACACCCATCAATGAGACAGGATAAATGTACTAACACCCATCTCAAAGACATCTACCATCCTTAGATCTATAGCTTGATAATCCATGACTCACTCAAATGTACTTGCTTATCATTAGAACCTACCCCAAAAGTACACATTTTAGAGTCATGTTCCCAGGGCCCTGGATCATTAGATTATCCAGGGTAATCACAAGGGGATGATTTAACTTCACTAAGTGAAGTATAGAAACTTTATTGCATGAGTCCATTTTCATTAACCAAAGTAATACACCCAACATACAAGGATATTAATATCACAAAAGAAATCTCACCGAACATACATCAATGTACAAAATCCTAGCTTCGCTAGACCACCAACTCATACTCAAGTATAAAGGTATCCGTCCATACTGTAGCAGTAATAGTCTAATCTTTATAATTATAGTACTTTAAAAGAGGCCACTATTACAAGTCTAGTTCTAAATATTCAAAATACATTTATGCCAGTGATGTGAATGAACTACTCACTGATTTAAGGTAAACCATTCCTTATTAGAACTCATAGCATAATAGTCTTGCCTTGATGAAATGCCGAGTTCCATCAAATGACTAAGAATTCAATTTTACTTTTATGACAAGTACCCATGGTCTATACCTTAATGTGGAGAACGACCCAACACATAGACCATTACTTGTCATACTTGGACATTAAATGCGCAATAATATAAGAAACAAACTAATTTGAAGGAATAAACATTTTATTACAATATGTTTACACAGAATACATAGTCTTTGAGGGCATACTTTCCAACAATTTCCCACTTTCACTACAAAGATTAAGAAAGTTCATAAGTGCCTACCCCTATGACATCTAGGTGTTTGCGAAACACCTTTTCTGTCAAAGGCTTGCTAAAGAGATCTGTCATATTGTTGTCAAAGAATATCTGATCAACCACAATCTCTTATTTCTGGATGAACTCTCGGGTGAGGTGATACTTCCTCTCTATATTCTTGCCCTTCCTATGATTTCAAGGTTCCTTGCATCGTGACACCACTCTAGAGTTGTCACAATAAATCGTGATAGGTCTATCCATATGCGGTACAACTCCAAGTTTTGTGAGGAACTTTTGGAGCTACATAGCTTCTTTAGAAGCTTCTGAAGCAGCAACGTACTCAGCTTCCATGGTAGAATCAGCAATATAGGATTGCTTGATACTTCTCCATGAAATAGCTCTCAGACAAAGTGAAGACATATCTACTAGTGGGTTTTCTTTCATTTTTATCCACTTGGAAGTCTGAGTCTATGTAATCAGTAGGAACCAAATCATCAGCACGATATAAAAGCATATAATCTCTCGTTTCCTTGAGATATTTGAGTATATGCTTTACATCTTGCCAGTAAGATTCCCTTGGGTTTGACTGATATCTACTAACTATGCCTACTACAAAGCAGATATCTGGCATAGTAAAAAGCATAGCATACTTGAGACTTTCCACAGCCGAAGCATAAGGGATCCTACTCAATTTCTACTTGTCTTCTTGTATCTAAGACACTACTTGGAAGATAAGGATAATCCATATCTACAAGATATAAAAGCCCCATTACATTAATCTATACTGTACCTGACCAATATCTTATTAATATAAGCATATTAGGTTAAGCCTAACATTCTCTGGTTTCAATTTCTAAGAAGTTTAATACCTAGAATGTAACTAGCTTCTCCCATATCTTTCATGCTGAATTGACTAGATAACCAAACCTTTACAAATGACAATGTCCGTACATCATTTTCAATGAATAGAATGTCATCAAATAAAGTACCAAGAAAAACACTTTGCCATTGTCTGATTTCCTATACACACATAGTTCATCCATGTTTTGAATGAAACTATAAGCTTTCACAGTTTCATCATAACGTATGTTTCATGCTCGTGACGTTTACTTAAGTCCATAGATAGACTTTTTAAGTATACAGACCATTTGTTCTTGACCTCTAACAATAAAACCTCTTGGCTGGGATATATAGATGTCTTCACTAAGATAGCCATTTAAGAAGGCCGTCTTGACATCCATTTTCCATATCTCGTAGTCATAATGACATGAGATGGCTAAGAGAATTCAGATAGACTTAAACATGGCTACTGGTGAAAATGTTTCCTCATAATCGATCCCTTCTTTCTGAGTATAACCTTTAGCAATAAACCTTGATTTATAGGTTTCAACCTTTCTGTTTGGACCTCACTTCCTCTTGTATACCCACTTACACCCAATGGATTTTATCCCATTAGATGCAATGACAAGATCCCAGACCTAATTGCGGTACAAAAACTCAATCTCGGCATTCATCGCTAGCTACTATTTGTCTGTATCAGCGTCGTCAATGGCCTCCTTGTATCTAGTGGGATCTTATTCCGGAAGATTATAGACTAGATCAGAGATATCTTCGGTTTACTTTTCTAGAACTTTTGTGATCTTCCCACTACGATGAGGCTCAGATTGTATAGGAATATTTGGTAGTGTTTCTCTTGGTTCCTCGATTAGGGTGTTATAAGTACTTGAAGTTGAATCAGTAACCAACTTCTCTTCTAATACTATTCTACCTGAACATGTGATGGATGTAACTTGTTCATCTTTTAAGTTTCTAGCATTAGTACTAACAAGTACTTTATGCTCTTGAGGATGATAGAAATATCTACCTCTCATTCCTTTTGGATATCCAACGAAGTAGCATAACTCGGATCTTGGATTTAGCTTACTTCTATTTCTCAGCACATAAGTTGGACAACCCTATATCTTGATATAGTTCAGACTGGGCTTTTGTCCAGTCCACATTTTATAGAGTGTCCTAGGTACTAATTTGGAAGGCTCTAAGTTCAAAATATATGCCTCTGTTTCTAAGGCATACCCGTAAAAGGAAATAGAAAGATACGCATGACCCATCATGCTTCTAACAATCTCCATTAAAGTTTTATTTCTTCTTTCAACTACTATATTCTATTGGGGAGTCACAGGTGCAGTTAATTGATATACTATGCCGTGATGTACTAAATAATCCTTAAGCTCATTGAGGAAGAACTCTCCACCACGATTCTATCTCAAAACTTTAATTAATTTACCTGTTTGATGCTCCACTTCAACCTTAAACTTCTTGAATTTATCAAAAGAGTTAGACTTGCACCTAAGTAGATAAATATAACCAAAATGAGTGTGATTATTTATGAAAGTGATGAAGTATTCGTAGCCTCCTCTAACTGGTGTAGTCATCGAACTACAAACATCTGTATAAACTAGTGCTAGTATTTCTATGGCTCTATTCGCCTTTTTTCTAAAGGACCTTTTGATTATTTTATCTTTAAGGTAAGATTCACACTGAATCCATTCTTCAAGTCTTAATGAACCTAAAGGCCCATCATAGATTAGCTTTTGAATCCAATTGGGATTTATATGTCCCAAACTTAGATGCCACAAATACGAGTCATTTGATTTGACCTTTCTCTTTTTATTATCAAGTTCAATTTGAATATTGTTTACTTAATTTTGAATAGGACATATATAAAAAAGAATTCCATAAATGTTTCCTGTAAAAATTAAATTACTATCTCTACTAATGAAAATACTAGCATGAAAAGAAACAGAATATCCCTGATTCATAATTTGGAAACTGAAATCAAAATTTTGTTTAAAACAAGAAACATATAAAATATCTTTTAAAATTAACTTCCTATTACAGTAAAAAACAAGCTCAAGATCTCCGATTGCTTCAACCCACATTCTTACTCCATTGCCTTCTTGAAATCCATGCTTACCTATGTTGAGACTTCTTATCTTTCTAAACCCCTACAAAGAATTACAGACGTGGTCAATGGCCCCAGAATAAACTATCCAGGAAAATGTTGATCCAACCATCAAAATAGACTTTAGGTATAGAGTAATACCTGAAGCAGACTTAGTTAAGAAGTCTAGACAATCTTTCTTCCAATGCCCTTTCTTATCACACTTAAAGCATTTGCTTTTGGGCTTCCCGTTGGGCTTACCCTGACCAGATGCTTTGGGCTGGGCCCTTGCATTGTTTTGGACGTTATTCTTCTTGAATTTCTTAGGCTTTACCTTAATCCCAAAAAAAGAAGTAGAATGAGAGACCAAAGCCTTCGATTTGGGCTTTATTGTAACACCCCACCTTATTCACTTTCGATTGGCTACTATTTGTAATAGGATGAGAATTTGTACCGATGTCTTTAACAAAAGTTGATCAGTGTAATAAGACGAATATTTTGGTGGAATAATATTTTATCAGGACCCAAATGTAATTATTGAGTTTGTTTTACCCGTACCCTAAATTTTTGAAAAGCTATTATTATTATTAACAAAATAAGAATTTAAGGGTAGTCTGACAAGAAAAATTGATCAGTGTAATAAAATGCACGTTTTGGTGCGAATTATACTACCCAAGGTATCGGGGGCATTTTCGTCATTTTGATCGCACTCATGACTTTGACCACAAATTTGACCAAGTAGAGAGGAAATTGAAGAATTTAAGTGCTACCAATGGATTCAGTGGAATATTTGGAGTTCAATAGTGAAATAAAACATTTTTCCGTTACGGACCCGATTTTGGTCATTTTTGAATAAAATAGAAAATCGCGGTTAAAAATGGACGCGTGGCATTGTGTGAATGATGGATGAAAACAAGTGTTAAAATATCACTGGGGGAGTAAAATATTTGTGGGATTATTAAATTGCAAAAGCTTATTGAATAAGCTTAAGAATTATCCATTTAAATTATGTCCACCAATGGGAATTTAGCTTTAAAATGGATAGCCCACAATGTAATTAATGTTAGTTGACTTTGGACCCTAGAATGGTGGTTGAAGGGCTGTAAAACAGCCCTTAATTCGTCCAAGAGAAGAACAAAAGGAAGGAGAGGAAGAAAAGAAAGGAAAAGGAAAGAAAAGCTAGAAAAAAATAGAGAAAAATGGGAAAAGTGAGAGAAGAAGAATTCTTGGAGAGAAAAAGGGAATCTTGAAGCATTTTTCAGCCAAATCAAGCTACAAACAAGGTAAACATTCAGGCTTCAAGAATTAAAGTTTTATATTTCATTACAGTGATTGTTTTGATATGAATTTTAACATGAAAACGTGAGATTTGTGATGATTAAAATGGTTATTATGTACTACGCGAGACTTTATGTGTACAAGTGTGTGTACTGGTTGCATAAAGGATTCATAGGCTATGTTTTGTATGCTGAATAAGAGTATTTGAATGGTGATTGAAAGGGTTGTTCATGATTGAGAAGAAAGATGGTAGAGTTGGGATAAAAATGGGTTAAACATTAAAGAAAATATATTATGATTTATTTTTGAAAGTTAATGTTAGTTATATGTTATTTGCATAAGAACTTAGTGTCCTTCTTGAACCTGAAAATCTGAAGAATTAAAGTTGTTTTAAGGGAAATGAAGTGGATTAAGGGTTAAGTAGGTGTTATGAATCAAGAAGCATAAGTAGGTGAAGTTGTTTTGTGGAAATGGACTAAAAATCAGAAAACTACTGGGGCTGTTTTTGCCCAGTAGCGTGTTACTGGAACAAGAAATCTAAAAAATGCCTGTACATAATTAAATTTATGAGTCTTACGGTCGTTTTGGTATATCATAGAGGCAAAACGGAGTTGTGGATTGAAAATTTTGTCCAAAACAAAATCATGTGTCAAAGCTGCAAATTTTCAGAATTTTGCTTGGAACATGGACGAATTTAAGAATGATTAATTGTGTGATTTGGATGAAATAATTGAGGAAATATGAAGTGAATCCCTTGTTTATGAAGGGATAAAGGATGTGGAAAAATAAAAATGAAAGAATTGAACAAACGACGGAAAAACGACGCGAACGAAAGTTGAATGTTTTCCTTAACCATTGGCTAACCGTCGGCCTTGTCGGCTAACCGTTGGCACCCGTTGGCTAAACATCGGTTGGACGTTGGCTACCCGTCGAGCACGTCAGCTGAACGTTGGCTATTTTTTGGCCAAACATGAATTGACCCAAAAACGATATTTGGTGTAGGTTTAACGACAAACGACCAACAGAATGACGAAAACAGTAGAAACGATGGTTAAACGGCCATGAACGAAAAGAGTTGTTTAGGACACGAGGTTAGTTCCTTGGATTTCTAAAACTCTTTCTAAAGCTAGTGTGCTTTGTTTTTCCATGAAATGCTATATTATATACCGTTTTGGAAATCCCTGAGTATGTTTAAGGTTTATCTGAGTAAGAATTATCTTATGTCAATTTGGGCATGATTGAACATCATAATTAGCTTGGAAACCTTACTGAATGATTAAAGCATGAATTTTGCGAATTTAGTCCTTTTGGATTAAATATTTGGAATTTTCAGAAAATGGTAGACTTTGGAATCTTGTATTTATAAATTGACTAGAATGCCCTGATTGAAACATTTTATGGAAATATGTTTGGAAAATTTGAATTTAATCCTTTTATGGAATTAGAATTCTGAATTTCTTGGAATGAGTTTCTTTTTGGAATTGGGTATTTGAAAAATGATCTAAATGTCCTTATTGGAATATTTTATGAAAACCTTTGGAACTCGGGTATTCGGTAGATGACCGAAATATCCTTATTAGAACTCTTGTAAATATTTTTCAAATCGAGTATGGGTAAAATGACTCGAATACCCACGAAAAGTCTTTTGGAATCGGATATAGGTAAAATAACATAAATACCCTTGGAATGACTTTTGTGAATGAGTACGGGAAAAATGACCTGGGTACTCTTGGAAATATATTTTGATGTGTGAACATAACTTTTTATCTTATTTCAACATGATTTTGGAAAATAATCTCTCGTGATGAGATTGACTTTTGGAAAACGACCTTTTGATCCCTGAAATTTTTTTATTGGTTTGATATACCATGGAAAGAATTGATTGGCTCTGTGGAATCTATACGAATGATGATCTGACTTGTGAGTTAATAGGATCAAATTTTGAAAAATATTATGTTGCCCCAAAAATGTATTGATTTCAAAATTCTGCAGGATTAGATAACCCTCTGGCCTGATCATTCTGACAGGATTGGTATTGTTAACATTGAGTACTCAGCAAGGACTTTGATCTTTGTACTAGTTCATGTTTGAGATAGACGATCCTAAGTAACCCAATTAGTTCTAGGAATTGTCTTACTCCAAATAGGGCGACAAGACATTGAGATGAGTCGTCTTGGCTAGCCGTTTAGCACCTGACAATTGCCACGTCTATGGGTGCTTCTTGATTTTGAGTTATTCGTTGGATGCCGGGTGGGGACACTCGGTGCGTTTGATTCCTTACCGCCTCGATGGTGATTGACGTTAGGATTGGGATCCCTGGCTTATAGTGGCAAGTAAAAGATTGTCTGCTATGGTATACCTAAGTAGAAGTATGTTGCGGTGTACTTATTCCGGTGACACACGGTGAGTACTGGAGGCTGCGGTCACAGTACAATGATACGTGGCCCTGAAGCTAAGGACTGCTGGACTTGTATGTGGATACAGGCCGACCTTCTATTGGAGAAGTGAACTGTGATTTGAAAACTAGGGCAATGATTTAAAAATTGAAATATAGTTTTTAAAAAATGATTGAGTTCTGAATAAAATCTTAACTAAATATTTTTGGATTCAATTCTAATGAACAAAATGATATGCTTTCCACAAAAAGTTTTGTGTACTCTGCCTCTTTGATAAAGCACTAGCACACACGGGACTAACTGGGTGATTTTTCACTTACACTTGTCTTTTATCTTACCTTTTTGTAGGATCAGAGTTGAGAGGACCTACGGATAGAGGACGATACCACAGTGACAGCAGAATAGGTCCGAACGTTTCCCTTTTGGATAACATACCTTATTACTGATGTTGAATGAAAATTTTCATGTATGAGATTCTTTGCTATATATGTTCACGTGACCATCATTATGGGTTGTTGTATGGATTTTGACCTTACATACTCTGTTGGTTTTTCGTTATAAAGACCCATTGTCTGGGTAACTGGATGGGGCGACACCCGGAGTTGATATGCCTTTGTTGTTACCTTTAGTAGGGGTGTTACATTCATGATCTTCTCTGCCGCCTAGAGCTTTTTTGATAAGCTCCATGAGATTCGTATCCAACTTGTTCAGATTATAGTTCAATTTGAACTGAGAATATGAATCAGGCAGAGTTTCAAGAACCATGTCAATTAGGCTTTCTGGATTTATCATTGCACCTAGGACCTTAGCCTCCTCAAAGTAGGCAATTATCTTGAGCAGATGCTCTTAAACTGATGCCCATTTAGCCATCCTAGTGTTCATGATTGCCCTAAGAGCTTCTTGTATTACGGGCCAGCTCTTGTCAACAAGTATGGTATGAAATGGCAAATTCATGTCGTACATAGTGGCCATGTGCTCATGCTTAGATTAGAGCACACAAGATATGGATGCTAACATATAGCACTTAGCCATCCCATCATCTTTCATCCATGCTTTCTTGGCCTTTCGTTCTAGGTAATAGATTCTTCCTTAATCTCAGGATAGGGATTCCTAAGAATATACTTGTACTCCTCGGCAGTGAGTACTATGTTCAGGTTCCTCTTCCAGTCCACATAATTTGGGCCTGTCAACCTATTCTCATTGGGAATGAATGACAATGGAATGAAACTAGACATTTCTGAAATATTATGAGAAAACATTCACTTAGTTTGAAAGAAATAAAAATGTACATTCTTTATATTATTTCTTTGATAATAGATAACTCTTAAAACCATTATCAATAATATAAATAGTTTGACTCTTAAAAAAACTAACAAAGCTTCGTAGGAAGATTAATAGCCTTATAAGTTAAGTGTATAACTATCATGAATCAAAACTTCCTAAAATAGGTAATGATCTAGAAAAAGTTCCACCGATAGGACGGCCACTAATTCACACCACCTACTATAACACCACACTACTACGTACCCTAAAAGGGCGGGGATGTCACTCCGTCCCGGAGGACAAGGGGTCTTTAAAATGAGGTATAAAAATATAAAGACAACTAAAGAAATCAAACTTAGATAAATAACAGAAAACTCTTATTACATCGGCTCAAACACGAGCAAAACTAAACAAAACAAATATGCGATCAAAAACTTGAACCAACAATTGTCTCCTAGAACACAATGGAAAGAAATAACAAAAGCTTCAACAATCACATGCCCCGCTCACTCAGTAAAATCAATCTCCTGAAAACATGATATAAAACAGTGTGAGATTAAATCTCAGTAAGTCCTGTGTGTGCACATGGTACTTTGAGCAGTTCGTGTATGCATAGTGAAAAACATTTGCAGAAATATTCGGTAAGTCATAAATAATTTTCTCTTTGCAAGGAGTGGGTTTTTCTCGTTGTCACACTTTATACAAAATAAATCATCCGCTCGAATAAATAGTCATATCACCATACATTGGGCTCCATAAGGATAAGGCACCACACTTGGTGCACCTTGCCTGGATCAGATTACCACATGTTGGGCGTTTTGATCAAGGTGAGTGTACAGCCTACCGGGTGAAATACTCTTCCTTCTCTACATCCAACAAAACCATCCAGGTGTCCATACCGGGAAAATAAATAATACCTTACTAGGTACAAATGCTAGCTCGGACCGGCCTGACTAACCAACACTATCGCCTTTTCAAGCCGAGCTTATCTTCTGGAGGTGGCCTCATGCCAGAAGACATACTCAAGCCCTCCAAGACTAGTATTGTTAGCCTACCCTTATTGAGTACTCAACAAACATATCCGTCATTTCCTAATTCAAAATATTTTCGTATCTTAGCTTTGTAAAACATGGTATTCTTTAGAAGAGTTTTCTAAAAATTTAGGAGAAAGAATAGTGTTCTTAATAAAATTCTTAGTTTGACAAAATCGGTAAAAGAGTAAATATCCACGTTTACAACCCAAGAAAACATAGTTTAACAATAGCTTCACAATGCTTTACCACATAGACTTGCCAGCACAATATTTAAAAAAAGAGTTTATGCAGGGACTTACTTGTTATGCCTCAGATAAATACGATAAAATCACAGTTTGCTTCCTTCAAATACCCTCCTGAGCTAGAATCACATAATATCATGATCAGGGTCTCAATCGATTAATACATGCATTAAACTCATTTATTCCCATAACAATTCACAATCCATTATCTACCTCCAAATAAATTATCTACTTCTCAAAGTTCATACCCTATGACCCTACATTCATCAAAGACATGATTAATATATAAAAAAGGTCTTGACTTAACCATCACAATTCACATCCATCATTATCACAATAAAACATGGTATTACTATCCATCGAATATGCTTAATTAATTACTCAACTCAAAATATTAATCTATCCCCACCAAGCACATATATCGTGCTATCATACTTCCGTAGACCTCATCAATCTTATTAGAGCTTAACTTCGACATCAAGGGTAAGAATTCCCTTACCTTGAAACAACCGGATTATCAAGACCTCGATGCTCCTATGGTGATCATCCCGAGTTCGTTTGAGAAGAAGAGAAAAGCTGTCTTCTTTACTTCCTTTTGTCTGAAGATAGCTAAAGAGGATGAAATCGGCCTCTATGTGGCGTGTTTTAAGGGAAGAAAAAGAGAAGAGTTAATGGAAGAAATGAATCAAGAGGTTGAGATGATTTTTGCTTACCTTAGGGTGTGATCGGTTTTTTTTTTTTTTTTTTTTTTTTGCTAGGAATGGCTCTTGGGATTTTCGAAAATTGCAGAAGAGTTCTTGCTGGAATTTTCATGTAGGTAGGAGGGAGTGGTCGGCTACTGTGATTTAGGGTTAGAGAAGTTTAATTTAGGGTTAGATGGTGGTGCTAAGAAGGACTCCTAATGGCTTTAGGTTTCTTGGACAGTAAGGGCGAAAATTGCAGCTTGTTGTACCCCTTTTTACTGCAGAAATTGGGAAGGTATAAGAGGAGAAAATAATCTGGAATTGTTCTCCTATGCTGGCCAAAATATTGCTCAAGAAAAGGGCTATGTGTGTTCCGGTCTTTTTGGCTAATCAAGGAAGAGTTTGTGCAGCTTTGGTAACTAGAAATTCTACACGAAATCTGTGAGCAAAAAGCTGAATTTTTGGACTATTTTTAGCTTCTATTCTGCCCGCAAATCAGAGGGAAAACACAAGAGTTTTAGGTGCTGTGGTTTGGCTTAATCAACAAGGAGTTTTGGTATGTTTTGGAGTGTAGAATTTTCGTGCATTGCATTAAGCAAAGCTGGCCGAAATTCCTGTACAAAGCTGGCTGAAATTTCTGTTTCATAGGCTGGCCAAAAGTTTGGAATTTTTTGTGGATAAAATCTGATTTTGTGTTACTAAGGTAATTTTATTTGGTGAGGGGTATTCTAGGTGATTTGAGCTAGGGTTTTAATAGTTTGATTGCACTTAGGAGTGCAAGAATTTCATGAAGCTTGTGCATGCACAAGGCTGCCGAAATTCTGTAGGAAAAAGAGAGAGTAAAACGTAGTTGATTTAGGATTGAAATAAAATCTGATTTACTATAGGATTTAGGATAAGATTTTCCTAGAATTGAAAGCGTTTGTTTTGAGCTAAAACACCTCCAAAGTGGCGGCACTAAGCTGGAAAATTTTCCAGATTTTTAGCTAGGGTTCTATGTTCAAAATCAACAAGGTATCTAACTAGAAAAATAGCAATTTAGTTCCAACTATCAATTATAAAATCTGATACATTAAAACCAAGCTGGAATCTAATTATTCTAACTAGGATTTTTGAAAATCAAATAATAAAATCTGAAAATAAAATTAAACTTTATCCTCATAAAAAATCCTTAAATTTAAGAGGTAAATATGGAGACTTATCTCCTTAGATGATGGTGCTGAAATTCACTAGGATGGCTAGGGTTTTTTGGCCAAAGCATGAAGAAATCTAGAGAAAAGAATTCAAAAGGAAAACTAAGATTTGCAAGAGGTAAGATTCGAACTCGGGTCACCAAGGAAAATCACCAAACCTAACCGTTATTCCAAATCAACTCCAATGATAATATTTCTTTAGAAAATTCTTTCCTCCCTAATTATCCTCCCTCCATCTCCTCTACTAAACTTCACTTAAAACAACTATCAAGTAATGCAACAACACATTTAAATAATTTTATGGAAGCACAACCTTGAAAATCTCATACACCCATGTAAGAATAATTTGAAGATATCACATGAAATGCGAGATGCTATGCAATGCATGACTTTTTCCCCATAGGTTAAAGGTGGTTTTGGGCGGGGTATTACATCCCCTCTCCCTTAAGAGAATTTCGTCCCGAAATTCAGATTCCATACCCTTAGAGCATATTTGGATACTTCTGTCTTAACCATTCTTCCATTTCCCATGTTGCATCTTGAGCACCATGATTATCCCAAAGTATCTTTACCATAGGTATCTATTTATTTCGAAGGGTCTTGATACTCCGCTCCAAAATCTTGACTGGTTTTTCCACGTAGCTCAGAATCGGATGCAACTCCAACGGCTCCTCATTAAGAACATGACTTGGATTGGGGTTGTACTTTTTCAACTGAGACGCATGGAAAACATCATGCATCCCAATTAGACCATCGGGTAGAACCAATTTGTAGGTAACTGGCCTAACGTTCTCCATTATCAGAAATAGTCCTAAATACCTGGGACTCAGTTTCCCTCCTTTCGGATGCCTTAGGATTCTTCTACTAGGAGTCAACTTCAAGAATGCGCAATCACCCACTTAGGATTCCAGTTCCCTCCTTCTAGAATCTGCATAGCTTTTTTGTCGGCTTTGCACTATGCTTAGTCTTTCTCAGATAACCCTGACCTTGTCCGTCATTTCTTGAATACATACCTCACCAGTTCTTCTAATATGCCCCTCTTCTGTCCATCCCCAGTATATCAGTACTTGATATTTATGCCCATATAATGCTTCATATGGCGCCATCCCAATTGATGCCTAGTAATTGTTGTTATATGCCAATTCAGCATGCGGTAAACACTCAACCCATTGGTCTCTAAAGTCTAAAATACATGCTCGGAGCATATCTTCCAGTATCTGAATGACTCTCTCGGATTGACCGCCTGTCTGTGGATGAGCAGAGGTGCTAAATTTCAATGTAGTACCCAAAGACTCTTGAAACTTGCTCCAGAATCTCGAAGTGAACCTAGGGTCCCTATCTGATACAATGCTTGACGGTACACCATGCAACCTTACAATTTCCTGCGTATACATTTGAGCCAACTTTTCCATCGAGTCCCTTATGTTTACTGGTATAAAATGTGCTGTCTTGGTTAGTCGGTCCACCACCACCCAAACTGCATCCTTGTGTGACTTGGTCATCGGAAGACCAGTCACAAAATCCATAGTCACCTCTTCCCATTTCCACTCGGGAATCGGTAACGGTTGCAATAAAACCTGCAGATTTCTTATTCTCTATCTTAACTGTCTGGCAAGTCAGGCACATTGACATATACTGAACCACATCTCTCTTCATTCCAGCCCACCAGTATTTCTTTTTCAGATCGTGGTACATCTTTACTTTCCTAAGGTGTATGGTATACTTACTCTTCTGAGCTTCATCCAGTATCCTTTTCCTTAAGTCTTGATTGTCAGGTATACATATCCGGTCTTGAAAATACAGTACTCCCTTCTCATCGGTCCGAAAATCTTTTCCTCCCCTCGTAATTTCTTTCTCCTTGAAGGCCTGAAATTACACACTGTCCTATTGGGCTGCTACAATTTCCTGCTCTAGATCGGGCTTTAAGGACAAATTGCTTACACAGATCTTCCTCTCTTGAACTTCGGTTTCCTGCTCCAAGATTTCCCGCACCGCCGACACCTCTTACATTCTCAAATGTGCTATCTTCACTTTATGACTCAAAGCATCAACTACCACATTCACTTTGCCAAGATGATAATTAATGGGACACCTGTACTCTTCCAGGAACTCCATCCATCTACGTTGTCGAAGGTTCAAGTCCTTCTGTGTGAAGATGTACTTCAAACTTTTATAGTCAGGGAAGACTTCGTATTGGGCTCTGTACAGATAATGTCGCCACTTCTTCAAGGTAAATACTATGGCTGCCAGCTCTAAATCATGAGTCGGATAATTAGCTTCATGCGGCTTTAGCTTCCTGGACGTATAAGCTATGACCTTCCCATCCTGCATCAGCACAGCTCTTAAACCTTCCTTGGATGCGTCCGTATAGAGTGCATAGGGCTTGTCAGCCACGGGTAGGCTCAATACGGGTGCTGTAATCAACCTCCTCTTAAGCTCTTGGAAACTCTTCTCACACTTCTCGTTCCAAGCAAAGGCAACATCCTTTTTTAATAGTCGCATCATCGGCGAAGCCAGGGTAGAAAATGTTAGTGTTGTGCCCTAGAGGTAATCACTTGTACCATGTATATTGCATATTAAATTAATAAGAGGTATTCTTTATCTTTCAGTTTGATTGTTATATACAAATATGTGTACAAACCGTTAGATAAAGTCCCTAGTACAACACAGTGTTAAGGAAATCATGATAGAGATCATGATGTGAGATTCCTACTGTTGCATTGTATGCCCTCTTCGACTATGTTTCTAATGCAAAATCGAATATTTTAATAAAAGAATTTATTTTCAGAAATTGTTTGTGAATTTACTTTTTGTTTGTGCACGATTTTCATTTGGAACAGGCCCATTGTGTTTAAATAAGTGATCCATGTGAATGGTGGTCTTTCCCAGTAAGGTATGGATCACGGGTTATTTAACACATAAACATTTGTTCTTAACCTATTGATGAGACTGGGAACCTTATCATGTTTAAGTTATTATGTTATGAATTCCAAATGGGGAATGGCTTACCTTTAGCCAGTGGGTAGTCCACTCACTTCATGACATAAGCGTATTTCGAATACGTAGAACAGGACCTGTAGTAGTGGTTTCTCAAAGTACTATATGGTAGAAAACTAGACTACTACCGCTAGAGCGTGGACTAGTACTCTACGACTTGAGTGTGAGTTGGTGGTCTGGCGAAGCTGGAAGCATATACTTTGATTTGCTGTAGTTGAGGTTCTATCGTAGGGCCAATATACTTGCATGTTGGGTATGTGTGACTAGTTAGTTAAGATAGAATTATACAAGATAGTTTCTATACTATATCGCCCCCTGTGGTTGCCCGAATGGTCTAAATTATCCAGGGCCATGGGAAACATGACTTGGATGTTTGCTTTAGGGTAGCTCCCTTGGAAAGCGGAAACACTCCAGGAAGTCGTGGATCATTGGACTAGAAGCCTAAGGATGGTAGATGTCATTTAGAGGGGTGTTAGTACACTTCTTCCTTTCTAAATGTACGACGATGTGTAGAGGGGTATTTTAGTCATTTCACTTGTAGGTCGGAGACTTTGCGAACGCAGCATTGTCCTTGGGGTCAATATTTCCTTATGGTGATATTAGAAAATATTTAAAATGCAAAATACAGCTATTTTTATGGCAATGGTATTTTGGTCATTTTAGTAGCCAAGGCGGTGTGTCTTTTGGTCCCCAGTATAGACCGTGAGTCCTAATTAAATATGGGCTAAATAATTGATCTTAAATTAAATGAAATTTATTTTATTTAAGTAGCCTGATTTAATTATTGGGCTAGAATAAAATAAAGGTCCATGGAGAGAGAGAATTAATTAAATTAGTTTGGTGGGTTAATTAATTATTCAGGGCTTTGGCCCAGTTTGAATAATTAAAGATTAACCTGGGACTAAACTAATATAGGCTTAATTAATTGGACTAGTTTATTTGGGCTGGAAAAATTAATTATTTATTAATTGGGCCAATTATTTGGTTTTAGTTAGAATAATTAATTAAGCCCAAAAGGTTAAACTAAGAGTCCAATGGCCCAATCCAATTTAACCTAGGGTTTTATTTAGGTTAAATAGGAGAAAAGAAAACAACGTTGTTTTTTTCCAGTGCTTCCTCTCTATGAAAAATACCAGATGTTTTTTTCCTCTCCCTCTCTAGAAATTCTTTGGCCCCTAGGTTATTTCACCAAAAAACGATATTAGGTAGGCCATATACTGGAAGATCAAGAGCTAGGCATTCACCTACATGCAAAGACGAAGTAGAAGGTTTGCAGGAATTGCACCAGAGGTTTCCACGAGCGTGCCTACCTCAGTTCTGCATATTCCAGTTCAGCCGATTGTGAGAACAAGAAGAAGAGGTAAAGAGAAAATATTTTTCCCCCCCTTTTTCCTTCTTCACGCAGGTGTGCTGCGTTTTGTTGCTCCTTGGCTACTTTTTTAGCTATATTTAGCATGCTATTTTATCTTCAATTGGTATCAGAGCATGAAGATATTTGCACATATAGGAAGCCTGTATGCTAGTTAATAAAATCAGACAGTTATGTGTGATTAACTGTGATCCTTCGCTGGTTTTTTGGTATGGATAGATGGCTTGTTAAACCTCTCAGTTGGAGGTATAAGTGAGATGTAATTCACTATTTTTCCAAGAATAAATCGTGTAAACCCAACTTTAATGGGTATAGGCAGTTGTTGGTTTGTGATTTCATTGATTTTGGGTTGAAATTGTCGCAGAAAAAGAAAAACCAGAAGTGCGCAGCAGAAGAAAATTGCATTGGAAAATTGAAGCAGACGATACTGTTCATTGGCTCGGCTCGCCGAGCCGAGCTGCCAGCAGCGTCTGTGCCTGGAACAAGGAGGGCGGCTCAGCTTTGTGGCTTACCGGCTCGGCTGCATCGGGTGGAATTGGCAATTCAATTGCGAAATCCGAAAGTTAGCACGCGGGTCAGCACCGGGCGGGTCGCTGCTTGGATGGTCCATGAGGCGGACGTTCAGGTGCGGCGGGTGTTGTAGACCGCTGACCAGATTGGTTTTGTTCCTGTGCGGCGGGTGCAGTGAACCAATGGGAATTTTTTTTCCCTTGTAATTTTCTTGCATTTTTTTTTTGTTTTGGGGTCCATACCAGGTGAAGTTAATATTTTTGCAATATTTATATTCTTGGAATATATTTGCATGAAAAATATTAGTAAAGGATTTTAGGATTAAACAAGATCATTAATTAATGTGTTTAATTCTATTATTTGGGCACTTAGGTTTAAAAAATAGAAAAGCATGAAAACGTTTATTGTTTTCTAGCATGCTATTTTTTTTATGTACCTATGTGTGTTTTTTCTCAAAGACCAAAGTCTTTGGGTACTTTTTGTTTTGGCAAGAAAAAATATTTTTCTTTAAAAACTAAATGGTTATTTTAATTGGTACAAAAATTAATCCTTGAATATTTTCTCAAAGGATTTAATCCTTGATATAGAAAATATATTGGATTTAGATATTTTTGTAAATTAAAATGGAGAGCCATTTTGTTTTGTTTTGGACTAGAAAAATGATTTTGTCAAATAAGCTTGAGACCAAAGTCTCTAGAAAGTTTTAATTGGAAAATTTTTGAAATAATTAAGTTTTAACTTTAATAAAATTAGTCCATGGAGGAAATCTCTCAAAGGATATAAGCCTTGACATAGAGATTTGGTTGGACTTAGATATTTTATTTTTTGAGTTAAGGAAAAACTTAATGGAAATTTCAAAAGGATATTTTCCAAAAAACCTTTATTTTAAAAGACTAAGTGGGAGAGGGGTTCCAACGGCCCCACGGCTTCCATCACGGTCCTCATTAGAGATCGTGGATCCCCTTGCGTCACCCTGGGAGTGAACCCGTATAGCATGGGGATACCATAAGGATCTAGATCTAATGGAAGGATGTAATTAATAACCCGGGGCACGTACTATGATCGGCCAGCCCACGTTGGAGGTTATAGTGCGAGGTATGTCCATAGGAAATGAGAGGAAACGGCCATCCCACGATGGAGTTATTCTCTAGACCATTACCTAGAAGGGAAATTAATTTGTGGTGGTTAATACACTTAGCTTAGGAAACTGTTAATCTTCCCAAGAAGCTATGTCAGTTTTTCTAAGAGCCAAATTATTTTCAGTGCACAAATTTCATTTTGTTTTCACAAACTAAATTCTTTCTTTTATTTTTTATTTTCAGAAATGGTGGGAGGTTCTTTTAGTCCATTGGCCGTTATTCTCAGGGAGAATAAGTTAACGGGTCCAAACTATGTGGACTGGAAAAGGAACCTGGACATAATACTCACAGCCGAGGAGTATAAGTGTGTCCTTTACGAAACCTGCCCTGTTATCGGGGAAGGTTCCACCGCTGAAGAGCGAGAGGCTGAAAAGCATTGGAAGAAAGCTGACGAAATGGCACGTTGCTATATGTTAGCTTCTATGTCTAATGTGCTCCAGTCAAAACACGAGCATATGGCTTCTGCATATGACATAAGTCAATCGTTGGCAACTATGTTCGCGGACAAGAGCCGGCCTGCAAGGCAGGAGGCTCTTCGAACTATTGTGAACACTAAGATGGCTGAGGGAGCATCAGTCCGAGAGCATATGCTCAAGATGATTGCTGCTTTCGAGGAGGCAGAAATCATAGGGGCTGTCATTGACCCCGAGAGCCAAGTGGACATGGTTCTCGAATCTCTACCGGGCTCTTTCACTCAGTTCAAGTTAAACTATAACATGAACAAGTTGAACATGAGTTTAACTGAAATGATGAAGGAGCTCCAGATGGCGGAGAAGGTCATGAAGCCACAGTCTAAGGCCATGATTGCTAAGGCCTCTTCTTCAAGAACTGGGCCTAAGCCCAGAAAGTTCAAGAGGAAGAAGGGGAATGTAGCAGCCCAGCCCAAGTACCAGCCCGAGGACAAACCAAAGGGCAAGTGATTCAAGTGTGGAAAGAATGGACACTAGAAAAAAAAGTGTCCAGATATTCAGGCCAAGAAAAACCCCACAGGTAATGTTTACTATCTAGAGTCCATATCAATGGTAGGATCAACTTCCACTTGGATTGTTGATTCAGGAGCCACTGATCATATCTGTAACTCCTTACAGGGGTTTAGGAAGATAAGAAGGCTCAAGAAGAGCGAACATGGGCTTCGAGTGGGTAATGGAGCATAAGTCTGGGCCCTTGCTGTGGGAGAGCTGTATCTTATTTTTTATTGTAATAAGATAGTGGTTTTAAAAGACATTTTATATATACCTGGTTTTCGTCAGAATTTGATTTCAGTTGCAAAACTTATTAATCAAGGATATTCTGTATCTTTCCATTCTGGTATTTCTATCAGTAGAGATAGAGAAATTTTATATACTGCGCACATGTATGGAAATTTGTTCTTTTTAAACCCTATTAACAAACAATCAAATAACGCTCAGTCTGAACCTTTAACTAAGAAGAGAAAGACCAATATCAATGATTCATACCTTTGGCATCTAAGGTTGGGTCATATTAACTCAACCAAGATTCAAAGGCTAATCCATGATGGGCCTTTAGGCTCATTGAGATTGGAAAGTTGGCCATAGTGTGAATCCTGCCTGATGGGAAAAATGACCAAAAGGTCATTTACACCAAACGCGGATAGAGCCAATGAGGTGTTGAGTCTTGTTCACACTGATGTGTGCGGTCCATTGTCTACAGCAGCTAGGGGAGGTTTTGAGTACTTCATCACGTTCACGGATGATTGTTCGAGGTATGATTACATTTACCTGATGAGACGAAAGTTTGACTGTTTTAACAAGTTCAAAGAGTTTAAGGCTGAAGTGGAGCGTCAGACAGGTAAATTAATCAAAACCTTACGATCGGATCGTGGTGGAAAGTACCTCCTAGGTGAATTCAAGGACTACATGGTAAATCATAGGATAGTATCCCAGCTCTCTGCACCAGGAACCCCCCAGCAGAAAGGCGTAGCTGAGAGAAGGAATAGGACGTTGATGGAAATGGTCTGAAGCATGATGTCTCATGCTACTCTTCCAGTGTCCTTTTGGGGATATGCCCTGGAAACAGTGGCATATATTCTGAACTTGGTGCCTTCCAAGTCAGTACTTAGGACTCCCTATGAGATGTGGACTGGGCGTAAGCCAAGTCTGAATCATCTCAGGATTTTGGGATGTCTAGCTTATGTACTGATCAAGGGAGACAAGTTGGAACCAAGATCAGAATTATGCTATTTTGTTGGGTATCCAAAAAGGACAAAATGAGGCTCTTTTTATTATCCTAAGGAGCAGAAGGTACTAGTCAGTACCAATGCTAGATACGTGGAAGATGATCAAAGTACTTCCACTAAAGGTTCAACGAGGTTGGAACTTCAGGAGACGTTATCTATGGAATCAACTTCTTCTGACCCGATTTTGGAACAAGAAGAGGCACAGCCTCAAGAGCCTGTGCAAATGGAGCCTCGTCGTAGTAGGAGAGTGTCTAGGGTTCCGGATAGATGGACTGGAGAAGCCTTTGAGCTGGTCTCCGACCATCAGGAACAAGACCCCGCTAGATACGAGGAGGCTATTGCTGATGCCGATGCAAATCTGTGGCATGAAGCAATGAAAGCCGAGATTGAGTCTATGTACCTCAATCAGGTTTGGGATCTTGTAGCTTCACTTGAAGGGATAAAACCCATTGGGTGCAACTGGGTATACAATAGGAAGAGAGGAGCGGATGGGAAGGTGGAAACCTTCAAAGCTAGGCTTGTGGCGAAAGGGTATACTCAGAAAGAAGGTATCGACTATGAGGAAACCTTTTCCTCGATAGCCATGCTTAAATCCATCCGTATCCTCCTTGCCATCGCATGTCACTATGACTACAAGATATGGCAAATGGATGTCAAGACGGCATTCTTGAATGGCTATCTTAGCGAAGACATCTATATGTCCCAACCGGAAGGCTTCATTGCTGAAGGCCAAGAACACATGGTTTGCAAGCTTAAGAAGTCCATTTATGGACTTACGCAAGCATCGAGAGCATGGAACATTCGTTTTGATGAGACCGTAAAGTCTTATGGTTTTATTCAAAATGAAGATGAACCATGCATGTACAAGAAACTTGAAGGCATTAATGTGGTTTTTCTTGTCCTCTATGTGGATGACATTCTACTCATTGGGAATGATGTAGGGATATTGTCATCTACAAATGTTTGGCTGTCTAGTCAATTCAGTATAAAGGAGTTGGGAGAAGCCAGCTACATTCTCGGGATTAGGCTTCTTAGACATAGGAAGCAGAGAATGTTAAGATTATCCCAAGCGACATACATTGACAAGATGCTGGCCAAGTACAGCATGGACTCATGCAAGGGAGCTCTAATCCCTTGCAGACATGGGTTGTCATTTTCTTCGAAGGACTGTCCTAAGTCTCAAGACGAAAATGAGAGAATGAGTAGGATTCCATACGCTTCGGCTGTGGGAAGTCTCATGTATGCCATGCTATGTACTAGGCCAGATATCTGCTTTGCTGTGGGCTTAGTTAGCAGATATCAGTCAAACCCAAGGGGAGGTTCATTGGCAAGCTGTAAAGCATATTCTCAAGTACCTCAAGGGAATGAGAGATTATATGCTGGTTTACAGGGCTGATGATTTGGTTTCTACAGGATACACAGAATCAGACTTCCAGGCAGATAAGGATGAGAGAAAATCTACTAGTGGATATGTCTTCACCTTGTCTGGAGGAGCAATTTCATGTTGGAGTATTAAGCAGTCTTGTATTGCTGACTCAACCATGGAAGCTGAGTATTTGGCTGCTTCGGAGGCATCCAAGGAAGCAGTCTGGCTCCAGAAGTTTCTTTCAGAACTTGGAGTCATACCACATATGGACAGGCCGGTTGTGATGTATTGCGATAACACTGGAGCAGTATCACAATCTAAGGAGCCTCGGAACCACAAGAAGGGGAAACACATCGAGAGGAAGTACCACCTGATCCAGGATTTCATCCAGAGACGGGAAGTCGTGGTGGAGCATATTACCTCAAATAACAATCTAGCAGATCCATTCACCAAGCCTTTGGCTGAGTGAGTCTTCAAGAGATATTTAGACGCCATAGGGGTGGGCACCTATAGACTTACCTAGTCTTAGAGTGCAAGTGGGAGATTCTTGGATTGCATGCCCTCTTAGACTAGGTTTCTGATGCAAAAACGAATACTTTAATAAAAGAATTTATTTTCAGAAATTGTTTGTGAATTTACTTTTTGTTTGTGCACGATTTTCGTTTGGAACAGGCCTATTGTGTTTAAATAAGTGATCCATGTGAATGGTGGTCTTTCACAGTAAGGTATGGATCACGGGTTATTTAACACATAAACATTTGTTCTTAACCTATTGATGAGACTGGGAACCTCATCATGTTTAGGTTATTATGTTATGAATTCCAAATGGGGAATGGCTTACCTTTAGCCAGTGGGTAGTCCACTTACTTCATGACATAAGCGTATTTCGAATGCGTAGAACAGGACCTGTAGTAGTGGTTTCTCAAAGTACTATATGGTAAAAACCTAGACTACTACCGCTATAGCGTGTACTAGTACTCTACGACTTGAGTGTGAGTTGGTGGTCTGGCGAAGCTGGAAGCATATACTTTGATTTACTGTAGTTGAGGTTCTATCGTGGACCAATATACTTGCATGTTGGGTATGTGTTACTAGTTAGTTAAGACAGACTTATACAAGATAGTTTTTGCACTATATCGCCCCTTGTGGTTGTCCAAATGGTCTATATTATCCAGGGCCCTGGGAAACATGACTTGGATGTTTGCTTTAGGGTAGCTCCCTTGGAAAGCGGAAACACTCCAGGAAGTCGTGGATCATTGGACTAGAAGCCTAAGGATGGTAGATGTCATTTAGAGGGGTGTTAGTACACTTCTTCCTCTCTAAATGTACGGCGATGTGTAGAGGGGTATTTTAGTCATTTCACCTGTAGGTCGGAGACTTTACGAACGCAGCATTGTCCTTGGGGTCAATATTTCCTTATAGTGATATTAGAAAATATTTAAAATACAAAATACATCTATTTTTATGGCAAGGGTATTTTGGTCATTTTAGTAGCCAAGGCGGTGTGTCTTTTGGTCCCCAGTATAGACCGTAAGTCCTAATTAAACATGGGCTAAAGAATTGATCTTAAATTAAATGAAATTTATTTTATTTAAGTAGCCTGATTTAATTATTGGGCTAGAATAAAATAAAGGTCCATGGAGAGAGAGAATTAATTAAATTAGTTTGGTGGGTTAATTAATTATTCAGGGCTTTGGCCCAGTTTGAATAATTAAAGATTAACCTGGGACTAAACTAATATAGGCTTAGTTAATTGGACTAGTTTATTTGGGCTGGAAAAATTAATTATTTATTAATTGGGCCAATTATTTGGTTTTAGTTAGAATAATTAATTAAGCCCAAAAGGTTAAACTAAGAGTTCAATGGCCCAGTCCAGTTTAACCTAGGGCTTTATTTAGGTTAAACAGGAGAAAAGAAAACAACGTTGTTTTTTTTCCAGTGCTTCCTCTCTGTGAAAAATACCAGACGTTTTTTTCCTCTCCCTCTCCAGAAATTCTTTGGCCCCTAGGTTGTTTCACCAAAAATGATATTAGGCAGGCCATATATAGGAAGATCAAGAGCTAGGCGTTCATCTACATGCAAAGACGAAATAGAAGGCTTGCAGGAATTGCACCAGAGGTTTCCACGAGCGTGCCTACCTCAGTTCCGCATATTCCTGTTCAGCCGATTGTGAGAACAAGAAGAAGAGGTAAAGAGAAAATATTTTTTTCCTCTTTTTCCTTCTTCACGCAGGTGTGCTGCGTTTTGTTGCTCCTTGGCTGGTTTTTTAGCTATATTTAGCATGCTATTTTATCTTCACCTACTACACTATGCAGTGTTTGTACCTAAATAATCTCCTGTCATAGTATTAATAAGATGGGACATTATTAATACGCCAAGACTGGCACATGTTATATCTCTTGATTGCATCAAGCTGTGGTTCTCATATCCGTGGATATTGGGATACTCAGGATTAACGTGTGGATGCTTGTTTTGAAACAAGTTCATTGGATGACCTAGCTACGAGATAATCACTTGGATAACTATTTAGTGCCAGTGATAGAATCTCATTATAGCAAGTGTGCAAGTATCTTTAGACTTGAGTTCTCCAAGGTACTTTGTTTATCGAGCGTTGTACTTTGATTCTAATCTTTGGAGTCTTATCTAGGACTGCCTATGGGATGGATATTGGGTACAACGTAAAGTAAACGAAAGTAGTTGAGATGGTCAATAAAGGATTCAGCACTCCTAACAGTAGGAGAGTATATCTCAAGGCCACTTGTAGATATCATTACTCATGAAGTCCTTGGCCAAGGCAACTATGTGATGGAAATGGTTCCAATTGATACACATACCGAGTAATGGATTTCTTGAACAAGTACTAAAATATTCGGGCTAGAATTAATAATATTCTGGAGGGAGTGGGCACTAATTCCATGCTCTAGACCGAATGAGATATTGTATGTTGAAAGGAGTTTATTGCACTGATAATTTGCTATTGAAAGGTTCATGCCAAGCCCCTTGACTTTCTGGACTTTTGGGTGGTCAAGAGTCATTGCTAGATGTCGCTCTTGATATGCTAAATATGAATTTATTAATTAGAGAATTAATAAATTTAATCCTTTATTTTATTAAGGATTATTAATTCTAATATTGTTAGAATTAATTCATATTATGGTACCAATAAGACCAGGAAACCTAATGGGTCACACACAATAAAGGTTTGAATGCTCAAATATATTATTTGATAATATTGTGGGGTTAATTAAGAGAAGGGAATATATTTATAGGTGAATTATAAGTTTGTTATAATTCATGGGACCTAATTGTAATTAAGTAAACTTTAAGGACCAATTTGTTGACAATTGGACGTTGAAGGACTAAGTTACAATTTATGGTAATTATAGATCTATAAATATAAGGAAACGGTTTCCTTAGGGTTAGAGATAGACCATTCACGCAATAACAGAGAAACCGTTTCTCTGCCTCTCTCTTGATCAAACCCTAGCCGTCTCTCTTCATGATCAAAACCCTAGCCTCCCGAATTCTACTAGCATAGAATTGTGAGATTGTGAGCATTCAACCTTGTATGGATTGTCATTAGAGGGAGTTCTTTCTTAGACTTTAGTGAGCTACAGTGAACGGTTTTGGATAATCTGGATCGCGCCTGCGTTCTTGTTTCTGAAATTTTTGAATTTCGGCTTCACGAGGTAATAAACGCAATCTTCTCCTTTTTCCCATTTCTATTGCAAACCCATGATCCATGGCTTGGATTTCTTGTTTTTTTTCGCTACACTTAATCTGATTATGCATGATAGAAATCCTACAGAAAAATTCTTAATGAAATGCCGATAGTACCCAGCTAACCGAAGGAAACTTCGTATCTTCGTAACATTCTCCGGTTGTTTCCAATTAGTTACGGCATCCACCTTGGCAGGGTCCACATTGATCCTATCCTTGGATATCACATGGCCAAGCAAGGATACCGAGCTCAACCAAAATTCACATTTACTGAACTTAGCAAAAAGCTTGAATTCCCTCAGCTTTTCTAGGACCAACCTTAAGTGCTCCGCGTGCTTCTCCGAATTCTTGAAGTAGATTAAGATATCATTGATGAAGATAACCACAAACTTGTCCAAATATGGCTGGAAAACTCGATGCATCAAATCCATAAAAACTGCCAGTGCATTGGTTACACCGAATGGCATTACCACAAATTCATAGTGGCCATATCACGTGTTGAAAGCAGTCTTAGGAATGTCATCTTCCTTAATCCTCATCTGGTAGTATCCTTACCACAGGTCTAACTTCGAAAAGCAAGCGGCGCCTTGAAGTTGATCGAACAACTCGTCAATTGAGGGTAGAGGGTACTTGTTCTTGATCGTTAAGTTGTTCAGTCCCCTATTATCAATGCATAACCTCAAAGTACCATCTTTCTTCTTGACAAACAACACCGGAGCTCCCCATGGCGACGTACTCAGTAAAATGTAGCCTTGCCTCACCAACTCTTCCAATTGCTCCTTTAACTCCTTCAGCTCCGTCGGTGCCATCCAGTAGGAAGTTCTTGACACTGATTCTGCTCCGGGAATCAAGTCCATGGTAAACTCAACTTCCCGCTCAGGGGGTAGAGATGTGAGCTTAGTAGGAAAAACATCTAGAAAGTCTTTTACCACCTCTGTACTCTCCAAGGTACACTGATCCTTGGGTTTGTTCAGAAGATATGCCAAATATCCCGTACATCCTCTTTTGAGCAACTTTCGGGCCTTAGCACTAGCAATCAAGAACTTCAGTTCCTTCGCTCGCTTACCGTTAAATTCAATCACATCCCGGCCGGGTCTCACAAACTGTACTGTCTTGATCTTACAGTCTACATGAGCTCCGTGCTTCGACAACTAATCCATACCCAAGACCTGGTCATAATTCTCCATGGGCAGAATTATGAGGCCTGCTTCCAAAATCTCCTTCCCCACCTCAACTTCACAGCTTCCCATTTTCTTACCTGCTTCTACCACCTTTCCCAAGGGTGAGCTTATTACTAAGGTATAGGGTAATTCCTTTCCTTCTCAACCTAGATGTAATGCACATACTTTGCTTACGTAAGAGTGTGTGGATCTATCAAAACATTAATAAGACAACTTTGGATAGAAAGGTTACCTTCGATTACGGCTGCATCCGTTCCGACCTCTTCTTTGTTCAGGGCAAAGACCTTGGCCTTCACTTGAGGCTTTTGACCTCTCGTTCTAGCTATTCTAGCAGCAGCACCTCTATTGACTCCCATTGGCTGAGTCGGGGTTGTCTGCCCAATCCTTAAAGGTTTAGGGCAGGCGTTCCTCAGATGTCCTGGGTCTCCATAGTTGAAGCACCTCCTTCCTCCCCCGTTGCCCCAACAATTCCTCTCGGTGTGGCCACACTTCCCACAGAGTTGGAAATTCAGGTTGCTTTGCATCAGTCCGGCCATAGGCACTCGAGGCTGCTTAGCCCAATTTCCCCACGGCATAGAGCTCGCAGGTTGCTTGTTACCCGAAGGCCTCATTGGTGGACGATTCGATTGGAAAGGTCTGTTCATCGGTCGATACCGATCCTCATTCTCCATCTGGGATGCTACGTCCACGGTGGCGGTGTACGAGGTTGGCAACGATGGAGCCAATGCCTTTCTCAAATCTGACCTCAACCCTTTCACAAATTGCCGGGTGCGCTTCTGCTCCGTGTCGACCAAGCATTTGCAGTACTTGGATAACTGCATGAATCGGGCTGCATACTGAGCAACTAATATGCTTCCCTGCTTAAGAGTTTGGAACTCATCCTCCCTTTTCTCAAGTACCCATCAGGGAATGTACTAAGCACGGAAAACTTCAATAAAGTCGTCCCAAGTCCATTCCTACTCCTCTCTGTACCAGTCACTCCGTACTCACTGCCATCGAGCCCGTGACGGTCCCCTCAGCCGAAAAGTAGCAAACTTCACCCTACTCTCTTCCGAGTACTACAGAGTGGCAAAAATATCCTCCATCTATTCAATCCACTGTTTTGCTTTCTCATCCTGCTCCACCTCCCCCTGCAATATGGGAGGTTGGAACTTCAGGAAATACTCCAGGGCCTCATCCTCTCCCTACGGTGGCTTCTTAGCCACCTTGTCCACTTGCTCCGTTAAATTTTGCAGGATCGAAGCCATCTTATCAAAAGCCTATCCTATGGTCACATCCCGAGACCTCTCTGAAGCTAACTCTTGTTCTCGCTGCAAGTGCTCCTCCACATCGGGTGTGGAACGGTGCATTTGGTCAAATTCAGGAGTTGAGGATGCACTTTCCTGCATGGTTCTGCTGTGAACGACTATCCTGTGTCTTGGTGCCATTTTTAATCACATTCACCCCAAGTCAGATAGTTACCAAGGGGGAAGAAGTATGCATAGGTGCATGATCAGTCAATAGTAATGTTATCTACTCACTTTAAAAGAGAATTTGACGATGTTATGCAGGGAAAAACCAAGTAATAAATGAAACTCAAGCTGTTCATATAAACCATGCTTCCGTAAAGAAGGGGTTATCACATACGATACCCTTTTTTTTTCCCAATAAAATAGTAAAACTCTATAAGCAACATGCTTCTTTAAAAAGAAAAATAAACAAAGGAATGCTAATCCCGAAAGAGAAAGAGTAAACACTACTGGTCTTTTATACTCGACTCTCTCTAGTGTCAATAAAGGCATCGGAGTCGTCAGAGGCTGGTTCCACAAGCCATCCCATGGAGCTATCAGGTCTCCCTATGTAATCCCTTGAAAAACTAACGCTCTCACTTGGTTGTCCTGACTCACCCTCATGGTCCCTCTTGGCTTTCATGGCCATCTCGTAGACCTCATCCAAAGCTAATCTAATCGCACCCCTAGGCGCAGGCCTCTCATTCCTCGAGTCAGATAGATCGAGCAACCCCTCTCTCCTCAATTGCATCTATCCCCAGTCCATATCGATGTCCACACCCCTTAGGACCTTCTTCTAACTTCCTCTTCCCCTTATCTTCCATTCCTAGAATGGACTGCTAAAGTTCCCTCTCTCTCGGGGTAACTCCATCATTCGATCTATGTCCCTCACCACTGGACTGCTTAAGATCATAGCAAGTAGGAATCCTATCAAATTCACCTATCTGTGGAGTTTGGGGAACCTCCATCACCTCCTCATCCTTTTCCTCTATCCCAACCATCTCTCATTCACTCTCATCGTCTCCCTCATTCCCAAGCTCATCTGTCTCCCCCTCACTCAACTCAGCCATCTCCTCATCCTCCTCACCCCCCCTGGCAAGCTCAACTACCTCCCCCTCATCATCCCCCTCATACTGTCCTAGGCTCCCATCAACCTCCATCTCTGCCTCAACCATCGGGTCGTCTAGCATAGGTGGCTCCTGCTCTATCCCTGAATCAGACGAGGGTGGATCTGCTACGGGTAGTGGGGCAGGTGGATTCCCGCAGCCAGTGGGCCAGTCTCTGACAGCCGATACAACTCTTTTGATCATCCTATAAATAAAAGGAAAAAATTAGCACCAGATCAAAATACGTAAGAAAATAAAATCCAGTAAATCAAATAGTTGCCTAAACCTAGGCTCTGATACCACTTGTAACACCCCACTACCACGTACCCTAAAAAGGCGGGGATGTCGCCCTGTCTCGGACGACAAGGGGTCTTTAAAACGAGGTATAAAAATGTAAAGAAAACAAAAAAAATCAAACATAGATAAATAATGGAAAACTCTTATTACATCGGCTCAAACATGAGCAAAACTAAACAAAACAAATATCCTATCAGAAACTTGAACCAACAATTGTCTCCTAGAACATATTGGAAAGAAATAACAAAAGCTTCAACTATCACATGCCTGGCTCGCTCAGCATAATCTATCTCCTGAAAACATGATATAAAATAGTGTGAGATTAAATCTCAGTAAGTCTTGTGTGTGCACATTGTACTTTGAACAGTTCGTGTATGCATAGTGAAAAACATTTGCAGAAATATTTGGCAAGTCATAAATAATTTTCTCTTTGCAAGGAGTAAGTTTTTCTCGTTGTCACACTTTATACAAAATAAATCATCCACATGAATAAATAGTCATATCACCACACGTTGGGCTCCATGAGGACAAGGCACCACACTTGGTGCACCTTACCTGGATTAGATTACCACACGTTGGGCGTTCCGATCAAGGTGAGAGTACAACCCACTAGGTGAGATACTCCTCATTCTCTACACCCAACAAAACCATCCGGGTGTCCATATCAGGAAAATAAATAATAACTGACCAGGTACATATGCTAGCTCGGACTGGCTTGACTAACTAACACTGTCGCCTTTTCAAGCCGAGCTTATCTTCTGGAGGTGGCCTCATGCCAGAAGACTTACTCAAGCCCTCCAAGACTAGTATTGTTAGCCTACCCTTGTTGAGTACTCAACGAACATATCCGTCATTTCCTGATTCAAAATATTTCCATATCTTGGCTTTATAAAACGTGGTTTTCTTTAGAAGAGTTTTCTAAAAATTTAGGAGAAAGAATAGTGTTCTTGATAAAATCGTTAGTTTGACAAAATCGATAAAAGAGTAAATATCCACGTTTACAACCCAAGAAAACATAGTTTAACAATAGCTTCACAAAGCTTTACCACATAGACTTGCCAACACAACATTTAACAAAAGAGTTTATGTAGGGACTTACTTGTTATGCCTCAGATAAACAAGATAAAATCACAGCTTGCTTCCTTCAAATACCCTCCTGAGCTAGAATCATATAATATCATGATCAGGGTCTCAATCGATTCAAACATGCATTAAACTCATTTATTCCCATAACAATTCACAATCCATTATTAACCTCCAAATAAGTTATCTTCTTCTCAAAGTTCATACCCTATGACCCTACATTCATCAAAGACATGATTAATATATAAAAAAGGTCTTGACTTGACCATCACAATTCACATCCATCATTATCACAATAAAACATGGTATTACTATCCATCGAATATGCTTAATTAATTACTCGACTCAAAATATTCATCTATCCCCACCAAGCACATATATCATGCTACCATACTTCCGTAGACCTTATCAATCTCATTAGAACCTAACTTCGACATCAAGGGTAAGAATTCCCTTACCTTTAAACAACCGGGTTATTAAGATCTTGATGCTCCTATGGTGATAGTCCCGAGTTCGTTTGAGAAGAAGAGAAAAGCTGTCTTCTTTACTTCGTTTTGTCCAAAGGTAGCTAAAGAGGATGAAATTAGCCTATATGTGGCGTGGTTTAAGGGAAGAAAAATAGAAGAATTAATGGAAGAAAGGAATCAAGAGGTTGAGATGATTTTTGCTTACCGTAGGGTGTGATCGGTTTTTTTTTTTTTTTGCTAGGAATGACTCTTGGGATTTTCGAAAATTGTAGAAGAGTTCTTGCTGAAATTTTCGTGTAGGTAGGAGGGAGTGGTCGGCTACTGTGATTTAGGGTTAGAGAAGTTTAATATAGGGTTAGATGGTGGTGCTAAGAAGGACTCCTAATGGCTTTAGGTTTCTTGGACAGCAAGGGCGAAAATTGCTGCTTGATGTACCCCTTTTTACTGCAGAAATTGGGAAGGTATAAGAGGAGAAAATAATCTGGAATTGTTCTCCTATGCTGGCCAAAATATTGCTCAAGAAAAGGGCTGTGTGTGTTCCGGTCTTTTTGGCTAATCAAGAAAGAGTTTGTGCAGCTTTGGTAACTAGAAATTCTGCATAAAATCTGTGAGCAAAAAGCAGAATTTTTGGACTGTTTTCAGATTCTATTCTACCCGCAAATCAGAGGGAAAACACAAGAGTTTTAGGTGCTGTGGTTTGGCTTAATCAACAAGGAGTTTTGGTATGTTTTGGAGTGTAGAATTTTCATGCATTGCATTAAGCAAAGCTGGCCAAAATTTCTGGTTCATATGCTGGCCGAAAGTCTGGAATTTTTGGTGGATAAAATCTAATTTTGTGTTGCTAAGGTAATCCGATTTGGGGAGGGGTATTCTAGGTGATTTGAGCTAGGGTTTTAAGAGTTTTATTGCACTTAGGAGTGCAAGAATTTCGTGCAGCTTGTGCATGCACAAGGCTGCCAAAATTCTATAGGAAAAAGAGAGAGTAAAACCAAGTTGATTTAGGATTGAAATAAAATCTGATTTGCTAAAGGATTTAGGATAAGATTTTCCTAGTATTGAAAGATTTTGTTTTGTGATAAAACACCTTCAAAGGGACGGGACTAAGCTGGAAAATTTTCTAGATTTTTAGCTAGGGTTCTATGTTCAAAATCAACATGGTATCTAACTAAAAAAATAGCAATTTAGTTCCAACTATCAATTACAAAATTTGATACATTAAAACCAAGCCGGAATCTAATTATTCTAACTAGGATTTTTGAAAATCAAAGAATAAAAGCTGAAAATAAAATTAAACTTTGTCCTCATAAAAAATCCTTGAATTTAGGAGGTAAATATGAAAATTTTGTGAAACCCCACCTAAAGCCAACCCTAGAGTAAGGGGGTCGAGATGCATATCATATTATTTTGCATGAATATATATGTTTTTGAATGATTTTATGTGCTTTAGAGTTGTGGATTATAGGTTAAAATGCTTAGTTATGCTTATCGAGTAGGAGGGGTAAAATGGTAATTTTGCTTAAGGTTAAATTAGGAAGATAGCTTGAGAATTAAATAAGAAGTATATGTGGGTGAGAAAATAAGAACAAGAGTTAGTGTGGTTAAGTGGTTAGAATCTTGGAATTAATTTCTAAGGTCATGAGTTTAAATCCCATCATTTAAGCTTTTGTCATGATTATCTTACTAAGTTTGAATTTTTGTTTTCTTGCATTTCATGAAAATAGGAATGTTGTCTTAGGGGAGACATGAAGAGAATGTCCTAATCTTATCCTCATGTCCTAAAAAGAATTCTAGAGGAATTCTTGTCCTTTTATTACCTCTAGCCTGTCCTAACATCTTTATAATTTAAAACCATTAAATCCTTTCTTTTAAATTCCAAAAAAATTATGTGATAATCCCTCCACCATGAATTTCGAAAATCAGCTTTGGAAGATGGGAAGTTGGCCAGAAATAGGAGGAGAAATAGGAAGGGTTTCCAAGAGAAAATCAATCACCATGATAGTACCTTCGAACTCAACTTCATGTTGTTCATCTTCTAGTAAAGGAAAATCTGGAAATTTTCCAGAATGGTAGTAGACCGTTTCTTTGAAAATTCAGCCATTAAACCTACTCATTTTCTACCAGAAAAATGGTCATTTTATGTGGCTTGAAGGCTGGAAAATCTGTGCAATTTTTGGACTGCAAAAACTGCACAAAACCAGGGAAAATTCTGGTCATTTTCGCAGCTTTCAACCAAGTAAATGAAGCTGTTTTGATTCATCTTCAAGCCAGCAAAACTCCTCTATATTTCTCCAGGAAGAAGGCTGGAAAACCACCTTAGAAAGACCTTCAAACTCCCTCAAGAGTCAGCTGCAAATCGGGTTGAAGGTGTGCAGAAATTCTGCACAGAAATTCTGCAGCCCATCGAAACCCTTGAACCATGAAACCAGATTTTTTTCCAGTTTTGCTTCTTTCAAGCCTAGGCCGAAAATCACCCTTCAACTTCTGTAGAATTAGTCCTTGATCAGCCATAAACTGAGTACCATTAACCCCACACTTACCTTGAGCATATGGACTCCATAGCCACACCTCAAAACACTCCTAGGATCACTCCATTCAAACTCTTTTTGAAACTTCAAATAATTCCAGCATTTTATTCCATTAAAACACTCTTGAATTAAGCAAATAAACCAGAATTTCCTCTGCCCTTTAAGACTGAATTTCAGCCAGCCTTGGAGCAACATTACCCTTCAATCATTTCAGCAAGACTACCTTGTTCAGCCGGCACCATTGGAGAGCATAGAAACCTTCATTGAACAAACACCATTACCTAATCTCTTACCTTAAACATCTCCACCATTTCCTCCATTTAAATTTCAAATAAAATCTGATCATTCTCTCTCCTTCTTGCTGAAAACCGAAACCATCATTCACTCTAGACCATTCGGCCAGCCCTCTACCGGAATTTGTGTAGCATTTTCTCAAACTCTCTCCATTTTCACCTAGAACACCAAGAACACACACTAACCTTCTTCAAGCCTAACCCTACTCTAAACACCTCCAATCACTCTCAAATACTCCAAATAACTTCCATTTAATCTCTAAACTTCATTTCTGGTATTTATAATACAAAACCTCGCAAACAAGAATTGTCGAGCGGATCAAAATTAACTTTTCTTTGAAGGTCTCAAGAACATCAACAAGGTAAGTCAAAAACAACCTTTTTGTTCATCTTCTTCCATTCGATTGTACTATTCTAATGCTCTCTCTCTCTCTCTCTCTCTCTCTCTCTCTCTCTCTCTCTTCCAACCGAAATGGTGGATCAACAATCAACCATGGCCATTTTTCCGTTGGATCATTCAAAGCTCTCAATCGCGTGGACCTTCTTAATTCTTCATGGAAGTGTTCATCGAATAAAGTATTTTCCTTTAATCCTTCTTTTAATTCAGCATTCATGTCTCCTAGATATTGATAGGAGGAATGAAATATGGATAAGGGATTGAGTATATGCATGTGGATTAAGGGGATGGAGTTAAGGCATGATGATTGTTGTATAGGACTGGGTTGTATGAATTTTCTTTTGAATGAATGTATGTTCTTCATGCTTAATGAATTTTGTGGATGATTGAAGCATGTTAGAGACCATGACACCAAAGGTGATTAGGTTTTTGTGTTCTTATTTTTCATTGAAGCCATGATTAGTGATTATGCCTAGGAGGAAGTTAGCCTTGTGATAGTATGTGATAAGTCAAGCAAATCATTTGAAAGTTAAACAAGCAGTTTTACACAAAATGTTAAATTTTTTCTAAAACCCAACTTTGACAAGATATTTAGAAACCTTTAATTGCTATTTTCAAATAAAACAAAGTAGGGTCAATATTCTCCCAAGTGGAGCAATCAACATTGAGTACTCAATAGGGGTAGACCACCAGGACTAGTCTTTGAAGGGTTAGGGTAAGTCTCTCAGTAGGTGGCCACCTCTGAGGGGTGAGTCCTTCTTGGATAAGATGCCAGTCCGGTAGGTCATACCGGTCCGAGCTAGCGAGTTTCAGTCATGTGGACTGCTTGTTCTGGAGTGGACAACCGGTAAGTTTGGGTGTAGAGATGGAGGAGTATCTCACCCGGTAGGCTGTACACCTACCTTTTGTCAGCTTACACGAAGTGTGGCATTCTGACCGTTATTTAGTCATGGGGCCCAACGTGTGGTAACCCATGGCTATCCATTTGTGTGATTGTATTTATTGTGCACCTGTTTGGTTTGAAAAGCAAAACGCCACTCTTTATTTTTAACACTTATTTATTGCTTGCCAGCACTTTTCCTTCTGAAACTTTTACAACTTGCATACATGAATTATTTTACCTGAAACACTCAAAGCACCCACGGGCTTACTGAGATTTTTATCTCACCACCTTTTATGCCATGTTTTCAGGAAGATCCTGCTGTGGAGGTCATTAGCTAGATTGTTGCCTATGCTTTGAAGACTCATGTTATTTACTTTATGTGATGTTTTGAGAGATTGTTGCAAACAATTTATTTGGATTTGTTCCAGTACTTATCTTTTGGGTTGTAATAAGTTTAATTTTAAAGTCTTTATTTTATTTTATTTTTATGTAACCTAGTTATAAAGACCCCTTGTCCTCTGGACGGGGCGACATCCCCTGTAATACCCCGCCCAAAACCACATTTGACTATGGGGAAAAGTCATGCATTGCATAGCATCTTGCATTTTATGTGTTAGCTAGAATTATATTATTTGCATGGATGCATGTGAATTTTTCCGTTGCTCTTGCATTTGAATTAATTGATGTGAAATAGTTGTGTTGTTAAAGATTTGGATAAGGGAGGTTTGGTCGAATACTTGGAATGATGAGTATTAGGGTGTGAGAATTGATTGTGGAAAAAAAAAAGTTAGTATTGGAGTTGTTTTGGAATAGCGGAGAGGTTGGTGATTTCCTTTGGTGACTCGAGTTCGAATCCTACCTCTTGAAAATTTTAAGCTTTCTTTTGGATTCCTTTACTAGTATTCTTCATGCCTTGGCCAAAAACCCCTAGTTGGGTGCCACTTTGAAGAATTTCAAGTGGTATAAAACTCTTCTTAATGAATATTAGAGTTAGGGAATATATTAGGGAAAAATCTTATTTTACCTCTTCAAGAATTTTAGCCATAATCCTTTTATTTATTTAATTGTTTTAGAGAAATATTTTAACTAAAGTCTTAGATATCTTCGTTGGGTTTAAACGCCACTTTTATAGGAATAAGACTCTATATTTAACTCCTAAATTCAAGGATTTTAGATAAGGATAAAGTTTGTTTTATTTTCAGCTTTTGTTCTCTTGAATTTTCGAAAACCTTAAGCTGGAAAAATTGTGGAAATTTTTCCAGATTTGGTCCGCCACCTTGGAGCACTTTTATCTTAATCCAGACTCTTCTAGGACTAGAGGAAATCTTATCCAAATCCTTGATAAAATCAGATTTTATTTCAATCCAAATTCAACTAGTATTTTCTTCCTTTTCCTAGCTGAATTTCGGCAGCTTGGTATCAACACAAGCTGTTCGAAATTCCAGCCCTCTTTAGCTACAATCCAACTCTGTAAATCCTAGCACAAAACACCTAGAACACTCCTTAACAACTTAACTACCTTAGCTGCACAAAACCAGAATTTCTATCACAAAAAAACTACTGATTTTCGGCAGCCAGAAAACCAGAAAATTCGGTCAGCTTGCACAGGAATTACGGCCAGCCTTGAACTCCTACTCCAACCGAAATTCTGCACACAAAACACACCAAAAAACCCTAGCTGATAAAGCCAATTTCTGTGCCCAAAACCCTCATCTTTTCTCTAGAAATTTCGACAGAATTACAGCCTGAATAGTCCAGAGTTTCTTCTCTTTTTGTTCAGCAATTTCGCACAGCTTGCATAGGATTTTTCAGTCATAACACCCACACAAACTCTTCCTTGTTTGGCCCAAAATTCTGAACACATTCAGCCTTCTTTTGAGCAGTATTTTGGCCAGCACAAAGGAGCAAATTGTGGAATATTTTCCTCCACTACACCCTCCCAAATTCGGCAGCAAGAGGGGGCGCAACAAGCTGAAATTTTGCCATTGCTGTCCAAGAAATCTAAAGCCATTAGGAGTCTTTCTAAACATCACCATCTAACCCTAAACCAATCTTCTTCAACTCTAAATCATAGCAACTGTCTACCCTCTCCATTCTACACCAAAATTTCAGCAACTTCTCTCTGCAAATTTTCGAAAACTCAAGAGCTATTCTAAGCAAAAATCGAACACACCTTAAGGTAAGCACAAATCCTTTCAACCTCTTGATGCCGTTTTCTCTAATGATTCTTTTCTCTTTCTTCTACCCTTAAATCACGCCCCATAGAGGCTGATTTCATCTTCTTCCTTAATTTTCGGTCAAGAGGAGCAAAGGAGGTAGCTTCTCTCTTCTTCTCAAGCGAACTCGGGACGATCACCATAGCAGCATCGAGACCTCATGCAAGGTAAGGGAATACCCTCCCTTAATGCCAAAAGTAAAGTTTAATGGTGTTTATTAGCGAGATGAACATGTGGTCGTGGTATATGATCTTTGGGGATTGAATAGTTTACTTAGACTTAAATAGGGGATTGCGAATTGTTGTGAAAATAAATGGGATTAGAGCATGTTTGAATTAATTGAGACCATGATCATGATATTATGTGGTTTAGATCAGGAGGATAATTGAGGAAAGCCAGCTGTGAATTTATCACATTTATCTGAGGCATATCAAGTAAGTCCTTGCATAAACTCTTTTATTAAATGTTGTGATGGTAAGTCCTTTTATAAACTGTTTTGTTAAATGTTGTGATGGCAAGTCCATGTTGTGAAGCTTTGTAAAGCTATTGTTAAACTATGTTTTCTTGGGTTGTAAATATGGATATTTATTCCTTAAATGGTTTTGTCAAACTAACGATTTTAGAAAGAAAACTATTCTTTTCCTTAAATTTTTAGAAATCTCTTTTAAAGAAACCACGTTGTACAAAGACAAGGTTTGGAAATATTTTGAAGCAGGAATTGACGGATATGTTCGTTAAGTACTTAATAAGGGTAGGCTAACAATACTAGTCTTGGAGGGCTAGCGTAAGTCTTCTGGCAGGAGGCCACCTCCAGAAGATGAACTCTGCCTGAAGAGGCGACAGTGTTGGTTGGTCAGGCCAGTCCGAGCTAGCATGTGTTCCTGGTACGGTATTAATTATATTCCCGGCATGGACACCCGGATGGTTTTGTTGGGTGTAGAGATTGAGGAGTATCTCACCTGGTAGGCTGTACACTCACCTTGATCAGAACGCCAAACGTGTGGTAATCTGGTCCGGACAAGGTGCACAAAGTGTGGTGCCTTGGCCATTTTGTTCTCATGGAGCCCAACGTGTGGTGACATGACTGTTTATTCGAGTGGAGGATTTATTTTGTATAAAGTGTGACAGTAAGAAAAACCCACTCCTTGCGAAAAGAGATTGTTTATGACTTGCCAAATTATTTCTACAAATGTTTTACACTTTGCATACACGTACTATTCAAAACACCATGTGCACACACAGGACTTACTGAGATTTATTCTCACACAGTTTTACATCATGTTTTCAGGAGATAGATTGTGTTGAGGCAGCGGGGCTTGATAGTAGAGGCTTTGGCTATTTTTCCTATGCTGTTCTAGAGGACTTTTGTCGTTTATACTTCTGAACAATAATTGTTTTATTTCGTTTTGCTCCAAGTTGAGCCTGATATAATAAGAGTATTTCTTTATTTATCTAAGTTGATTCATTTGGAGATTACCTTTATATTTTATACCTCGTTCTAAAGACCCCTTGTCCTACGGGATGGGGCAACATCCCCGCCCTTTTAGGGTACGTAGTCGTGGGGTGTTACATCCCCGGCCTTGATGGGCCTAAGTAGTGGGGTGTTACAAGTGGTATCAGAGCTTAGGTTTAGGCAAGTATTGATGGTATATGTTTTAATTTATTGAGTTCAAACTATTTATCTGACCTGTCTTGTTTGTGCTGTAGGATGGTTAGAATGATTAGAACCGCAAGGAAAGGGCAGCAATGGCACCTTCCCATTCCTATCTACCCGGAGGACTTCCCAGTGCCTCAGCCTGCACCTCAGCCTGCACCCCAGCCAATCATTGCCCTGGATGATAGTAGTGACGATGAGGTCCAGATCATTGAGCCACCTCCAATACCCGTGATCGACCTGGTTACCGACAGTGAAGACGAGGAGATAGACATGGAATATGTTCCCCTCCCTCTTAGCCCCATAGTTGACTTGACTACTGACAGTGATGACCCAGGAGAGATAGATTATGAATCTCCACCTAGACCTTCATTTGTAACCCCACCCAATCAAGTTGAGACCAGGGAGAGTTCTAGGAGACCCGGGAGGAGCCAATAGACGGGTTTGCAAGTGGGGCTGGGATGGACTTCACTAGGAATTCTGGGGGGTGGTTATATGATGCCGACATTGAAGATTCTGATGAGGATTAGAGAGGCCCAGTTCTGCTATGTTTAGAGCGTTTTATTTGCAATTTTTCAATAAACTCCTATGCTAGGAGTCCATTCACCTTTATTACTTTATTTCAAAATTTATGCAAATAAGAGTACCTCGGGTACTCTATGTTTTGAGGAAAATTTATATGCAATTCTTCATACAAAATTTGCATCTAATTTTCTTCTGCTTAACATTGAATGTGAATGCATGCTTAATTCGGATATTTTTAACTTTGATGCATAACTCATTATCTGGGGAATGGCTTAGAATGGCACCTAGGCGTCGCGCAGCCACATCCAGCAAAATAGTTCCTGAGGCAGAGCCTGTGACACCAGAGGTTGATGTAACTCAAATGCTATCACCAAACTTGGGGGATGAGAATAAAATGGGACCAGAGATGGGATCGGAAGAGCCAGTTAGCGTAAGTATGATGCAAGCGTTCCACAAGGTGACTGAGATTCTGCAAACCTTGACAGAGCGAAGAAATCTGAAAGGGGAAGACGAGGCATTGGAGCGGTTTCTGAAATTTGAACCTCCTATTTTCTTGGGGGAGGCCGAACAAGACTAGAAAGCGGAGCAATGGGTGGAACAAATGGAGGACATCTTTGCCACGCTCCAGTACACAGAGAAGCGAATGGTAAAGTTCGTTGCGTTTCGGCTGAGGGGTCCAGCTCGGGCGTGGTGGCAAAGGGTTCAGGACGACTGGGAGATGATTGACCAAGACTAGACATGGGCTAATTTTATGGAAGCATTCCGAACAGAATATATCCCTCAGTAGATAGTGAAGAAACGGGAAGATGAGTTCCGGAAACTAAAGCAAGGAAGCATGATGGTAGCCCAATACGTCGCACGATTCACGCAACTGTCAAAGTACTGCAAGAGGCTGGCGGATACTGAACAGAACAGAACAAGGCAATTTGTTAAGGGATTAAGGCAAGAGTTAAGAAGGGCGTTAGCACCCTCTCCACCGGTGACTTATTCGGGGGCTATGGACGTAGCCACCCGTACTGAGAATGAAGATCGCAACCGATTGGCTTCACGACCGTTCGTATCGACAAGATCGCTGCCAAGACCTTTCCAGAGGCAGCAACCTAACAAGCGTCCTGCCAATCAGCAATGGTAGAGTCGGGGAAAGCAAGCCCGAACAACACCGGTTGGTCTGGCGCAGAATCTTCCATTATGCCGGCACTGTGGGAAAAGGGGCCACATTGAGAAAAATTGTCGGTCCAAAGGAGTTGAGCGGAAGTGCTACCACTGCGGAGACCCGAATCATCTGCGGAACGCCTGCCTTAAACTTCTCCGGATCGAGCAGGGGAACCTAGCTCAGAACCCAGGGCCCAATCGAGCTAATACCTCGGGAGCTTCCGGGAATGGAATGCAGAAGCCGCAGGTGAAAGCAAAAGTTTTCGCTCTCAACCGGGAGGAGGTTGGAGCTGATGCAGCAGTAGTGGAAGGTACGTTTACTATCCAAGGTCGTTCCATTAATGCATTGATAGACCCTGGATCTACCCATTCCTATTTAAATAAGAATTGTGCATATCAATTGGGTTGGGATGGAGTAGAACTACCTTTTACCTTGATAGTAAGTACGCCTTTGGGGAAAATGGTGCAAGCGGATCGGTATGTGCAGAATTGTAAAGTTGAAGTAGGGAGAGAAAGCTTGGATGGAGATCTAATAGTCTTAGCTATTGATAATTATGATTTAATATTGGGAATGGATTGGTTAGCGAAGCATGGTGCTAGAGTAGACTGTAAGAATAAGTTAGTTCAGTTCATTAGACCAGGATGCGATGTGTTGGAGTTCAATGGGAAGAAAGTAAAAGAATTGAAGTTTTTGATAGCTGGGGCTAAAGCCCGGAAATTATTGGGGCAAAGATGTCAAGGATATTTGGCTTATGTGATAAACAAGCCGAAGGACCAGTGCACTCTGGAGGATACTAAGGTGGTAAAAGATTTTCCCGACGTGTTCCCTGCGGCACTCATTTCTCTACCTCCCAAACGAGAAGTTGAGTTCACCATTGATCTAGTCCCAGAAGCGGAATCGATGTCTCGAACCCCGTATTGTATGGCACTGGCGGAGTTGAAGGAATTAAAGGAGCAGCTAGAGAAGTTGGTGAGGCAAGGCTATATCAAACCTAGCACGTCACCCTGGGAAGCACCTGTGCTATTTGTAAAGAAAAAGGACGGGACTCTAAGGTTGTGTATTGACTATCGGGGCTGAAACAACCTGATCATCAAAAATAAATATCCTCTGCCGTTAATTGACAAGCTGTTCGACCAGTTGCAAGGGTCCAGTTGTTACTCTAAACTGGATTTGAGGCAAGGCTACTATCAAGTGAGGATAAAAAAGGAAGATATTCCTAAGTCGGCCTTCAATACAAGATATGGTCACTATGAGTTTGTGGTGATGCCTTTCGGGGTAACCAACGCACCCGCGGTATTTATGGATCTAATGCATCGAGTGTTCTAGCCCTACTTGGACAAGTTCGTGGTGGTCTTCATCGACGACATACTCATATACTCCAAGAGCCCGGAGGACCATGCAGAACATTTGAAGTTGGTACTAGAAAAGCTAAGGGAGCACAAGCTTTACGCCAAGTTTAGCAAGTGCGAGTTTTGGTTGGATAGTGTGGTGTTTCTTGGTCACGTGGTGACTAAGGAGGGGATCAAAGTAGACCCAGCGAAGGTTGAAGCCGTATCAGATTGGAAGCAACCAGAGAACATCACCGAGATTCAAAGCTTTTTAGGGTTGGCTGGCTACTACCGGAGGTTTATTAAGGGATTTTCAACGCTAGCATCTCCTATGACCCGGCTGTTGAGAAAGGATGTACCCTTTGTTTGGAACGAAAAAATGCGAAAAGAGATTTCAAGAGTTGAAGCGGAGGTTAATGACAACGCCTGTGTTGAGTCTACCGGAGGCAGATAAACCTTACACACTATATACTGATGCCTTGAAGGAAGGCTTGGGAGCAGTTTTGATGCAAGATAGGAAGATGATCGCCTATGCTTCTCGAAAACTGAAGCCGCATGAAGTTAATTGTCCCACGCATGATCTAGAGCTGGCTGCCATTGTGTTCGCATTAAAGAAATGGCGACACTATTTATATGGAGCGGAATATGAGATGTTCACTGATCACAAAAGCCTGAAGTACATCTTCACCCAGAAAGACTTGAATTTGAGGTAGCGAACATGGATGGAATTTCTGGAAGAGTACCGTTGTCCTATCAACTACCACCCCGGGAAAGCCAACGTCGTTGCTGATGCCCTAAGCCGGAAGGTCAGAATGGCCAGGCTAAGGGTACAAGAGGTTCAAGTGGTTCAGGATGTGTTGGATAGAAGAGCAGAAATGCAAGAAGAGAGGATTATTATTAGCAACCTGAAGTTAATACCAAATCTGAGGCAAGAGATTGTTGAAGCCTAGCAGCGTAATGCGGAATTTCAGCTTTTCAAGGATAAGGAGCTTAAACGGCAAGGCAGTGAATTCTGACAGTTGAGGGATAGAATTTTAGAAGAAGAGCATAAGAGCAAGTACGCCATTCATCCGGGAGAGGTCAAGATGTATCAAGATCTGAAAAAGTCTTATTGGTGGCCCGGGATGAAGTGAAACGTTGTTAAGTATGTCTGAACGTGCTTAACCTGTCCGAAGGTCAAAGCGGAGCACAGAAAGGTGGCAGGATTATTACAACCGTTGCCAGTACCGAAATGGTAATGGGAAGAGGTGACCATGGACTTCGTTACCGGACTCCCTATGGCCAGGAGCCAAAAGGATGCCATATGGGTAGTGGTGGATCGACTGACCAAGTCGGCGCATTTCATACCCGTGAATGTAAGGGATTCAATGGAAAAGTTGGCTCAGACATACGTATGGGAAATAGTCAGATTACACAGAGTGCCTTTAAGTATTGTGTCTGATCGTGATCCGAGATTTACATCCTGATTTTGGGGCAAGTTTCAAGAATCGATGGGTTCTAGTCTGAAGTTCAGTACGACGGCGCATCTATAGATATGGATAGTCAGAAAGAGTTATTCAGATATTGGAGGATATACTGAGAGCCTGTGTATTGGATTTTGGGGATAAGTGGATTGAAAGTGTGCCGTATGCCGAGTTATCGTACAATAACAATTATCAAGCTTCGATTGGAATGGCTCCGTATAAAGCTCTATATAGACGAAAGTGTCAAGTACCGCTATACTGGAGTTGGTCAGCGGATGGACATATAAGCAAATCGGGAGAAGTCTATGTTCAGGAAATGTCGGACAAGGTCAAGTTAATTAGGGAAAGGTTGAAAGCGGCCCAGAGTCGACAAAAGAGTTATGCAGACAATAGGCGGAGAATGTTAGAATTTCAGGTGGGAGACAGTGTGTTCCTAAAACTGACACCAAATAGGGGAATTCTGAAGCACCCGAAAGGGGAAAAGCTGAATCCGAGATATTTGGGTCCGTTTCCAATAAAAGAGAAAATTGGGCCGGTGGCGTACCGATTGGAGTTGCCAGATGGGTTGACGGGAATTCACGACGTATTCCATGTATCGCAGTTGAAGAAGTACAATGCCGATCCCGGACATGTGTTGAATGATGAGCCGTTAGTGCTACAACCTGACTTGATCTATGTGGAGAAACCCGTAAGGATATTGGACCGAAGTATCAAGACTCTCCGGAACAAGCAGATTTCGATGGTAAAGGTACAGTGGGAGCATCATGGCACGCGAGATGTCACATGGGAAACAGAAGAATGGGTGAAGCGAAAGTATCCCGATTTGAGATAAAGGTGCGTCTGAATTTCGGGACGAAATTCTCCTAAGGAGGGGAGGATGTGAAACCCCACCTAAAGCCAACTCTAGAGTAAGGGGGTCGGGATGCATATCATATTATTTTGCATGAATATATATGTTTTTGAATAATTTTATGTGCTTTAGAGTTGTGGATTATAGGTTAAAATGCTTAGTTATGCTTATCGAGTAGGAGGGGTAAAATGGTAATTTTGCTTGAGGTCAAATTAGGAAGATAGCTTGAGAATTAAATAAGAAGAATATGTGGGTGACAAAATAAGAACAAGAGTTAGTGTGGTTAAGTGCTTAGAATCTTAGAATTAATTTCTAAGGTCATAAGTTCAAATCCCATCATTTAAGCTTTTGTCATGATTATCTTAACTAAGTTTAAATTTTTGTTTTCTTGCATTTCATGAAAATAGGAATGTTGTCTTAGGGGAGACATGAAGAGAATGTCCTAATCTTATCCTCATGTCCTAAAAAGTATTCTAGGGGAATTCTTGTCCTTTTATTACCTCTAGCTTGTCCTAACATTTTTATAATTTAAAACCATTAAATCCTTTCTTTTAAATTTCAAAAAAATTCTGTGATAATCCCTCCACCTTGAATTTCGAAAATCAGCTTTGGAAGATGGGAAGTTGGCTGAAAATAGGAGGAGAAATAGGAAGGGTTTCCAAGAGAAAATCAATCACCATGATTGCACCTTCGAACTCACCTTCATGTTGTTCATCTTCTAGTAAAGGAAAATCTGGAAATTTTCCAGAATGGTAGCAGACCGTTTCTTTGAAAATTCGACCAGTAAACCCACTCATTTTCTACCAGAAAAATGGTCATTTTATGTGGCTTGAAGGCTGGAAAATCTGTGCAATTTTTGGACTGCAAAAACAGCACAAAACAAGGGAAAATTCTGGTCATTTTCGCAGCTTTCAACCAAGTAAATGAAGCTGTTTTGATTCATCTTCAAGCCAGCAAAACTCCTCTATATTTCTCCAGGAAGAAGGCTGGAAAACCACCTTAGAAATACCTTCAAACTCCCTCAAGAGTCAGCTGCAAATCAGGTAGAAGGTGTGCAGAAATTCTGCAGCCCTTCGAAACCCTTGAACCATGAAACCAGAATTTTTTCCGGTTTTGCTTCTTTCAAGCCTAGGCCAAAAATCACCCTTCAACTTCTGTAGAATTGGTCCTTGATCAGCCATAAACTGAGCACCATTAACCCCACACTTACCTTGAGCATTTGGACTCCATAGCCACACCTCAAAACACTCCTAGGATCACTCCATTCAAACTCTTTTTGAAACTTCAAATAATTCCAGCATTTTACTCCATTAAAACACTCTTGAATTAAGAAAATAAACCAGAATTTCCTCTACCCTTTAAGACAGAATTTTGGCCAGCCTTGGAGCAATATTAACGTTCAATCATTTCAGCAAGACCACCTTGTTCAGCCGGCACCATTGGAGAGCATAGAAACCTTCATTGAACAAACACCATTACCTAATCTCTTACCTTAAACATCTCCACCATTTCCTCCATTTAAATTTCAAATAAAATCTAATCATTCTCCCTCCTTCTTGCTGAAAACTGAAACCCTCATTCACTCTAGACCATTCGGCCAGCCCTCTACCGAAATTTGTGCAGCATTTTCTCAAACTCTCTACTATAACACCAAGAACACACACTAACCTTCTTCAAGCCTAACCCTACTCTAAAAACCTCCAATCACTCTCAAATACTCCAAATCACTTCCATTTAATCTCTAAACTTCATTTCTGGTATTTATAACACAAAGCCTCACAAACAAGAATTGTCGAGTGGATCAAAATTAACCTTTCTTTGAAGGTCTCAAGAACATCAACAAGGTAAGTCAAGAACAACCTTCTTGTTCATCTTCTTCCATTCGATTGTACTGTTCTAATGCTCTCTCTCTCTCTCTCTCTCTCTCTCTCTCTCTCTCTCTCTCTCTCTCTCTTCCAACCGAAATGGTGGATCAACCATCAACCATGGCCGTTTTTCCGTTAGATCATTCAAGGCCCTCAATCGCGTGGACCTTCTTAATTCTTCATCGAAGTGTTCATCGAATCAATTATTTTCCTTTAATCCTTCTTTTAATTCAGCATTCATGTCTCTTAGATATTAATAGGAAGAATGAAATATGGATAAGGGATTGAGTATATGCATGTGGATTAAGGGGATGGAGTTAAGGCATGATGATTGTTGTATAGGACTGGGTTGTATGAATTTTGTTTTGAATGAATGTATGTTCTTCGTGCTTAATGAATTTTATGGATGTTTGAAGCATGTTAGAGACCATGACACTAAAGGTGATTAGGTTTTTATGTTCTTATTTTTCATTGAAGCCATGATTGGTGATTATGCCTAGGAGGAAGTTAGCCTTGTGATAGTATGTGATAAGTCAAGCAAATCATGTGAAAGTTAAACAAGCAGTTTTATACAAAATGCTAAACTTTTTCTAAAACCCAACTTTGACAAGACTTTTAGAAACCCTTAATTGTTATTTCCAAATAAAGCAAAGTAGGATCAATTTTCTCCCAAGTGGAGCAATCAACGTTGAGTACTCAATAGGGGTAGACCACCAGGACTAGTCTTTGAAGGGTTAGGGTAAGTCTCTCAGTAGGTGGCCACCTCTGAGGAGTGAGTCCTTCCTGGATAAGATGCCAGTCCGGTAGGTCGTACCGGTCCGAGCTAGCAAGTTTCAGTCATGTGGACTGCGTGTTCCGGAGTGGACAACCGGTAAGTTTGGGTGTAGAGATGGAGGGGTATCTCACCCGGTAGGCTGTACACCTACCTTTTGTCAGCTTGCACGAAGTGTGGCATTCTGACCGTTATTTAGTCATGCGGCCCAACGTGTGGTAACCCATAGCTACCCATTTGAGTGATGGTATTTATTGTGCACCTGTATGGTTTGAAAAACGAAACACCACTCTTTATTTTTAACACTTATTTATTGCTTGCCAGCACTTTTCCTTCTGAAACTTTTACAACTTGCATACATGAATTATTTTACCTGAAACACTCAAAGCACCCACGGGCTTACTGAGATTTTTATCTCACCACCTTTTATGCCATGTTTTCTGGATGATCCTGTTGTGGAGGTCATTAGCTAGATTGTTGCCTATGCTTTGAAGACTCATGTTATTTACTTTATGTGATGTTTTGAGAGATTATTGCAAACAATTTATTTGGATTTGTTCCAGTACTTATCTTTTGGGTTGTAATAAGTTTAATTTTAAAGTCTTTATTTTATTTTATTTTTATGTAACCTAGTTATAAAGACCCCTTATCCTCTGGACGGGGCGACATCACTGGCCTTGATGGGCCTAGGTAGTGGGGTGTTAGAAACTTATCTCTTTAGATGATGGCGTTGAAATTCACTAGGATGGCTTGGGTTTTTTAGCCAAAGCATGAATAAATCTAGAGAAAAGAATTCAAAAGGAAAACTAAGATTTGAAAGAGGTAAGATTCAAACTCGGGTCACCAAGGAAAATCACCAAACCTAACTGCTATTCCAAATCAACTCCGATAATAATATTTCTCTAGGAAATTCTTTCCACCCTAATTCTTCTCCCTCCATCTCCTCTACTAAACTTCACTTAAAACAACTCTCAAGTAATGCAACAACACATTTAAATAATTTTATGCAAGCACAAACTTGAAAATCGCATGCACCCATGCAAGAATAATTTGAAGATATCACATGAAATGCGAGATGCTATGCAATGCATGACTTTTTCCCCATAGGTCAAATGTGGTTTTGGCCGGGGTATTACACCTACAGGCAATCCAATGCTAAAAAACCTCCAATATATGTTGGTCGATCCTAGCAAATTCCCTAGGCTTTTAATTTTTCTCTTCCATTAGTTTTAGATTCTTGTGGAAATCCATCCTATAAGGGGTCATGCTTAGAATGACACGAGAAAATTCACTATCTCTAATAAGAGTTGTGATGGAAGCCATGGGATCGTTGGAACCCCTCTCCTATTTAATCTTTTATTGAAAATAGAGTTTTAGGCCCAAAAATATTTTGTATAATCTTATGGTTTCATTAACTTTAGTAAGAATATGAAATTTAATATTATCCTCTATGTTAATGATTGAATCATTTGAGAGAATAAACTATGATTTTTTTTTATTATTCTAAGTTAATAACCAAGTAAAATTTTGTTAAATAACCTTAAGTTCAACATTATTCTCTATGTCAAGGATTATACCCTTTAAGAGAATAAACCATGAAAATCTTTTATTTTAATGTTTCTTAGATTAAAACGTTTTATAAAACATCGTTCTATCTAGTGAGACTTTGATCTCACAAGAACTTGCTCATTTGATCACAAAAAAGAAATAAGAATGATAACAAAAGTAAACTTTTTATGCTGAAACTATTCATTTATTCTTAAGTGACCAAACAATGGATTAAATATCATGAATTAAGAAATTAATGATCTTGTTTAATTCTAAGGTGGTTCCATTCTTTACTACTCATTTTCATGCAAATTATTCATCCATAGAAAAATAAAACTATTGTAGAAAATTAAGCTCATACAATGGTTTCAAAATATGATTATATCAAGGGAAAAATTGAGGTATAGAACTTCAGCAGTGCTTTCCTTTTTCTTGGACAAAATTGCACGCATCCGCCTCTGGGTAGAATGGACCTGGTGCCTGGTCCATTGGGCCATCCTAGCTCCAGGTCTGCTCTATTTCTCCAAAACCTCTAGCTAGGTAGAATGGACATGGTGCCTGGTCCGATTTGCCCACCTTGCGACGGATCAGTTCTGGAGTTCACCAATTTCTGGAAAAATCCAACTTTTCAGCCATTTTTCGCCCCTCAACAATTTTAGCAATGACGTTCTTCAATCCCCAAAATTTATAGGTTAAAAGAATTTCAAAACCAAGCATAAAAATATACCTTTACAAGTGCCTATGCCTCTAACCACGTAGCGTACAACGAATCTACTCAAAACCAGAAAAACAATGGGAAAACCATTAGAATCCATGATCTTATGCCTCTAACCGCAAGGAGTACATGAACTATAGAAACCAAAGTATGAGAGATCACATGAATTCACAATAGATTCATTTTTTAATAGTAAAGGAACCACCTTTCCAATTTTTAACCTTAGTACATACTTTTAGATGAAAATTGTGGCTCTAATACCACCTGAAGGATCTAAACGGAAAACATCAAAGAAAGCGGAACATAAAATTTTTCAATTTTTTGAGCCATGTCTAGGAGAGAGTACTTACTTTTCCAAATTGGTCGCGGATGAACCAACATAGTGACGGGTTACACTGGTACTTCTTTCGTTGGAGGGGGAGAGGGAGGCGCCTGCTATTCAGCTAGAACTCTCGCTATTCATTTACACCTATGTATCAAGTGTCTACAAGTTACTTCTTTTCATCTTCTGGAGTATGACTCTACCTTACTCTTGCGTTAGCTTGGTGAAAGCTCCTTTTTGGATAATCAGGATACTCTCCAAGACAGAAAGAAGAGAAAAACATGGAACAAAGAGAGAGAGGAAGAGATGGCACCCCAGAGGGAAAAGGAAAATTAACGCCGTTAATTTTTTTCTTTCTTTTTCCCTCTTATATTCGACCAGCCTTAGGGCATCATTAAGCCCTAATGGCCGAAAACACTAAGGCCTAATGGGCTTGGTGCTGTGCTCCAAAACTAATCCAAAATTGGCTCAATCCTCTTAATTAATTAGTTATCTTTTCTGGGCTTCATTAAATACCTAAGACTAATTAATTAATTCTAATTAGACTCTTAATATATGTCAACATATATCAGCCCAATTAATTAATTTATTTCAGCTCAATTCTTTTAATTAATTAATTATCTTTTCTGGGCCTTATCAAAACCCAAGACTAATTAATTAATTCTAATTGAACTCTTAAAATAAATTTTATTCTCTTCCAAATAATTATCCGTTAAGCCCAGATTGTGTCTAAACAACACCAAGGTAGCTTGAGCTACTCCAGGGACCCAGTGACATATTATTCATGACTACTAAAATGGCCAAAATACCCTTACTATTAAATAGCTACATTTAACTATTTTAAATATTTTCATTTATCACTATATGAAAATATTGACTCTAAGAATAATATTGCTAAAGCAATGTCTCCGACTTACAGGTGAATGACGAAAATACCCTCTATGTAACACCCATCAATGAGACAAGATAAATGTACTCACATCCATCTCAAAGACATCTACCATTCTTATATCTCTAGTTCAATAATCCATGACTCACTCGAATTTACTTGCTTATCATTAGAAGCTACCTAAAAGCACACATTCTAGAGTCACCTTCCCAGGGCCCTAGTTTATTAGATTATCCCGAACAATCACAAGGAGATGATTTAACTTCACCAGGTGAAGCATAGAAACTTTGTTACATGAGTCCGTCTTAACTAACTAGAGTAATAAATCCAACATACAAGGATATTGATCTCACAAAAGAAACCTCACCTAACATACATCAAAGTATAAAACCATAGCTTCGCCAGATCACCAACTTATACTTAAGTTTGAAGGTATCTGTGCACGTTGTAGCAGTAATAGTCTGGTCTCTATAATTATAGTAGTTTAAAAGAGACCACTACTACATGTCCAGTTCTATATATTAGAAATATACTTATGCCAATGATATGAGTGAACTACTCACTAATTCAAGGTAAACCATTCATCATTGGAACTCATGGCATAATAGTCTTAACTTGATGAAATGCCCAATTCCATCAAATGACTAAGAACTCAATTTTACTTGTATGAGACGTACCAATGGTCTCAACCTTACAATGTAGAACGACATAACACATAGACTATTACTTCTTATACTTGGATATTAAATGTGCAATAATGTAAGAAACAAATTAAATTGAATGAATAAGCACTTTATTACAATATGTTTATACAGAATACATAGTCTTTGAGGGCATACTTTCCAATAGTGAGTCAGGTCTTTATTTACTTTGTTAGGATTTTTATTAGTATTTTTATTTAGTTTGTTTTCTTTTATTTAGGTGTGTCTTTATTTAGTTATTATTTTCCTTGTGGTTTTTATTACTATTTTATTTGTGTTTTCTTTTGTAGGTTGGAATAAAGTCCTTTTGGACAAATTCTTTTCTTTATTCCAAGTTTTAATATTTATTGGAGTATTAATGCACTTGGGAAGTATTGCTTAACTTTCTACCTCTTTTATCATTTTTGGTCCCTTTGGAGATGCTTTCTTGTGTTAATTTTTTGCCAATAAGGATATTGTCTAGTTTAAGTATGGGGGAGTGGTTTGTTGATATTCTTTGTGTTAGGTATCTCTCATGCATATCATATATGGCGCAGCAGAAAAATATGAGCAAGATATCATCCTAGGATCCGTATATGTGTGGAAAACAAGACATATAGAGAATAAAGGTAACACCTTTACCTTTCTTTGAGCGATTGAAAAATAAAGTTTTTCTTCTTCAAGTCAGAGGCACGATCCAGCAATCCTCTTGATCAAATACCACGAGAGTTGAATGTCCAACCACTATAATCACAGTGTGTGATTATCTCTAATAGAAATCCACACAGAGGATCGCTCTCAAGCACCATGATGTTTATGTGCTAGCATAAACCAAAGTGGTGGCTAGGGCTTTTCAATGAAAAATGAGAGAGAGAAGAGAAAGGGTGTCGTGTGTTACCATAGGGAGTTGGAATGTTTTCGTTAAATCCTCTCACCCCTAGGTTTCATGCATATCATCCATATAACATGAAACAAAAACCCTACTAAAACTGATAATTCTAAAACAGTTAGAATTTCCTAATTGTAATTGGAAACATCATGTTCTCACAATTACAATTTGACCTATAAATTATAACTAATTATAATTTAGCCACAACAACTTCTCTTTCTCGCAATTAACCCCACTATGTTATCAAATAACATCTTGAGTTTATAATCCTTTATTGTGTGTGACCTATTAGGTTTCCCAGTCAATTGGTAGTGAATATGAATTAATCCAAATGTCTTTGAGATTAATAATCCATAATTAATTAGAATTAATTATATTATTCTAATCAAGATTGGTTTATTAATTTATCAATTAATAAAACCATATTCCCATATCATGAACGATATCTAGCAACACATCATGACCACCCAAGAGTCTAGGAAGTCAAGTGGAGACCACCCAAGAGTCTAGGAAGTCAAGTGGCTTAACATGAACCCTTCAATAACAAACTACAATGCAATTAACTCTTTTCACCATACATTATCTGATTCAATTTGAAGTACAGAAATAGTGCCAACTCTCTCCAGAATATATTAATTTTGGCCCGAATAGAATAGTACTTGTATCAGGAACCCATTACTCTAGATGTGTATCAATTGGAACTGTTTCCATTATACAGTCGTCTTGGCCAAGGACTTCTCGAGTAGTAATTTCTACAAGTGGCCGTGAGATATTCGCCCTTACTATTACTAGTGGTAAATCCTTTATTGACCATCTCAACTACTTTCATTTACCTCATAATGTATCTAATATCCATCCCATAGGTGCCCCTCAATTTGGCTCTAGAGATTGGAAGCAAAGCACAATGCTCAGCAAACAAAGTACCTTGGAGATCTCAAGTCTAAGAATACTTGCATGTTTACTATATTTAGATTATATCAATTGTACTAAGTAGTTATCCATGTGATTATCTCATAGCTAGGTCGTACAATGAACTTGTTACATTAACAAGCATCCATGTGTTAATTTTGAGTATATCAATACTCACGGATATAAGAACCACCGCCTGATCAAATTAGGAAGTCTAACACATGCTAGTCTTAACGCATTAGTGAGGTCCTGTCTCATTAATACTATGACTATGGACTATTTAAGTACTAACACTATACAATGTAGTAGGAATCTCATATCATGATCTCTATCATGATTTCCTTAACATAATGTTGTACTAGGGACTTTATTTAACAGTTATATTACACAAAAGGAAACAAAAGTAACTGTAAGATAAATAATGCATTTTATTAAAATAAAATGTGTCATATACAATATACAAGTGATTGCCTCTAGGGCATAGCACTAACACTTTGTCCAAGTTTTTATCAATCATCTTGGTGTTTTCTTAGTATCAAATAAAATTGTTGAAAATTTTGAACAATATTGAAAAGTTGAAAGTGTGAAAATTTGAGAGCTAAATTGGGGCTTATGTGTCTTTAATAGAGTTATAATTTTATTTTCAACTTGAGATATGGACTTGTCATTTATTATGGCTGGATTTTTATTAAAAAGTAAACTTGTGTATTAAGTTGGATTTTGCTAAGTCTTGAGAATTTAAGTTAACCTTGGTTATATTTGATATTTAAGTTTTGTTTTCTTGTTTTAAGTTTGAATATGGATGATATGATAAAATATGGGAAGAGTTGTTGATTAATTGTTTCATTGTAGATTTAAAGTTTGCTTAACTTTGAGTTGTGAATAAGGAATGTGAGGGAAAAAAAACATTGAGTGAAAAGCAAAAAAAAAAAAAAAATGTGAGTTGGAAAAACCTTGGAGTTAAAAATTTTCTTTCATCTGTTGAAAAAAAAAAAGAGAGGCTTTTTGTTAAAAACAGGGATAATGTGGATAGAAGTAGCAATTATTGTTCGGTGCACTCTCTTGAGGCTACCCCATAGGCAAAAAGGTAAAAAGGCAAGAAAGAGCAAAGAAAGAAAATTGTTGAAAAAAAAAATGATGATGACTATAAGGGGGCCAATACGGTGCGTGAAGAGAAATCTATTCACTTGAGACTATCAATTCCCTAAGTCATTGAAAAAAATAAGAAAAGGCAAAAGAGTGAAGTATTTCCTTATCTCATTACTTGAGTTATGTAAATTTGAGTTTATAATTGATGCGTAAATTTTAGGTATATAAAATCATCAATTTTAAATCCATCCCTTAATCAAGTTTTAATTAAAACATTAATTCCAAAATACACGTGTGAGCAAGTATACTCATTGCAAGCAGTATAGGGAATTAACGAGTATCGATCCTCAAAAGGAACAAGGACACACTAATCACTTTTCTTTCAATGTTTAACTGACCCAAATAAAGACAGAAAAGAATAAAAAAAAAAACGAAAGAAACATATACAACTTAAGGATGTAGGTCTATGCAATTTAGACAATTATCCTAGAACACATGACAATGAACCAATTAGCAATCCTCTCAACTAATTCTCATTTTGGTATCATGAAGGAATATAAAGTAACTCTTTGAATTTAAAGATCTTGTAACTCTCTGATTTAGCTTGCTGCTCAAACCTCTCCATAATAGAGTAAGTATCCATATGCTCATACTGCTTTTGTAGCTTAGAGTTCATTGATACCAGTATAATACAAGATGTTGTGTCACTATCCATCCTGTACTTATTGTGAACTTTATACTCATTAGCAGAAGTATCTATGGTTGGAAGTGGCAAAATAGGAGTACCTAACATGTAAAGCAACTTTTCTAACTTAAGAACAATTCTCAAATTTCTATATCAATCAAAGAAATTGGTCTCGGTAAGCTTGTTTGTTTACAAAACATTACATAAGTTCAAGTTTATTGATGCAAATGACCTAGATGTAAAGATAGAGAAATTAGCAAAATGTGTATGCACATGATATGAAAATAATTAGGTCTTTAATTTAGCGCATAATTATTCCACTGTTTTATTCAAATCAATAGCCCTCACTATTGATTTGGAAAAGTCTGTTGGACGCTTTTCTAGTGTATCAGTATCCAAATTCCTTAAAAATGACCTTGAGTCTACCCACCAAACAATTCTTAAGTTCAATGTTAGGTATCCAGTATCAATTACATTGAATGTAATTATCAGATCATTGGGTGATTAATATATTTTAATGTTAAAACATTTAAGCTAGTCCAATCTTACCTCTAATTTTCTTTATACTTGAGTTAACCTAACTGGGATAAAGAAATTAGTTAAATCCAACCCATTAATCAGGAATTTCAGTTCCATAGTTCGAACATACTCGATGTCAAGTAGGCTTAGGTCTGCCCAATAACCTGGTCTCGTAAAAGAGCTCTCGTTCTTATTATATTAATTAAAGGCATTAGGCTTAATATAAATTAAGGGATTTGTTATATTAGTAGTCTCATATATTTGACATGCATAAATATCAACACATTGATAATATTGTAATACACTCAATTACATGGTTTGGTAATGGACTTTTCTTGAATAATTTCCTTGAGTCAAGTAGAAAATCAATTTTGGTTAAACTTATGTGTTTATTCATGTTTTGAGAAGAAAGTCTAACCATCTTCTTCCTTCGTCTTGATCACCATCTCCAAAGCTTGAGAAATAATTTCTAATCTAACCTATATAATCTAATTACAAAAATTTTTAATAAAGAAACCTCGAGTTACATTCGAGGGGAGTTAGATGAGAAGAGAAATTACACAAGAATAATAGATAAAGCAGGACATGCAAGCCCTATTTATTTAAAACAAAGCAATAAAAAAATGCACGACATAATATTAATTAATCAAAATTAATTGGTCTAAAACAAAACCAACATGCCAAAACATGCTTAAAATAAATTAAGCAAAATAAATACATGAAATAAAAATTTTCAAAATCATTATTTTGGAAAAAATAAAATAAAAAATGTAAAGTCTAAAATCATTATTTTGGAAATAATAGTTAATTCCAAAATAAAATTTTGGAAACTTTGTGAATCCAAAATAAAAAATTTGGAATACCTTTGGGTCCCTTTTGGAGAAGGAAAACATGTGTAGGTCTAAAAGGAAAAACAAGAAAAGAAAGAATTTTTTTTTTAATAAAATGCTAGGCGGCCCAGGGAAAACACCTTCCCTAGGTAGCTCAGGGAAATCCTCGTAGGCTGCCTAGGGAGGCAATTGTTTTTCCGATTGCCTTTTTTTTTTTTGGGCCGTATTTTTAGCTAATAAAAACTCTTTAGATTTCCATTTCTACGTTGAACCATTCTTCCAAAAAATCTTTTTTCCTTTTCCTTGCGAAAACAAATTCCAATGGAATCGGAAACAATTGTACAATTGCAAATTTTTCCTTCATGCTTATGGGAAAAAAGAACAATAATATGGAAACAATTTCCTAATCCTATTCATTATTATTATTATTATTATTATTACTATTTTAGAAACAATTTCCAAATATTCGGCAAATTCTTTTACTTAAACCAATTTCACTAATTAATATACGAATAACAACAACACCCCCCCCCACAAAAACGATATTTTCCAAAGTAAAAATTTTCGTTAAACAATTTTCACGAACTTAAATATACTTTGAAACAATCTTAAAAACCATCGAAAATTTATGAAACAATTTCATAATGGAAATGAAACCCATAAAATACGTACGAGATGGCTCTGATCCCTCATTAGATTTCGATCATGCAAAAACAATTTATGCGCAGCGAAAAATTAAAACAAAATCCACTCAAAGGATCACTTGTATGTACTTAAATGGATTACGAGAGTGATGAAAAATTAGTTACCTCAAACACGCAACTTTTAAAATTTTCTTATCTTGCATGAAACCCTTCTGTAATATTTGTGCAAGAATAAACCACTAAATTCCAAGGAGAGGAATTTCTCTAATATTTATCCATATGAGGATGTATCAAAAGCCGCTAAAATTCTCTGCTAGGAAAATTATATGGTGGCTAGGGGTCTTATTTTAGAGAAGAAAAGAATAGGAAAACTATTTTTTCCGCAAAGAGAAAAACTACTGAATAATTTCTCTCTCACGGTAGTGGGTGAAATTTTTGGAAAAGCCAAGCTACCATTTTTCCCTTTATTCCTATATATATATACGTATTCTAGGAACCAAATCCTCAACCTTTTAGGAAGATATTAACATAGCTTTTCCTTTATGGGCTTAGAGTTTTAGCACATTGCAAGTAAGCCCTAAAACTATAACAGACTTATAGTTTGACCATAAAGCTTTTAGCAATTGCAATCTTGACCCCTATAATTATAAAAAACATATAATTAGCCCATAATATTATTTCATCTCTCAAAATAACCCCATAATACTATCAAATAATAGCTTGAGTACCAATTCCTCTATCGTGTGTGACATATTAGTTTTCTAGTTTATTGGTAGCTAATATGAATTAATTCTATTATAATAGAATTAATAATCCATTTAATAAATTGAATTAACTTATTAATTCATATTAGGATTAATTTATTAATTCTCTAATTAATAAATCCTTATTTAGCAGAACAAGAGCGGCATCTAACAATGCATCTTGACCACCCAAAAGTCTAGAAAGTCAAGTGGTCACCTTTCAATAGCAAAATATCAGTATAATACATTTTTTTTTCATCATACTATATCTCATTCAATTTTAGAGTATGGAATTAGTGCTAACTCCTACTAGAATATAATTAATTCTAACCTAAATTTATAAGTACTTGTTCTAGAATCCATTACTCAACATGTGTATCAATTGGAAATTATCACCTTGGCCAAGGACTTTTCGATTAATGATTCTATACAAGTGGCCATGAGATATACGCCCCTACTATTAGGAGTGATGAATCCTTTATTGACCCTCTCAACTACTTTCATTTACTTTATGTTGTACACAATATCCGTCCTATAGGTGGTCTTGTAGGGATTCTAGAGATTGGAATCAAAGTACAATGCTTATTAAATAAAAAACCTTGGAGATTTCAACTCTAAGGATACTTGTACATTTACTATAATGAGATACTATCACTGACACTAATTAGTTATCTATGTAAGTATCTCATAGTTAGGTCATCTAATGAATTTGTTCACTTAACAAGCATTCACGTGTTAGCTTTAAGTATTACAATACTCATGGATGTGAGAATCACCACTTGATCAAATCAAAAGCATAACATGTGCTAGTCTAGGTTTGCCCTTATAGTTAGTATATTCCATTAACTTTGTGTGAGGCACTGCTTGATTCTCTAGGTTTGCCCATTATAGTTAGTCTATTCCTTTAACTTAACTGGGCTAAATAATAGAAGAAGACTTATAACAATGCCTTTATTTCTTCCCAGAGGATCTTCAATACTTGTCATTAAATTCTGTACAACATATAGGTATACTTGCCGAATTGTGTGTTTTTTGTGTTTTGGCATTTTAATTAAAATTTGATTACGTGTGTGTTTGTTGGTAATATTTCCCGCACTAAAAATTGCATAGTGTGGTTTTGGCATCGTTGCCGGGGATTAAGGATAATGTCATAAAAACTTGGATTTTATTAATTTGGCCTTATACATATACCTGTGAATATTACTAATTGTTTTATGTAAATATTTAATTTTCTATTTATGCATAATACTAACTATACTTGTATATGATTTTTTTTCCCTTTTTATATCTTGTTTGTATAGTGTTTTAATTCTTTATTTTTTGTCATTGGAATATATAAATTATATTGAGTTCTAGTGTATTGTATCATTAGGTTGTTAAATTATTATCGAGGAAACCTTGTTGTATAATTTTTGTTTTGATGATTTGATTGTTATTTTGAGGATAAAAGTATTATTGGTGTTTTTTTTATTGTAGTTGTTTGTGTATTAGTGGAGGTTAGATATTGATACTAGTAGTGGTGAATATATAGAGGAGGTGGTTAGCTTGCAAAGTTATTATTGTTGTATTTGTGGCGGACTATTGAATTTACTTGGAGATGTTGTACAGTTTTTGTAACTTTTTTTTTTTTTTTTGGGTATAGTAGTTGATATAGTGTTGAGGCTATTTGTTGGTTGTTTTGGGAGATTTTATTGTGCTTTTGGGAGTTTGTAATTTTCATGGATTGGTGGTTGTTGTTGTGATCCTGTTTTGGCTTTCTCTCCCATAGGTCCACTAAGTCCTTAATCCTTCCCTCTCCCTTGAATTTTATTGAGTCTATTAGGTGTGTTATAGTAATTCTCGTACTTAGTAGATTGGTGTTTGGTTGTTCTATTGGTCTATAGTTTAAGTACTGATGTTAGTAAGATTAGTTTATATAGTGTATATGTTACCTGATCCGTCTCTTTTGTTGTAACTGTTGTTTAGTGTAAGTCTCGAAATATGTATTATTGCTTGTTTTAAGCTTTCATATATTCTTTGTCCTTTTTCTAAAAACGCTTCTGATATGAGTTAAAAGGACTTCAACGCCTTAAGGTTGCAAGAAGGACTTGAGTTAGCTTTAGTTTGAGCTTAAGTACAAAGAAGCATGGAGAAAGATAGCAAGAAATAAGAAATAGTAACAAGATAATATCTATAGTCACAAACTAAGATCCTTAATAGAAAAAGCTATTAGAACCTCAAATTTAGTGAATTAAGATCAACTATAACAATGCCTAAAATCACTTGAGACAACAAGGAATCAAGAAGTAGGATAGGAAGTTATAGGCACTCAAGATAGCAAAAAGCAAGAACCTTAAATGTTCTAGTAGTTAGAACCCTTGTTTAATTACTAAGTTGAATTATCTATTAGAGTTTAAAAAAACTTACTCAAGGTAGGATTAATCCCTTGTGTTGGTCTTGGATTGAGGAAGAACCCTTGGTTCAAGCCTTCAAGAAGAAAACTCTCCATTTCAGCATAAAATATTCATTGCTCTTAGTTTACAAAAGGTGGAATAATACATATATATAGTAGGGTAAACCTAGATACAACAGAAGCCTAAAATACATCATTTATTTTGTAGCAATAGGTTGATTGAACAAAAGTCCAGCATAGTGTAAGGCTTGGTGCATGGCTATGCACTTATGGTAGCTATATGTCCTCTAGAAAATGAATAGCACCTAGACTCTGTGATAGTGGATAAAATCATCACTATTTTTCTAATTATTTGAGGTTAAATTGAGATATTTTTGTTGTATTAACTAGGCATATTCCTTTGTATTTGACATTTTGTTTGTAAAAATTATTTTGGACAAATTTATGCAAATTTAAGTTGATTTTGAGCAAAAAGAGTTAAATTCCAACTTACACTTGGCACCAGGTCTAACCAGTGCACCCGACGCCAAGTCCACTCTGGCCGAATAGAGGAAAAATAGAGCAAAAATACAGGGGAAGACCAGAACGTACCTAGTGCCAGGAGGGTTAAAGGGACCTGGCGCCAGGTCCAGCCTATAGAGTGGTGGTTCTGAGCATGAATTTGGTATTTTCCAAAGTGTTTTGATATTTTTAGAATTCTACTTCAACTAGACTTCTCAAACCACAAATTTTAGTATCAAGGAGTCCTACAAATACAAAAGAATAGCATCCCTAAATTAATTTTTTACCTTCAGGGTTTGCAAACCCATAGGAAACTCCTAGAGAAACACCAACATTTACGAGAATCAAAGGAGAATTCTTGGAGAAGAAGTGGAGATTGCTCAAGAAGGTTTCAAGAAGGAAGAAAAAAGCTTACTTGTCTATGAATGGTTTCTTTTTCTCTTCTTTGTAATTTATTGAAATTTTGAGTTTTAATTATTTTAATTGTATTTAGAGGATGTTTTTGGATTCATGACTTTGTATTAATTTTACTTCTTTGATCAATTGATTATTGTTTTTTTATATTTGATTACTTGTTATAATTGGTTATTAATGCGTTTTCTTCTAATTGACTTAGGAAATGATGTTAGGAGTTTATTGCATTGATTTCATATTTGTCAAATCTTAATGGACTTAGGAAATGAAGTTAAGATTAAAGGACTAAAGTGATCAAAGATTAGTTGATTTCACCTCGAACAAAGGGTCATTGGCTAATTTTATGTTTATGAGATATGAGTTTAATGCATCTTTTGACTATCTTAGTGCGATTGAAAAATCTGCTAAATTAATCAAGAGATAGCGATTCCATGGATTGTGAAAGAAGTAGAGTCTACATAAGTAAGTTCATGACTTGAGAAATGATTAGATCTTACTTAAGTTCCTTAATAGTGCCAAGATAATAATTAATTGTGATAAGTGTTAATCAATCATTGTTATGTCTTTGAGGATTTCTATCTATTTATATGCCTCTTCTTCTTATTCTTTACTTCTTGATTATCCTTGTAACTTTTCTTGTGTGACTTAATTTTCTCTCGTATATTAGGTTATTTACTTCTATTCCTTTGCTTTATTGGCTAAATAATAAAGATTGGGGTAAAGTAAGGTAGGAGCCTAAGTTCTCATGGATTTAATACTTACTATTCCATATACTATACAATGGGTATACTTGCCTGTATGTGTGGTTTTAGTAGTTAGCATTTTATTAAAGCTTGATTGATTGTGTAATTTGTTGGTAATATTTTCTATACTAAAATTATGCGTCACTCTGCAAAATGCATGACTATCAGTATGGTCGTGCTCTTGGTTTTGCTTGCCTTCGTACACGGCTGTGTGTTGCTACATAGCTTGAAGGCCTCTAAAAGTTCTATAGTAACATGTCTTCTATGGAATGCACGGTCATGGACATGGCCGTGCATTTAGCTATGCCTACTACCTGAAATCTGTATGGTCTCATGCACAACCATGTAGATAGCTATAACCACTGTCTGGGAACTTTTCAGTTTTGTGCAACTGAAAATCTTCTTCTCTTATCCAACATCATGACCTTGTCAATAGCCCTAGTATGTTGGAAGGCTCGTTCTCTCCCTCTTCTTAGATTTGTGTCTATTTGCTGAGTTGATCCCTATCATTTCCCCTTTCTTGGAGTTGATTTATCTACGAATCATCACCAACATCATAAGGGGATAAATCAAGAACACAACATTATAGTCAACTGGGAAATCTATTTTAAGGCATTATCCCCATATCTTTCTAGAACATGAAATGGTCCATCACCTATGGTTCGAGATTGGATTTGTATTAGTTGGGAAACTTTTCCTTGTACAAATATACCCAAACCTGGTTTAAATATCACCTTCCGTCTTCCTTGGTTGCACTTAAAAGCAACTTCTTCATTTCACTTTTCAATTAGCACCTTAATATTCTCGTGCATAGCCTTGATTATTTCTACCATTTTCTTACCATTGACGTTTAAATGCTCATGTAATACCCCGCCCAAAACCACCTTTGATTATGGGGAAAAGTCATGCATTGCATAGCATTTTGTATTTTATGTGGTAACTTAGAATTATTTTATTTGCATCGATGCATGTGGATTTTTCCGTTGTTCTTGCATTTGAATTAATTGATGCGAAATAGTTGTGTTAAAGATTTGGATAAGGGAGGTTTGGTTGAAGATTTGGAAGGATGAGTATTGGGGGGTGGTGAGAACTGATTGTAGAAAAAATTAGCATTGGAGTTGTTTTGGAATAGCGGGGAGGTTGGTAATTTCCTTTGGTGACCCGAGTTCTAATCCTACCTTTTGTGAAGTTAGTTTCTCTTCTTGAAAATTCCTTCCCTTAGAGTTCCCATGTCTTGGCCGAAAAAGAACTAGCAAACCTAGAGAAATTTTAGTGTCATTATTCCAAGGAAATAAGTCTCTATATTTATTTCCTAAATTTAACGACCTTGATGTGAATAAAGTTCACTTTTAACTTTCAGCTTTTATTCCTTAGGATTTTCAAAAAACCCCTAGCTAATAATTAAAATTTCAGCTTGAATTTAGCTAGATAGATCTTGCCATGGATAGTTGGAATTAATGAATCATTTTTCTAGTAGGAAACCTTGTTGATTTTAATCCTAGAACCTAAGCTAAAAATCTAGAAAAAAATTTCCAGCAACTGTCGCCACTTCTTAGAGGAATTTTAGCTCAACTTAAACTCTTCCAAAGCTAGGAAATCTTATCCTAAATCCTTTAACAAATCAGATTTTTACTGCAATCCTAATTCGACTAGGATTTTCTTCCTAAACCTAGCAGAATTTCGACAGCTTTGTGTTAACACAAGCTGTCCGAAATTCTAGCACCTTTAAGTACAATCCAACCCTTCAAACCCTAGCTCAAATCCCCTAAAACATCTTCCATCCATTTAGATTATCTTTTCTGTGCAAAAATAGATTTTACTCACAAAAATTCCAGAATTTCGGCCAGTTAGGAAACCAGAATTTTCGATAGCTTTGTACAGAAAATTTCGGCCAGCCTTGTACTCCTATTCCAACTGAAATTCTGCATACAAACACACCGAAAAACCCCAGCTGATCAAGCTATTTTTCAGCGCCTAAAACCCTCATTTATTCTCTGGAAATTTCGACAGAACTATAGCTTAAACATACCAGAAATTCTTCGTCTCCTGTTCAGCAATTTCGCACAGCAAAACTACTGCATGCGCACAGAAATTTCAGCCCTAAAACCTTCGCAAACTCTTCTTTGTTTGGCCCAAAATTCTGAACACAATCAGCCCTTCTCTTGAGCAATAGTTCGGCCAGCACAAGGGAGCAAAATTGCAGAATATTTTCTCCCTTAAACCCTCTCAAAGTCGGCAGCAAGAAAGCACTCGTGAGCTGCAATTTTTGGCCTTGCTGTCCAAGAAACCTAAAGCCATTAGGAGTCTTTCTAAACATCACCATCTAACCCTAAACCAATCTTCTCTAACTCTAAATCATAGTATCCGTCTATCCTCTCCATTCTACACAAAAAATTCCAGCAAGAACTCCGCAGCAAATTTTCGAAAACCTCAAGAACAACCCCAAGCAAAAACCGGTCACCCTCCAAGGTAAGCAAAAACCATCTCAACTTCTTGGTTCCTTTCTTCCATCAATTATCTTCCTTTTCTTCTTTGGAATCACGCCATCTCAAGGCTGATTTAATCTCTTCATGCATTCTCGGTCATAAGGAATGAAAAATGAGACAGTTTTTCTCTTCTAATCCAACGAACTCGGGACAATGACCATTGGAGCATCGGGATCTTGCTACCCGGTTGTTGTAAGGTACGGAAATACTTACCCTTAATGCCGGAATTAAGGTTTAAGGTAGTAGATGATGTCTATTACCTTGTTGAACATATGGTCATAGTATATGATCTTAGGGGATTGTGAATTGTTATGAAAATAAATGAGTTTGGCACATGTTCGAATTAGTTGAAGCCCTGATCATGATATTATATGGTTTAGACCAGGAGCATAGTTGAGGAAAGCAAGCTGTGAATTTATCTCGTTTATCTGAGGCATATCAAGTAAGTCCTTGCATAAACTCTTTTGTTAAATGTTGTCATGGTAAGTCCTTGCATAAACTATTTTGTTAAATGTTGTGATGGCAAGTCTATATTGTGAAGCTTTGTAAAGCTATTGTTGAACTATGTTTGCTTGGGTTGTAAACGTGGGTATTTATTCTTTAAATGGTTTTGTCAAACTAACGATTTTATCAAGAAAACTATTTTTTTCCTTAAAATTTTAGAAATCTCTTTTATAGAAAACCACGTTTTACAAAGCCAAGGTTTGGAAATATTGTGAATCAGGAAATGACGGATATGTTCGTTGAGTACTTAATAGGGGTAAGCTAACAATACCAGTCTTGCAGGGCTAGAGTAAGTCTTCTAGCAGGAGGCCACCTCCAGAAGATAAGCTGTGCTTGAAAAGGCGACAGTATTAGTTGGTCAGGCTGGTCCGAGGTAGCATGTGTACCTGGTAAGGTATTATTTATTTTTCCAGCATGGACACTCGGATGGTTTTGTTGGGTGTAGAGAAGGAGGAGTATCTCACCCGGTGAGCTGTACACTCACCTTGATCAGAACGCCCAACGAGTGGTAATCTAGTCTGGACAAGGTGCACAATGTGTGGTGCCTTGGCGATTTTGTTCTCATGGAGCCCAACGTATGGCGACATGACTGTTTATTCGAGTGTATGATTATATTGTGTAAAGTATGATTATGGAAAAACCCACTCTTTGCGAAAGAGAAATTATTTATGACTTGCCAAATATTTCTACAAATGTTTTCCACTTTGCATACACGTACAGTTTTAAACACCATGTGCCCACACAGGACTTAGTAAGATTTATTCTCAAACTTTTTACATCATGTTTTCAGGAGATAGACTGTGCTGAGTCAGAGGGGCATTGATAGTTGAAGCTTTTCTATTTATTGTCTTCTTTGCTTAGGAGACATTTGTTGTTTAAGCTGTTGAACGATTAATTATTTTTATTTCGTTTTGCTCCAAGTTGAGCCTGATGTAATAAGTGTATTTCTTTATTTATCTAAGTTGAATCTCTTGGAGGTTGCCTTTGTATTTTATACCTCGTTTTAAAGACCCCCTGTCCTATAGGATGGGGCGACATCCCCGCCCTTTTAGGGTACATGGTCGTGGGGTGTTACAAGTGATATCAGAGACAAGGTGTAGGTAATTTCTTGACTTATAGGGTTCTATTTCCTTAAGTATTTTGATCTGGTGCTAATTTTTATCTTCCATTTATAGGATGGTCAAAAGAGTTGTATCCGTTGTCAGAGACTGGCCCGCTGGCTGCTGGAATCCTCTTGCCCCACTTCCCGTAGCTGATCCACCCGCGTCTAATTCAGAGAGAGAGCGTGAGCCATCAGTGCTAGATGACCCGGTGGTTGAGGTGGAGATAGAGATCGAGGAGAGCTTAGGGGAAGATGAGGGAGATGAGGAGATGATAGAGTTAAGTGAGGGAGAAGTAGATGAGCTAGGGAATGAGGGAGACGATGAGAACGAGGGAGAGATGGCTGGGGTAGAAGGAGAGGATGAGGAGGTAATGGAGGTTCCCTGGACCCCGCAGATAGGGGAAGTTGATAGGACCCCTGCTTGCCATAACCCTAAAGGGTCCAGTGGTGAGGGATATACGCCGAGAGATGGGGTTGCCCCGGGAGAGAGAGACCTTAGGCAGTCAGTTCTAGGAGGGGTAGATAAGGGGAAGAGGAAGTTGGAAGAGAGTCCTAAGGGGTGTGGACTCTGATATGGATTGGGCATAGATGCCATGCTAAGAAGAGAGAGGTTGTTTGACCCGGTTGATTCAGGGAGTGAGAGGCATGCGCCTAAGGGTGCGGTTAAATTAACATTGGATGAGCTCTATGAGACGGCCATGACAGCCAAGAGAGGCCAAGAGGGTGAGTCAGGGTAGCTAAGTAGGAGTGTTGGTTTCGTAAGGGACTATATAGGGAGACCCGATATCTCCGTGGGGTGGCTTGTGGAATCGGCCTCTGACGACTCCGATGCTTCGATTGAAACTAGGGAGAGTTGAGCATAGAAGACCAGCAGCTTTTACTTTTCTTTCTTTGGGATTTGCATACCTTTGTTTGTTTATTTCTTTTAAGGGAGCATGTTGCTCATAGGGCTTATTTATCATTTTAAATAAAAAGGGTATCGTATAAGATAACCCCTTCTTTTCTGGAAAAAATGGTTTATATGACAAGCATGAGTTTCGTTTATTACTTGATTTACCTTTGCACGATATCATCACATTCTCTTTTGGATAAGTACATTGCTATCAACTGGTCATGCATCTAAGCATATTCTTTTCCCCCTGGTAACTAACTGACCTTGAGTAAATGTGATTAAGATGGCACCAAGACACAGAACAATTGTGCATAGCAGAACGGTGCAGGAGAGTGCATCCTCCACCCCGGAATTTGAGCAGATGCATCGTTCCACCCCCGACGTTGAAGAGCACCTGCCACGTGAGCAGGAATTGGCTTCGAAGAGGTCACGAGATGTGACCATGGGCCTGGCTTTCGACAAGATGGCCTTGATCCTACAAAATCTGACAAAAATAGTGGATAAGGTGGCCAGGAAACCGCCGCGGGGAGAGGATGAAGCCCTGGAGCGTTTCCTAAAGTTCCTGCCTCCCACATTCCAGGGGGAGGTGGAATAGGACGAGAAAGCCGAGCAGTGGATTGAGCAAATAGAGGACATCTTCGCTACTTTGCAGTACTCGAAAGAGAGGATGGTGAAGTTTGCTGCTTTTCGGCTGAGGGGACCGTCTCGAGCATGGTGGCACTGGGTACGGAGTGATTGGGATAGAGAGGAGCAGGAATGGACGTGGAACGACTTTACGGAAGCCTTTCAGGCCAAGTACATTCCTCGATGGGTGGCTGAGAAGAGGGAGGACGAATTCCAGACCCTTAGGCTGGGAGGCATGACCGTGGCCCAATATGCAGCCCGATTCATGCAGTTGTCTAAGTACTGGAAGTGCTTGGTAGATACGGAGCAGAAGCGCACCCGGCAATTGGTGAAAGGGCTTAGGCCAGAGTTGAGGAAGGCATTGGCTCCATCACCGCCTACATCATACACCGCCGCCGTGGACCTGATTCCCAGAGCGGAACCGGTGTCAAGAACCCCCTACCGAATGGCACCGACGGAGCTGAAGGAGTTAAAGGAGCAATTGGAGGAATTGGTAAGGCAAGGCTACATCCAGCCGAGTACGTCGCCGTGGGGAGCCCCAATGTTGTTTGTTAAGAAGAAAGACGGAACCTTGAGGCTATGCATTGACTATTGGGGATTGAACAATCTAACGATAAAAAAATAAGTACCCTCTACCCTTGATCGATGAGTTGTTTGATCAACTGCAAGGTGCCGCTTGCTTTTCGAAGTTGGACCTACGGCAAGGATACTACCAGGTGAGGATCAAAGAAGAAGACATTCCTAAGACTATATTCAACACGCGGTATGGCCACTAAGAATTTGTAGTAATGCCGTTCGGTGTAACCAATGCACCAGCTAGTATTCATGGATTTGATGCATCGCATTTTCCAACCATTCCTGGACAAGTTCGTGGTTATATTCATCGATGGCATTTTAATCTACTCCAAAAATCCGGAGGACCACGCGGAGCACTTAAGATTGGTCCTAGACAAGCTGAGGAAATTTAAGCTTTATGCCAAGTTCAGTAAGTGTGAGTTTGGGCTGAGCTCGGTGTCTTTCCTTGGTCACGTGATATCCAAAGAGGGGATCAAAGTGGACCCTGCCAAGATGGAAGCCGTAGCTAACTAGAAACAACCGGAGAACATTACCGAGATACGAAGTTTCATTGGGTTGGTCGGGTACTATCGGCGTTTCATTAAAAATTTCTCTACTCTGGCTTCACCAATGACGCGACTGTTGAAGAAGGATGTCGCTTTTTCTTGGAGTGAGAAGTGCGAAAAGAGCTTCCAAGAACTTAAGAGGAGGTTGATTACAGCACCCGTGCTGAGTCTGCCTGAGGCTGATAAGCCCTAAGCACTTTATACAGATGCATCCAAGGAAGGACTAGGAGTTATGCTGATGCAGGAAGGGAAAGTCATAGCTTATGCATCTAGGAAGCTAAAGCCGCACAAAGCTAATTATCCCACGCATGACCTGCAGCTAGCAGCTATAGTGTTCGCCTTGAAGAAATGGTGACATTACTTGTACAGTGCGCAATACGAAGTTTTCACTGACCATAAGAGTTTGAAGTACATCTTCACGCAAAAGGACTTGAATCTCCGGCAGCGTAGGTGGATAGAGTTCCTGGAAGAGTATAAGTGCCCTATTAACTATCATCCGGGTAAAGCGAATGTGGTAGCAGACGCTCTATGTCGGAAGATGAAAATGGCACGCTTGAGAATACAGGAGGTGTCGGCAGTCCTGGATATCCTGGAGAAAGAGGCGCAAGTGCAAGAGAGGAAGATCTGCGTGAGCAACTTGACCCTGAAACCCGATCTAGACCAGGAAATTGTATCAGGTCAACAGGGCAGTGCAGAATTTCAAACTTTCAAGGAGAAAGAGATCGTGAGAGAAGGAAGCGATTTTCGGACTGATGAGAATGGGGTATTATACTTTCGGGACCGGATTTGTGTACCGGACATCCAAGATTTAAGGAAGAGGATACTGGACGAAGCGCACAAGAGCCAATATACCATACACCCTGGGGAGGTAAAGATGTACCAAGACTTGAAGAGGAAATATTGGTGGGCTGGAATGAAGAGGGATGTAGTTCAGCAAGTGTCAACCTGCCTGACCTGCCAAAAGGTTAAAATGGAACATAAGAAGTCTACAGGGCTACTGCAACCGTTACCGATTCCCGAATGGAAATGGAAAGAGGTGACCATGGACTTTGTGACTGGCCTTCCGATGACCAAGTCACACAAAGATGCGATCTGGGTGGTAGTGGACCGATTGACCAAGACAGCGCACTTCATACCAGTAAACGTAAGGGACTCGATGGAAAAGTTGGCTCAGACATATACCCGAGAAATTGTAAGGTTGCATGGTGTACCGTCAAGCATTGTGCCGGATAGGGACCCTAGATTCACTTCAAGGTTCTGGGGTAAGTTCAAGGAGTCCTTGGGCACGACCCTGAAATTCAGCACCTCTGCTCATCCGCAGGCAGACGGTCAATCCAAAAGAGTCATCCAGATACTGGAAGACATGCTCCGAGCATGTATCTTGGACTTTGGAGATAAGTGGATTGAGTCTTTACCGCAAGCGGAGTTAGTATATAACAACAGCTATCAGGCGTCTATCGGAATGGCGCCGTATGAAGCATTGTATGGGCAAAAATGCGAAGTACCGATATACTGAGGATGGACAGAAGAGGGGAACATTAAGAAGACTGGTGGAGTATGCATTCAGGAGATGACGGACAAAGTCAAGGTAATCCGAGAAAGACTAATAGTAGCGCAAAGCAGACAGAAAAGCTATGCAGACTCTAGGAGAAGAGAACTGGAGATCTAAGTAGGTGACCGTGCATTCTTGAAGTTGACTTCTAGTAGAGGAATCCTGAAACATCCGAGAGGAGGGAAGTTGAGTCCTAAGTATTTGGGACCGTTCCCGATATTGGAGAAAATTGGACCGGTTGCCTACCGATTGGATCTACCTGATGGTCTAACCGGGATGCATGATGTATACCATGTCTCTCAGTTAAAGAGGTATAACCCCGATCCGAGTCATGTACTCAATGAGGAACCGTTGGAGTAGCAATCAAATCTGAGTTATGTGGAGAGACTCGTCAAGATCTTGGAGCGGAGTATTAAGACACATCGAAACAAGTAGATACCCATGGTGAAGATACTTTGGGATCATCATGGAGCACAAGATGCAACGTGGGAAACGGAGGAATGGTTAAGATGGAAGTATCCAGATATGCCCGAAGGGTATGGAATCTGAATTTCGGGACGAAATTCTCTTAAGGGGGAGGGGATGTAATACCCCGCCTAAAACCACCTTTGACTATGGGGAAAAGTCATGCATTGCATAACATTTTGCATTTTATGTGGTAGCTTAGAATTATTTTATTTGCATTGATGCATGTGGATTTTTCCGTTGCTCTTGCATTTGAATTAATTGATGTGAAATAGTTGTGTTGTTAAAGATTTGGATAAGGGAGTTTTGGTCGAAGATTTGGAAGGATGAGTATTGGGGGGTGGTGAGAACTGATAGTAGAAAAAATTAGTATTGGAGTTGTTCTGGAATAGCAAGGAGGTTGGTGATTTCCTTTGGTGACTCGAGTTCAAATCCTACCTTTTGTGAAGCTAGTTTCTCTTCTTGAAAATTCCTTTCCTTAGAGTTCCCATGTCTTGGCCGAAAAAGATCTAGCAAACCTAGAGAAATTTTAGTGTCATTATTCCAAGGAAATAAGTCTCTATATTTATTTCCTAAATTTAACGACCTTGATGTGAATAAAGTTCACTTTTAATTTTCAGCTTTTATTCCTTAGGATTTTTGAAAAACCCTAGCTAATAATTAAAATTTCAGCTTGAATTTAGCTAGATAGATCTTGCCATGGATAGTTGGAATTAATGAATCATTTTTCTAGTAGGAAACCTTGTTGATTTTAACCCTAGAACCTAAGCTAAAAATCTAGAAAAAAATTTCCAGCAAGTGTCGCCACATCTTAGAGGAATTTTAGTTCAACTTAAACTCTTCCAAAGCTAGGAAATCTTATCCTAAATCCTTTAACAAATCAGATTTTTATTGTAATCCTAATTCGACTAGGATTTTCTTCCTAAACCAAGCAAAATTTCGGCAGCTTTGTGTTAACACAAGCCGTCCGAATTCCAACACCTTTAAGTACAATCCAACCCTTCAAACCCTAGCTCAAATCCCCTAAAACATCTTTCATCAATTCAGATTATCTTTGCTGTGCAACACTAGATTTTACTCACACAAATTCCAGAATTTCGGCCAGTTAGGAAACCAGAATTTTCGACAGCTTTGTACAGAAAATTTCGGCCAGCCTTGTACTCCTATTCCAACTGAAATTCTGCACACAAACACACCGAAAAACCCCAGCTGATCAAGCTTTTTTTCAGCGCCTAAAACCCTCATTTTTTCTCTGGAAATTTCGATAGAACCACAGCTAAAACAAACCAGAAATTCTTCCTCTCCTATTCAGCAATTTCGTATAGCAAAACTACTGCATGCGCACAGAAATTTCAGCCCTAAAAACCTTCACAAACTCTTCTTTGTTTGGCCTAAAATTCTGAACACAATCAGCCCTTCTCTTGAGCAATAGTTCGGCCAGCACAAGGGAGCAAAATTGCAGAATATTTTCTCCCTTAAACCCTCTCAAAGTCGGCAGCAAGAAAGCACTCGTGAGCTGCAATTTTCGGCCTTGCTGTCCAAGAAACCTAAAGCCATTAGGAGTCTTTCTAAACATTACCATCTAACCCTAAACCAATCTTCTCTAACTCTAAATCATAGCAGCCATCTATCCTCTCCATTCTACACAAAAATTTCAGCAAGAACTCTGCAGCAAATTTTCGAAAACCTCAAGAACAACCCCAAGCAAAAACCGATCACCCTCCAAGGTAAGCAAAAACCATCTCAACTTCTTGGTTCCTTTCTTCCATCAATTCTCTTCCTTTTCTTCTTTGGAATCACGCCATCTCAAGGCTGATTTAATCTCTTTATGCATTCTCGGTCATAAGGAAGGAAAAAGGAGACAACTTTTCTCTTCTAATCCAACGAACTCGGGACAATCACTATAGGAGCATCGGGATCTTGCTACCCGATTGTTGTAAGGTATGGAAATACTTACCCTTAATACCGGAATTAAGGTTTAAGGTAGTAGATGATGTATATTACCTTGTTGAATATATGGTCATAGTATATGATCTTAGGGGATTGTGAATTATTATGAAAATAAATGAGTTTGGCACATGTTCGAATTAGTTGAAGCCCTGATCATGATATTATATGGTTTAGATCAGAAGGATAATTGAGAAAAGCAAGCTGTGAATTTATCTCATTTATCTGAGGCATATCAAGTAAGTCCTTGCATAAACTCTTTTGTTAAATGTTGTGATGGTAAGTCATTGGATAAACTCTTTTGTTAAATGTTGTGATGGCAAGTCTATGTTGTGAAGCTTTGTAAAGCTATTGTTGAACTATGTTTGCTTGGGTTGTAAACGTGGATATTTATTCTTTAAACGGTTTTGTCAAACTACCGATTTTATCAAGAAAACTATTCTTTTCCTTAAAATTTTAGAAATCTCTTTTAAAGAAAACCCCATTTTACAAAGCCAATGTTTGGTAATATTGTGAATTAGGAATTGACGGATATGTTCGTTGAGTACTCAATAGGGGTAGGCTAACAATACTAGTCTTGGAGGGCTCGAGTAAGTCTTCTGGTAGGAGGCCACTTGCAGAAGATAAGCTCTTCTTGAAAAGGCAACAGTATTGGTTGGTCAGGCCGGTCCGAGGTAGCATGTGTACTTGGTAAGGTATTATTTATTTTCCCGGCATGGACACCCGAATGGTTTTGTTGGGTGTAGAGAAGGAGGAGTATCTCACCCGGTGAGCTGTACACTTACCTTGATCAGAACGCACAACGTGTGGTAATCTAGTCCGGACAAGGTGCTCAAAGTGTGGTGCCTTAGCCATTTTGTTCTCATGGTGCCCAACGTGTGGTGACATGACTGTTTATTCGAGTGGATGATTGTTTTGTGTAAAGTATGATTATGGAAAAACCCACTCTTTGCGAAAGAAAAATTATTTATGACTTGCCAAATATTTCTACAAATGTTTTCCACTTTGCATACACGTACAGTTTTAAACACCATGTGCTCACACAGGACTTACTGAGATTTATTCTCACACTGTTTTACATCATGTTTTTAGGAGATAGACCGTGCTAAGTCAGCGGGGCATTGATAGTTGAAGCTTTTCTAATTATTGTCATATTTGCTTAGGAGACATTTGTTGTTTAAGCTGTTGAACGATTAATTATTTTTATTTCGTTTTGCTCCAAGTTGAGCCTGATGTAATAAGAGTATTTCTTTATTTATCTAAGTTGAATTTCTTGGAGGTTGCCTTTGTATTTTATACCTCATTTTAAAGACCCCTTGTCCTATGGGATGGGGCGACATCCCCGCCCTTTTAGGGTATGTAGTCGTGGGGTGTTACAGCTTATCTATAGGCAAATGTGATAAATCCAAAGGGAGTTAATGGATTAAATGTATAAAAAATTTGAAATGGGAAATAAGCAGTAGTAGAATAAATAGTTCTATTATAGGTAAACTCGATATGTGGAAGACATTCTTCCTAATATTTCAAATTTCTCTTGATGATCGCCCGAAATAGTTGTGTTAGGGTCCGGTTGACGACCTCCATTTGTCCATCCATTTGTGGGTGATAATCTATAAAGAATAATTAATTAGTTCCAAGTTTTGCCCATAATATCCTCTAAAAATAACTTAGAAATTTTAAATCCCAATCAGACACAATGCTTTAGGGTATCCTATGTAATCTTACCACTTTTTTGAAAAAAGACCCTGCAATATGAGATGCATCATTAGTTTTATTACAAGGTATAAAATGATCAATCCTAGAGAATTTGTCAACTACAACAAAGACAGAGTCCTTTCCCCACCTTAGTCCTTGGCAAACCCAATATAAAATCCATAGAAATGTCTAACCATGCTACATTAGGAGTAGGCAAAAGCTTATATAATCCTTGTGGCAGCATTTTGGACTTGGCCCTTCTATATGTAATGCATGAATTGTAATATCTCTCAACATCTTATCTCATTCTTGGCCAATAAAAATGCTGCCAAAGGATGTCTAGAGTTTTAGCGAATCTATAGTGCCCCATTAAAGCAGCACCATGAGCTTCCCTTATCAATAACTCTCTCAATGATCCCTTTGGTATTGAAAGTTTTCCTTCTTGAAACATATAGCCTTCATGCCTATAAAATTTATTGAAAGCATATCCTTCACAAGTAAGGTAAACTTCACCAAATTCTTCATATTTTATGTACAATTCTTTAACAAGTTGAAATTTAAGTAATTTAGCATCTAAGGAATTCAAGAGAACATACTGCAAGATAAATCGTCTGCTCCTATATTTTTTACCTTTCTTATATTTGATCACATATGGAAATGTTCTAATGAATTCTATCCATTTGGTATGCCTTTTATTTAATTTTTGTTGGCTTTTGTGATATTTCAATGTTCATGGTCCGTATGAATAATTAACTTTCTAATTGACAACTAATTCCTCAAATGGTGCAATATTCTCACTAATGCATACAATTTTGTCAAAAGTGGAACAATTTAAAGCAGCACCTGTTAATTTCCCAATGAAATAGGCAATGGGTTTTCAATCCGAAGTTAATACTGCACCTATCCCTACTCTTCCCGCATCACATTCAACTTCAAAAGCGTTGTTGAAATTAGGTACTAAACTAAATTAGTCTCACTCAATTTTTCTTTCAATGTATTAAAAGCCTCTTTTTGCTCATTTTTCTACCTAAATCCAACACTTTTCTTTACCACTTATGTCAGTGAAGCTGCAATTGTGCAGAAATTTCTAATGAACCTTCTATAAAAATTGGCCAATCCATGAAAGCTTCTTACCTCAGTGATGGTGGTAGGTGTTGGCCATTCTTGGATTACCTTTATATTTTCTTCATCCACTCTATACCCTTAGAATTCACCACAAAGCTAAGAAAGGTTTTCTTTTCTAAATAAAATGAACATTTTCTCAAAATTAACATACAATCTTTCTCTTCTAAGGGTAATAAGCACATAATGTAAATAATGTAAATGATCCTCATAGGTCTTGCTATATATTATAATATTATCAGAAAACACCATAACAAATTTTCCAATGAATTCTCTCAACACATGATGCATTAACCTCATAAATATACTAAGTGTATTTGATAGCCCAAATGACATGACAAGCCATTCATACAAACCTTATTTTTATCTTAAATGTAGTTTTCTACTCATTACCTTCCCTAATCTTAATCTGATTATATCTAGATTTTAAGTCAATTTTAGAAAAGACACATAAGCCATGCAATTTATCCAATAAATCATCAAGTTTAGGAATGGGGTATTAATATTTTACCATTATGTTATTAATGGTCTTGCAATCAACACACATTCTCTATGAGCCATCTTTCTTTGGTACCAACAACACTGGAACTATACAGAGACGTATGCTTTCTCGAACATGGCCTTTCTTGAGCAATTCCTCTACTTGTTTTTGCAGTTCTTTGGCTCTTTAGGATTACATTTGTAGGTTGTCTTGTTTGGAATGACGGCACTTGGAAAAAAATCAATTTGGTGCTCTATCCTAAGAATTGGTCGTAATCCTCTAGGCATCTCTTTTGGAAATACATCCTGAAATTCTTTAACAAGACCTATGATTTCATAAGGCAAAGAAAGATTAGTATCATTTGTAGTCAAATAAATTCCCTTACAAATGAAAAGAATTACAGGGTCCTTTGCTTTTATTGCCCTAACCACCTCACTTTCCTTGGCAAAGAATTTTTTTTTCCTTATCTCTCCTCTCTTGCTTTTGTCCTCTCTTTTCTTTCATACCCTATTGTTTTTGCATCTCATTCCTCTTTTATTTTTCCTCTCTCTTCTTTTCCATCTCCCTCATTTTACATGCTCTATTATTTCTTTCCACTCTCTTGTGCACACTTTTTCTTTTCTTTCTCCCATATTATTTTTTGATCTACACTAACTACACTTGGGGACATTAGTTAAAGAATGTACTTCTTTCCCTCATTACATATGGCGTTAAGTATTTTTCTTACCATTATGCACAACATTCTTGTCATATTGCCATGGCCTTCCTAACAACAGGTGGCCTGCCTGTATTTGAAACATTCCTCCTTTTTGTACTTTGAACAGTTACTACTTTGTATTAAATAGTACATGTATGGATGCTTAGTACAAGAAATTTTCAGTTTAATTGGATGAATACTTTGGAGCGGTAAAAATTTTTAGGGGCGTTGGTGTAATTTTTTTTTACAAATGGAGAAAAATTGGGACATGATATAGAAACTCTGAGAGACACCAATATGCTTGGCATAATGTATAGAATGTATTGGTGAAATAAAAATTTTTCTTGATTGCGATGAATAGTGAACTAACTCTGGTTATTTTAAGAAGAAAGGTTAACTATGTTTAGGGTGCAAGGAGTCTAATAGACCTTTAATTAAAGCTTTGTGGGTTAGGCTACTAAAAGCCTAATCAAAGGAAAAAAGGGAAATGGCTTTTGTCGTAGCGAATTACTCCATGCCATTTGTTATCTCTCAAAGCTTCCAATTTATTCTAAGATGTTCTACAATTTTCCAAGAAAATTATCCTATACCACCTAAAATAACACCTAATGATCACGTGAAGAAATTTTCTACCAAGATCAAAAGAATGGCGGTGGAAGAGGAGATAAGCAGCCTGCCAACATAGAGATAAAAAGGAGAAAAGGAAAGGGGTAAAGAAAGAAAAAATAAATGGAAAGAAAAATAGCAAGTTTAGTATTGGTTCTATTATGTTCTACCATTTTCCAAAATTTCCTTTTTGACACATTTTGACCAAGGGATAAAACAAAGCCATGAAACACATAACAAAAGGAGGAGAGGCGGTGGATACATGTACATATCAGCCGGTCGTAAGAAGAAAGAAAGGAAGAGAGAGGAAGCTAGAGAAAAAGAAAGAAAAATGAGAAAAATCATGAGAGAAGAGAGAAAGAAGAAGGAGAAGAACTACTTGGAGCAATTTACACTTGAATCTCATCCTACACACGGTAAAGCAATAAAATTCATGAATTAAAGTTGATCCATAGCTTATGGTAATTATTTTGATATAAGTTTTGTGTAGAAAATAGCATGAAATAGCTATTGAGAATTATGAAGAATTGTGGTTTTGATGTTGTTTTGCACAAGCTATGAACTGGTTGTTTGGAGAAGTATTTTGATATGATCTTTGTGACATTTGGAATTGATTTGATGGAGATTTGGGAGGTTATGTTGGCTGTTCATGTGGTGTTATTTGAACAAAAGAAGAAAAACAGTGAAATAGTTATTGTTGTTGTTGAATCAAGCATGATTAATGCATTTAACATGGCTGTTATTTTTGTTATATGAAAAGAGTGGTGAATTGATGTTTTTCATGACTGGAAATACACTAACTTGGTGCTGTTAAGAATATTTGTGGATTGAACAAAGTAATAATCAAAGGACTAAAGCAAGATTAGATGAATAGAGAATGCATTTTGTGAGAAAATGATGATTTCTGGAAAAATAGCAAGATTGTGCTCGCAATGGTTTTCAGATGGTGCCTTATCTGGTTGAATTAAATCCATGGATTTGTAGCTAAAGGTCTTAGGGGTATTTTCCCACAAATTTGAGGTAATTTGGACTTGTGAATTAAAAGTTATGACAAAAATACTAAGTCTTGCCAAGTGAAGGGGAAATGCAGAATCTAAGAATTAAATGCATTTATGATTCGTGCCAGTAAATGAGAGGGATGAATGTATAGTGTGAGAAGTCTTGTAGATGACTTGTAAACAAAGTGAGTCCCTTGGATTTTTATTTCCATTTTAGTAGGTGTTTTTCTAAGATATTAATACATGAACATGCTTACCTATTGATTTCATGAACGTGTGAAGCTTTTGGCCTTTTAAATCCTTTTCGTAGAAAAATATTTTTGATATGATTAAAGCTTTTTTGATATGGATTAGTGTTTTTTTATACATTCAAGTAAAAGCTTTTTGCTTGAATTTGTGGGAATTAAAGGCTAGATTTTAATGTAAATCATATTCTTGTGCTTTACACATAACAAATCTCTTATACACCGCTTCCTGCGAGTTTCCCGAATTTTGAAGCCATATTTCATCATAGGTGTTCTATAGAACTCATGAATAAGTATTTTGTGCAAAATGAATCCTAAAATGACATTTTGGAATGAGGAATTCTTATATAGAAATATTTTATGAATCATGGTTAGTTGAGCCCTTGGTTTTCAAAACTCTGTTATAGCTATGAATTTCTATATCATATGAAGTACAAGGACTTCTCTCAGTAAAATAAAAACCATGAATATTATGAGTCTTGAACTCTTTTCTTGTTAAAAGCTTAAACATGGCTCTACTACGTGACAAAATCCTATTTCATAACATTTTCTTCAAACTACTTGTTAAAAACCATGTTCCTGATATTTTTTTTAAAGTACTCGATAAAACCTTGATTCATGCTATTTTGTTCATAGTACTTGATAAGGACATGTTGCAAGCTATTTTCCCTATGTTGCTTGATAACACCAAGATTTTTGAAAATTTTCTCATGCTATATGTCTAAATCATGTTTCATACATATTACTTGATAAAGACATAAAAATCACAATTCCTGACATGTTCTTCAAGTTCCTCATGAAAATCATGCTATGTGTCATATTTCATAATATTTTCCTCATGCTTTTCATTGACTAATTTGACAAGTTATGGAAAATAAGATAATAAACCTCTTCCATCACTTGGACCTAGACATGTATAACATGTAAACGTTGAGTACATTTGTACTAACCATTACTTGTATATAGACTTCTTTTCCTTTTTTATATGTTGTTTGTATGTTGTTTCAATTCTTTGTTTATTTTTATCTTTGGGATAAATAAATTATGTTGGGTTCCAAAATGTTGTATCATTATATTTGTTGTGTTATTAGTATTATTTTTTTATATTATTGTATAATACTATTTTGGACTTGTATATGTATAGTGAATTCTTGGGATTTAAGCTTTTCTTTTGTATATGACCTTCCTGTTGTATCCTACAATTTTTATGGGGGAATTTTGTATTTGTTGTTGAGTTAAATTTTTTAGGCTGAAAATGTTATTGTAATAGGCTATTATTGTTGTTGTCAAAGAGATGTTGGATAATACTTATTATGGTTCTTTCTTGTATCATAGGATTGGTTTCATTGTTTGTGCAGTAGTATTGGAGTTTTGAGGATTTGAGTGTTGTTTTGAGTATGAAAGCATTGTATTGGTGTTTTTGGTTGTTGTTGTTGCTGCACTATATTTGTATTGGAGGTTGAACTTTGATTGTAGTAGTGATGAAAAATTGAGGAGTTAGTTGGTTTATAGAGTTGGTGTTGTGTTGATTTTTTATGGGAGATTATTTTTGTTATGTTTTTGAAAAATATTTTGTATAATATTTTTTGTTATGTTGGTATTTTGTTAGATTATTTGGGATATTTTGTTTTACTATGTGGAGGTGGTAGTATTCAAAGATAGGTGGCTTTGTTGTGGCAATCTTCCTTTGAGTTTCTTTTCAATAAGTCCACTAAGTCCTTGATCCTTTACTTTTCCTTGTAATTTACTTAGTTTATAGGGTGTTGTATGTTGTATACTAGTTCTAGTGCTTAGTATTTTGGTATGTTGTTTTATCCATAAGTTATCTATTGATGATGGTGTATTAGCTTGGGCAATTGTTTTGTTGTATTGTTGTTGGTCATTACTAGTGTATATTATATTAGGTAATGATATAAGTTTTGGTATTGTATTGGTTTATCTATTATACTTGAAACTAGCCTTATTGTTTAGATTTTGATAAATATGATTCTTTATGGTATTTCATTAGTTGATTACTCTTTTTTTTTTTTGGGATATTTTATTCATAGGATATACATTTAGCTTCTGATACATCTTTATTTTGGCTTGTTTATTTCATTTTATTTTCTCATAATACTTTGGGTTATTTATTTTGTTAGAATTTTTACTTGTATTTTTGTTTTGTAGTATTTAATTTTCTTTTGGATAATGGAAACCTCCTTCTCTTCATCAAATTCATGCATCAGCAATATTTTGGGAGATAATAAGCTTGAAGACACTTGGGGGTTATTCTTACCCTTCTCCTCCTTATTTTTGTTGTTTTGTATAATGTAATTATGTTTGTATTATATATTTTGGAGAATGAGGATATTGTCCCATTTAAGTGTGGGGGAGGGGTTAAGTATTATTCTCAATTGCAATTTTGTATTGATTACTTTAGGTATTTTCTTGAATTTGGGGTTGAAATTCTTGTGTTTATTTTTGGGCTAAAATTTTTTCAAATTTTTTTCGCACTGTTAGGTTGATTATTAAGACTTTTGGGTATATGTGTTGATATGTGTTAATTTGGTGGAGTTATTATTTATCATTTTGCTTGGAAATTCTACTTAACATTTGTTTAGGAGACTTATTTTTATGTACACTTATATATTAGGTATGACATAGACTAAGTTTGGATAAGTGAGTTAATATTATTTATGCCTTTAAAAATATTGTGAAGCTTAATTATTTGAGAATGGATGAAAAAATTAGTGATGAAATATAGACTGTGGTTCATAAGCTTAACTCTAGTTTTGTGGCTAATCCCAATTATTCATTCATTCATTTGTGTTGTACGTTGTATTACAGAAAATTTTAATGATTTTTTCTATTTTTCAACAAAAGGTGAATAGGAATAAGAGGTAGGTTGCTTAATGCACCTTCTGAAATGAGGAGAAAAAAAAGGCTCTAGGAATGCAAAGATGCACGTCCTATGGCGAAAATCAATGTGTGATGAAAAAGAAAAGAAAATTCAAGAAAAAGAAAAAGAAAGAAAGAAAAAAATGCAAGGGATGCAACAATAGTAGTTAAGTTAAAATCATTATAAAATCATTCCCTTACAAAAAGAAAAAAGATGAAAAATGAGAGGCTCCTATTTTGCCAATTCAAATTGAATTGTTTTGTTGTATTGTTCTACCAAAGTATAAGGTATTGTTGTATCGTAGTGTAACATATATAATACACGTACTTGGGATAACGATGAGACTTGAGTAAGTTGTAGGATCATATCTCATACAAATCACTATGTTTGAATTCTTGATTGGAGATAATCATATTTATTTGGCATAGGCTTGTTTAATTTTACTATGAGGTTCTTGGTTGTGTCTAGCCTAATATAAGGGTAAACATAGGATTAAAGTGGAGAAAGAATTAATCTCTTTGCCATTTTGACCCTATTGCATATATGCTAAGTTATCTTGATTATTCACCTAGAATGCTATGTGGAATATTTTTCACTGTACTTGTAAATTAGCTATTCTTTACCCTAAAAAAATAGTGTATTTTTCTTAATTTGTACAATAATTAAGTTGTGAATAAATGTAAGGTGTTAGATTTGTATATTAGTTAATTCTTTGTTCATGAATAAGTGTTGTTTGCTTAAGAACAAGCAAAGATTCTCTTGGCCACCTGCATTAAATGTATATATATGTATGTTTAACAAGTGGCGGCCTAAGGAAGCTTAACTTCCCTTGGTTGCCTAGTGTATAATGTATATGTATGTATGTCCAGAAAGTTGGCAAGCTAGGGAACATCAATTTCCCTTGGCCACCTAGTGCATGTCGTGTGTGTTTTGTCTTTTCGATAGGGGCAAAATTCAACTATATTTTTCTAGTTATTTAAGGATTTCTTGTGAAACATTTGTTGTAATAACTAGGCATATTCCTTCGTATTTAACATTTTACTATTGGAAAGGTGTTTTGGACTTTTATTGTAAAAAACAACGAAAAGGTGAACAAACCATCGCTGTCAGAGCATAGCCCGCGCCGGCTGTTACCCACAGAACCGGCACTGGCATCAATCTGGAAAAATAGGGGTTTCGTCTATTGGAAAGTATGCCCTCAAAGACTATGTATTCTGTATCAACATATTGCAATAAAATATTTATTCATTTAGTTTAGTTTGTTTATTATATTATTGCACGTTTAAAGGTCAAAGTATGCAATTAATGGTATATGTGTTAGGTTGTTCTTCACAATAAGGTATAGAGCATGAGTGCTTGTCATACAAATAAAATTGAGTTCTTAGTCATTTGATGGAACTGGATATTTCATCAAGGAAAGACTATTATACCATAATATCCAATGAGAAATGGTTTACCTTGAATCAGTGAGTAGTTCACTCACATCATAGGCATAAGCGCATTTCGAATACTATGACTGGACCAGTAGTAGTAATATCTCTTAAAGTAATATAATTATAGAGATAAGACTATTATTGCTGTAGCGTGGACGGATACCTTCATACTTGAGTGTGAGTTGGTGGTCTGGCGAAGTTGGGGTTTTATATTTTGATGTATGTTAGGTGAGATTTCTTTTGTAAGATTAATATCCATATATGTTGGGTGTATTACTCTAGTTAGTTAAGACGGGCTCATGCAAAAAAGTTTCTATGCTTCACTTAGTGAGATTTAATTACCCCCTTGTGATTGTTCAGGATAATCTAAATAATCCAGGGCTCTAGGAACGTGACTCTAGAATGTGTGCTTTTAGGTAGCTTCCAATGGTAAATAAGTACATTAAAGTGAGTCATAGATTATTGGAATAGACATCTAAGGATGGTAGATATTTTTGATATGGGTGTTAGTACATTTATCCTGTTTTCATTGATGGGTGTTATATAGAGAGGTATTTCCGTCATTTCACCTGTAGGTCGGAGACATAAAAATCTTTAAACAATATTATTCTTGGGGTTAATTTTTTCATATAGTGATAAATGAAAATATTAAAATGATAAAATATTTCATAGTAAGGGTATTTTGGTTATTTTAGAAGGCATGAATAATATGTCTCTTGGTCCCCGGAGTAGCTAAAGTTACCTTGGTGTTGTTTAGACACAATTTGGGCTTAATAGATACTTATTTGGAAGAGAAATAAAATTTATTCTAAAAGTCCAATTAGAATTAATTAATTAGTCTTGAGTTTTGATAATGCCTATAAAAGATAATTAATTAATTAAGAGAATTGGGCTGAAATAAATAAATAAGTAGATTAATTAGACTGATATATTTTGACGTATATTAAGAGTCCAATAAGAATTAATTAATTAGTCTTGGATACTTAATGATGCCCAGAAAAGATAATTAATTAATTAAGAGGATTGAGCCAGTCTTAGATTGATTTTTTAGCACATCACCTAGCTAATTAGGCCTTGATGATTTTAGGCCATTAGGGCTTATAGAAGCCCTAAGGCTGGCAAAAAATAAGGGGAAGAAGAAAGGGGAAAAAAAAAAAAAAGAGTTTTTCTCCTCTAGTGTGTCATCTGCTCTCTCCTTCTCTGGTTTTCGTCGTTTTCTTTTCCTTCTCTCTAGAAGAGTGTTTTGATTATCGAAAAGGCACTTTCACCAAGCTAATGCCAAAAGCAAGGTAGAGTCATACACCGAAAGACGAAGAGAAGAAGTTTGGAGACGTTTGATGCTTAGGAGTAGGAGATTGGTGGGAATTCCTATTGAATAGCCCGTGTTGTCTTCTCCCCTTCCAACCCAAGAAGTTCTAGTGCAAACTGTCCCCACGTTGGCTAATCCACGACTAGCAAAAAAAAGTATGTACTCTTTCTTGGATGTAGCTCGAAAAAATTGAAATTTTTTCGCTGTGTTTTTCTTTGATATTTTTTTCGATGATCTTTCAAGTGGTATCAGAGCCACGGATTTCATCTAGACGCATGTACTAGGGTTAAAACTGGAAAAGGTGGTTCCTTTACTATTTAAAAAAGGAATCTTTTGTAATTTCATCTGATCCCTCATATATTGGTTTCTAGATTTTAGGTACTTGTTCCGTTGTTGTGCGGATCAAATCATTCGAATGTGTGTGAATTCTGTGAAAAGCATCAATATCTTGAATATTATCATGAAGGACCTACGGGAGGCCACTACCATGCTAACAACACCTCCAGTAAGGTATTTGAGTCCAGTTTCTATTAGCCTACACTCTTTATGGACACTCACAACTTTGTTCAAAGTTGTGATAGGTGTCAACGTACAGGTAAGATCTCTAAATCTAATAAGATGCCGTTACAAATTTTTCATGCTTGTGAATTTTTTGATTGTTGGGGGATTGATTTCATAGGTCCTTTTCCTAGTTCTTTGGGCAACAAATACATCTTAGTGGCAGTTGATTATGTATTAAAGTGGGTTGAGGTGCAAGCCTTGCCTACTAATAATGCATAGGTTGTTGTAAAATTTCTAAAAAAACTCCTCACCCGATTTGGAGTACCTAAGGTGCTCATTAGTGATAGGGGAACCCACTTTTGTAATACGCAACTAGATAAACTTCTCAAACATTTAGGGGTTACTCAAAAGGTTGCTACTCTTTATCATCCACAAACTAGTGGCCAAGTTGAGGTGGTCAATCATACATAAAAGGATTGGAATTTGAAGCTAGATGATACTCTTTGGGCTTATAGGACTGCTTTTAAAACTCCCGTTAGTACAACCCCCTATCACCTAGTGTATACGAAATCATGCCATCTACCGGTAGAAGTTGAACGCTTCAAGTGACCTTCATATTACTTAGTGTATATGAATATGCCTATCATGTCAATTTTGACCTTCATCTTGCAAGAAAAGAAAGAATGCTTCAAGTGAATAACTTGGATGAGTGGCGCAACGATGCCTACCATAATTCAAGGATTTACAAAAATAAGATGAAAACGGTGGCATGATAGGCATATTCATTCTCCCAATGAGTTTAAAAAAGGAGATAAGGTGTTAGTCTTTAATTCTAGGCTTCAACTTTTCCCAGGTAAGTTAAAATCTCGATGGTCAAGGCCGTTTGAGACACATCAAGTTTGTCCACTTGGAGTTATTAAGGTTTCTCACCCAACTAAGAGAATCGTTAAAGTCAATGGAAGTCAATTAAAACTATATTTGGGGGAAGAATTAGGCACTTTGGAGTACCTCGACGTTACCTTTGATAACCCATGATCCGCCTTTGCTTCTTTGTCTTTCGTGTGCTTTATCTCTTCTTTTCTTTCATTTTCTTATCTATTTCTTTTTCTAGATTTATGTTTTTCTTTGTTTTATTTATTTTCTTTTAGTAGGTACTCTTGTAATGCCCCTTCCTTAAGGTGGATTCACACATGGTGACACGACAATGTAATGGAAGTATCTTCTTCACTTTATTCTTTTTCTTTATTTAGCTTGGTCTTTTTGGCTGTACTTCTATTATTCTATCTTTGGCCATTGAGGACAATGTCCAATTTAAGTATGGAGGGAGCATAAGGTTGAAAATTTGCTTTTCCATATTATTTTGGTGAATATATTTTATGTTTGTGATAATTTTTTCTGAAAATTTCAAAGGTTTCATTGTTAAGCAAGGTTGTAATTCTTTTTCTTACTTGGATATAAGTTTTGTCATTCATTAGGTGGAGTTTGATGAAATTAATTTTATTAGAAAAGATATTTGTCAAGACTTGAGAATTTTGATTAATCTTGTTTATGCATTGGTGTTTGAATTCTATTTGACTTATCTAGTTGAACTATAGAAGATATGATGAATACATGAAGAGTTTATTAGCCAACTCTTGTATTATGAGTTTAAATTCTGCTAGCTTTGAGTTATGATGAAAAAAAATATGAGTTGAAAAAAGATCTTTGAGAGGAATGATTGTGGAGAATGTTGAAAATTTTTTATTTGAGTTGAAAAGAAAAACAATGAGTTGAAACAACACTATTGTTAGTGGGAATTGTGAAAAAAATACTCTTATTGATGATCATTGATGACCTTTAACTGAAAAGGGAGCCAATATGGGGAGAAGTAGCAAGTGAATTCTGTGCACTCTCTTGAGGCTGTTCCGAAGTGAAAAAGGCAAGAAGAAGCATAGAAAAAAGGATTTGTTGGAAAAAAAAATAATAATGAGTGATGACTAAAAAAGGGGCCAATAAGGTATGAAGAGAAATCCATACATTTAAGGCTATTAATTCTCTAAGTCATTGAAAATTTTTGAGAGAAAAAATTGGAGTGCTTTCTCCACATCATAACTTGAGTGTGCAATTTTTGGATTTATAATTCTTGAGTTGGTAGATGGCTTGATTATATGATTCATGTTATCTATATTTTTACTTGAAGAGTGAAATAACTTTCTTAAACTAAGGTATACACTTGATTAATTTGACTTCAAGAGTTTTGTGATGTCTTGTCCAAAGATTCAAAGTTTGAAATTGTTTTCAAAGGGTATGAATGACAAGGGTTGTATCTAAAGTTTGAAAGAAAGACATGGTCTTTGCTATGGTGAAGAAATTTTTGGAATGAAAAAAAAAAACTTGTGTTTTCTTAATAACTTTTCTTGGACTAAAGTGTTTTTCTTGAGGATAAGCAAATGTTCAAATGTGGGGGAATGTGATAAGGGTTAAAATCACCATTCTTTTTCTAGTTATTTGTTGGTGTTTTAAGATCCATTTGTTGTAATAACTAAGCATATTCCTTTCTATTTGACAACTTGCTTGTAAAAGGTACTTTTGACAAATATGTGTAGATTTAAGTTAAAATCAAGAAAAACGTGCACAAAAGTAGAGTAGGCATAGCACCAGGCCCAGTGATGAGACTCTGCTTCATCATGGAGGTCAAGATCAAGGAGGGGGAGGCGTGGCCATGCAAGGATAAGGACCGATGACGAGATCTAGGTCCAAGAAGTTTCAAGATGAGTTTCAATTGCTCATAAAACTATGCTTGAGGATGGAAGAGGGTTGGAAGGTTGAAGAAGCTAGCCAAGAGTTCATTTTGATGACTATCGAAGAAGGACCCAAACAAGAACTCAAGTCGGCAACAAATATGGATGAAACTTGACCAAAGTAGGGCTTCCAGCGGACATTCGGCGTCAGCCTAAGCAGTAGAACCGGCGCCAGCTTCAATCTGGCATCAACAGCTTCATTCTAGCATCAACCGGCCCGAAGACAGTGCGCAACCGGTGCCGGCTGTAGCCTGGGCATCCGACGGTTGCCCCACGTTTTTTATGCTTTCTCCGGTTTTGTCTAATTTTAAGTGCTTGTAAAGACTTATTAAGACCCTAAACTGTAATAGAACCTCAGGGATTACTTAGCTAGGGTTAGGGTAGTATAAATAGAACCTTTAGAGATTTGACAACACAATTCACACACTTTATTCAAAATTTGAGAAAGAATCTTAAGAGACCCTAGCCTCCTTGTTCATTTTATTCAAGACTATGCATAAGGGTTAGTCCTCCTTATGAATGAGTCTATAAATCTTTTGGATAATCTAATGTGGTTTCTTTAAATGGGTCTTAGTTGCTTTACTCTTCTAAGGTTTGATTGAATTCCATTACTTGGGTGCTTATTTTCTCTATTCTATTTGTTCTTGTTTGCCTTTTTTTCTTCAAGGATATTGGGGTAAGATTATAGTAGAACTTTCTACTATTCTTGAGGGTCTTTGAAGCTTAGCTCTTCAAGGATTTGATAGAGGGTAGGTTGTTATTTCATTTTCTCCTTTTATCTTAAGAAGAATCTCTGTTTTTGGTCCCATTGGTTGAGCTGAACTTCTTACCAATTAAACCACCCACAACACCAAGAAAAAGCCCACTCAAGATCATATCAAAGAGTTTGGTATCAGAGCAAGAAAAGCTTTGATTCCAATCAGAGTTTGAAAGCAAGAAAAGGAGCCCTATAAAGTTGAAGAAAAAGAAAATCAAGAAATCCCGCAACTCAAAAACATGCTCCAAAAAGGTCATGAAATCTTTGTTATACTGATGTGTATGGATTTGGGTATAAAAATCATATAAAAACTAAGCACATTCCTAATCAAGTTTACATTAAAAACGTTAAACCCCAAATTACACATATAAGCAAGGGTACTCATCATTAACATAGCAAAGGGTTCAGGTGAGTGTTGATCCTCAAGGAACAAGTATGCATTAATCACTTTTCTTTCATTATTTAACTGACTCAACAAAGTGAAAAAGAAAAAAAAGTAAAATAAAATATATACATGTCAAGGATGTAGAATTATGTAACTCAAGCCATTACTTTGACAAATATGATCTTAAAGAACCCAACCATCATCATAACTAATTATTCCATTGGTATCATGAAGGATTATGATAGACTCACTTCTTTTTCAATCCATGAAATCACTATCTCCTAGATAAATTAGCATCACATATTCTATCTCAACTTATTCACCCAAAAGATGCATTAAATACAATCCTTGATTAAATCTCTATATTCTGGCAAACTTAAAGTATGAAATTAACCAATGAATCCATATTCTGGCAGACATCAATCAACCTTTAATTATCTAGTTCTTCGCAATTAAACCCCTTTTCAAGCAAGTTAGGAGACAACAAATATGAAACCAATGAATGGACACCACCATTAACCTTTTTTTCAAGTAAGTCAATGGAAAGAAACAACCAAATAATCTCATAATAGGCACAAGTAATTAAATACCAAGAAAAATAATCAATTAATCGAAAGATCAAATAACTCTAAATACCATGAATATCCAAAACAATGTCAAATTACAATAAAATAATTAACATATAATTGTTCAAGAAGAAGAAAACAAAGTAAAAGAAAGTACTCATAGACAAGCCTCTTTCTTCTTCCTTTGAAGACCTTCTTGCACAATCCTCCTTAATTTGAAGAATTCCTCATTTGATTGAATGATTTTCTATGATAATCAATGAATTCTCCCATTTTCCCTTGTGTTTTTCATCTATTTATAGGCTTGGAAAGTGCCTAAACTCATTGCTGTAATGTTCTTGGTCGAGTAGAAGTTGGAAGATACTAAAACTCCACAAATTACCAAAAATTGCATAGAAAAATCACAATCTCGCCTTTTTCTCAGAGCACAGCTGACGTCGCCTTAGCTACTGGAGCCTATGCCAGTTTCACTCTATTCTAATTTGTTTTGACAATTTTTCGTCGCCTCAAAGTTTGTGTCAATAGTACATGGCCGGCGCTGGTTCCTATGCCCTATCCGACGCCACTTCTCTTCTATTTTGTGATGTTTTTGCTTTGTTTTACTCCAAAAATCTGTAATAATGAAAAAAATACATTTCCAAGGGTAAAATCTCAAATATGAAGGAATATGACTAGTTATTGAACAAAATGTATCACAAAAGAGACTTAAATAACTAGGAAAAGTATGACTAATTTAGCCCCTATCATATACCTTGATTTTTCTTTGGGGAAATTGCTTCTTGATATTAATATAATCTTTGGGAACAAATTTTTCTTGTGTTTGGGGTGAAAATTGGCTTGAAAATGGGTGAAAATGTTGGTTGTTCTTAAGTGATGGGATTGCAACCAAGGTGTTTGATAAATGTTCCATGAGAATGTTTTTGGCTATAGTTGGGAACTTTGATTCTTAATTTTCATTCTTTGGGATATGGGGACTTATTATATTACTCTATTATTGAATTCCATGCTTAATGAACTCAACTTTACTAGTGCACACTTGTGATCATCTTGTTCTCATAATTCTAGTTCTAGTTGTTCTTATTTTTTTTGTTCTTGCTAACTCTTGTTTATTTCTTGGTTAGAAGTGTTTTCTTGTGCATCTAAGTGTTTGTTCTTGTGTTGATTGAGTCCGTATTTCTTGAAATTCTTGATTAAAACTTGATTGCTTGAAGTGCCCAACAAATGTTTGTTGAAATTCCCTTAAGACCCCCTAATTAGAAAAAATCCATTGCTTTATGTGACACTAAGTTGAACTAAATCTTTAGCTATTGGGGAGAATTGGGATTGAACAAGAAGGCTTAAGTATTGAGAAAAAGGCAAGAGGATGAGTCTATTACTAAAAGAGCCTAAGAGAGCAAACACGAGCGTAAAGTGATCAACCTTGAGAGCCAACACGTAAGGAAGTGAATTGGGGATCTATTTTTCTTTCTAATCTTTTTTGTTTTACAGGTATAAGTAAGTAAATATTCCATCACCATGGCAGATGATCAAGAGATCTCTAGGCCTAACCCAAGTAGACCTAGTAGACCTCAAGAAGAACAAATTGATGCTAGGGGTTTGCGTGAAGACTTGCAAGCTATGATGAGGAGTATGCAAAGTGAGTTCCAAAACATGACAAGGAAGTTGATAAATTATTATGGACAATCTTCTACCATTGCACAAAGAAGAGGCCAAGAGCGATTTGAAGTACCTAGCCCTAGGATGAGGGACGGCGATGCCTATACTCCTCCGTTAAATTCCCAACAATAGGAAGAGTGGGATGAGCACTCAACCGGGGAATTCCAATAAGCTCCTATAAGAGGCGGAAGACTTGGTATGAAAGGAGGATGAGGTACGGGTTAAGGAAAGAATGGTGGAAAAAATCTAAGGGGGTTAGAAAGAGAGTTTAAGGGAGTTGATGAATGGTATGAGGGGGAACAAGTTGAAGCCCTTGGGGAACACTATAGAGGATGGGGCAATAGAGGAGGAAAGAGAGAAGGAAATGATGAGGAGAGGGAGTTGAACCATATTAAATTAAAAGTGCCCACATTCTATGGCAAGAGTGACCCCGAAGCATATTTCGAGTGGGAAAGCAAGATGGAGATCTTCTTAAAAAGTCATACCTATAGTGAGAGGTCAAAGGTGAGGTTGGCTATTTTGGGTTTTTTGGAGTACGCTTTCGTTTGGTGGGAGCAAGTTAGTGCACAAAAGAGACAAATGGGTGTGGAAACTACGGCTAGTTGGAATTTATTGAAAGATATGATGAGGGCAAGGTTTATACCACACCATTACTACAATGATCTTTACCAAAGGCTCCAATCACTCAAGTAAGGAAATAAAAGTGTGAAAGATTACCATAAAGAGATGGAAGTAATGTTGATGAGAGCTTAAATCAATGATGATTCTAGAGTAACGAGGGTAAGGTTCTTGGGAGGATTAAATAGGAAAATTGCTAATTTGGTAGAATTGCACCCTTATGATCGATTGAGAGGCAATTAAAGAGGAGGGCATTTACTAGACCAATACTTCCAAACCCCAACACTACTAGCAAGATACCATTTAAGAAGGATAAAGCCCCTAAGCCATTCCAAAGGGATTTCAACAAACTAAGGGAGGCTTGAAAACCTAGAGAGGATTGGAAGCCTAGGAAGACTTGAAAACATAGGGAAGGTTGGAACAAATACAGGGGAAAAGCCATAGAGAGGCCACAAAGGAATAGGGACATCAAGTGTTTTAAGTGTCTTGGATAAGTGCCTTGGATATGGACATACTTCCCATGAGTGTCCAAGCAAGAAAATGATGTATACTAATCCCTATGGTGAGGTTTCTACCGACGAATAAGAAGAGAGAGAAAGGTACCAAGGAGACCAGGAAGGAAATGGAGAAGAAAAAGGTGATAAAGGGAAAGTTGTTGGCCAAGAATACTCTTTGGTAGGAGTCACAAGAAGGTCATTGAATTCACAAGCTATTGAAGATCAAGATAACAATAGAGAGAGAGATATTTTCTATGCTAGGTGTCTAATCAACAAGACTTCTTGTAGAGTCATTGTGGATAATAGGAGTTGCACAAACGTGATTAGTGAAAACTTAGTTGAGGAATTGGACATGAGTTGGATTAAACACCCCAAGCCCTATAAATTGCAATGGTTGAACGATAGCGGGGAAATGAGAGTAAACAAACAAGTTGTGGTGTTTCTTGATATGGGAAAATACAAGGATGATGTGCTATGTGATGTGGTACCCATGCAAACGGGTCACTTGCTCCTAGGGAGGCCTTGGTAATATAATAGGCATGTAAAGCATGATGGGAGGAAGAATACTTATTCCCTATTAAATGAGGGAACTAAGTTTAGCCTCCCCCCTATGGCCCCTAGTGAGGTGAACAAAGATCAAAGAATCATGAAGGAAAAAGAAAAGAAGAAGGGAGTGCAAGATGTTAAACAAAAACAAGAAATTGAGAGAAAAGAACAAGAGAGGAAAGAAAAAGAGTTAAGAGAGAGGATGGACAAACAAGTACCTTTGACAATCAATGACAGGAGTGAGCAAAGGTAAGAGATGGGAGGTAAAAGAAAAGTGAATTACTTTGCAAAAGAAAGTGTGGTCATAGAGGCTATAGAAGCTAAGGAACCGGTTATTCTTCTTTTATGCAAAAGTTCTTATGTTTCTACTAATGAATCTACATTATCTGTGCTTAATGAAATTGCAGCTATTCTTCAAGAATTTGAAGACGTTTTTCCAAAGGAGGTGCCCGGGGGACTACCGCCGATAAGAGAGATTGAGCATCAAATCGACTTTGTGCCCGGGGCTATCATCCCCAACCGACCAGCATATAGAAGCAACCCAGAGGAGTCCAAGGAGTTGCAAAAGTAAGTAGAGGCATTGCTTGAGAAGGGACATATGAGAGAGAGCCTAAGCCCATTTGCAGTTCCAGTTCTCATGGTGTCCAAAAAGGATGGGACATGGTGTATGTGCGTGGATTGTCGCGCTATCAACAATATCATGGTAAAATACCGCTATCCCATTCATAGGATAGATGACATGCTTGATGAGCTATGATGTGTCTGGACTTGGGTGTAAAAATCATACAAAAACTAAGCACATTCAGTAGGATTTCTAAATTAATTAAACAGATTAAACGCAGCGGAAAATAACAAGAAATCCAAGCCATGGATCATGGGTTTGCAGTAGAAACGGGAAAAGAGAAGATCACGCTTATTACCTCTTGAAGCCGGAATTTAAATTTTTCTTGTTCCAAGAACGCAGGCGCAATCCAGATCACAAAACTGGTTCACAGTAGCTCAACTGAAGTCCAAGAAAGAACTCCCTCTAATGATAATCCACACAAGGTCGAACGCTCACAATCTCACAATTCTATACTAGTAGAATTTAGGAGGCTAGGGTTTTATTAATGAGAGACGGCTAGGGTTTGATCAAGAGAGAGGCAGAGAAACGGTTTCTCTGTTATTGCGTGAATAGTCTGTGTCTCTTATCCTAAGAAAACCGTTTCCTTATATTTATAGATTTATAATTACCGTAAATTGTAACTTAGTCCTTCAACGTCCAGTTGTCAACAAATTGGTCCTTGAAGTTTACTTAATTATTATTAGGTCCCATGAATTATAACAAACTTATAATTCACCTATAAATATATTCCTTTCTCTTAATTAACCCCACAATATTATCAAATAATATATTTGAGCATTCAAACCTTTATTGTGTGTGACCCATTAGGTTTCCTGGTCTTATTGGTAGCATAATATGAATTAATTCTAACAATATTAGAATTAATAATCCTTAATAAAATAAAGGATTAAATTTATTAATTCTCTAATTAATAAATCCATATTTAGCATATCAAGAGTGACATCTAGCAATGATTCTTGACCACCCAAAAGTCCAGAAAGTCAAGTGGCTTGACACGAACATTTCAATAGCAAATTATCAGTGCAATAAACTCCTTTCACCATACAATATCTCATTCGGTCTAGAGCATGGAATTAGTGCCAACTTCCTCCAGAATATTATTAATTCTGGCCCGACTATTTTAGTACTTGTTCAAGAAATCCATTACTCGATATGTGTATCAATTGGAACCATTTCCATCACATAGTCGCCTTGGCCAAGGACTTCATGAGTAATGATTTCTACAAGTGGCCTTGAGATATACTCTCCTACTATTAAGAGTGGTGAATCCTTTATTGACTTTCTCAACTACTTTCGTTTACTTTACGTTGTACCCAATATCCATCCCATAGGCAGTCCTAGATAAGACTCCAAAGATTAGAATCAAAGTACAATGCTCGTTAAACAAAGTACCTTGGAGATCTCAAGTCTAAGGATACTTGCACACTTGCTATAATGAGATTCTATCACTGGCACTAAATAGTTATCCAAGTGATTATCTCATAGCTAGGTCATCCAATTAACTTATTCCAAAACAAGCATCCACACATTAATCCTGAGTATCCCAATACTCACGGATATGAGAACCACCGCTTGATCCAATCAAGAGATATAACATGTGCCAGTCTTGGCGTATTAATAATATCCCATCTTGTTAATACTATGACTAAGGATTATTTAAGTACAAACACTGAATAGTCTAGCAGGAATCTCACATCATGATCTCTATCATGATTTTCTTAACATTGTGTTGTACTAGGGACTCTATCTAACGGTTTGTACACATGTTTAGATATAACAATCAAGCTGAAAGATAAAGAATGCCTCTTATTAATTTAATATGCAATATACATGACATAAGTGATTGCCTCTAGAGCACAATACTAACACATTCCCAATTAAGTTTAAATTAAAACGTTCAACCCAAATCACACATGTGAACAAGCATACTCATCATTAACCGAGCATAGGGTTCAAACAAGTGTCGATCCTCTAAGAACAAGTAAACATTAATCACCTTTCTTTCATTGTTTAACCGACTCGATAAAGATAAAAACAAATAAAACAAAATAAAATAAAATAAAATTAAAAATATACACATGTCAAGGATGGAGAAGTACGTAGCTCAAACCATTGTTTAGACAAACATGATCTCAAATGACCTAACCATTATCATAGCTAATAATTCTCTTGGCACCATGAAGGATAAAGGTAAATTAGCATCACTTGGTCTGTCTCAACTAATTCATTCACAAGATGCATTAAACACAATCCTTAATTAAATTTCCTTTGTCTGGAAAATTTAAAACATGGAATTAATCAATGAATCCTTGCTCTGGAAAATATCAATTAACCTTTAATTACTCAATCCTCAGTAATTATCCTCTTTGGTCTAGTAAGTTAACAGTCAAGAAATATGAAATTAATCAATTGCAACTACCATCAACCTCTTTGTTCTAGCAAGTTAACGAAAAGAAACAGCCAATTAATCTCATAATATGCCCAAGTAATTAAATACCAAGAAGAACATTCAATTAATCAAAAGATCAAATAACTCTAAAAATCACGAATATCTAAAACAATGTTAAATTACAATAAAACAAATAACATATCATTGTTCAAGAAAAAGAAAATAAAGTAAAAGAAAGCACTCATAGACAAGCCTCTTTCTTGTTCCTTTGAAGACCTTGCACTACCCTCCTTAAATTGAAGAATTCCTCCTTTGGTTGAGTAATTTTCTTTGATGGTCAATGAATTCTCTCCTTTTCCCTTGTGTTTTTTTTTTTTTATCAATTTATAGGCTTAGGAAGTGCCTAAACTCGTAGGCACAGATTCTTGGCCGAGTAGAAGTTGAAAGATACTAAAACTCCGTAGATTACCAAAAACTGCGTAGAAAAATCAAGCACTACCTTATCTTTAGGGCACAGCCGGCGCCGCCTTGACTCTCGGAGTCGGCACCGGTTGTGTTCTACTTCTCTACTCGTTCGCCAATTTTTCTCTGAATTTTGCAAAATGAAGACCAGAATGCAGCCAGTGCCACCTTGACTCTTGGAGCCAGTGCCAGTTCCCCTCTATTTTGCTCTGTTTTGACAGTTTTTCATCGATTCGAAGTTCGTGTAATCCAGTGCATGGTCGGCGCCAGTTCTAGAGCCCTAGCCAGTGCCACCTCTCCTCTGCTCTGCGAGGTTTTTGTTTCGTTTTACCCTAAAAATCTGAAACAATGAACAAAACACCTTTCCAAGGATAAAATCTCAAATATGAAGGAATATGACTCGTTATTTAACAGAATATATCACAAAAGAACCTCAAATAACTTGAAAAAACATGACTAATTTAGCCCTATCCTATTCCCCCTCACTTAGCTCTTTGCTTGTCCTTAAGCAAAGTATCAGGAACAAGTAGAAAAACACAAGGTTAAATCAATCACTCAATCAATTTCCAAACCATATCTTCAATGCTTTCTTCATTCAAGAACATAAAACACATGATACTACATCTTTCACAACCAATGCAAGACTTGTGTAAGTGATAAATGACTTGGTAGAACCATCTCAATACTTCACAATATCCTCAAACCATTGGAAAGAATTTAGTTCAAAAAGAATATGCATTCCATATGCTTACTTTTCATACACTCTCTTCACTAATCCGAGACAGATCCCAATTCTACTTAGATCAAGTAGGACTTTTAAAGCTTGTAATGTAAAGCTAAAGGTTTGTAATGTAGCTTATCAAATGAAGGATATAGGATAAACAAAATGTATCAATAATTTACAACTCTTCTTGCTTTCGTATTCCAAGAATCAATCAAAACCATAACCTTATTTAGCAATTATAGCTCCACTCAAGCAAATCCTGTATTTTTTCTTTTTTTTTTCTTTCTTTCTCAACTTTTCTTTATTCTTTTCACAAGATCACATAAATTTTCCAGCAATAGTGTCAAGTACTTTAATATGATCATAACTTTTACAGCTCAATCACTATTCCTTTTGTGATCTTTTCTTTCTTCTTCATTCACTTGTCTTTTCTCTCACTTCTTATTTTCACTGCTGCTGTTGTTATTTTTTTTCGTTCTCAATTTCATTCTTTCCATCTTTTCTAGCAGCTTTTTTTTTTTTTCAATCCCTCTATTCTTTTTCTTCTCTTTCTTTGCTTGCTTTCCTCTTTTCAGTTTAACTCATTATTAATCCATGACTAAAAGTAACAAGTCATTATCTTTATCCCAACATTCTTTCTCAACATTTTCTTACATATACTTTCATCCATCAAGAGTATAAAGATTTGCAAAATCATTCAAATTCTCAGCAACAAGCAATGGACAAAATATTGTGACGGGTTTTAATGAAAGAAATCAACAATTTAGGCTCAAAATCGGCACTAAGGATAATATGACAATAGGTAGGCTTTAAAAGCTCAAACTATCCAAAGAAGGCCTATTACCATCATTCTTAAGTTAAATCATGACTGTCTTTCTTATTTCGCCTCGAGAGGTATTCAAGTAAGTTCTAGACTGTTCCATGAATCTTAGTAGAAAAACAGGTTTAAGGACAATGCAAAGCATTTGATCAAGAACTACTTTGTCCAAGTGCGTGCAAAAAGTTATGCATAAGCCATAAATGATCTAGAACATATGCTCTATAATCCATCATAAAGACATGCATTAAAAATATAGCTTGAAATCTCAAAGAAAATAAGAAAATTTTGAAAATTTTGCTCACAAGAAGAAGGAAAGTATAAAAGAATGATGCATGGAAGAATTTTCAATCGAATCACTCCCCCACGCTTAAACTAGACATCGTCCTCAATGGCCTAGTAAATATAACAAGAAAGAAACAATGCCATGGGACCAAAAATATAAAGGAGAAGAAGATAAGAAAGACAATACTTCCAAATATTATGCAGTGTGCTAAAATCGATGAAAATTTGGACAAAGTATATCCCCAAACCACTCCCCTGTACTTAAATTGGACAATGTCCCCATTGGCAAAAAATAAACATAAGAACGCATCTCCAAAGGGACGAAATAATAAGGGGTTAGAAAGTTTATGTAATACTACCCAAGTGCGATAATGCTCCAATAGATATCCAAACGTGAGGTACAGAGAAGGGCTTGTCCAAGAGGACTCCATGCCTATAAAACAAAACACAAATAAAAGCACAAGGAATATAATAATAAAATAAAAAACATACCTAAATAAAATAAAACAAACAAAAGAAAAAGACTAAAATAATAAAAAATTCAACAAAACTCTTGACACTCATCATGCTTCCTCATTAAACTTTTTGGAAAAGAGATTAAGGCTCCAAGCAGGCATAATGAATGTAGATAGAATGGAGGATTTTGAAAAGTAGAAGGTTCATAAAAACGATTTGTCTCAGCAAAGCAAAACACATAAACCTTATTCTCTATCATTCCTTTAGACACATAAATATCTTTTTCAACATATGAGTGCACAGGGTATCAACGGATGCAGCAACTTTGAAATCACCAATTAACCATTCAATAGAAGTTTTTTCAAGTTAAATTCCCCTTTAAACTTAGTGTTTGAGTTCTTAAAGATGGGATTGGGAAATTCTTACTATTCAATGCTTCGACAAATACCAAGTTACCTCCCTGAGATTGGGGTGAATGGTAGAATTCGTCAACATCCTCAAAGGATTTCTTAGAATGAATAATAAATCCAACTTCATGAAGTATGTTAAACTGCATACATCAGCATCGGGACCATTTTTCTCTCTTGTCACATCATGCAATTGTTCCTCATAGCCGCTCTTTCTATTCCATGGTCAATTGTACGGGCTAACATGAACTCATGAGTTTCCTCAAGGAACTCAACTAATTGTTTCCTTTGATCGCACAGATGTTGGAAAGATTTTTCATGCCACTGAATAGATGAATTTATATTGGCAACAAAAGAATTCACTAATACTTCTAATGATGTCTCACTAAAAACATCAATGGGAGCTTGTAATTTTGCCAATCAATACACTAATGTTTTTTTTTTCCATTTTTGCTTTTATTTTTTGAATTCAAGAAAAATGATGAACATGTAATAATCATGAATAATGCAATTTAATTTATGAAGACACGATAAAAAGAACAAAACACAACGACCAAAATAAAACTTGTTTCAAACAGCAAAAATGACTTCACTGCTTTCCACGGCCTGCACCTATAGAAGACAAGAAGAAAGTTAGATAACCAAAATTCATATTTAAAACAAAATTAAAAGAAGAAAATTTTAATAAAATTAAATAACTAAATATACAATATATACAAACATACAAAGACAAGTTAGTGATTATGAACATATATATACCAATTTACATATTTACAACATATAGCGAAATTACAATACAATTATACAAACAACAAACATAGGCACTTCTTCATACAAGGAACGTATATACATATTTACATATTTACTTATTTACATATTTACATGTTAAATCAACAAAATCCAAGCATTCATGCTATTGTTCCCTGGCAACGGCACCAAAAACTTGATGTGTCCGGACTTGGGTGTAAAAATCATACAAAAACTAAGCACATTCCCAAACAAGTTTAAATTAAAACGTTCAACCTAAATCACACATATGAGCAAGCTTACTCATCATTAACCGAGCATAGGGTTCAAACGAGTGTCGATCCTCTAGGAACAAGTAGACATTAATCACCTTTCTTTCATTGTTTAACCGACTCGAAAAAGTTAAAAATAAATAAAAGAAAAAAAAGAAAAGAAAAATAAAAATATACACATTTCAAGGATGGAGAAGTACGTAGCTCAAACCATTGTTTAGACAAGCATGATCTCAAAGGACCTAACCATTGTCATAACTAATCATTCTCTTGGCACCATGAAGGATAAAGGTAAATTAGCATCACTTGGTCTGTCTCAACTAATTCATCCACAAGATGCATTAGACACAATCATTGATTAAATTTCCTTGGTCTGTCAAATTTAAAACATAGAATTAATCAATGAATCCTTACTCTGGCAAACATCAATTAACCTTTAATTACTCAATCCTCAGCAATTATTCTCTTTGGTCTAGCAAGTTAATAGCCAATAAATATGAAATTAATCAATTGTAACTACCATCAACCTCTTTGGTCTAGCAAGATAATGAAAAGAAACAACCAATTAATCTCATAACATGCCTAAGTAATTAAATACCAAGAAGAACAATCAATTAATCAAAAGATCAAATAACTCTAAAAATCACGAATATCTAAAACAATGTCAAATTACAATAAAACAATTAACATATCATTGTCAAGAAAAAGAAAACAAAGTAAAAGAAAGCACTCATAGACAAGCCTCCTTCTTGTTCTTTTGAAGACCTTCTTGCACAACCCTCCTTGAATTGAAGAATTCCTCCTTTGGTTGAGTAATTTTCTATGATGGTCAATGAATTCTCTCATTTTCCCTTGTGTTTTTCATCTATTTATAGGCTTAGGAAGTGCCTAAACTCATAGGTATAGAGTTCTTGGCCGAGTAGAAGTTGAAAGACACTAAAACTCCGTAGATTACCAAAAATTGCGTAGAAAAAATCAAGCACCACCTTATCTTTAGGGCACAACCGGCACTGCCTTGACTCTCAAAGCCGGCACCGGTTGTGTTATACTTTTCTACTCGTTTACCGATTTTTCTCTGAATTTTGCACAATGAAGACCAGAATGCAGCCGGTGCCGCCTTGACTCTTGGAGCCGGCGCCAGTTCCCCTCTATGTTGCTCTGTTTTGACATTTTTTCGTCGCTTCGATGTTTTGGTAATCCAGTGCATGGTCGGCGCCAATTCTAGAGCCTTAGCCAGCACCGCCTCTCCTCTACTCTACAACGTTTTTGTTTCGTTTTACCCAAAAAATCTGAAATAATGAACAAAACACCTCTCCAAGGGTAAAATCTCAAATATGAAGGAATATGGCTCGTTATTGAACAAAATATATCACAAAAGAACCTCAAATAACTTGGAAAAACTTGACTAATTTAGCCCCTATCAAGCTATTTGGTGCATGCATTTTCTTGAAATTTGATTTGAAATTGGGTTATCACCAAATTAGAATAAGAGAAGGGGATAAATGAAAAATGGCTTTTAAAACCAAACAAGTTGTATTTGTGGGTTATCATGCCTTTTGGATTGTCTAATGCTCCTAGTACTTTCATGCGATTAATGCACCATGTTTTGAGGGAATTCACTGGAAAATTTGTTGTTGTATACTTTTATGATATATTAATATATAGCAAATCATATGTGGATCATTTGAATCATGTTCAAAGTGTGCTTGTTGCCCTCCAAATGGAGAGATTGTATGCTAATCTTGAGAAATAGTCTTTTTGTTTGGAGAGGATTACATTCCTTGGATATGTTGTGAGTGTCAAAGGGATTGAGATTGATGAGAAAAAAGTAAAAGCTATCCAAGATTGGCCCATCCCTACCACCATTACCCAAGTCCATAGTTTCCATGGGCTAGCTAGCTTCTATAGGAGGTTCATCCAAAATTTTAGCACTATAGCAGCCCCTTTAACCGAAGTGGTAAAGAAAAAGGTGGGAGGAAGCCCAACAACAAGCCTTTCAAACCCTTAAAGACAAATTGAGCCAAGTTTCAATTCTTATTCTTCTTAATTTTGAGAAGACATTTGAGATAGAATGTGATGCAAGTGGGGTAGGAATAGGTACGGTTTTGACCCAAGATAGACAACCCATTGCATACTTTAATGAGAAATTGTCCAGGGCGGCCCTCAACTACTCTACTTATGATAAAGAGCTTTTTGCCTTGGTAAGGACCTTAGAATATTAGCAATATAACTGGTCTTGGTCAGTTGGTCCACCACCACCCAAACTGTATCCTTGTGTGACTTGGTCATCGGAAGACCAGTCACAAAATCCATAGTCATCTCTTCCCATTTCTACTCGGGAATCGGTAACGGTTGCAATAAACATGCAGATTTCTTATCCTCCATCTTAACTTTTTGGCACATCAGGCATGTTAACACATACTGAACCACATCTCTCTTCATTCTAGCCCACCAGTATTTCTTCTTTAGGTCGTAGTACATCTTTACTTCACCAGGGTGTATGGTATACTTGCTCTTGTGAGCTCCGTCCAGTATCCTTTTCCTTAAGTCTTGATTGTCAGGTACACATATCCGGTCCCAGAAATACAGTACTTTCTTCTTGTTGGTCCGAAAATCTTTTCCTTCCCTCATGATTCTTTCTCCTTGAAGGCCTGAAATTCCACACTGTCCTATTGGGCTGCTACAATTTCCTTCTCCAGATCGGACTTTAGGGGTAAGTTGCTTACATAGATCTTCCTGTCTTGAACTTTCACTTCTTGCTTCAGGAGTTCCTGCATTGCTGACACCTCCTACACTCTCAAATGTGCTATCTTCACTTTACGACTCAAAGCGTCAGCTACCACATTCACTTTTCCAGGGTGATAATTAATAGGACACCTATACTCCTCCAGGAACTCCATCCATCTACGCTGTCGAAGATTCAAGTCCTTCTGCGTGAAAATGTAGTTCAAACTCTTATGGTTAGTAAAGACTTCATATTGGGCTCCGTACAGATAATGTCGCCACTTCTTCAAGGCAAACACTATGGCTTCCAACTCCAAGTCATGCGTTGGATAATTAGCTTCATGCGACTTTAGCTTCCTAGACGCATAAGCTATGACCTTCCTTTCCTGCATCAGCACAGCTCCTAGACCTTTCTTAGATGCGTCTGTATAGAGTGCATAGGGCTTGTCAGCCTCGGGTAGGCTTAATACAGATGCTGTAATCAACCTTCTCTTAAGCTCTTGGAAACTCTTCTCACACTTCTCATTCCAAGCAAAGGCAACATCCTTCTTTAATAGTCGCGTTATCAGCGAAGTCAGGTTAGAGAAATTCTTAATGAAACGCTGATAGTACCCAGCCAACACAAGGAAACTTCGTATCTTCGTAACGTTCTCCAGTTGTTTCCAATTAGCTATGGCATCCACCTTGGCAGGGTCCACCTTGATCCCATCCTTGGACATCACATGGCCGAGGAAGGATACCGAGCTTAACCAAAACTTACATTTACTGAACTTAGCAAAAAACTTGAATTCCCTCAGCTTTTCCAGGACCCATCTTAAGTGCTCCGCGTGCTCCTCCGGATTCTTAGAGTAGATTAAGATATCATTAATGAAGATAACCACAAACTTGTCTAAATATGGCTGAAAAACTTGATGCATCAAATCCATGAAAACTGTCGATGCATTGGTTACACCGAACGGTATTACCACAAATTTATAGTGGCCATACCTCGTGTTGAAAGCCGTCTTAGGAATGTCTTCTTCCTTAATCCTTACCTGGTAGTATCCTTGCCGCAGGTCCAACTTCGAAAAGCCAGCGGCGCATTGAAGTTGATTGAACAACTCGTCAATTAAGGGTAGAGGGTACTTGTTCTTGATCGTTAAGTTGTTCAATCCCCAATAATCAATGCATAACCTTAAAGTACCATCTTTCTTCTTGACAAACAACACCGGGGCTCCCCATGGCAACGTACCCGGTCAAATGTAGCCCTGCCTCCCCAACTATTCCAATTGCTCCTTTAACTCCTTCAGCTCCATCAGTGCCATCCAGTAGGGAGTTCTTAACATAGGTTCTGCTCTGGGAATCAGGTCCACGGTAAACTTAACTTCCCGCTCAGGGGGTAGAGACGTGAGCTCAGCAGGAAAAACATCTGGAAAGTCTTTTACCACCTCCGTACTCTACAAGGTACACTGATCCTTGCGTTTGTTCAGAAGATACGCCAAATATCCCGTACATCCTCATTTGAGCAACTTTCGGGCCTTAGCACCAGCAATCAAGAACTTCAGTTCTTTTGCTCGCTTACCGTTAAATTCAATCACATCCAGACCGGGTCTCACAAACTGCACCGTCTTGATCTTATAATCCACATGAGCTCCGTGCTTCGACAACTAATCCATGCCCAAGATCAGTTCTTAATCGTCTATGGGTAGAATTATGAGGTCTACTTCCAACATCTCCTTCCCTACCTCAACTTCACAGCTCCCCATTTTCTTACCCGCTTCTACCACCTTTCCCAAGGGTGAGTTTACTACTAGGAAATAGGGTAATTCCTTTCCTTCCCAACCCAGATGTGATGCATATACTTTGCTTACGTAAGAGTGTGTGGATCCTGGATCTATCAAAACGTTAACAAGACGACCTTGGATAGAAAGGTTACCTTCGATCACAGTTACATCCGTTCCGACTTCTTCTCTGTTCAGAGCGAAGACCTTGGCCTTCACTTGAGGCTTTAGACCTCCCGTTCTAGCTGGCCCAGCAACAACACCTCTATTGACTCCCATTGGCTGAGTAGGGGTTGTCTACCCAATCCTTAAAGGTTTAGGGTAGGCGTTCCTCAGATGACCTAGGACTCCACAGTTGAAGCACCTCATTTCACCCCCGTTGCCCCAGCAATTCCTCTCGGTGTGGCCACGCTTCCCACAGAGTCGGCAATTCAGGTTGCCTTGCATCGGTCCGGCCATAGGCACTCAGGGCTGCTTACCTGATTTCCCTATAGCATAGAGCCCACAGGTCGCTTATTACCCGAAGGCCTCATTGGTAGACGATTCGGTTGGAAAGGTTTGTTCACCGGTCGATACCGATCCTCATTCTCCGTCTGGGATGCTGCGTCCACGGCGGCGGTGTATGGCGTTGGCGGTGATGGAGCCAATCCCTTCTTTAAGTTTGACCTCAGCCCCTTCACAAACTGTCGGGTGCGATTCTGCTCCATGTCGACCAAGAATTTGCAGTACTTGGACAACTGCGTGAATCGGGCTGCATACTGAGCAACTGACATGCTTCCCTGTTTGAGGGTCTGGAACTCATCCTCCTTCTTCTCAGCTACCCATCGGGGAATGTACTCAGCATGGAAAGCTTCAGTAAAATCGTCCCATGTCCATTCCTACTCCTCTTTGTCCCAATCACTCCGTACTCGCTGCCACCATGCTCGTGACGGTCCCCTCAGCCGAAAAGTAGCAAACTTCACCATTCTCTCTTCTGAGTACTGCAAGGTAGCAAAGATATCCTCCATCTGTTCAATATACTACTCGGCTTTCTCATCCTACTCCACCTCCCCTTGGAATGTGGGAGGTTGGAACTTCAGGAAACGCTCTAGGGCCTCGTCCTCTCCCCGCGGTGGTTTCCTGTCCACCTTGTCCACTTTCTCTGTTAGGTTCTGCAGGATTGAGGCCAGCTTGTCAAAAGCCTATCCCATGGTCACATCCCGAGACCTTTTTGAAGCTAACTCCTATTCTCACTGTAAGTGCTCCTCCACATCGGGTGTGGAATGATGCAACTGCTCAAATTCCAGGGATGCACTTTCCTGTACTATTCTGCTATGAACGACTGTCCTGCGTCTTAGTGCCATCTTTGATCACATTCACTCCAAGTTAGATAGTTACCAAGGGGAAAGAAGTATGCTCAGGTGCATGATCAGTTAATAGCAATGTTATCTACTCACTTTAAAAGAGAATTTGATGATGTTATGCAGGGAAAAACAAAGTAATAAATGAAACTCGTGATTTTCATATAAACCTTGCTTTCGTGAATAAGGGGTTATCACATACGATACCCTTTTTTTTTTCAATAAAATAGCAAAGCCCTATACGCAACATGCTTCTTTAAAAAGAACAAATAAACAAAGGAATGCAAATTCTGAAGGAGAAAGAGTAAATGCTGCTGGTCTTCTATACTCGACTCTCTCTAGTCATCAGAGGTTGGTTCCACAAGCCACCCCACGGAGCTATCGGGTCTCTCTATGTAATCCCTTGAAAAACCAACGCTCTCACTTGGTTGTCCTAGCTCACCCTCATGGCCCCTCTTGGCTCTCATGGCCGCCTCATAGAGCTCATCCAAAGCTAATCTAACTGCTCCCCTAGGCGCAGGCTTCTCATTCCTCGAGTCAGATAGATCGAGTAACCCCTCTCTCCTCAACTTTGCATCTATCCCCAGTCCGTATCGAAGTCCACACCCCTTAGGACCCTATTCTAACTTCCTCTTCCCCTTTTCTTACATTCCTAGAGTGAACTACCTAAGTTCCCTCTCTCCTGGCGTAACTCCATCCTTCGGCCTATGTCCCTTACCACTGGACTCCTTAAGATCATAGCAAGTAGGAATCCTATCAAATTCACTTATCTGTGGGGTCCGGGGAACCTCCATCACCAATTCATCCTCTTCCTCTATCCCAACCATCTCTCCTTCACTCTCATTATCTCTCTCATTCCCAAGCTCATCTACCTCCTCCTCACTCAACTCGGCCATCTCCTCATCTCACCCTCACTGGCAAGCTCAACTACCTCCCCCTCATCATCCCCCTCATACTCGTCTAGGCTCCCATCAACCTGCATCTTTGCCTCAACCATCAGGTCGTCTAGCATAGACAGCTCATGCTCTATCCCTGAATCAGACGAGGGTGGATTGCTATGGGTAGTGGGGCAGGTGGATTCCCGCAGCCAGCGGGCCAGTCTCTGATAGCCGGTACAACTTTTTTGACCATCCTATAAACAAAAGGTAAAAATTAGCACCACATCAAAATACTTAAGAAAATAAAATAAAGTAAATCATATAATTGCCTAAACCTAGGCTCTGATACTACTTGTAACACCCCACTACTACATACCTTAAAAGGGCGGGGAGTCACCCTATCCCGGAGGACAAGGGGTCTTTAAAACGAGGTATAAAAATGTAAAGACAACCAAAGAAAGCAAACTTTGATAAATAATGGAAGACTTTTATTACATCGGCTCAAACACGAGCAAAACTAAACAAAACAAATATCCGATCAGACACTTGAACCAACAATTGTCTCCTAGAACACAATGGAATGAAATAACAAAAGCTTCAACTATCACATGCCCTGCTCGCTCAGCATAATCTATCTCCTGAAAACATGATATAAAATAGTGTGAGATTAAATATCAATAAGTCATGTGTGTGCACATGGTACTTTGAACAGTTCGTGTATGCATAGTGAAAAACATTTGCAGAAATATTCGGCAAGTCATAAATAATTTTTTCTTTGCAAGAAATTGGTTTTTCTCGTTATCACACTTTATACAAATAAAAATCATCCACTCGAATAAGAGTCATGTCACCACATGTTGGGCTCCATGAGAACAAGGTACCATACTTTGTGCGCCTTGCCTGGACCAGATTACCACACATTGGGCGTTTTGATCAAGGTGAGTGTACAACCCACTGGGTGAGATACTCCTCCTTCTCTACACCTAACAAAACCATCCAGGTGTCCATGCTAGAAAAATAGATAATACCTTACTAGGTACAAATGCTAGCTCGGACCGACCTGACTAACCAACACTGTCACCTTTTCAAGCCGAACTTATCTTCTGGAGGTGGCCTCTTGCCAGAAGACTTACTTTAGCCCTCCAAGACTAGTATTATTAGCCTACCCTTATTGAGTACTCAATGAACATATCTGTCAATTCCTGATTCAAAATATTTCCATATCTTAGCTTTGTAAAACGTGATTTTCTTTAGAAGAGTTTTCTAAAAATTTAGGAGAAAGAATAGTGTTCTTGATAAAATTGTTAGTTTGACAAAACCGGTAAAAGAGTAAATATCCACATTTACAACCTAAGTAAGCATAGTTTAGCAATAGCTTCACAAAGCTTTACAACATAGACTTGCCATCACAACATTTAACAAAAGGGTTTATGCAGGGACTTACTTGATATGCCTCAGACAAACAAGATAAAATCATAGCTTGCCTCCTTCAAATACTCTCCTGATCTAAAATCATATAATATCATGATCAGGGTCTCAATCGATTCATACATGCATTAAACTCATTTATTCCCATAACAAATCACAATCCATTATCTTAGTCCCAATAAATTATCTAATCCCAAAAGTTCATACACTATGACCATATATCCATCCAAGACATGAATAATATATCAAAAAGATCTTGCCTTAACCCTCACAATTCATTTCCATCATTACCACAATAAAATATAGCATTGCTATCAATCAAATATGCTTAATTAATTACTCGACTCAAAATATTCATTCATCATGCTAATAGACATTATCAATCGTATTAAACCTTAATTTTGACATCAAGGATAAAGATTCCCTTACCTTGAAACAACCGAGTTAACAAGATCTCGACGCTCCTATGGTGACTGTCCTGAGTTCATTTGAAAAGAAGAGAAAATGTGCCTTCTTTCCTTCCTTTTGAGCAAGAGTGGCTAAAGAGGATGAAATCAGCCTTTAGGTGGTGTGATTAAAGGGAAGGAAAAGAAAAGAATTTATGGAAGAAAGGAATCAAGAAGTTAAGATGGTTTTTGCTTACATTAGGGTGTGATCGGTTTCTTGCTAGGAATTGCTCTTGCAATTTTCAAAAATTGCAGAAGGGTTCTTGCTGGAATTTTCATGTAGAATGGAGAGTGTAGTCGGCTACTGTGATTTAGGGTTAGAGAAGATTGGTTTAGGGTTAGATAGTGGTGCTAAGAAGGACTCCTAATGGCTTTAGGTTTCTTGGACAGTAAGGGCGAAAATTGCAGCTTGTTGTGCCCTTTGTTGCTGCCGAATTTGGGAAGGTTTAAAAGGAGAAAATATTCTGGACTTGTTCTCCTATGCTGGCCAAAATATTGCTCAAGAAAAGGGCTGTGTGTGTTCAGGTTGTTTTGGCCGAAACAAGGAAGACTTTGAGTAGGTTTTGACAACTAAAATTCTGTGTAAGAATGGTGTGAGTGCTGTGCGAAAATCACTGAACCAAAGGAAGAAATTCTGGACTAACTTGGTTGTTGTTCTGCTACAATTCATAGAGAAAAAGTGAGGGTTTTAGGTGCTAAAAATTGGCTTAATCAGCTGAGGGTTTTGGTGTGTCTTGGTGTGCAGGAGTTTCGTTTGATTTGGAGTGCAAAGCTGGCTGAAATTCTGGAATTTTTGGTGGATAAAATCTGATTTTGTGTAGCAAAAATAATCTGAATTGATGGAAGGTGTTTTAGGTGATTTGAGCTAGGGTTTGAAGAGTTTGATTGCACTTAGGAGTGTAGGAATTTCGTGCAGCTTGTGCTTGCTCAAGGCTGCCAAAATTTTGCAGAAAAATAGAGGGTAAAACATAGTTGATTTAGGATTGAAATAAAATCTTATTTACTAAAGGATTTAGGATAAGATTTCCTAGTATTGGAAGAGTTTGATTTTGAGCTAAAACTCCTTCAAAGGTGGTGGCACTAAGCTAAAAAATTTTCCAGATTTTTAGCTAGGGTTCTATGTTCAAAATCAACAAGGTATCTAACTAGAAAATTAACAATTTAATTCCAACCATCAATTACAAAATCTGATAAATTAAAATTAAGCTGGAATTTAATTATTCTAACTAGGGTTTTTTGAAAATCAAAGAGAACAAAAGCTGAAAATAAGATTAAACCTTATCCTCATCAAAAGTCCTTGAATTTAGGAGATAAATATGGAGACTTATCTCCCTTGAAGATGACGCTGAAAATTCACTTGGATAGCTAGGGTTTTTTCAGCTAAAGCATGAAGAAATCTAGGAAAAGAATTTCAAAAAGAAGCTATGATTCACAAGAGGTAAGATTCGAACTCGGGTCATCAAGAAAAATCACCAAACCTAACCGGTATTCCAAATCAACTCCAATGATAATATTTCTCTAGGAAATTCTTTCCACCCTAATTCTCCTCCCTCCATCTCCTCTACTAAACTTCACTTAAAACAACTCTCAAGTAATGTAACAACACATTTAAATAATTTTATGCAAGAACAACCTTGAAAATCACATGCACCCATGCAAGAATAATTTGAAGATATCACATGAAATGCAAGATGCTATGCAATGCATGACTTTTTCCCTATAGGTCAAAGGTGGTTTTGGGCGGGGTATTACATAGCCCCAGCCCCAGGCCTTGAAGATGGATTTGGCATCGGTCATATACTAGAAGAACAGAGAAAAGTAAAAAAAAAAAAAAAAGGATGAAACAGAGCAATTAGACATTGGAAAGAAAAAGGAAACAATGGCTCAAGGATAAGCTACGGCTCACTTGGCTTCACCAAAAACAAAAGAAACAAAGGAAAAAGAGGCACAAAATCTTAGGCCAAGGTAGCAAACAACAAAGACATAAACCAAAGAGGAAAAAGACAAAAGTTTATCATGGCAAGGATGAAAGAACAAGAAGGTGGTTTCGGTAGGCTTGGCTAAGCTACGCGCAAAGAGAAGAAATATGTTGGTTTTAGAGGCTCGGGCAAGCCGATTGCAACAAGGAAAATGCTTCTCGGCTTTAGCAACTTGGAGGCTCAGCTCAGCGACAGAAAAAGAAGAAATAATGGCGGCTCATTTGCTCTATTGTTCCCAGCTCGAATAAATGGAAAGTGGCTTGGATGGCTTTAGTGGCTTAGGCAATTTAAGCTTCAACAAGAATGGTCTTCAGTGCATATGAAAAAAAGGAAACAGGAGTTTTCAAGCTCAATTCTCAATTTAAAGGTGGTGACATAGATTTGCAAATTAATTTCGAAAGCCTGCTTAGGAAATTACGCCTTCTTTACTTAGGATTTTTATAGGCAATTTCTGTGTCTATAAATACAAGCCATTTACGTAGGAATAAAGGTGTGTGCACATTGTAGAGACTTAGACATATTTTGAGAGTGTATTACCAATGGTTTCTTTAGAGAAATTACTCAAGGAGAATTGTTTTGAGAAGAATTTTCATTGGAAATTGAAAGGCTTGTCTATGAGTATTTATCTCTTTCCTTTATTTTCTTTTTCTTGAACAATGGTTACTTTAATTCTTTAATTGTATTTAGATATTATCTTAGATTTATGATTTTGAGTTAATTTAGTTCTTTGATTAATTAATTATTTTTCTTGGTATTTGATTACTTATTTTCCTACGAAATTGATTAATTTATTCTTATTGTTAACTTGCTTGAAAAAGAGGTCGATAATGGTTTTAATCTAATTAATTTCATATTTGTTATCTCTTAACTTACTTGAAAAGGGGGTTAATTGTCTAGAACATAGGTAATCGAAGGCTAGTTGATGATTGCTACAATATGGATTCATTGACTAATTTTGTTCTTTAAATCACCTAGAATATAGGGGTTTATATAAGGATTGATTTTAATGCATCTTTTGGATAAGTTAGTCAAGGCAGAATATGTTCTCTAATTTAGCTAAAAGGTAGTGATTCCATGGATTGCAAACAAATTGGGTCTATATTAAATCCTTCATGAAACTAAGATAATAGTTGATTGTGATATTGGCTAAATGATTCATTATCATGTTTTCAAGAGCTTTTGTCTAAATTGCAGATTTTCACATCCTTGAATTGTATACATATTTTTTTTTATTTTTCTTTTTATTATTTTCTCACTTTATTTGTGTCGGTTAAACAATGAATGAAAAGTGATTATTGTTTAAACGTTTCTTTGAGGATTGATACACTTATTAATTCTCTATACTATGCTTGTGATGAGTATACTTACTCATATGTGTATTTTGGGATTAATATTTTAATTAAAACTTGTCTAAGGGATGGATTTAAATTTGATGATTTTTATACAGCTAAAATTTACGCTTTAGTTTGCAACCAAGAAATCCCTTAGAGATCTCAAAGAAACACGACGAAGAGAAGATTTTTGAAGAGATTGGAGCATCATTCAAGGAGATCTATGGAAGTGGAAGACCCCAAGCTTGTCTATGAGTTTTCTTTCTTCCTCCTTTCGTATTTTTACTTGATGAAGAACTTTATTTGCCTTTTATTATATCTAAATCCCCTAGTTGGATTCTTGTGTTGAATACCTTCTTTGATTTATTGAATTCCTTTATCTAATATGTGATTACTTGATTTTATTGCACTAGATTTGTTATTTAGGTCACTCTCTCCTAATGATTTTGAGAGATAGGGTTAGGAGTTAAGTTCTATCTAATAGGTTTAATATGGGTTTTCCTTCGATTAACTTGAGCGAGAGGTTGGGGGATTAGAGCTTAGTAATCATTGAGAATTTGATATTGCCTAGAGATAGGGGTGTTAGGTTCTTCTGAATAATTATGGGTTGTGTTTAATGCTTCTTGGGCTTGATTGGGGAGGTAGAGAGACCCTTTAATTGGCTCAAGAATAGGGAATCCATAACTCGAAAGAGTGTGTGTTTTCCTTTTGTGACCTCTACGGTACTAGAATTGGGATTTGATTATCTTGGATTATGTTGGGCATTTGGGTAATTTTGGGGGATTATATTGGGTACATGTAATTCACTCTCTTCTCTTTTATTTATTTTATGAGGTCCAATCTTGTATGGGTTCGAGGATTTCTCTATTGTAGTAACTTAGTATAGTTAGTTTTATTTGTTTTATCTCTTTATTCATTTTGGCTAGACAATGAGATTAGAGCAAAGTAGTAGTAATTGCTAAGTTCCTGTGGAATCAATACTTGCTATTCCCTATACTGTGCGATGTGTATACTTACCCTATTGTGTGGTTTTAGTGATTCGTATTTTAATTTAAAGCTTGATTTTTGTGGATTGTTTATACTATTTCCAATGCACTTGAAAAAACACACATCATTCCACTTGAGTCATTTTGGAGGTGTAGGGATAATGTACTTGCAACAAAGGGGTTAGGAATAAAAGAAATTATTTTCCCACTACACTCCATTTGTGTTTCCACTTAACTCTCGTGCTTGCACTCTTTCTAGCTCTTTTAATGTTATTCTTTGCCTCTTGCATTCTTTGTTTCTTCACTCAAAATTCCCACTTTGTTCAACCAAAATCCTTCCCAACTTCAAGGGTTTAATTCACCTTTAGTCTAAATTCTTAGGAATTTTCAATTATAAGGGTTCTTAGAGGAATAAAAACAAACACTTGTCAACACTTTAGAGGCTAAAGATATATGACTTAATTAGAATGCAACAAAAAAGTGTTCACTCACAACAATAACAAGAGATAATGCATAGTACAATGAAGTGAGAAACAACTAAGTTCAAAGAGATGCGAACAACAATACTACAAACAAGAAAGTACAAGAAAACTAGAATTAAATTGCAATAATATTGTAGGAATAATACTAACAATCAAGCTGCATTCTTTCCCTTGGACTTTTCATCAAACACTTGGTGTGCTTAAGACAAATGTCATTGGGGACTTTCATCAAATACCATATGTGCAAGTTTTTTTCTCAAGGAAATTTCCAAGTAAACTTCTACCCAATCAAGCCTAAAAACACAACAAACATAAAAAAGAAACAACCTTTGTTAAGAAATTTCAAGATCTAGCAAGGATAAATGAGATCTTTGGAATGTTCTTTAGCTGCAATTTTATTTTGTGTTAGTTGTGGCAGGGGCTAAATTCATCACTATTTTCCTAGTTATTTTAGGATAATTTGAGATGTTTTCAATGTAATAACTAGGAATATTCCTACATATTTGATATTTTTCTTGTGGAAAGTATTTTGGATGAATTTGTGCAGGATTTAAAAGATTTCATGCAAAAAAGTGAAAGTTTCTAGACTTGACCTCGCGCCAGGTGAAGCTAATGCACCAGGTGCCAGGTCTGCTCTAGAAAAATAGAGAAAAAGTATAGCAATGTTGAGGAGGAAACAAGAGTGCACCAGGTGCCAAGTGGATCAAAGTGACTCGGCACCATGTCTAACTTACTCAATGGTAATTTTGTGCCCGAATTTGGTATCTTCCAAAAGATTTTGGTATTTTTCAAATTCTACTAGGCCAAGACTTCTCAAGCCATGAATTTTGGTATCATGGAAGCTTATAAAGACAAGGAAAACACAAGAGAGTGGTGTGAATCCAAGGATTAAAATTGACAATAACTTGAAAAATGAGGAGATTCATCATTGAAGGAGCATTATTTTAGAAGGTTTCCAAAATGAACAAGGTGGGCTTATCTATGAGTTGTTTCTTTTATATTTGTTTTCTTTTTCTAGAATAATGATGTAATTAATGTTTTCATTGTAATTTAATATTTTTTTTTTTGGATTCATGATTTCTTAAGTTAATTTAACCTTTTGATCAATTAATTATTTATCTTAGGATTTGATTATTTATTTTTCTGACAAAGTTGATTAATTGATTCTTGTTATTGACTTGCTTGAAAAAGGGGTTGATAATGACTTCAACTAATTAATTTCATATTTGTTATCTCCTCACTTATTTGAAAAAGAGGTTTATTGTCAAGAATTTGGATAATCAAAGGTTAGTTAATGATTGCTAGAATATGGATTCACTGACTAATTTCATGTTTAAAATCACCTAGAATATAGGGGTTTGTATGAGGATTGATTTTAATCAATCTTTTGGGTAAATTGGTTGAAACAGAATATGTTCACTAACTTAACTATAAGATAATGATTCCATGGATTGCAAACGAAGTGAGTCTATTTTAAATCCTTCATAAGACCAAGATGATAATTAATTGTGATATTAGTTAAGTGATTCATTGTCATGGTTTCAAAAGTTGTTGTCTAAATTACATATTTTTACATCCTTAAGTTGTATATATTTTTATTTTTATTATCTTATCACTATATTAGATCAGTTAAACAATAAATGAAAAGTGATAGTGTGTGCTTGTTCCTTTGAAGATACTCGTTAATTCTCTATACTATGCTTGCGATAAGTATACTTGCTCGTATGTGTAATTTGATATTAATGTTTTAATTAAAACTAGGCTAAGGGATTTATTTAAATTTAATAATTTTTATACACCAAAAATTTACCTATTAAGTTTTTGGCGTCGTTGCCAGGGAATAATAGCATGAAAGCTTAGAATTTGTTTACTTTACCATGTTTATATGTTTACATGTCTATATGTAAATATTCGAATAGGTATATATGTTCCTTGTATGAATTGGTGCCGTATCTTGTTGTTTGTATAATTGTAATTTCACTATATGTAGTAATCCTAACTTAATTTGTGTAGTAATTGTTTAACTTATAAATTCTATAATCTCACTATCTTCTGTTCTTTGTAGATCTAGCCCTTAGTGTATGACCCAGCGATCTAAAGATGACACATAGTAGATCTTGATCCTGAGATCAAGAGGATATTAACAAAGATTTGAAGGGTGGTTAGACAAAGGGTGAGAGACGATTTGGAGTTTTACCAACCAAACAATGGTGGTAATAGTGGGATTAACAGGATGCCTATGCATGATTTTGTGAAGCCTATAAAATCAGGTACATGCTCGAGAATTATGAAACATAGGATAGATGCCAATAATTTTGAGATAAAGCCTAATATTATCTAAATAATTCAAAACATGGTACAATTTAATAGGCTACTTGAGGAAGATCCTAATGCCCACTTTGCGAGTTTTTTAGAAATTTGTGATACATTTAAAATGAATGGTGTTTCTAAAGAAGCTATAAAACTAAGACTTTTTCCCTTTCTTTGAAAGATAGAGCTAAATCTTGGTTAAAGTCTTTGGCAGCCGGATCCATCTCCACTTGAAATGTTTTGGTTGAAAAATTTCTAGCAAAACATTTTCCCCCTACTAGAACATCCAAACTTAGGACCAATATTTTTGCCTTAGTTAGAATCGAAAAATCTTTATGAGTGTTGGAAGAGGTTCAAGGAGATACTTAGAAAGTGTCATTATTATGCATTTGAGCTAGGTATGCAAATGCAAATCTTTCATAGCGAATTAAGATTTGCTACAAGGCAATTGGTTGATGTATCTATTGGAGGTTCCATTAATTATAAGACCCTGATGAAAGTGTTTCATTTGATTAAAAATATTGCAACAGATAACTATACATGCGGTAGTTGAAAATCAAAAGCTCGTGTTCATGGAGCGCACAAGGTGGATGCAATAGCAGCTTTGGAGGCTAAAATGGAGGTATTGACCAAAAAGATGGAGTAAATGGTGATGTCTCCTTCCCAAGGACAAGTAATAAATATTAGTTGTGATTTTTGTAGGGAAGGGGATCCAAATCATGAGTGCCAAAGTATGGATCATCACAAGAGTCATTGGAACAAGCGACGTTTGTGGGCAATGGAAAAGAAAGTAACAATCCTTACAGTGCCATTTACAATCTTGGTTGAAAGAACCATACCAATTTCTCATAGAACAATCAAAACAAACTTAGGTAGACTTCTACTAACTTTGAAAGAAATTAAAAGACGCAACCCCCCTTGCCCTACAATGCACCAACACCTAAGCCATTGTTAGAGGACTTGGTTAACCAAATGGTAAGTAGCATGGAAACATGGTTTCAAGGAATGGATGCAACCATGAGGAATTTGGTGGTGTGTATGCGCAATCTCGAAAATCGAATTAAATAATTAGCCAAACTCTTTGGAGACCACCAAATAGAATCTCTTTGAGGAAACACAGAGACCAATCCACGTGATCAAGACCATGGAAAGAGATTATTTTTACTCATTTTGGTTTTGGGACATCTCTTTCATTTTTATGTGATTTTATTTATTTTTCAATACTTTTAATTTGTAGAATGAATTTTCTGTATGATTTCTTAGTTTTAATCAAATTTTTCATTAATTAATTAAATAAAAAACTATTTTTGGTCGGATAGAGCTGACCTGGCACCGGGTCCGAACTTTTACCCTGGTATCGGACCAGCACTACAAAAACAATTGTCACTGAATAGCTTGGGGCCCGGTGCCAGGCCTAGTACTCAGACTTGGTGCCAGGTCTTGTTAGCCATAAGACTTTTAACAACCAAATTTGGCCATTTTTCAAACACTCTATTCTTCTTCCTTGTTTTTTCTCTCAACCCATCACTGGGTCCTACTTCAAAAACACCACCGGGTCATTTTCTATCCCTCCAAAATACCCTCTAAATACAAAATTATTACTTTGTTCTTGAAATTTTAGATTAAAATCAAGAAAAATCCCATCTTTCTTCACAAATCACATTTTTCAATCCATCCACTTGGTGCACAATCATTGCTAATTTGATCAACGGTATTGATATTGTATTTTGGATTGGACAATGACTATCTTTTTTTAGATATTGTTAGGAAAGTTGGTGTTATGTTTTGCGGTATATTCAGGTGGTTGTTGCATTGAGTGGTGTTGTGATTGTGAGAAGCCTGAGGGTTGTGTTTGATTGTGTAGTGAGGAGTGATCTTGAGGGTGTTCTATCTTCCTTTGTTTATCCTATCTTTGTCTATCATCACATCATCATCATATCTAGAAGACCCAAGGGAATGGCACCTGGGGCCAAGAGAGCTAGAGTTTCATCTTCTTCTGCACCATGTTTACCTACCCAGCCTGCCCAATTTTTTGATCCTACCTATCAAATATATTACCAAAGTCACTAGCATAACAAAATCATAGTAGAAAAGATGTACAAGCCTTTCTTTGATAATTCATTGCAATTTTCTACTATGTTTAAGAGACTGGGCACCTGGGGCCAAGAGAGCTAGAGTTTCATCTTCTTCTGCACCATGTTTACCTACCCAGCCTGCCCAATTTTTTGATCCTACCTATCAAATATATTACCAAAGTCACTAGCATAACAAAATCATAGTAGAAAAGATGTACAAGCCTTTCTTTGATAATTCATTGCAATTTTCTACTATGTTTAGGAGACTGGGCTGGGTGCTTATCATCATACTTGGGGGAGTATATTGTCCTATGAGGGTGAGAAAGTTTTATTCTAACATGCAGGAGAAGAAGAAACCCAATGTCCAGGTTATTTCTACTATGGTCAAGGGGGTGCCTATTGAGTTTGATTGGGCTAGACTAGTAAAGATATTAGGTGTACATGATGATGGTCCATGGATAGCTGTGGACCATAATAATCAAAAGATTCTTTTTTATCTTACTTGGGATGTAAATGCTGTTGGCCTAGTTTGCAGATGTGAAGGAAGGGGCAGATGGCACAGTATCATTATTACTCTTATAATAACCTTGAGGCTCAACTTTGTGCCCTAGTTTTCATTTTCTCTTTCATTTTTTACCCTAAGGCTTGTGACTTCAATGAGTCTAGGGTCCTTGATATTTACATTCTTGATAAGATTATGAGAAGTGTGCCTATCTCCCTTACTCCTATTATTATTTAGTCTATCGAGAGGTTGTTTACTCTCACATCTTAGCCAAAGCCTTATAATTTCCCTTAGTAATTATGCGCATTTCATAGGAATTTGGAATGAGTTTGGATGGAGAGATCAGTGAGCTGACCACTGATTGGGACTTAATGACTGAACATAATTTGGTTCAGTGTGGCCATAGATATGATGAGAGAGTGAGAAGGTGGAAGAAATCTTATGAGGTCCATCATTCGGGGATGGAGGAACTTCGCCCTGATGAGGATGAGCCAAAGGAGCAGCCTACACGACCACGCACCCGTGCCAGTAGTTCTCATTCAAGTACTGATTTTCTCACACGAGTGGAGCCCTGCCTGGAGCAGTTGAGCCTTGGATTTGAGACCTAGACATCCATCCTCCACCTGCTGCGAGACTCCATTGCTGACTTCCATTGATGTCAGGATGTCTAAGAGCAGAAGATGGCGACTTTGATACAACAGTCCACTAGTGCATTCACTAGTAGAGCAACTGGAGATCCTAATAATGATGATGAGTTTGAGGACTCTTAAATTACTCCTTGCTCACTTGTACTTTATTTTATTCTCTGTCACTTTTCTTTTATTTTTCTTTAAATTTAATGACCTTTCTTAGTTTTTAGTTATCTTTTCCTTTATTTTGCTTTTTTTTTTCCTTATTTTGGATTTGTGCTTTTTGTTTTTGTTTCTTTTGAGTTAAGTACCCTTCTCCAATGACTCCTTATGGTATATTCACACGTGTTGGAACTAATTCACAATGGAAGTATTTTCTTTTCTCTATTCTTTTCTTTTATTTATTTTAGTCAATTGACTTTACTTTCCTTGTTATATTTTTGGCCATTGAGAACAATGTCCTGTTTTAAGTGTGGGGGGAGAGTTTAACACTGAAGATATTTTCCATTTATACATCCATTTGTACACATTTTGGGCTGAACATTTTGTGGTTTTTATTGTTTAGAAAGGTTGCAATTATCTTTCTTACATGGATATGAGTTTTGTAATTCATTTGGAGTAATTTTATTAATAAATTGATTTATCAGATGGGATATTTTAAGATTTGTGAATTTGGATTAATCTTGTTTATGCTTTGGTGTTTAAGTATTATTTTGACTCATCTACTTTGAATATGGACAATACGATGAATGTGGGGAAAGTTGTTGGCTAACTATTGTATTGTCGGTGTTAACTTTACTTGATTTTGAGTTATGATTAGGAATGAGAGGGAAAAAAAACTCTTTTAGTGGAAAGATTGTGAAAGAAAAAAAATTGATTGCGAGTTAAAGATTGAGAAAAATGAGTTGATTGTTGTTTCCTCTATAAAGGTGAAAAAAAAAATTCTTGTTTATAGGAGCCAATCGGAATAGTGAAGAGAAATCCACCTTCTTGAGGCTATTAATTCTCAAAAGCAAAAGAGAGAAAAAAATGTTGAAAAAAATGATGAGTGATAACTAAAAGGGGGCCAATACAGTGTGTGACGAGAAATTCATCCACTTGGGGCTATCAATTCTTTAAGTCATGGAAAAAAATAGAGGGGGAAAAAATAGAGTGTTTTCCTTAAATCACAACTTGAGTTGTGCAAATTTTTTGGATTCATAATGCTTGAGTTGGTATGTAGCTTGACTTGTATGATTCATGTTATCTATTTTTTACTTGAAGGGTGAAATAATTTTCTTAGACTAAGGTATGAAATTGCATAATTTAACATCAAGAGTTTTGTTATGTCTTACCAAGTGCATCAAATTACAATTGTTTTCAAAGGGTTGAATGAATGGCAATGTTCTATCTCAAGTTTGACGGGAAGTTATAAGCATTGCTGTGATCAAAATTTTGGAAGAATAATGTGTTTTCTTGATTATTTTCTTCTTGACTTAAGTATTTTGCTTGAGGAAAAACAATGGTTCAAGTGTTGAGAAATGTGCTAGGTGCTAAATTCATCACTATTTTCCTAGTTATTTGAGGTTAATTTGAGATGCATTTGATGTAATAACAAGGCATATTCCGTCCTATTTGATATTTTTCTTGTGAAAAGTGTTTCAGATGAATTTGTGTAGGATTCAAGAGATTTTGAGCAAAAAGTGAAAGTTTTCTGACTTTGACCTGGTGCTAGGTTATGCTAATGCACTAGGCGCCAGGTCTGCTCTGGAAAAAAAGAGCAAAAGTAAAGCAATGTTGAGGAGGAAACCATAATGCACTGGTGCTAGGTGGGTCGAAGTGACCTGGCGCCAGGTCCAACTTGTTCAATGGCAATTTTACACATGAATTGGATATCTTCTAAAGGATTTTGGTATTTTTTTGAATACTATTGGGCCAAGACTTCTCAAGCCATGTATTTTGGTATCAAGAAAGCTTATAAAGATAAGGAAAACACAAGAGAAAGGTGTGAATCCAAGGATTAAAGTTGACAATCACACCAAAAAGTAGGAGATTCATCATTCAAGAAGCAATACTCAAGAAGGTTTCCAAAGCGAAGAAGAAGGGATTATCTATGAGTTCTTTCTTTTGCCTTTCTTTCCTTTTACTAGAATAATGATATAATTAATGTTTTCATTGTAATTTGATATTATTTTTGGGATTCATGATTTCTTGAGTTAATTTAGACTTTTGATCAATTAATTATTTATCTTGGGATTTGATTATTTGTTTTTCTTACAAAGTTAATTAATGTATTCTTGTTATTAAATTGCTTGAAAAGGGGGTTGCTAATGACCTCAACTAATTAATTTCATATTTGTTATCTCTTAACTTGCTTGAAAAATGGGTTAATTATCAAGAACTTGGGTAATTAAAGGTTAGTTGATGATTGTGAGAATATGGATTCATTAACTAATTTCATGTTTGAAATCACCTAAAATATAGGGTTTTCTATGAGGATTGATTTTACGACATCTTTTGGGTAAATTGGTTATGATAGAATATGGTCACTAATTTAACTTGAAGATAGTTATTCAATGGATTGCAAACGAAGTGGGTCTATTTTAAATCTTTCATGAGACCAAGATGATAATTAATTGTGATATTTGCTAAGTGATTCATTGTCATGTTTTCAAAAATAGTTGTCTAAATTTCATATTTTTACATCCTTGAGTTGTGTGTGTGTGTGTGTGTGTATATATATATATATATTTCTTTTTATTATCTTATCTCTTTATTAGGTCAGTTAAAACATAAATGAAAAGTGATTATTGTGTACTTGTTCTTTTGAGGATCAATACTCGTTAATTTCGTATACTTTGCTTGCAATGAGTATACATGCTCGTATATGTAATTTAAGGACTAATGTTTTAATTAAAACTTAGCTAAGGGATGGATTTAAATTTAATAACTTTTATACACCCAAAATTTACCCATCAAGTTGCAACACCCTTGTACTAGATTCACAGGCCAAGATAAAAATCTATGTTATACCTTACTTTAATACCAAATTTGATATGAGTTAAAGGGCGTCAATACCTTAGGGTTGCAAGAAGAATTTGAGTTAGATTTAGTTTGAGCTTAAGAACAAAGAAGCATGGAGAAAGACAACAATAAATTGGAAATAGTAACAAGATAATATTTATCTTCCCAAACCAAGAACACTAAAAGAACAATCTATTAGAACCCCAAATTTAGTAAATCAAGATCTATTATAACAATACCTAAAAACCCTTGAAATAATAAGGAATCAAGAACAAGTAGGATAGGAAGTTATAGGCACTCAAGATAGTAACAAGCAAGAACCCTAAATAATCTAGCAATTAGAACCCTTGTTTGATTACTAAGTTGAATTATCCATTAGAGTTTAAATATACTTACTCATGGAAGGATTAATCCCTTGTGTTGTTCTTGGATTGAGGAAGCACCCCTGGTTCAAGCCTTTAAGAAGAAAACTTCACATTTCATCATAAAATATTCATTGTTCATGGTTTTAAAAAAAGTAGAATAATACATACCAACCTACATACATACATACATACATACATGCATACATACATACATACATATATATATATATATATATATATAGTAGGGTAAACCTAGATACAAAAGAAGCCTAAAATACATAGTTTAGTTTGTAATAATAAGCTGATTGAACAAAAGTCAGGCATAATGCAAGGCTTAGTGCATAGCTGTGCACCTATGCATAGCTATATGTCCTCCAAAAAATGAATAGTAACAAGACTCTACAGAACGCACAACACTGGCATGGCTGTGCTTACCTTAGTGCACGATCATCCATTGCTACATAGCTTGAAGGCCTCGTGAATTTCTACAATAACAAGTCTTCTGCGGAATGTACATTCGTGACCGTGCCTACTGCCTGAAATCTACACGGTCTAATGCATGACCATGTAAATAACTGTGCACACTGTCTAGGAACTCTCCAGTTGTGTGTGACTGAAAATCTTCTTCTCTCGCCCCCTGATAAAACTGTAGTATCATTAGCTATTGATCTTGTCATCCTTCCGATATGGCCATAATATTATTTTAATTCATGTTCATAAGCATATGTTTGGAACTGCTTAGCACATATACATCCTTGGAGATTAGTTTGGAATTGCTTAGCTCGTGCTCTTATCAATGGTACTGGTATGTTGGAAGGCTCATTCTCTCCCCCTTCTTAGATTTTCACTTGTTGTTTGAGTTGTTCCCTATTAGCTTTGATGAGCATATTAGTATTGAATAGTTTATCAAGTGTAAGAATGAGTATGGTTTGTATTATTGTTGTTAATTGTGATGTTAGTATCTTATTTGTATTATTTATTCTTGTCAGTAACATTAATTCTTTTAATTCTTACTTCTTGTTGTTATTTGTACCAATTATTGTCGTTGAAATTTAGCTTTGGAAGGCTATTGTTGAGTATTTCTAGTTTCTGGAATGCTAAGTGTAGATAATGCCGTTCTATTGGGAAATATGCCCTCTTATACTAGGTTTCTGATGTAAACATCAAATATTTTAATAAAAGAATTTATTTTCAAAAATTGTTTGTGAATTTACATTTTTATTTGTGCACAATTACGTTTGGAAAAGACCTATTGTATTTAAGTAAGTGGTCCATGTAAATGGAGGTCTTTCACAGTAAGGTATGGATCACGAGTTACTTAACACATAAACATTCATTCTTAACCGATTGATGAGAATGGGAATCTCGACATGTTTAGGTTATTATGTTATGAATTCCAAATGGGGAATGGCTTACCATTAGCCAGTGAGTAGTCCACTCACTTTATGACATAAGTGTATTTCGAATACGTAGAATAGGACATGTAGTAGTGGTTTCTTAAAAGTACTATATAGTAGAAACCTAGACTAGTACTGCTACAGCGTGGACTAGTACTCTACGACTTGAGTATGAGTTGGTGGTCTGACAAAGTTGGAAGAATGTACTTTGATATACTATAGTCGAAGTTCTATCGTAGGACCAATACACATGCATGTTAGGTATGTGTGACTAGTTAGTTAAGACAAACTTATACAAGATAGTTTCTATACTATATCACCCCTTGTGTTTGTCTAAATGATCTAAATATCCAGGGCCCTGGGAAACATGACTTGGATGTTTGCTTTAGGGTAGCTCCCTTGGAAAGCAGAAATAATCTAGTAAGTCGTGGATTATTGGACTAGAAGCCTAAGGATGGTATATGTTATTTAGAGAGATGTTAGTGCACTTCTTCCTCCCTAAATGTACGGCGATGTATAGAGGGGTGTTTTAGTCATTACATTTGCAGGTCGGAGACTTTGCTAACGTAGCATTATCCTTAGGGTCAATATTTTCTTATGGTGATATTAGGAAATATTTAAAATATAAAATACAGCTATTTATATGGCAAGGGTATTTTGGTCATTTTAGTAGCCAAGGCGGTGTGTCTTTTCGTCCCCAGTATAGGCCATGAGTCCTAATTAAATACAAGCTAAGAAATTGGTCTTAAATTAAATTAAATGGAATTTATTTTATTTAAGTAGCTTGATTTAATTATTAGGCTAGAATAAAATAAATGTCCATGGAGAGAGAGAATTAATTAAATTAGTTTAGTGGGTTAGTTAATTGTTCAAGGCTTTGCCCAGTTTGAATAATTAAATATTAACCTGGGACTAAACTAATCTAGGCTTGTTAATTGGACTAGTTTATTTGGGCTGGGAATTAATTATTTGTTGGGCCATTTATTTAGTTTTAATTAGAATAATTAATTTAGTTCAAACGGCTAAACTAAGAGTCCAATAGGCCAGTCCAGTTTAACCTAGGGTTTTATTTAGGTTAAACAGGAGGATTGAAGACAATGTTGTTCTTTTCACAGCTTCTTCTATGTGAAAAAGAGACGCCTCTCTCATTCTCTCTCCAAGAAAAGTTCCTTAGCCTTGTAAGTTGTTCACCGAAGGGGATTAGGTAGGCCATATACTGGAAGATCGAGAGTTTGGCGTTTACCTACATGTAAAGACGGAGTAGGAGGCTTGTAAGAATCACACCAGAGGTTTCCACCAGCACACCTACCCTGGTTCTACACATTTCGGTCTAGCCAACTTTAGAGCAAGGAGAAAAGGTTATAAATTTTTCCCCTCAGAATCTGGACAGAGCGCAATCAGCACTGGCTCTGTTCGGGAGTTCCCCTGTTCTTTAGTTTTACCAGTTTTTCAGTTTTCGCTTCCGCTGCATGCTCTGTGTTTTCCATTCCTAGGACTTCAATTGGTATCAGAGCATGAAGGTTTACTGAAAATGATAGGGGCTAAATTAGTCATATTTTTCCTAGTTATTTGAGGCTCTTTTGTGATACATTTTGTTCAATAACTAGTCATATTCCTTCATAATTGAGATTTTACCCTTGGAAAGGTATTTTGTTCATTATTACAGATTTTTAGGGTAAAAAGAAGCAAAAATATCGCAAAACAGAAGAGAGACGACGTCGGCTAAGGTATTGGAACCGGCGCCGACCATGCACAGTTGACTCACACTTCGAGGCAATGAAAAATTGTCAAAACAGAGTGGAACATAGTGGAACTGGTGCCGGCTACAAGAGCCAAGGCAGCGCCGGCTGCATGCTGGACTACATTGTGTGGAATTCGAAAAAAAATTGATGAACGAGTAGAGAACCAGAACACAACCAGCTCTGATACCACTTGTAACACCCCACTACCAAGGCCTAATAGGGCCAGGGATGTCGCCTCATCCAAAGGATAATGGGTCTTTATAACTAGGACACACAAATAAAAATAAAACAATACTTTGAAATTAAAAATTATTACAACCCAAAAATTCAAGAACAAATCCGAAATAAAATTGTTCACTCTCAACTTCTAAATCATTACATAAAATAAAGCAGAATATCTTCCAAGCAGGCAACAACCAGCTACTCATCCCCACAGCCGGATCGACCTGAAATCATGGTAAAAGGGTGATGAGATAAAAATCTCAGTAAGTCCGTGTGTGCTTTGAGTGTCCAGTGAAAACAGTTCATGAATGCAAGGAGTAAGAACTTCATAAGAAAAATACTGGCAAAAAATAAACAATGTTAAAAACAAGAGTGGCGTTTTGTCTTTTCCAACCATACATGAATAATAATATCAACCACTCAAAAGGCGGCTATGGGTTACCACACGTTGAGCCCCATAACCATACAACGGTCAGAATGCCACAACTTGTGCAGACTGAAAAAAAGGTAGGTGATCGGCCTACAAAGTAAGATTCTCCACTTTCTCTACACCCAAACAAAACCAGTTGTCCATTCCGACAACACACAGTCTATATGACTGAAAAATGTTAGCTCGGACCGGTATGACTAAGTAGTACTGACGTTTATCCAAGTTGAGTTCATCTTCTGGAGGTGGCCTACTGCTAGAAGACTCACTCTTACTCTTCAAAACTAGTACCAATACTCTTATTGAGTACTCAACGTAGTTCATCCCAATTGGGAGAAAACTGATAAAACATAACTTTACTTGAAAATGGCAATCAAGGGTTTCCAAAGTCTTTGTCAAAATTAGTTTTAGAAAAAATTTAGTGTTTGAATAAAATTGCTTGTTGTTTTTTAAATAATTGGTTTGACTGAAACAAGAAAGGAAACAATCCCTAATTGCCTTTACCAAATCAGTGTTCACAATCTTCAAGTTTAGCTTGCCATAGAAACCTTTTACAACAAACAAGTTTTATGCAGGAGCTTACCTGATCCCTTACTCGAGATAAAATAAAAATCTCCAAAAGCTGACCTAACCCCGCCTGGGTTAAACACAAGCCATAATTAAACTCAAACCAAAAATCACTTTCATAAATAATCCTAACTCAACTTACTACAATCATGACCCTAATGTCCCAAACTTTAAGGCTAGATAATAAATAAAAGGATTTATACAATAAATCTAGCTTGATCTTAAAATACTAGGGTTTGTGAAATAGCTACTAATAAGTTGTAGGTTTAAATCCTGCCATAAATAAATCAGGGTTTATTTGATGAAGGATCCTAGGTCCTAGATGGTATTATTTAAAGTAATGATTTATAATAACTAATGGTTAGAAAATAATTGGTAAATAAAATTAATAGCAAGTCAATTTTATTATGTTTTGATTAAATACATTTTATTAGTATTTATGAATATATGACTTTCGAAATTAACATTTTACCTATTATGATTATTTATATAAAAGGCTTGATTAAATGATATTATTATATATAATATCTATATATTTTATTTCTTTAACAAAAGCTATCATTTATTCGACTAAAATATTATTATTTTATATAATCGTTCAAAACTATATTTTCCTAGGGTTTTCGAAATCACTAGGAGAAATTATAGCATAAATCATTTTTATTGATGAAATATAATTGGCTAACTTAATTAGCTTAGGGACAACAAGGTCATGATCATAATTGCTATTGCTAACCATAGTCATGAACATACACTCTACACCAATCATCCAATGATCTAAATCATGAATAAAGGTATAGATCTAAATTTACCAACACATGATCTCAAGCCCACTAAACATAATCATATGTATGGCCTCAACAAGAATGCAAGAACATAAACCATATTCACCAAAGGTGACATAATCTCTAACATGCTTGATTAATCGTACTACTCACGACATGAAGGCATGCAACAAACCCTAAAGCATCATATAATCTAACCAAGACCAATCATCATCATGCATCAATCCCAACTCCATCATATAAACATATTCATTCATGCTTCAATCTCAACTCCATCATGTAAACACATACTCAATCTCCAAATATATTCCATCCTCATCCAACTACATCTAAGAGACATGAATCTAGAATTTAAAGAGAAAATTGAAGAGGCTTACTTGAATGATGACTACCTTGGAGAAGTTTCGAAAGAATCCTCTCACGTGGACAGCTTGATTCATCCAAGGAGGGAGAAGAAAATTGGTAGAGAGAGAAAGGGAGAGAGAGAGAGAGAGAAAGAGAAAGTCTATTAGTATATTTATACATATGTATTCATTAAGAGTTGAAGATGAATGATCGTTCATGCTTACCTTGAAGGTGCTCTTGAGCCTTCAAGAAAATTCTGGTTTTTTATCCAAAAGTGAGACTTTGATTTCAGTATTTGATGTTAAAAATTGCAGAAGTGGTTTCAAGGGGTTGAGTATATGTGATCTGGTGTTTTTGGAGAAGATTGGAGAGGTTTGGAGTGGTCTTAGGCGTGAGAATGTTAGTAGGTGTTCTTGAAGGTTTGGAGAGAATGGAGGGAAATTGGTTGAAGCTGGTCAAAATTCTGTGGGAGAAGGGTAGCCGAATTGTTTAAATGGTTTTTGGTAATTGGATTTTCAGATTTGAGAGGAAAAGGAAGGCTAGTTGTTTGAAATTCAAAAAGAATATTTTAGAGAATCAATTTTGGAAACAAATATGGTAAGAAGATCTTGGTTAATGGAGAGCTTTTGGAAGCTTCAATGGCCGGTTTCCTGGCTGTGATTTTTGCTGAGATGAATGATGTTTGAAGGAGCTTTAGAGTGGCTGAAAATATGATGTACAATGATGAAGGAATTTTCTGTTGTTTGAGGGTTAATCTATGGTAGTTTGCTGAAATATCTTGCTGAAATTCTAGATATCAATTAATGATTTGAATGGACTGATTGATGGAGAGATTTTAGGAGTAGCCATGGAGCTATTTTTCGTGTAGAACAATGGAGAAGATGATGAAGCTCAGTTTATGGGTGATTAGGGTGAGTTTGTACAGAAAAATGGAGTAAGTTTCGGACAAGGGTGAAAGAGAAACAAGCTGGAATTCTGATCAGGCTTTTCGCAAGCTTGCTGGAATTTTTAGGCAGATTTTTCTGCCATATTTTAGTCAGCTTGTAGAAGGTTTGAAAGGCCATTGGAGGGTCCTTTAAGGCTGGTTATCAGCCTTCTTTCTGGAGGAAAAACAAGGTTGGATTTCTAGTTGAAAACCTGGAAGAAACAGCTTGGTTTTTGGCTCACCAAGCTGCGAAAACTATCCAGAAAATTTTCTGGTTTGCACAATTTTTTGAGCAGTTCGGTTTTGGATGGAATTTTCAGTCCTCAAGCTAAATGAAATGGTCATCTTTTTGGTAGCATTTAAGACTGAATGGTGGCTGAAAGTTTTAACTATTGGACTGATCAACAAGTTGGAAAAATTTCCAGTTTACTACATGAAGAAGATGAACATACATAGGTTGGAGTTTGACGGTTCAACTATGGAGATTAATTCTCTTGGGAACCTTCCACAACTCCTCCCCATTTTCGGTCAAGGAGACATCCTCACACAGACATTTTCAAGACTCCAAGATCAAAGAAGCTTGCTGGAAATTTTCTAGAAATAAAATGGCTTAGATAAATGGAACAATCTAATTGATTAAGAAGTAAGGAAAGCTAGAGATCAAGAAGGGTATGAATCCCTTAGAAATTATTGTAGGGCACAAGAGTAGGATTAGGACATTCCTACCATGTCTCCCTTAAGACAACACTCCTACTCTTTCCTAAGGCATGTAAGGGCCGAAATATAGCCTACCTAGCACAACATAAAATTTAATCATGCTAAAACTCCAATGATAGAATTTAAACGCAAGACCTCAAGGAATTATTCCAAAGCTCTAACCACTAAACTACAACAACTCTTGTTCTTATTTTCTCTTCCAAATATTTTTCCTATTTTATCCTCAAGCTATCTCCCTAATTCCTCCTCAAGCAAAGTTACCATTTTGCACTTCTTACTCAACAACCACAATCGAGTCATCTAGGCTACAAATCACCTATCCAAGGTACATAAAATCATATAAAAATATATTTATGCATGCAAGAAAATATGATATGCATCCAACCTCCTTACTCTAAGGTTGGTTTTAGTTAGGGTTTCTGATAGGGGCTAAATTAGTTATACTTTGCTTAGTTAGTTGAGGCTCTTTTGTAATACATTTTGTGAAATAACTAGTCATATTTTTTCATATTTGAGATTTTACCCTTGGAAAGGTATTTTGATCATTATCTCAGGATTTTGGGTAAAACAAAGCAAAACCATCGCGAAACAGAGTAGAGGCGGCGCCGGCTGTAAGGCTGGAACTGGCGCCGGTTGCATTCTGGAACATATGCGCACAATTCGAAGAAAAATTGGCGAACGAGTGGAAAAACAGAACACAGGCGGCATCGACTTTGAAGGACCAAGGCGGCACCGGCTGTGGTCTGTCCCTGAGGCGGTGCTGCGATCTTTCTACGCGTTTTTTGGAAATCTGAAGAGTTTTAGCAATTTCCAACTTCTACTCGGCCAAGAACTTGGTACCTACGAGTTTAGGCACCTCTTAAGCCTATAAATAGATGGAAAACACAAGGGAAAAGGAGGGAATTCATTGATCATCATAGAAAATCACTCAGTCCGATGAGGAATTCTTTAAGTTCAAGAAGGGTTGTACAAGAAGGTCTTCAAAGGAAGAAGAAGGAGGCTTGTCTATGAGTTCTTTCTTTTACTTCGTTTTCTTTTTCTTGAACAATGATATGTTAATTGTTTTATTGTAATTCAACATTGTTTTAGATATTCATGATTTCTAGAGTTATTTGATCTTTTGATTAATTGGTTATTATTCTTGGTATTCAATTACTTGTGCTTACTACGAGATTAGTTAGTTTATTCTATCTATCGATTTGCTGGACCAAAGGGGGTTGATGGGTGTTTCGATTTATTAATTTCATATTCTGTTGGCAATTGACTTACTGGATCAAAGGGGGTTAATTGTTTAAGAACTGGTAATTGAAGGTTAATTGATGTCTTCCGAGACCAAGAGTTCATTGATTAATTTCATGTTCTAAATTTGCCGAGACCAAGGGAATTTAATTAAGGATTGTGTTTAATGCGTCTTTCGGATGAATTAGTTGAGACGGACCAAGTGATTCTAATTTATTTAGAAGATAGTGATTTCATGGATTGACCATCAAAGTGAGTCTACCTTCATCCTTCATGGTGCCAAGAGAATGATTAGTTAAGATAATGGTTAAGTTTTTTAAGATCATGTTTGTCTAAACAATGGCGTGAGTTACATAAATCTACATTCTTGACATATACATATTTTTATTTTCTTTTTAATTTTCCTTTTTATTTATGTTTCACTTTATCGAGTCGGTTAAACAATGAAATAATGGTAATTAATGTCTACTTGTTCCTTGAGGATCGATACTCGTTTTAACCCTATACTCAGTTAATGATGAGTACGCTTGCTCATATGTGTGATTTGAGTTTAATTTTTTAATTTGAACTTGATTGGGAATGTGCTTAGTTTCGTATGATTTTTATACCCAAGTTTGGACGAATCAGTTTCACACCGAGAGCCACAGCGACGCTAGCTGTGCTCTGAGGAAAAGGCGCGATTATGATTTTTCTACACGGTTTTTTGTAATATGTGGAGTTTTAGTATCTTTCAACTTATACTCGGCCAAGAACATTACACCAACGAGTTTAGGCATTTCCTAAGCCTATAAATAGATAGAAAACACATGGGAAAAGGGGTGAATTCATTGATCATCATAGAAAATCACTCAAATCAAAGATGGAATTCTTCAATTCAAGAAGGGTTGTACAAGAAGGTCTTTCAAGGAAGAAGAAGGAGGCTTGTCTTTGAGTTCTTTCTTTTCCTTTCTTTTCTTTTTCTTGAACAATTATATGTTAATTGTTTGATTGTAATTTAACATTGTTTTAGATATTCATGATTTTTATAGTTATTAATCTTTTAATTAATTGATTGTTTTCTTGGTATTTAATAACTTGGGTTGATTACGAGATTAATTGGTCGTTTCTTTCCATTAACTTGCTTGGAAAAGGGGTTAATTCTAAGAACTGGTAATTAAAGGTTAATTGATGTCTGTCAGGAATGGATTCATTGGTTAATTTCATATTTCAAGTTTGCCAGAAATGAAAATTTAATCAAAGGATTGTGTTTAATGCATCTTTTGGATAAAACTGGCTAAGACAGGAATGTGATGCTATGTAACACCCCACTACCTAGGCCCAACAGGGCCAGGGATATCGCCCCATCCAAAGGACAGTGGGTCTTTATAACTAGGACACAAAAAAAAAATTAATAATACTTTAAAATTAAAACTTATTATAGCCCAAAAATTCAAGAACAAATCAAAAATAAATTGTTCACTATCATCTCTCAAGGTAACATATAAAATAAACAACAAGAGTCTTCAAGCATGCAACATTCTAGCTACTTATCCCCACAGCAGGATCGATCTGAAAACATGGCATAAAAGGTGATGAGATAAAAATCTCAGTAAGTTTGTGTGTGCTTTGAGTGTTCTGGAAAATAGTTCATGTATGCAAGTTGTAAAATTTCATAAGAGAAAGTGCTGGCAAGCAATAAATAAGGTTAGAATAAAGAGTGACATATTACTCTTTTTGAACCATACAAGTGCACAATAAATTTAACCACTCAAATGGGCAGCCATGGGTTACCACACGTTGGGCCCCATGTCCATATAATGGTCAGAATACCACAATTTGTGCAGACTGACAAAAGGTAGGTATATGGCCCACCAGGTAAGATACTCCTCATTCTTTACACCCAAACATACTGGTTGTCCATCCCGGAAACACACAGTCCACATAACTGAAACTTGCTAGCTCGGACCAGTATGACTAAGTAGTACTGTCGCTTCTCCAAGTTTAGTTTATCTTCTGGAGGTGGTCTCCTGCCAGAAGACTTGCTCTTACTCTTCAAAACTAGTACTACTAGCCCACTCTTATTAAGTACTAAACGTTGATTATCCCACTTGGGAGAAAACTGATAAAACATTACTTTATTTGGAAATGGCAATTAAGGGTTTCTAAAATTCGTGTCAAAGTTGGTTTTAGAAGAAGTTTGGTGTTTGAGTAAAATTGCTTGTTGATTTCAAATGATTTGTTTGACTGAAACAAGAAAGGAAATAGTCCTTAAGTGCCTTTACAAAAAATAAGTGTTCATACACTTCGCGTTTGGCTTGCCATAGTAATCTTTTGACATCAAATAAGTTTTATGCAGGAGCTTACCTGATCCTTTGCTCGAGCTAAATCAAAGATCTTCCAAAGCTGACCTAACCCCGCGTGGGGTAAACACAAGCAATAATTAAACTCAAGACAAATTTGCTTCCATAAATAATCCTAGTTCAACTTATTATGACCATGACCCTAATGTCCTAAGCTTAAAGGCTAGATGATAAAGGTTAAAAAAAAAAAGTTTAGCTTGATAATAAAATAACTAGGGGCTGTAAAATAATTACTAAGAGCTTATAGGTTCGTATATAAATATTTTTTATTAATAAATTAGGGTTTATTTGATGAAGGATCCTAAGTCCTAGATGATATTATTAAAATAAATAATAAATTATTACTAATCTCTTAATTAATAATTAATAGTTAGATAATAACTAATAAATGAAATTAATAATAAGTAAATTTTAATAAATCTTGATCAAAAGATAATAAATAGATTTCAATAGTAGTTATGAATATTTGACCTACTAGATCAATATTTTACCTATTATTATTATTTATATAAAATGGCTTATTTAATAATATTATTATATATAAATATTTAAATATATATATTTTTTAACAGAATATATCATTTATTTGGCTAAAATTTCGCAATTTTATTTAATATTCCAACTCCAAGGCTTCTTAGGATTTTCAAAATTATTAAGGGAAAATATAATCTTAACTTTGATTAACGTAATAAAATTGGCTAATTAAAATATCTTGGATCAACAAGGTTATGATCATAATTCTCCTATTGCTAACAATAATCATAAACATAAAATCTAACATCAATCATCAATCCATTCCATTCATGAATAAAGGCTTAAATCCATACCTACCACCATATGGCTAAATCTCTACTAAGCATAATCATATACATGGCTTCAACAAGAATATAAGAACATAAAACCCTATTCACCACAGGTGACATAATATCTATCATGCTTAATCATCCATACTTACTCATGACATTAAGACCATACAACAAACCACAAAATATCATAACACTCAACCATGACAAAACATCCTCATGCTCCATTCTCAACTCCTTCATACAATCACATACTCAATCTCCAATCATATTCTATCCTTTTCTAATAACATCTAAGAGACATGATTTTTAGAAATGAAAAGAGAGTTGAAGAGAAATATTTGGTTGATGACAATCTTGTTGAAGATCCAAGGAGGTCCCCACGTGTTGGAGGCTTGAATCGTCTAAGGAAGAAGAAGAGAAACGGTCATGGTTGAAAAAACCATTTCGGCTGAGAGAGAGAGAGAGAAAGAACATTAGTATATTATTTTTAAATATTAAAGGAAATAAGATGATCAAAATCGTTCTTGGTTACCTTGAAAGAGTTCTTGAATCTTCAAGAAAAATTCTGCTTTTTGATTTGATAGCAGAATTTTGTTTTCAATGTTTGATGTTATGAAATACAAAAATGGACTCTAGAGGGTGAGTAGATGTGATCTGGAGTTTTTGGAAGCGATTGGAGAGGTTTGGAGTGGTCTTAGGCTTGGAGGATGATGGTGTGTGTTCTTGGAGAAATGGAGAGAATGGAGAGAAAGCTGGACGAATTTTGCTGAAAGATGTTGGCCAAATGGTTAGGGGATTCTTGTGATTGAATTTTCAGATTAAGGAGAAGAGGGAAATCTGATAATTTGAATTTCAAAAGGAGTAATTCATGGAGTGAATTAAGGTAGAAGATATGGTAGAGTAGTTTGATTGATGGAGGTTCTTTGGAGCTGCTATGGCCGACTAGATTTTGCTGGGGTTTTGCTAAGATGAATGAGGTTTGAAGAAGCTATAGGGTGGCTAAAATTCTGAGTGTAAGGGTGGGAGAATTTCTGGTTATTTGAAGCTTAATTCATGGAAGTTTTCATGGAGCAATTTGCTAAAATTTTGAATTCTAATTGGGAACTTGATTGGAGTAATTGATGGAGGAATTTAGGGAGTGGCTATGGTGTTCATTTCATGCAGATCAATGGAGGAGGTGATGAAGTTCAGTTCATGGCTGACTAAGGTTAGTTTCATAGAAAATTGAAGTGAGTTTCGGGCAAGGTTTGAAGAGGGAGCAAGGCTGGAATTTCTGGTTGTTCATTTGAATGGTGTGCTGGAATTTTTGTGCAGTTTTTTCTGCAATGTTCCAGCCGACTTGCAGTGAGTTTGAAGAGGTATTGGAGGGTTCTTTAAGACTGGTTTCCAGCCTTCTTTATGGAGGAAAGACAGAGGAAAATTACTGGTTTGATGGCTAGAAGAAATAGCTTGGTTTTTGGCCTGCCATGTTGTGAAACTGTTCAGGAATTTTCCCTGGTTTGCACAGCCTTGTGCAGTCCGAATTTTGGCCAAGGATTTCAGTCTTCAAGCTGAGCAAATTGGCTTTTTTATCTGGCAGCATTTGAGTGACAAAAATGGCTGAAGTTTCTGAGAGCTGGACTAACCAAGAAGTTGGAAAATTTCCAAATTGCTACCATGAAGAAGATGAACACTTATAGAGTAGAGTTTGAAGGTTCAACCATGGAGATTAATTCTCTTGGGAACCTTCCTTAACTCCTTCCTCGTTTTTCAATCAAAACTATATCCTTAAAGAGCCATTTTCGAAATTCCAAGGTTAATAAACCTTGCTGAATTTTCTGGAATTGAAATTTGGATTTGGATAAATTGAATAAGTTTAATTGGTAAAGAATTAAGGTAAGCTAGGGAGTAGAAGGACATGAATCCTTTAAGAATTCTTTTAAGGCATAAGAATAGGACTAGAACATTCCCTTTATGTCTCCCCTAGGACAACACTCCTAGTTCTACTTATGGGATACAAAGGCCGAAAAGTCCAATCCTTAAAAAAAATAAAATTATTCATGCTAAATCTTACATGATGGGATTTGAACTCAAGACCTTAAAGATTAATTCCAAAGGTCTAACTGCTAAACCACAATAACTCTTGTTCTTATTTTCTCTCCCAAATATTCTTCCTATTTAATCCTCAAGCTATTTCCCTATTTTCACTTCATGCAAAATTACCATTTTACCCTTCGTACTTAATAAGCACAACTAAGATTTCTAGACTATAAATTATAATTCTAAAGCACATAAAATCATTTAAAAATATATTTATGCATGTAAGAAAATATGATATGCATCCCAACCCCCTTATTCTAGGGTTGGTTTTAGTTGGGGTTTCACATGTTAACTTATCTAGAAGATAGGGATTCATGAATTGGAAAAGAAATGAGTGTACTTTAATCCTTCATGATGCCAAAAGAATAATTGGTTGTTATAAAGATTGGGTTCTTTAAGATTATGTTTGTTTAAACAAGGGCTTGAGCTATTTAATTCTCCATCATTGACATGTATATATTTTTATTTTTAATTCCTTTTGTTTTATTTTATTTCTTTTTTCACTTTATTAAGTCGGTGAAACAATGAAAGAAGGGTGATTAATGTATACTTCTTCCTAGAGGATCGACACTCATTTGAACCCTATGCTATGCTTAATGATGAGTACGCTTGCTCATATGTGTAATTTGGGGTTAACGTTTTAATTTAAACTTGATTGGGAATGTGCTTATTTTTATATGATTTTTATACCTAAATCCATATGCATCAAGTTTTTGGCACCATTGTCGGGGAAACAATAGCATGAAAGCTTAGATTTTGTTTATTTAACCATGTAAAAATGTAAATATGTATAATTGTTTTTTTCACAAAAAGGTGCTATTTTTTGTATCTTGTGTGTATCTTGTATACCCTTGTAACCTAACCTACTAACTTTGACTATGTTCTATTAACTAACTTTGTAATCTTGTAATTTTGAATTCTGTTATCTAACTTTCGTCTTGTCTTTGCTAGGTGTTAGCCTTGGTACATGATCCAATGACCTGAAGGCGATATAGTAGATTTCGTTTTGTTTCATTTTTATTTCTTTCTTCATGAATTAAATTGCATTATTCATCATTGCTGCATACTCATCATTTTTATTCCATTTTTCAAAAAAAAAAATATTAGTGTATTGATGATAGATTGGCAAAATTACAAGCTAACATTGATGTTTTTGGTGAGACGTCATTAGAAGTATTAGTGAATTCTTTTGTTGCCAATACAAATTCATCTGTTCAGTGGCATAAAAAAGCTTCGCAATGATTGGGCAATTAAAGGAAACAATTAGTTTAGATTGTTGAGGAAACTCATGAGTTCATGCTAGCCCGTATAATTGACCATGAAAAAAAAAAAAAAAGAGAGAGAGAGAGGCTATGAGGGACAATTGCATGATATGGCAAGATAGGTATTTGATTCTACTCTATGTGCTCATAATTCTAATATTTCTTTGTCACATAATTTCTTAGGCTCTTCTCACTTCTTGGAGAACAATGGTCCAAATGATGATGTATGGAGTTCAATATACCTCAAGAAGTTGGATTTATCATTCATTCTAAAAAACCATTTGAGGATGTTGACAAATTCTACCCTTCAACCCAATCTCAGGGAGATAACTTGGTATTTGTAGAAGCATTGAAAAGTAAAGATTTCCCAATCCCATCTTTAAGAACTCAAACACTAAGTTTAAAGGGGTATTTTAAATTGTAAAAATTCTTTTGAAGGGTTAATCGGTGATTTCAAGCTTGATGCATTCTTTAGAAACCATGTGCATTTATATGTTGACAACAATATTTGTAAATCTAAAGAAATGTCAGAGAAAGAGGTTTATGTGTTTTGCTTTAGTGAAAAAAAAATATTTTCATGAATCTTCCATTTTTCAAAATCGTCAATTTTTCATTATACATTCATCATGCGTATTTTCTATTTTGAGCTTTAATTTCTTTCCAAAAGGTTTGATGAGGAAGCATGATGGGTGTAGAGAGTTTTTGTTTATTTTTATTATTTTAGTCTTTTTCTTTAGTTTGTTTTATTTTATTTAGGTATGTTTTTATTTTATTATTATTTTCCATGTGCTTTTATTTGTGTTTTGTTTTATAGGCATAAAGTCCTCTTCGACAAGCCCTTCTCTTTACCTCAAGCTTGGCTATTTATTGGAGCATTATTGCACTTGGGTAGTATTACTTAAACTTTCTAACACCTTATTATTTTTAGTCCCTTTGGAGATGCTTTCTTGTGTTTAATTTTTGCCAATGAGGACATTGTCCAATTTAAGTTCGGGGGAGTGGTTTGGTGATATACTTTGTCTAAGTTTTTATCAATTTTATTGTGAGCACAATGAATGGAAGTATTGACTTTCTTATCTCTTCTCCTGTATATTTTTGGTCCCATGGCATTGTTTAATTTTTGTTCTTTTTATTTGGCCATTGAGGACAATGGCCACTTTAAGTGTGGGGGAGTGATTCGATTAAAAATTCTTCTATGCATATACTCTAGCCTTATTGTGAGCAAAAATTTTCAAAATTTTTCTGACTTTCTTTGAGATTTCAAGCTATATTTTTAATGTCTGTCTTTATGATGGATTATAGAGCATATGTTCGAGATCATTTATGGCTTATGCATGACTTTTTGCACTCACTTGGATGAAGTAGTTCTTGATCGAATACTTTGCATTATTCTTAAACCTATTTTTCTACTAAAATTCATGAAGCATTCTAGAACTTACTTGAATATTTCTCGAGGTAAAATAAGAAAGATAATCATGATTTAACTTAGGGATGACGGTGATAGGCCTTCTTTGGATAGTTTGAGCTTTTCAAGCCTACCTATTGTTATATTATCCCTAGTGCCTATTTTGAACATAAATTGTTGATTTCATTCTTTAAAACCTGTTATCATACTTTGTCCATTACTTATTTCTAAGATTTTGAATAATTTTTCCAAATCTTTATGCTCTTGATGGATAAAAGTATATGTAGGAGAATGTTGAGGGAGAATACTTGGATAAAGATCATGACTCGTTGTTTTCAAATCAAAAGAGGAATTGAAAGCAAGAAAAGAAGACCAAAAGTTGATAGAAAGAATGGAAAGAAAAAAAAGTGAGAAAGAAAAGAATAGCAGCAATAAAAACAAAAGAGGAGTGAAGGAAAAAGGAAATTGAGAGAGAGAGAAAAGAAAGATCGCAAGAGAAATAGTGATTGAGCTGTAAAAGTTGAGTTCAGATCAAATCTTTGACACCATTGCTGAAAAATATGAGTGATCTTGTGAAAAATAGGGAAGAGTTGATGAAGAAAGTAAAAAGATGAGAAGAAGAAGAGAAAGAGAAAAAATGCAGGATTTGCTTGAGTGGAGTTGTAATTGCTAAATAAGATTATGGTTTGATTGATTTTTGGAATATGAGAGCAAGAAGAGTTGGAAATTATTGATTCATTTGTTTATCCTTTTCTTGTTAAATCTTAGCTTCTTTGCTATTTGATTTTCCTATATCCTTCGTTTGCTAAGCTACATTACAAGCTTGAAAGTCCTACTTGACCTAAGTAGAATCATGATATATCTCGGATTAGTGGAGAGAGTACATGAAAAGTAAGCTTATGGAATGCATAGTCTTTTGAGCTAAATTCTTTCCAATGGTTTGAGAATATTGTGAACTATTGAGATAGTTCTGCTAAGTCATTATTCACTACACAAGTCTTGCATTTGTTGTGAAGGGTGTAGTATCATATGTTTTATATTCTTGAATGAAGAAAGCATTGAGGATATTGTTTTGAAATCGATTGAGTGATTGATGAAATTCTTGTGTTTTCTTATGTTTTTTCTACTTGTCTTTGATACTTTGCTTGAGGACAAGCAAAGAGCTAAGTGTGGGGGAATATGATAGGGGCTAAATTAGTCATATTTTTCCTAGTTATTTGAGGCTCTTTTGTGATAAATTTTGTTCAATAACAAGTCATATTCCTTCATATTTGAGATTTTACCCTTGGAAAGGTATTTTGTTCATTATTACAATTTTTTGGAGTAAAACGAAGCAAAAACGTCGCAAAAATAGAAGAGAGGCGGCACCAGCTAGGGCACTGGAACCGACGCCAACCATGTATGACTACATTTTGCGGAATTCGGAAAAAATCGGCAAACGAGTGGAGAATCAGAACACAACATGTGCCAGCGCCGAGAGCCAAGGCGGCATCGGCTGTGCTCTGAGGAAAAGGTGGGATAGTGATTTTTCTATGCGGTTTTGGTAATCTATGGAGTTTTAGTATCTTCCAACTTCTACTCGGCCAAGAACATTACACCAAGGAGTTTAGGCACTTCCCAAGCCTATAAATAGATAGAAAACACAAGGAAAAGGGGGAGAATTCATTGATCATCATAGAAAATCACTCAAATCAAAGGTGGAATTCTTCAATTCAAGGAGGGTTGTACAAGAAGGTCTTTCAAGGAAGAAGAATGAGGCTTTTCTATGAATGCTTTCTTTTCCTTTCTTTTCCTTTCTTTTCTTTTTCTTGAACAATTATATGTTAATTGTTTGATTATAATTTGACATTATTTTAGATATTCATGATTTTTATAGTTATTAATCTTTTGATTAATTGATTGTTTTCTTGGTATTTAATAACTTGGGTTGATTACGAGATTAATTGGTCGTTTCTTTCTATTAACTTGCTTGGAAAAGGGGTTGATGGTGGTTTCAATTTATTGATTTCATGTATGTTGTCTCTTAACTTTCTTGGAAAAGGGGTTAATTCTAAGAACTGGTAATTAAAGGTTAATTGATGTCTGTCAGGAATGGATTCATTGGTTAATTTCATGTTTCAAGTTTGCCAGAAATGAAAATTTAATCAAAGAATTGTGTTTAATGCATCTTTTGGATAAAACTGGCTGAGACAGGAATGTGATGCTAAGTTATTTAGAAGATAGGGATACATGAATTGGAAAAGAAGTGAGTCTACTTTAATCCTTTATGATGCCAAGAGAATAATTGGTTGGGATAAAGACTGGGTTCTTTAAGATCATGTTTATCTAAACAAGGGCTTGAGTTACATAATTCTCTATCCTTGACATGTGTATAATTTTATTTTTATTTTATTTTATTTTATTTTATTTATTTTTTCACTTTATTGAGTCAGTTAAACAATGAAAGAAGGGCAATTAATGTATACTTGTTCCTTGAGGATCGACACTCGTTTGAACCCTATGCTATGCTTAATGATGAGTACGCTTGCTCATATATATAATTTGGGGTTAACATTTTAATTTAAACTTGATTGGGAATGTTCTTATTTTTATATGATTTTTATACCCAAATCCATACGCATCAGAAAATATAGGCAGCATGCATCTAGTTGAATAAAACTGGACACATATGTGTGATTAAACTGTGATCCTTTGCTGTTTTTGGTATGGATTGGTTCTCTGTTAAACGTCTTTGATTGAAGTATAGGAGATTTATAATTTACTATTTTCCTTAGTAAATCGTGTAAGCCTAATATTAATGGGTATTGGCGGTTGTGTTGTTTTTAGTGATTTCATTGTATTTGGATTGAAATTGAAGAGCCAATGGTACCAGAAGTTGTGAAGGAAAAATAGAGGAAAATCTACCGAAGAAGACACAAAAGAAAAAAAACAACAGAGGAGCTCGACGGACCGGAACCGACGCCAGCTGAGGCCGCCCAAATTGACACCGGCTCAGGTCTGGACTCCGGTCTACACGCGGGCCTTGGGTCCGAATTTTGGATCACCCATGGGTTCTGGTTCTGTGCGGCGGGTGCAGTGGACCACAATGATGACGGGTGCTGGAACCAGTGCGGCGAGTGCAGTGGACCAAGGAGAAATTTTTATTTTTCCTTGTAATTTTTCTTGCATTTTCTTTTTGGTTTTGGGGTCCATTCCAGGCAAAGTTAATATTTTTGCAATAATTAATATTTAAGGAATATTTTTGCATGAAAAATATTAGTAAGGGATTTTAGGATTAAACACGACCATTAATTAATTAATTAATGTGTTTAATTCTATTATCTGGGCACTTTGGTTTAAAAATAAAAAAGCATGAAAACATCTATTGTCTTCTAGCATGCTATTTGTTTTTTAAGTACCTATGTGCACGGTTTCTCAAAGACCAAAGTCTTTGGGAATATTTTTGACAAAGAAAACATTTTTCGACAAATTAAATGGTTATTTTAACTTGAACAAAAAATTAATCCTTAGATATTTTCTCAAAGGATTTAATCATTGACATCGAAAATATATTAGATTTAGATATTTTTGTAAGTTAAAATAGAAAGCCATTTTGTTTTATTTTGGCACAAGAAAAATTGTTTTGTTAAATAAACTTGAAACCAAAGTCTCTAGAAAGTTTTAATTGGAAAATTTTTGTAATCATTAAGTTTTTTAACTTAAATAAAATTAGTTCATGAAAAAATCTCTCAAAGGATATATACCTTGACATACAGATTTTAATGGATTTACATATTTTACTTTTGAGTTAAGGGAAAACTTAATGGAAATTTTCTAAAAGATATTTTTTAGAAAAACCCTTGTTTGCAAAGACTAAGTGGGAGAGGAGTTCCAACGACCCTACGGCTTCCATCACGATTCTCATTAGAGATCGTGTGTCCCCTCACGTCACCCTGGGAGTGAACTCATATAGGATAGGGATACCACAAGGATCTAGATTGTGAAATCCCAACTAAAACCAACCTTAGAGTAAGGGGGTCGGAATGCATATCATATTTTCTTGCATGCATAAATATATTTTTATATGATTTTATATGCTCTGGATATGTGATTTGTAATCTTGATGGCTTATTTGTGTTTATTGAGTAAGAAGGGCAAAATGGTAATTTTGCTTGAGGAGGAAATAGGGAGATAGCTTGAGGATTAAATAGGAAAAATATTTGGGAGAGAAAATAAGAACAAAAGTTGTTGTGGTTTAGTGGTTAAAGCTTTGGAATAAATCCTTGAGGTATTGAGTTCGAATTCCATCATTGGAGTTTTAACATAATTAAATTTTATTTTTGTTTAAGAAGGCTATATTTTGGCCCTTGCATGCCTTAGGGAAGAGTTGGAGTGTTGTCCTAGGGGAGACATGATAGGAATATCCTAATCCTACTCTTGTGCCCTACAAAAATTTCTAAGGGATTCATACCCTTCTTGATCTCTAGCTTTCCTTACTTCTTAATCTAGTAGGTTGTTCAATTTATCTAAACCAACTTTGTTTCCAGAAAATTCCAGCAAGGTTCTTTGATATTGAGGTTTCAAAAATGTCTATGTGAGGTATCTTTTTGACTGAAAATGGGGAGGAGTTGTGGAAGGTTCCCAAGACAATTAATCTCCAAAGTTGAACCTTCAAACTCCAACCCATGTGTGTTCATCTTCTTCAAGTAGCAAATTGGAAATTTTTCCAGCTTCTTGATCAGTCCAATTGTCAAAATTTAAAGCCATCAATCCCTCTCAAATTCTGCCAAAAAAATGACCATTTCACTTACCTTGAGGAATGAAAATTCCAGCCAAAACCGAGCTGTACAAAAGCTGTGCAAACTAGGAAAATTTCCTGGGCAGTTTCGCAGCTTGGTGAGCCAAAAACCGAGCTGTTTCTTCCAGCTTTTCAACCAGAAATTCAACCTTGTTTTTCCTCCATAAAGAAGGATGGAAACCAGCCTTAAAAGACCCTCCAAAACCCCTTCAAATCTTCTGCAAGTTGGCTGAAGCATGGCAGAAAAATCTGCCTAGAAATTCCAGCAAGCCTTGCGAAAGGCCAACCAGAATTTCTGGTTTTATTTTCATCTTCACCCTTGTCCGAAACTTACTCCATTCTTCTGTACAAGCTCACCTTGGTCAGCCATGAACTGAACTTCATCTTCCTCACCATTGTTCTGCACGAAAAACAGCTCCATGGCTGCTCCTAAAATCTCCCTATCAATCACTCCAATCGAGCCATTAATTGAAGTCCAAAATTCTAGCAAAATATTCAACAAACTACCATAGATTACCCCTCAAACAACCAGAAAATTCCTTCACCATTGCACACTATAGTTCGGCCACCCTAAAGCTCCTTCAAACATCATTCATCTCAGCAAAAACCCCAACTAATCAGCCGGCCATTGAAGCTTCCAAAAGCACTCCATCAACCAAGATCTTCTTACCATATTTGTTTCCAAAATTGATTCCCTAAAATATTAATTTTGAATTTCAAACAACTAGCTTTCCTTTTCCTCTCAAATCTGAAATTCCAATTACCAAAATTTCCAAACCAGTCGGCTACCCGTTCCCCACAAAATTTCAGCCAGCCTTTATCCAATCTCTCTATTCTCTCCAAACCTCCAAGAACACCTACTACCATTCTCTCGCCTAAAGCCCTTCAAAACCACTTCAATCTTCTCCAAAAACTCCAGATTATACCTACTCATTCTCGTGAATCCATTCCTATAATTTTTAACATCAAACACTGAAATCAATGTCTCACTTTGCATCAAAAACTAGAATTTTCTTGAAGGCTCAAGAACACCTTCAAGGTAAGAATGAACAATCATCTCCATCTTCTTCCATCTTCGACCTTGATGAGTATATACTAATGAACTCTCACTCTCGGCCTAATGGTTACTTCCACCATGGCCATTTTTCTTCTTCTTCTTGGACGAATCAAGCTGCCCACACGTCAGGACTCTTTCGAAACTTCTTCAAGGGTGTCATCATTCAAGTAAGCCTCTTCAATCTCCTCTTTAAATTCTAGATTCATGTCTCTAGGATGTAGTTGGATAAGGATGGAATATATTTGGAGATTGATCATGTGTTTTGTGATGGAGTTGGGATTGAAGCATGAGAATGAATGTGTTTGTATGATGGAGATGGGATTGATGCATGAGATGATTTGTCTTGGTTGAATGTATGGCATTTTTAGGGTTTGTTGCATGTCTTTATGTCGTGAGTTGTCTGAATGATCAAGCATGTTAGAGATTATGTCACCTTTGGTGAATAGGGTTTTATGTTCATGTATTCTTGTTAAGGCTATTATTATGATTATGTTGGTGGAGTTTGGATCATGTGTTGGTAAATTTGGATCTATGTTTTTATTCATGACTTGGATGTTTTGTTGATTGGTGTAGAGTGTACGTTCATGATTATGGTTAGCAATAGGAATTATGATCATGACCTTGTTGTCCCTAAGCTAATCTTATTTTATCAATAAAATGATTAATACTCTTATTTCTTCTAGTGATTTCGAAAACCCTAGGAAAATGTGGATTTGGACTCTTATATAAAATAATGATATTTTAGTCAAATAAATGATAGTTGTTATTAAAGAAATAAAATATATAGATATTATATAAAATAATAATATCAAATAAAGCCTTTTATATAAATAATTATAATAGGTGAAATATTAATTTTGTAAGTCTTATATTCATAAATACTATTAAAATTTATTTATTATCTTTTAATCAAAACCTATTAAAATTTACTTGCAACTAATTTTAGTTACCAATTATTTTCTAACAATTAATTATTAATAGATTATTACTTTAAATAATTGCATCTAGGTCCTAGGACCCTTCATCAAATAAACCCTAATTTATAGCAAGATTTAAACCTTCAGCTTATTAGTATCTAATTCACAAACCCTAGCTATTTTAATATCAAGCTAGATTTATTTTATAAACCCTTTAATTATTATCTAGCCATAAAGCTTGAGACACTAGGGTCATGATTGTAGTAAGTTGAGCTAGGTTTATTTGTGAAAGTGAATTTTGGCTTGAGTTTAATTATGGCTTATGTTTACCCCAGGCGGGGTTAGGTCAGCTTTTGGAAGTCTTTGTTTTATCTTGAACAAATGATCAGGTAAGCTCCTGCATAAAACCTATTTGATGTAAAAAGGTCGCTATTGCAAGCCAAATGTGAAGTGTGTGAACACTCATTTTTGTAAAGGCAATTGAGGACTATTCCCTTTCTTGTTGCAGTCACATAAATTATTTGAAAACCAACAAGCAGTTTTTCTCAAACACTAAACTCTTTCTAAAACCAATTTTGACACAAACTTTAGAAACCCTTGATTGCCATTTCCAAGTAAAGCAATGTTTTATCAATTTTCTCCTAAGTGAGATAAACAACGTTGAGTACTCAAAAAGGGTAGGCTGGTAGTACTAGTTTTGAAGAGCAAGAGTGAGTCTTTTGGTAGGAGGCCACCTGCAGAAGATGAACTCAACTTAGAGAAACGTCAATACTACTTAGTCATGCCGGTCCGAGCTAGTAGGTTTTAGTCATGTGGACTGTGTGTTGCCAGAGTGGACAACAAGTTTTGTTTGGGTGTAGAGAATGAGGAGAATCTTACTCGGTAGGCCGATCACCTACCTTTTTTGTCAATCTACACAAAGTGTGGCATTCTGACCGTTGTACGGTTATGGGGCCCAACGTGTGGTAACCCATAGCCGCCCTTTTGAGTGGTTGATTTTATTATTCATGTACGGTTGGAAAAGCCAAAACGTCACTCTTGATTTTGAATATTGTTTATTGCTTGCCAGTATTTTTCTTATGAAGTACTTACACCTTGCATTCTTGAACTGTTTTTACTGAACACCTAAAGAACACACGAACTTATTGAAATTTTTATCTCATCACCCTTTTTACCATGATTTCAAGTCGATCCTACTGTAGGGATGAGTAGCTAGTTGTTGCCTGCTCGGAAGATATTCTGTTATTTAAATTATGTAATGTTTTGGGAGTTGAGAGTGAACAATTTTTATTTTGGATTTGTTTTGAATTTTTGGATTGTAATAAGTTTAAATTTTAAAGTATTGTTTTATTTTTTTGTTTGTGTAATCTAGTTATAAAGACCCCTTGTCATTTGCACAGAGTGACATCTCCAGCCCTATTGGGCCTAGGTTGTGGGGTGTTACAAGTGGTATTAGAGCCTAAGTTTAGGCAAATATTTATAGTGTATGTTCTATTTATTTAAGTTCAAATCTTTATCTAACGTATCTTGTTTATGTTGTAGGATGGTTAGAATGCTTAGAACCGCGAGGAAAGGGCAGCAATGGCATCGTCCTATCCCTATCTACCCAAAAGACCTTCCAGTACCTCAGCCTGCTCCTCAACCAGTTATTCCTTTGGAAGATAGCAGTGATGAAGAGGTCCCGATCCATGAGCCACCCCCAATCCCAGTGATAGTATTGAGCTTTGACAGTGAAGATGAGGATATAGCCGTGGAGCATGTTCCCCACCCTCCTAATCCCATAATGGATTTATCAGCAGATAGTGATGTCTTGGGGGAGAAAAATTATGAGTCTCCACCTAGGCCTTATTTCATTCCTCCACCCAGTCGAGTTGAGCTCGGGGAGAGTTCTAGGCGACCCAGGAAGGAGCCAATGGAGGGGTTTACCCCTGGAGTTGGGATAGATTTCTCTAAGAACTCTAGGGGATGGTTGTATGAGGCTGATTTTAAGGATTCTGATGAAGACTAGAAGGCTGAGAGTTATTTTGATTAGGATGTTTATTTATTATTTTTCGTAAACTTTTATGTTAAGGAATTGTATTTCTGTTTTTTGTTAAAATTTCAAATTTATGCAAATCAAGATTTAAAAGAGAACTTATGAGCAATTCTTTAGACAAGAACTTGCATCTAATTTCCTTTTACTTACATCTGACCGTGAATGCATGCTCAACTAAAGTAGTTTCATCATTGAACGCATAAACTTATCATTTGGGTATAGTTTAGAATGGCACCCAAGCGTCGTGTAGCTTCATTAGGCAGGAGAATTCTGGAAGCAGATCATGTGGCACCGGAAGTTGAACGACCCAAACGGAGTCACCCAACCGGGGTAATGAGAGTGAACCAGATATGGGAATAGGGTTTGAAACACCGTTTGATATGATGATGGGGCAAGCATTTAGTAAGATGGTAGAGATTCTACAAACCCTGACTGATCGAAAGAACCCCAAGGGAGAAGATGAGGCATTAGAGTTGTTTTTGAAGTTTCAGCTGCCCATCTTCTTGGGCGAAGCTGAGCAAGATTAGAAAGTAGAGCAATGGATCGAATAGATGGAAGATATATTTGCAATGCTCCAGTACACTGAGGAGTGGATGGTTAAATTTGCAGCATTCCGTTTGAGAGGCCCAACTCGGGCATGGTAGCAGTGGGTTCAAGACGACTGGGAGAAGGTCAATCAGGAATGGACATAGCCAAACTTTGTTGAAGCCTTCAGAGCTGAGTACATCCCTCAGTGGATAGTGGAAAAGTGGGAGGACGAATTTTAGAATTTGAAGCAGGGAGGTATATTAGTGACCCAATACGCAGCACGGTTCACCTAGCTATCAAAGTACTACAAGAGACTGGTGGACACTGAGAAGAATAGGATGAGGCAGTTTGTCAAATGACTGAGGCCGGAATTGAGGAGGGCGTTGGCACCTTCTCCACTAATGACCTATTCAGGGGTCGTAGATGAAGCTACCAGGACTAAGAATGAGGACCGCAGCAGGATGGCGGCAAGGCCTTTCCAACCACCAAGGCAACCACAAGGACACTTCCCAAGGCAGCAACCCAACAAATGACCCGCCAATCAGTAGTGGCAGAATCGGGGAAAGTAAGCCTAGACCGCACCAGCTGGACCTGCTCAGAACCTTCCGTTATGTCGACAGTGTGGGAAAAGAGGCCATACAGAGAAGAACTATTGGTCCAAAAGAGGAGAGCGAAAATGTTATCACTGTGGCGACCCGAACCACCTACTGAACGCCTGCCCTAAGCTGCACCGAGTTGGGCAAGGGAATCTAGCTCAGAATCCGGGACCCAATAGAGCCAATGCCATGAAGCATCCGGGAGTGGAGCACCGAAGCCTTAAGTGATGGCCAAGGTATTCACTCTCAACAGAGAGGAGGTTAGAACTGATGCAGCGGTAGTGGAAGGTCCGTTTACTATCCAAAGACGTTCCGTTAATGCATTGATAGATCTTGGCTCTACTCATTCCTACTTAAACAAGATCTGTGCATGTCATTTGGGTTGGGATGGAGTAGAGTTACCTTTTACCCTATTGGTAAGTACACCATTGGGGAAGATGGTGCACGCAGATTAGTATGTGAGAAACTGTAAAATTGATGTGGGGAGAGAAAACCTAGAGGGAGATTTGATAGTATTAGAAATTGAGGATTATGATTTGATATTGGGAATGGATTGGTTAGCAAAACATAGGGCTAGGGTAGACTATAAGAATAAATCAGTCCAATTCATTAGACTAGGTTGTGATGTGTTGGAATTCTATGGCAAGAGGGTAAATGAATTGAAGTATTTGATAGCGGGGGCTAAGGCTCGGAAGTTGCTAAAGCAAGGATGTCAAGGATACCTAGCTTATGTGATAAATAAGTCGAAGGACCAGTACACTCTGGAGGACACCGAGGTAGTGAAGGATTTTCTTGATGTGTTCCCAGCGAAGCTTACTTCCTTATCTCCCAGCCAAGAAGTTGAATTCACCATTGACCTAGTTTCAGGAGCAGACCCCGTATCAGATGGCACCAGCAGAGCTGAAAAAGCTAAAGGAATAGTTAGAAGAGTTAGTGAAGCAAGGCTACATCAGACCTAGCACGTCGCCCTGGGGAGCACCTGTGTTGTTTGTGAAGAAGAATGATGAGACTCTGAGGCTGTGTATCAACTATCGAGGCTTGAACAATCTGACAGGCAAGGACAAGTATCCTCTACTGCTGATTAATGAGCTGTTCGACCAGTTACAAGGATCCAGTTGCTACTCCAAATTGGACATGAGGCAAGGGTACTATCAAGTGCGGATAAAAGAGGAGAATATCCCCAAGACGGCCTTTAACACCATATATGGACATTATGAGTTTGTGGTAATGCTGTTCGGGGTAACCAATGCTCCAACAGTATTCATAGACCTGATGCACCGAGTGTTCCGACCCTACTTGGACAACTTCGTGGTGGTCTTTATCGACGACATTCTAATTTACTCCAAGAGTCTAGAGAAGCATGCGGAACATCTAAAGCTCGTATTGGAGAAGCTTCGAGAGCACAAGCTTTTCACCAAGTTTAGCTAGTGTGAGTTCTGGCTGGACAGTGTAGCATTTCTTGGCCATGTGGTGACCAAGGAGGGAATTAAGGTAGACCCAGCAAAGGTTGAAGCAGTGTCAGACTGGAAGCAACTGAAGAACATCACCGAGATTTGAAGCTTCTTGGGATTGGCTGGTTACTATAGGAGGTTCATCAAAGGATTCTCGATGCATGCATCACCTATGACCCGACAGCTGAGAAAGGATGTTCCATTTGTTTGGAGTGAGAAATGTGAGAAGAGTTTCCAAGAGCTGAAACGAAGATTGAAGACAGCACCAGTGTTGAGTCTACTCGAGGGGGATAAGCATTACGCGCTATATACCAATGCCTCAAGAGAAGGATTGGGAGCAGTTTTGATGCAAGACCGAAAGGTGATCGCTTATGCTTCTCGGAAGTTGAGACCTTATGAAGTCAACTACCCTACACATGATCTGGAGCTGGCAGCCATTATGTTTGCTCTAAAGAAATGGTGACACTACCTGTATGGATCTGAATATGAAGTGTTCACGGACCACAGAAGCCCGAAGTACATCTTCATCCAGAAGGATTTCAATTTGAGATAGCGGCGGTGGATGGAATTCTTAGAAGAATACTGTTGTCCAATCAATTATCATCCCAGGAAGGCCAACGTTATTGATGATGCACTGAGCAGAAAAGTCAGTATGGCTAGATTATGAGTGTAGGAGATTCAAGTGATTCAGGATGTGTTGGATAGAAGAGTAGAAGTGCAAGAGAAGAGAATTGTTGTTAGCAACCTGAAATTGGTATCGATTTTAAGGCGGGAAATTGTGGAAGCTCAGCAAAATAGTGCATAATTTCAGCATTTCAAGGACAATGAGCTTAAACGGTAAGGCAGTGAAATCCAGTAAGACGAGGCAGAAGTTTTGTACTTCAGGGATCAGTTGTGTGTGCCCGGAGAGAAGCAATTAAAGGACAGAATTTTTGCAAGAGGCGCATAAAAGCAAGTATGCCATTCATCCGGGGGAAGTCAAAATGTACCCAGATCTGAAAAAGGCCTATTGGTGGCCCGAAATGAAGTGGGATGTGGTCAAGTATGCCTCGACATGTCTCACCTGTCAGAAAGTCAAAGCGAAGCACAAGAAGTCAGCCGGACTGTTACAACCATTGCTAGTACCTGAATGGAAGTGGGAGGACGTAACCATGAATTTTGTCACTGGATTTCCTATGTCAAGGACCTAGAAGGACGCCATATGGGTAGTAGTGGATCGACTGACCAAATCAGCACATTTTATACCAGTGAATGTAAGAGATTCCATGGAGAAGTTGGCTCAAACCTATGAGTGCAAAATAGTCCGTCTGCATGGAGTACCTTCAAGTATCGTGTCTAACCAAGATCTGAGGTTTACGACTTGTTTTTAGGGCAAGTTTCAAGAATCAATGGGGTCGAATCTGAAGCTCAGTACAATGGCGCATTTGCAGACCGATGGACAGTTAGAAAAGGTTATACAGATATTATAAGATATGCTGAGAGCCTATGTTCTAGATTTCGGGGATAAGTGGATTGAATGTGTGTCGTATGCAAAGCTATAATATAATAATAGTTATCAAGCTTCAATTGGGATGGCTCCGTATGAGGCCCTGTATGGACGTAAGTGTCAGGTACCGCTATACTGGAGTTGGTCAGAAGATGGTCATATAAGGAAAACCGGAGAAGTCTGTGTCCAGGAAATGTTAGACAAAGTAAGGTTAATCAGGGAAATGTTAAATGCAGCTTAAAGCCGACAAAAGAGCTATGCAGACAATAGGCGGAGAGAATTGGAATTTCAAGTAGGAGACAGTGTATTTCTAAGATTGACGCCGAATAGGGGATTCTTAAAGCATCCGAAGGGTGGAAAGCTGAATTCGAGGTATTTGGGACCATTCTCGATAAAAGAAAAGATAGGACCAATAGCATACCGATTGGACTTGCCAGATGGGTCAATGGGAATTCATGATGTGTTTCATGTGTCACAGCTGAAGAAGTACAATGCCGATCCCGGTCATGTTCTAAATGATGAGCCGTTAGAGTTGTAACCCGATCTGAGCTATGTGGAGAAACTCGTGCGAATATTGGACTGCGGTATCAAGAATCTCCGAAACAAGTAGATACTGATGGCAAAAGTTCAGTGGGAGCATCATGGCACGCGAGATGCCACATAGGAATCAGAAGAGTGGGTAAAACGGAAGTATCCCGATCTGAAATAGAGGTATACCTGAATTTCGGGACGAAATTATTCTGAGGAGGGAAGGATGTGAAACCCCAACTAAAACCAACTTTAGAGTAAGGGGGTTGTGATGCATATCATATTTTCTTGCATGCATAAATATATTTTTATATGATTTTATGTACTTTGGATATGTGATTTGTAGTCTAGATGGCTTATTTATGTTTATTGAGTAAGAAGGGCAAAATGGTAATTTTGCTTAAGGAGGAAATAGGGAGATAGCTTAAGGATTAAATAGGAAAAATATTTGGAGGAGAAAATAAGAACAAGAGTTGTTGTGGTTTAGTGGTTAGAGCTTTGGAAAAAATCCTTGAGGTCTTGAGTTCGAATTCCATCATTGGAGTTTTAACATGATTAAATTTTATTTTTGTTTAGGAAGGCTATATTTCGGCCCTTGCATGCCTTAGGAAAGGGTAGGAGTGTTGTCTTAGGGGAGACACGGTAGGAATATCCTAATCCTACTCTTGTGCCCTATAAAAATTTCTAAGGGATTCATACCCTTCTTGATCTCTAGCTTTCCTTACTTCTTAATCCATTAGGTTGTTCAATTTATCTAAACCAACTTTGTTCCCAGAAAATTTCAGCAAGGTTTTGTGATATTGAGGTTTCAAAAATATCAATGTGAGGTATCTCCTTGACTGAAAATGGGGAGGAGTTGTGGAAGGTTCCAAAGAGAATTAATCTCCATGGTTGAACCTTCAAACTCCAACCTATGTGTGTTCATCTTCTTCATGTAGTAAACTGAAAAATTTTCCAGCTTCTTGATCAGTCCAATTGTCAAAATTTTTAGCCATCTTTCCCTCTCAAATGCTGCTAGAAAAATGACCATTTAACTTAGCTTGAGGACTGAAAATTCCATCCAAAACCGAGCTGTACAAAAGCTTTGCAAACCAGGAAAATTTCCTGGGCAGTTTCATAGCTTAGTGAGCCAAAAACCAAGTTGTTTCTTCCAGAGATTCAACCTTATTTTTCCTCCATAAAGAATACTGGAAACCAACCTTAAAGGACCCTCCAAAACGCCTTCAAATCTTCTTTAAGTTGGCTGAACCATAGCAGAAAAATCTGCCCAGAAATTCCAGAAAGCCTTACGAAAGGCCAACCAGAATTTCTGGTTTTATTTTCATCTTTACCCTTGTCCGAAACATACTCCATTCTTCGGTACAAACTTACCTTGGTCAGCCATGAACTGAACTTCATCTTCCTCACCATTGTTCTGCACGAAAAATAGCCCCATGGCTGCTCCTAAAATCTCCCCATCAATCACTCCAATCAAGCTATTAATTGAAGTCCAAAATTCAGGCAAAATATTCAACAAACTACCATAGATTACACCTCAAACAACCAGAAAATTCCTTCACCATTGCACACCATATTCTGGCCACCCTAAAGCTACTTCAAACATCATTCATCTCAGCAAAAACCCCAACCAATCAGCCGGCCATTGAAGCTTCCAAAAGCACTCCATCAACCAAGATCTTCTTACCATATTTGTTTCCAAAATTGATTCCCTAAAATATTCATTTTGAATTTCAAACAACTAGCTTTCCTTTTCCTCACAAATCTGAAAATCCAATTACCAAAATCTCCAAACCAGTCGGCCACCCATTCCCCACAAAATTTTGGCCAGCCTTCATCCAATCTCTCTATTCTCTCCAAACCTCCAAGAACACCTACTACCATTCTCTCGCCTAAAGCCCTTCAAAACCACTTCAATCTTCTCCAAAAACTCCAGATTATACCTACTCATTCTCGTGAATCCATTCCTATAATTTTTAACATCAAACACTGAAATTAAAGTCTCACTTTTAGATCAAAAACTAGAATTTTCTTGAAGGCTCAAGAACACCTTCAAGGTAAGCATGAACAATCATTTCCATCTTCTTCCATCTTCGACCTTGATGAGTATATACCAATGAACTCTCTCTCTCTCTCTCTCTCTCTCTCTCTCTCTCTCTCTCTCTCTCTCTCTCTCTCTCTCTCTCTCTCTCTCTCTCTCTCTCTCTCTCTCTCTCTCTCTCTCTCGGCCGAATGGTTACTTCCACCATGGCCATTTTTCTTCTTCTCCTTGGACGAATCAAGCTGCCCACGCGTGAGGACTCTTTCAAAACTTCTTCAAGGTTGTCATCATTCAAGTAAGCCTTTTCAATCTCCTCTTTAAATTCTAGATTCATGTCTCTAGGATGTAGTTGGATGAGGATGGAATATATTTAGAGATTGATCATGTGTTTTGTGATGGAGTTGGGATTGAAGCATGAGAATGAATGTGTTTGTATGATGGAGATGGGATTGATGCATGAGATGATTTGTCTTAGTTGAATGTATGGCGTTTTTAGGGTTTGTTGCATGTCTTTATGTCATGAGTAGTCTGAATGATCAAGCATGTTAGAAATTATGTCACCTTCGGTGAATAGGGTTTTATGTTCATATATTCTTGTTAAGGCCATGATTTTGATTATGTTGGTGGAGTTTGGATCTATGTTTTTATTCATGACTTGGATGTTTTGTTGATTAGTGTAGAGTGTATGTTCATGATTATGGTTAGCAATAGGAATTATGATCATGACTTTGTTGTCCTAAGCTAATCTTATTTCATCAATAAAATGATTAATACTCTAATTTATTCTAGTAATTTTGAAAACCCTAGGAAAATGTGGATTTGGACTCTAATATAAAATAATGATATTTTAGTCAAATAAATGATAGCTGTTATTAAAGAAATAAAATATATAGATATTATATAAAATAATAATATCAAATAAATCCTTTTATATAAATAATTATAATAGGTGAAATATTAATTTTGTAAGTCTTATATTCATAAATACTATTAAAATTTATTTATTATATTTTAATCAAAACCTATTAAAATTTACTTGCAACTAATTTTAGTTACCAATTATTTTCTAACAATTAATTATTAATAGATTATTACTTTAAATAATTACATCTAGGTCCTAGGACCCTTCATCAAACAAACCCTAATTTATAGCAAGATTTAAACCTTCAGCTTATTAGTATCTAATTCACAAACCCTAGCTATTTTAATATCAAGCTAGATTTATTTTATAAACCCTTTAATTATTATCTAGCCTTAAAGTTTGGGACACTAGGGTCATGATAGTAGTAAGTTGAGCTAGGTTTATTTGTGAAAGTGAATTTTGGCATGAGTTTAATTATGGCTTATGTTTACCCCAGGCGGGGTTACATTAGCTTTTGGAGATCTTTGTTTTATCTCAAATAAATGATCAGGTAAACTCTAGCATAAAACCTATTTATTGTAAAAAGGTCGCTATGGCAAGCCAAATGTGAAGTGTGTGAACACTCATTATTGTAAAGGCAATTGAGGACTATTCCCTTTCTTATTTCGGTCACATAAATTATTTGAAAATCAACAAGCAGTTTTTCTCAAACACTAAACTCTTTCTAAAACCAATTTTGACACAAACTTTGGAAACCCTTGATTGCCATTTCCAAGTAAAGCAATGTTTTATCAATTTTTTCCTAAGTGGGATAAACAACGTTGAGTACTCAATAAAAGTAGGCTGGTAGTACTAGTTTCGAAGAGCAAGAGTGAGTCTTCTGGCAGGAGGCCACCTGCAGAAGATGAACTCAACTTAGAGAAACGTCAGTACTACTTAGTTATGCCGGTCCGAGCTAGCAGGTTTCAGTCATGTGGACTGTGTGTTGCCGAAGTGGACAACTGATTTTGTTTGGGTGTAAAGAAGGAGGAGAATCTTACCTGGTGGGCCGATCACCTACCTTTTTTGTCAGTCTACACATAGTGTGGTATTCTAACCATTGTATGGTTATTGGGCCCAACGTGTGGTAACCCATAGCCGCCCTTTTGAGTGGTTGATTTTATTGTTCATGTGTAGCTGGAAAAGCCAAAATGCTACTCTTGATTTTGAATATTGTTTATTGCTTGCCAGTATTTTTCTTATGAAGTTATTACACCTTGCATTCATGAACTGTTTTCACTGAACACCCCAAGCACATACGGACTTACTAAGATTTTTATCTCATCACCCTTTTTACCTTGATTTCAGGTCGATCCTGTTGTAGGGATGAGTAGCTAGTTGTTGCCTACTTGGAATATTCTGTTATTTAATTGATGTAATGCTTTAGGAGTTCAGAGTGAACAATTTTTATTTTAGATTTGTTTTAAATTTTTGGATTGTAAAAAGTTTAAATTTTAAATTATTGTTTTATTTTTTGTTTGTGTGACCTAGTTGTAGAGACTCCTTGTCCTTTGGATGGGGCGACATCCTCGATCCTGTTGAGCCTAGGTAGTGGGGTGTTACATAGATCTAATAGAAGGATGTAATTAATAACCCAGGACACGTTCTATGATCAGCCAACCCCTCGTTGGAGGTTATAGTGTGAGATATGTCCATAGGAAATGAAAGGAAACGGCCATCCACTCGATGGAGTTGTCTTCTAGATCATTACGTAGAAGGGAAATTAATTTGTGGTGGTTAACACACTTAGCTTAAGAAATTGTTAGTCTTCCTAAGAAGCTATGTCAATTTTCCTAAGAGCTAAATTAATTATTATCAGTTTTGATAATAAGGATAAAATGCACAGATTTGTTTTGTTTTCACAAACTAAATCTTTTTCTTTTATTTTTTGATATTTCAGAAATGGTGGGAGGTTCTTTTAGTCCATTGGTCATTATTTTCTGAGAGAATAAGCTAATGGGACCAAACTATATGGACTAGAAGAGGACCCTGGACATAATACTCATAGTGGAAGAGTATAAGTATATCATTTACGAAGCCTATCCTATTATCGAGGAGGGTTCCACCGCCGAGGAGCGAAAGCTGAGAAGGCATGGAAGAAGGCTGACGAGATGGCTCGTTGTTATATGTTGGCCACCATGTCTAATGTGCTCCAGTCAAAACACGAGCACATGGCTTTTGCGTACGACATAAGTCAATCATTAGCTATGATGTTCGCGGATAAGAGCCGGCCCGCAAGGCAGGAGGCTCTTCAAACTATCATAAACACTAAGATGGCTGAGAGAACATCAATCAGAGAGCATATGCTCAAGATGATTGCTACTTTTGAGGAGGCTGAAATCTTAGGGCAAGTGCTTCAAATGTGGACTGAAGGGACACTGGAAAAAAGAGTGTCCAAATCTTCAAGCCAAGAAAAACCCCACAGGTAATGTTTTCTATCTAGAGTCTATATCAATGGTTGGATCAACTTCCACTTGGATTGTTGATTTAGGAGCTATTGATCACATCTGTAACTTCTTGTAGCGGTTTAGAAAGATTAGAAGACTCCAGAAGAGTAAACATAGACTACGTGTAGGAAATAGAGCACAAGTTTGGGCCCTTGCAGTAGGAGAACTGGATCTTATTTTTTATTGTAATAGAATAGTGGTTTTGAAAGATATTTTAGATATACCTAGATTTCGACAGAATTTGATTTCAGTTGCGAAACTAATAAATCAAGGATATTCTGTATCTTTCCATTATGGTATTTCTATCAGTAGAGATTGATAAATTTTATGTACTGGGCATATGTATAGGAATCTATTTTTCTTAAACTCTATTAACAATCAATTAAATAACGCTCAATCAAAACCTTTAAGAAGGAAGAGAAAGACCAATGTCAATAACTCTTATCTTTGGCATCTAAGGTTGGGTCATATCAACTCAACCAGGATTCAGAAGTTAATCCATGATAGGCCTTTGGGCTCATTGAGATTGGAAAATTGGCCTCTGATAGGGCCTAAATTAGTCATATTTTTCCTTGTTATTTGAGGCTATTTTGTAATACATTTTGTGAAATAACTAGTCATATTCCTTCCTATTTCATATTTCTCTTATAAAAATACTTTTCTATAATTTTATGCAAAAATAGATGAAATTGGGAACTAATTATGTGATTTTTCAGAATAGAGGCGACACCAGCCCAATAAGGACAGCCGGCGCCAGATAGCCACTGGAAAGAACAGAGAGAAGAGCAGAGGATTGAATGAAATAGGGGAATAAATTACAATTAGGAGTTAGAAAGGAAAAAGGAGAAAAATGGCTAAGTGGATTTCGGTTCACGGCTAAGCAAAAGCAAAGGACAAAAAGTAACAAGGAAAGGTTAACAATGACGGAAAGCAAAAAGGACAAAAGAAAGAAAGTAGAGTTGGTAATTTTTGGCTCAATTGAGCCAATGTAAGGAAAACGGCTCAATTAAGCCGATACAATAACAAAAGAAACAAAGGAATTTTGGTGGCTTGGTAAACGGCTCAAATCGAGTCGACACTACAACTTCAGAATTTCGGTGACTTCAACAATTCCAAATTCAACATCAAGTTGTTCAGCACAAAACAACAAGGAGACAACAGTCGAAATCAAGAAATCCGAATTGAAGTCCAAATTGAAGTAAATTGAGCAAAGTCAAAGGCGGTAGTTTATTTAGTTTTATTTAGAATTTGTTTTAGACTTTTATTATTCCTTGTTGGTTTTGGATTATTTTTAGGTAATTACTTCTTCTTTATTTAGGATTCTTTTAGGAACTTTGTAAGCCTATAAATAAAGGCTAATTTACCCTAGGAAGGAGAGAAGTGCATAATGTAGAGACTTTGATTTATTCTAGAGTGCATCACTAATATTTTCTCGAGATAAATAATCAAATGAGGAATTCTTCAATTCAAGAAGGGTTGTACAAGAAGGTCTGCAAAGGAAGAAGGAGGGTTGTCCATGAGTGCTTTCTTTTACTTTGTTTTCTTTTTCTTGAACAATTGTGTATTAATTGTTTTATTATAATTTGACATTGTTTTAGGTGTTCATGCTTTTTAGAGTTATTTGATCTTTTGATTAATTGATTGTTATTCTTGGTATTTAATTACTTGTGCTAATTGCAAGATTAATTGGTTGTTTCTTTCCATTAACTTGCTTGAAAAAGTGGTTAATGGTGGTTTCATTTTATTGATTTCATATATGTTATCTTTTAACTTGCTTGGAAAAGGGATTAATTTCTAAGAACTGGTAATTAAAGGTTAATTGATGTCTGTCAGGAATGGATTCATTGGTTAATTTCATGTTTTAAGTTTGCCAGGAATGGAAATTTAATCAAAGGATTGTGTTTAATGCATCTTTTGGGTAAGACTGGCTGAGACCGGAATGTGATGCTAAGTTATCTAGAAGATAGGTATTCATGGATTGGAAATGAAGTGAGTCTATATTAATCCATCATGATGCTAAGAGAATGATTAGTTATGATAATAGTTAGGTACTTTAAGGCCATGTTTGCCAAAATAATGATTTAAGTTACATACTTCTCCATTCTTGACATGTATATATTTTTATTTTATTTTATTTTATTTATTTTTCATTTTTTTCTAGTCGGTTAAACAATAAAAGAATGGTGATTAATGCCTACTTGTTCCTTAAGGATCGACACTCGTTTGAACCCTATGCTATATTAATGATGAGTACGCTTGCTCATATGTGTAATTTGGGGTTAACGATTTAATTTAAACTTAATTGGGAATATACTTATTTTTATATAATTTTTTATACCCAAATTCGAACACATCAAGTTTTTGGCGCCGTTGCCGAGGAACAATATCATGGAAACTTGGATTTCATTGATTTAACCATGTTTATATGTTCATATGTCTACAAGTAAATATGTAAATATGTATATACGTTCCTTGTATGAAGAAGTGCCGATGGTGTTGTTTGTGTAATTATATTTTAATTTCGCTATATGTTGTAAATATGTAAATAGGTATATACATATTCATAATAACTAACTTGTCTTTGTATGTTTGTATTTAGTGTTTATTTAGTTATTTAATTTTACTAACCTAATGTGAATGTGAAAAATATGTAATAATGGTATTCTTAATTTGTTGATTTTTACGTCTATAATTTTGAGTCAATACTAACTCTTTTTATTTTTAGGTTTGGACTTTTGCTAACACGATATTGGAGACGAACTATTTTATTTTATTATTTATTTCTTTATTTACAATTTTTAATTTTAGTTTAATTTAGGAATTCTTGTTTTAAATGTATTTGGGTCATGTATTCAATTAAGATAGTTTTCAGCAAAAGAAAAAAAAATTCTTTTTATTTTTTTATTTTTTTGTCGTTTGTTCCCTTGCCCTATTTCTTTTCTTCCCGAATTTTTCTTTGATTTTCTTGTTTGTTTCTTTTATTTGTCTTGTTCTTCTATTTTTCTTTCTTCTTTTATTTTTTCTCCTTATTCCCCTAGAATGATCCTTTTTCGTCGTCGTCGTCTTCTTCTTCTTCTTCTTCTTCTTCTTCTTCTTCTTCTTCTCCTTCTTCTTCTTCTTCTTCTTCTTCACATTATTTTTCTTCTTCTATACATTATCCCCCATGGATTAAAATTTTTTAAAACTTATACGTTGGGGAATACGTTGGTGGAAAAACTCTCTTCATGTAAGCAAGATTTAATCCTCTTGAAAGTCTTGGCATTGCGTATATGTGTTTCTGAGGAAAAATTTACTAACCATGGACAAATTTTTGTTGAGTTTATTTGATGGTAGAAAAATGCATATAATGAATTGTACGTCTTGAGATTTCTTCTAAACGTTCACAATGTATTTTTCTGGAATTTTTGCATATATGGAGAACTTGGACAATTGAGCATCCTTGTGCTACTTTGTTTATTGATTGAAGATTGGTTGACATTATACTTGTGTTGTCTACGTTGGATATCATTCTTATTTTTCTTGAGTATCAAAAATCTGGAAAGGTCTTCACTAAAATGAGAACCAATTGCAAAGAGGATAGTATAAGCCATTTGGAGGTTATGGTGGTCTATTTGGTGGTTCTTTTGGACAATCTGGCGACTCTACTTCGAGGGGGACTTAAAGGCTTTGATTTTCTATCTTTCATCTCCCTTGATTTTTATTTTTATTTTTTATTTCAATTCCTCATTATGCTATTACTTGTGTATTTGTAGGTTGAAGTTCGCTAGTAATAATTCTTCCAACTTCTTGAAGCATGAATTTCTCATATCTTGGAGTTAATCTACACTTGGGGAGTATTGCTTAAACTTTCTACTCCTTTCAATTTTAGTCCCATTGGCGATACTTTATTGTGTTTATTTTTGGCCCATGGGGACATGGTCCAGTTTAAGTATGGGGGAGTGTTTTGGTGATATTCTTGGTCCAAGTTTTTTATCAATTATCTTGATGTTTTCTTGTTGTGGAGTTACTTTGGAATTTGAAAGTTGGACTTTTCATGGAGCTAATCTGCCTTGGAGAGTATTATTTTTTTTCCCTATTTACATTCTTAGTCCCTTGGTTATGCTTTAGTATTCTATTTTAGGCTATTGAGGACAATGTCCAATTTAAGTGTGGGGGAGAGATTTAACATTTTCTTAAGTGCATCTTTGTGATTTTCACTGGATTTTAATGATATATGTTTGAATTGTTAAAATGGTTGAAAATTTTGTTGAAATTGAAAAGAAAAGAAAAAAAAAAGAGTTGGAGCTAAATGGGTTTTATTTGTTTAGAATGAAGATTTGATTTTCTGTTTAACTTTGGATATAGATTTGTCATTCAGTGTGGTAGGATTTTATTAAAAAGGTAAACCTGTGTCTTAAGTTAGATTTTGCTAAGTCTTGAAAATTTAAGTTAACCTTGGTTATATTTGGTATTTGAGTTCTATTGTATTCTTTGAGTTTGAATATGGATAATATGATGAAATATGGGAAGAGTTGTTCATTGATTCTTGTATTATGAATTTAGAAATTTCTTAACTTTGAGTTTTGAATGAGGAATGTGAGAGAGAAAAAAAATTAAGTTGAAACAATATGAGGTGAAATGAATTGAGAAAATATGTTTTTATTTTTAAGGACCTTTTGCTGAAAAATGGATCAATATGGGGAGAAGTAGCAAGTATATTCAGTGCACTCTCTTGAGGCTTCCCAAAGGCAAAAAGGCAAGAAAGAGTGAAAGAAAAAAATGTTGAAAAATTACTAGAAAAAATGATGAGTGATAATTGAAAAGGGGGCAAATACAGTGTGTGAAGAGAAATCCATGCACTTGAGGCTATTAATTCCCAAAGTCATAGAATATATATATATATATATATATATATATATATATATATATAAAAGAGTGGAGTGTTTTCCTTATTTCACTAACTCGAGTTTGGTAAATTTGAGTTTATAATGCTTGAATTGGTTAAATAACTGGACTTGTATGATTTATGTTATCTATGTTTTTGCTTGAGGAGTGAAATAATTTTCATGTACCAGATATAAGCTTGTTTAACTTAACTTGATGGCCTTATGATTATTTGATTTAATGTATGAGTTTACAAAGGATTTTAAAGTGTGAATGAATGACAATTAGGAATAAAACCCTACTAGATAAATTGATCAAAGAGTTTAAGGCTGATGAGACGCAAGTTTCACTCTTTTGACAAGTTCAAAGAGTTTAAGGCTGAAGTGGAGCATCGGACAGGTAACTTGATCAAGACCTTATGATCGAATCGTGGTGGAGAGTACCTCCTGGGTGAATTCAAGGACTACATGGTACATCATAGGATAGTATCCAAGCTCCCTGCACTGGGGATACCCTAGCAGAACAGAGTAGCGGAGAGAAGGAATAGGACATTGATGGAAATAGTTTAAAGCATGATATCTCATGCTACTCTTCCAGTGTCTTTTTGGGGATATGCCTTGGAAACTGTGGCATACATTCTGAACTTGGTGCTTTTCAAGTTAGTATCTAGGACTTCCTATGAGATATGGACTGGGCGTAAGCCAAGTCTGAATCATCTCAGGATATGGGGTTGTCCAGCTTATGTACTGGTCAAGAGAGACAAGTTGGAACGAAGATCAGAATTATGCTATTTTGTTGGGTATCCAAAAGGGATAAAGGGTGGTTACTTTTATCATCCTATGGAGTAGAAAGTACTGGTTAGTACAAATGCTAGATACTTAGAGGATGATCAGAGTACTTCCACGAAAGGTTCAACTAGGTTGGAACTAGAGGAGAAGTTATCTTTGGAATCAACTTCTTCTGGCCTAATTGTGAAATAAGAAGAGGCACAGCCTCAAGAACCTATACAAATAGAGCCTCATCATAGTGGGAAAGTGTTTGGGGTTTCGGAGAGATGGATTGGAGAAGTTTTTGAGCTAGTCTCCGACCATCAGGAACAAGACCCCACTAGATACGAGGAGGCTATTGCTGAACCAATGCGAATCTATGGCATGAAGCAATGAAAGCCGAGATTGAATCTATGTACTTCAATCAGGTTTGGGATCTTGTAGCTTCACTTGAAGGGATAAAACCCATTGGGTATACATGAGAAAGAGGGGAGCAGATTGGAATGTGGAAACCTTCAAAGCTAGGCTTGTGGCAAAAGGGTATAATCAGAAAGAGGGAATCGATTATGAGGAAACCTTTTCCTCGGTAGCCATGCTTAAGTCCATCCGTATCCTCTTTACCATTGCATGTCATTATGACTACGAGATATGGCAAATAGATGTCAAGATGGCATTTTTAAATGGCCATCTTAGTGAAGACATCTATATGTCCCAACCGGAAGGCTTTATTGCTGAAGGCCAAGAACATATGGTTTGTAAGCTTAAGAAGTCCATTTATGGACTTAAGCAGGCATTAAGAGCATGGAACATTCGTTTTGATGAGACTGTAAGGTTTTATGATTTTAGTCAAAACGAGGATAAACTATGCGTGTACAGGAAACTTGAAGGCATAAATATGGTTTTTCTTGGCCTCTATGTCGATGATATTCTATTCATTGGAAATGATGTAGGGTCATTATCATCTATAAAGGTTTGGCTGTCTAGTCAATTCAATATAAAGGACTTGGAAGAAGCCAGATACATTCTCGAGATTAGACTTCTTAGAAATAAGAAGCAGAGAATGTTAGGATTATCCCAAGTGGTATACATTGACAAGATGCTGACCAAGTACAGCATGGACTCCTACAAGGGAGCTCTAATTCCTTTCAGACATGGGTTGTCATTTTCTTCAAGGGACTGTTATAAGTCTGAAGAAGAAAAAGACAGAATGAGTAGGATTCCCTACGCTTCGGTTGTGGGAAGTCTCATGTATGCCATACTATGTACTAGGCCAGATATCTGCTTTGTCGTAAACTTGGTTAGCAAATATTAGTCAAACCCTGGAGAAGTTCATTGGCAAGCTGTAAAGTATATTCTCAAGTACCTCAAGGGAACAAGAGATAATATGCTGGTTTACAGGGTTAATGACTTAGTTCCTACAGGATACACAGACTCAGACTTCTAGGCAGATAAGGATTAGAGAAAATCCACTAGTGGATTTGTCTTCACTTTGTCTAGAGGAGCTATTTTATGGAGGAGTATCAAGCAATCTTGCATTATTGACTCAACCATGGAAGCTGAGTTTGTGGCAGCTTCGGCGGCATCCAAGAAAGCAGTCTAGCTCCGGATGTTCCTTTCAGAACTTGGAGTTGTGCCACACATGGATAGGCTAATTGTAATGTATTGCAACAACACTAGTGCAGTATCACAATCTAAAGAACCTAGGAACTACCAGAAGGGGAAGTACATCGAGAGGAAGTACCACCTGATCCGGCATTTCATCTAGATACAGGAAGTTGTGGTGGAACAGATTGCCTCCGAAAATAATCTAGTTGGTCCATTCACCAAGCCTTTGCCTAAGAGAGTCTTCAAGAGACACTTAGATGCCATAGGGTTGGGCACTTACGAACTTACTTAGTCTTAGAGTGCAAATGGGAGATTGTTGGGAAATATACCCTCTTAGACTAGGTTTCTGATGTAAACATCGAATGCTTTTAATAAACGAATTTATTTTCAGAAATTATTTGTGAATTTACATTTTTATTTGTGCATAATTATGTTTGGAAAAGACCCATTGTGTTTAAGTAAGTAGTCTATGTGAATAGAGGTCTTTCACAGTAAGGTATGGATCACGGGTTACTTAACACATAAACGTTCGTTCTTAACTGATTGATAAGAATGGAAATCTCGTCATGTTTAGGTTATTATGTTATGAATTTCAAATGGGGAATGGCTTACCTTTAGCTAGTGAGTAGTCCACTCACTTCATGACATAAGTGTATTTTGAATACGTAGAATAGAAACTGTAGTAGTGGTTCCTTAAAAGTACTATATGGTAGAAACCTAGACTACTACTATAGCATGGACTAGTACTCTACGACTTGAGTATGAGTTGGTGGTCTGACGAAGCTGGAAGCATGTTCTTTGATATGCTATAGTTGAGGTTCTATCGTAGGACCAATATACTTGCATGTTGGGTATGTGTGACTAGTTAGTTAAGATAGACTTGTACAAGATAGTTTCTATACTATATCGCCCTTTGTGGTTGTTTAAATGATCTAAATATCCAAGGCCTTGGGAAACATAACTTAGATGTTTGCTTTAGGGTAGCTTCCTTGGAAAGCGGAAATAATCCAAGAAGTCGTGGATCATTGGACTAGAAGCCTAAGGATGGTAGATGTCATTTAGAGAGGTGTTAGTGCACTTCTTCCTCTCTAAATGTACGGTGATGTATAGAGGGGTATTTTAGTCATTACACCTGTAGGTCAGAGACTTTGCTAACGCAGCATTGTCTTTGGGGTCAACATTTCCTTACGGTGATATTAGGAAATATTTAAAATGCAAAATACAGTTATTTATATGGCAAGGGTGTTTTGGTCATTTTAGTAGCGAAGGCGGTGTGTCTTTTGGTCCTCAGTATAGACCGTGAGTCCTAATTAAATACAGGCTAAGGAATTGGTCTTCAATTAAATTGAATAAAATTTATTTTATTTAAGTAACCTGATTTAATTATTGGGCTAAAATAAAATAAAGGTCCATGGAGAGAGAGAATTAATTAAATTAGTTTGGTGGGTTAATTAATTGTTCAGGGCTTTGGTCCAGTTTGAATAATTACAGATTAACCTGGGACTAAACTAATATAGGCTTGTTAATTGGACTAGTTTGTTTGGGTTAGGAAATTAATTATTTGTTTGGCCATTTATTTGGTTCTAATTATAATAATTAATTTAGTCCAAACGGCTGAACTAAGAGTTTAATGGGCATGTGCAGTTTAACTTAGGGTTTTATTTAGGTTAAACAAGAGGATTGAAGATAACGTTGTTGGTTTCACTGCTTCTTCTGTGTGAAAAATAGATGCCTCTCTCACTCTCTCTCCAAGAAAAGTTCCTTAGCCCTGTAAGTTGTTCACTAAACGGGATTAGACAGGCTATATACTAGAAGTTCGAGAGTTTGGCGTTGCAAAGATGGAGTAGGAGGCTTGCAGGAATCATACCAGAGGTTTCCACCAGCATACCTACCCCGATTCCACACATTTCGGTCCAGCCAACTTTGAGAACAATAAGAAAAGGTTAGAAAATTTTCCCCTTAGAATCTGGATAGAGCGCAACCGACGCCAGCTAGGGCTGCCGGAGCAGCCGCCGAATAGGGCCGGCTCTGTTTGGGAGTTCCCCTGTTATTTAGTTTTTCTAGTTTTTCAGTTTTCGCTTCCGCTATGTGCTTTGTGTTTTCCCTTTTTAGGCCTTCATGTTCCCTTTACGTCAACTAGTGTTATTCAATGATGATTCAAAAGCTACTTCTTTGACTAACAAATCTTTTTATATGGCAATAAAATTGGAAGTAACCTTGGAGGATAAAATAATTAGCAAGTATTGTTTACCCTTTCCTCCCTATTTTTTTATTTTGTGTCATGTAAATGTGTTTGTATCATATATTTTAGACAATGTCGACATTATCCCATTCAAGTATGGGGAAGATGCTAAATAAATTTTCCTTTGCAAGTTTTTATTTATTATTTTGGGAATTTTATTATTTTTGGGCTAAAATTTTTGTTTTTGTAATTTTACTTTTAGTATATAAGCTAAAATTTTCTCATTTTTTCACATTTCAAGACTTTTTGGTATATATGTTTATATGTATTAGTTTGGTAGAGTTATTATTTATCTTTTTGCTTAGGAATTGTACTTAAGACTTTGCTGGGAGAGTTAATTTTATGCACACTTATATCTTGGGTATCATATAGGCTAAGTTTTGAGAAGTAAGTTAACCTTATGTATGACTTTGAAAATATCGTAACACTTAATTCTTTTAGAATACATAAGAACTTTGTAATGAAATATAGCATGTCGATCATTTACTTATCTCTAGTTTTGTGGCAATCATTCATTCATGTATTTATTTTATATGTTGTATTATACAAAATTTTAATTATATGTTGTATACTCTCCATTGTAAAGGTAAGTAAGAGCAAGAGATGGGTTGCTCAATGCATTTATCAAAGTGAGGAGAAAAAAGGCTCTAAGAATGCAAAAGACTATTGGAATATATGCCCAAAATAGCAAGTAGAAATGGATGCCAAGATTAAGTCTATGTATCTCAATCAAGTCTGGGGTCTTGTCATTGCACTTGAAGAGATTAAACCTATGGGTGCAAGCGGGAATACAAGAGAAAGTGTGGTGCGGATGAAAATATGAAAACCTTTAAAACAAAATTAGATGCAAAAGGTTATACTCAGAAAGAAATGACCAATTATAAGGTTACTTTTTCACCTGTTGCCATACTTAAATTCATACGAATCCTCTTGGTCATCGTTTGTCATTACGACTATGAGATATGGCAAATGGGTGTTAAGACAATATTTCTTAACGACTATCTTAGCGAAGACATCTATATGACCCAACCTAAAGGCTTTGTTATGAAAGCCCAAGAGCATATAGTCTATAAGCTTAAGAAGTCCATTTATGAACTTAAGTAAGTATCACGAGCATGGAACATACATTTTGATGAGACTGTAAAGTCTTATGATTTTATACAAAAAGTGGATGAACCATGCATGTATAGAAAGACAGATGGCAACAACGTGTCTTTTATGGTACTTTATGTGGATTAGCATTTTGCTCATTAGAAATGATGTAGGGATATTGTCATCGATAAAGGTTTGGCTATCAAGTCAGTTTAGATGAAAGATAGGGAAGAAGCTAGCCACAATCTTGGAATAAAGCTACTTAGAGATAAGAAACAAATAATGTTAGGCTTATCTCAATTTGCTTACATTATCAAAATATTAGGTAGCTTTAGCATATATAAGTGTAAAGGGGAAATTATACCCTTTAGCAATGGATTGCCCTTATCTTCCAAGCAATGTCCTAAGATGTAAGAAGAAAAGTAAAGGTTGAGTAAGATTCCTAATGCCTCGATAGTAGGAAGTCTCATATATGCAATGCTTTACACAAGACTGGATATCTTCTTTGCAATTGGCATGGTTAGCAGGTATCAGTCAAACATAAGGGAAGAACATTGGCAAGCTATAAAGCATATTCTCAAGTACCAAAAGGGAATGAAGGATTATATACTTGCTTACAGGGCTGATAACTTAGGTCCTACTGGTTACGGGAATTAAACTTCCAAGTAGATAAAGATAAAAAAAAAATCTACTAGTGGATATATTTTTACTTTGTCGGGAAGGGCTATTTCATGAAGAAGTGTTAAGCAATCTTGTATTTCTGATTATACCATGGAAGTTGAGTATGTGGTAGTTTTAGAAGCTTCTAAAAAAGCAGTTTGCCTCCAAAAATTCCTCAAAGAACTTGGAGTTGTGCCATAAATAGATAGGCCCATTACTATATATCGAGACGATTCTGGAGCTGTGTCGCAATGTAAGGAGCCAAGAAACTACCGGAAGCACAAGCACATTAAGAGGAAGTATCATTTGATCCAGAAGTTTATCTAGAAACAGGTGATAGTGGTTGACCAGATTTCCTCTACAAATAATTTGGCGAACCCATCTTCCAAGCCTTTAACAAAAAAGGTGTTTCGAAGACACTTAGATGTCATAGGGATAGGTACATTTGGACTATCATAGTCCATTTAGTGCAAGTGAGAGATGGTTAGAATGTTTGCCCAAAATAGCCTATGTATTTCTGTATTTGAGAAATTAATAAAAGCTTCATTCATTAGTAGTTGTTTGTTTACATATATTGCATGTCTAAATGTGTTAGTAAGTAATCTACATGATTGGGTCATGCTTTCACAATAAGGTGTAGATTATAGACTACTAACACATAAGAGAAAATTTGTTCCTGATCGATTGATGGAGTTGGGCAATTCATCAAGGTTTAGATCATTACACTATTATTTTAAATGGAGAATAGTTCACCTTAACCAGTGAGTAGTCCACTCACACCAATAGTGTAAGCGTATTTAGAGTACGTAGGACTGGACCATATGATAAGAATATTTATAAAAGTACTAAATTAAATAAAGATTGGTTTACCACAACTACAGTGTGGACGAGTACCCTAAGACTTGAGTATAAGTTGGTGGTTTGGTGAAGTTGGACTTGTATACTTTGATGTATGTTCGATGAGGTCTTATCGCAAGGCCAACAACCTTGTACGTTAGGTGTATGACTCTAGTTAATTAATACAGACTTATACAATGGTGTTTCTATGCTTCATTAGGCGAAGGAATCACTTTCTTGTGATTGTCCAGGATAATCTAATAATCCAGGGTGCTAGGAAATGTGACTAAGTGTGTACACTTTTAAGTAGCTCCCTGTGATATGTGGATTCATACTGGAAGTCATAGATTATTAGACTAGCTATCAAAGGATGGTAGATGTCATTAAAAAAAGTGTTGGTGCATTTTTCCTATCTCAATGACGGGTGTTATGTAGAGGGGTATTTTTGTCATTACACTTGTAGGTCGAAGACATTGCATTTGCAATATTATTCTCGGGGTCAATACTTTCATATGGTAATAAATGAAATATTTAAAATGTTAAAAATACTGCTATTTGTTAGTAGAGATATTCTGGTCGTTTTAGTAGACAGGAATAATATATCTTTTGGTCCCTAGAGTAACTCAAATAACCTTAGTAAATTTATTTACTATATGGGCTTATTAGGTGAATTTAATATTGGAAGAATTATTCTAGAAGTACAATTAATTATTTATTTGGGATGGAATAATTAATTGGACCAATTTAATTAATTGGTTTATTAAGCCCAAGTGAATTGATTAATTAAAGAACTAATTTAATTAATTTGTTTATTAATTAATTATCTGGGGCAATTTTGTATTAGGTCCAAGTGCATTAATTAATTCATAAGAGGGCTATTTAATTAGTCTTTGACTAATTAAGAAGGCCTACCAGGGTTTGTGTGTAGCAGCTAATAGGTTTTTGGAAACCAAGGATAACTGCCACTGTAAAAAGGAAAACGAAATAAGAAAAAGGAAAATAGGAAATTGGTGGTTTGTTTTGAAAAAAAAAGGAAAGAAAGATATATATAGCATTAAAAAGGCTTGACGTGTGGGTTGATTGGGTTGACCGAATTTTGGAATAAACACAACTCACGTATAGGCTTTCGGTTTTCCTTAAGAAATAAAGTAAAGCCACCATTTTTCCTTGGTCGTTTTTCCTATAACCATTTTAGCTCTTTCTTTTTTCTTCCAATCTTCTTCATCCTAATTCTATTTTCATTGGTAGAGGTCCATAGAGGTTAGAGAATACTCTAGAAGGTCAAAAGCTAGTAAATATTGTAACACCCTACTACCTAGGCCCGCCAAGGCCGGAGATGTCACCCCGTCCAAAGGACAAAGGGTCTTTATAACTAGGTCACACAAATAAAATAGCGGGATAAAAAAAAAAGATACTAGAACTTAAAATTTATTACATCCCAAAAATAAACATCAATCCAAGATTAAATCCTAGAATACCAAAAACAAATCCATAATAAAATTTATCCACTCTCATCTCCCCAAAACATTACGCAAAAATAAATCATTAGAAAATCTTCCAAAGCAGGCATAATCTAGCTACTCATCCCCACAGCAGGATCGACCTAAAATCATGGTAAAAATGGTGGTGAGATAGAAATCTCAGTAAGTCCGTGTGTGTTTAATTGTCGGGTGAAAACAATTCATGAATGCAAAGTATAAAATTCTTTATAAGAGATCACTGGCAAGCAATAAACATCCGTCAAAAGTAAGTGTGGTGTTTTGGCTTTTCCAGCCATTATAAGTTAGAAAATCAACCACTCGAAAAAAAGGATTACGGGTTATCACACGTTGGGCCCCATAACCGAATTGTCAGCATGCCACACTTTGTGCATACCGCCAGTCAGAATGCCAAACTTTATGCAGATTGACAAAAGTAGGTGATCGGCCTACTGGGCAAGATACTCCTCCTTCTCTATACCCAAACAACAACTGGGTGTCTATTCTGGCAAAACACAGTCACTTGATTGAAAAGAACACTGCTAGCTCGGACCAGCACGACTTACTGGACTGTCGTTTTATCCAGGAAGGACTCACCCCTCAGAGGTGGCCACCTATTGAGAGACTTACCCTGACCCCTCAAAGACTAGCCCAGTAGTCCACCCTTATTGAGTACTCAATGTAACTTGTCCCACTTGGGAAAAAGAGAACAAAACACAGTTCCACTCGAACATGGCAATTAGAGGTTTCCAAAGCCTTTGTCAAAATCTGTTTTAGAAAGAGCTTTGAGTTTAAGTAAATCTGCTTATTGATTTCCAAATAGTTTATTTGACTGAAATAAGGAAGGAATCAACCCTCAATTGCCTTTACAAAAGTGAGTGTCCATCCACTCTACATTTGGCTTGACATAAAAACATTCTCAACAATTAGGTTTTATGCAGGAGCTTACCTGATTCTTGTTCACAATAAAAAGGCCTCCAACTGCTGACCTAACCCCGCAAAGGCAAATACAAACCACAATCAAACTCAAGCCAAAATTCACTTTCTCAATTTAAACAACTCAACTTACTACTATTATGATCCTAGTGTCCCAAGCTTTAAGGCCAAACAATAAGTAAATAGGTTTATAAGCTAGGGATAATTTGATATTTAAAATAATTAATGTTTTGGGAAATAAGTACTAATAAGTTAAAGGTTTAAATATTGCTAAGAAAATTTAGAGTTTATTTGATGAAGAGTCTCAGGTAGTTTTTAGGAAAAATAATGATTTATTAATAATTTAGCTGTTAGAAAATAATTGATAACTAAAGTTAGTTGAAAATGAATTTTAATGAGCCTTTCCTGGAAAATAATAAATAAGTTTTAATAGGTTTTGATTAAAAGATAATAATTAAATTTTAATAATAAGTATTTTACTAACTATGATTATTTCAAAAAAAAAGGCTTTAGTTGATTTCATTATTTTTATATAATATCGATATATTTTATTTTTCTATCAAAACTATTATTTATTTGACTAAAATATCCTTTATATATATAATAATCCAAATCTACCCTTCCTAGGGTTTTTTAGAAATTACTAGAAAAATTATATTATTAAATATTTTATTCATGAAATAAAAATTAACTTAGGGACAACTAGATCATGATCATATTTCCATGGCTATTCACAATCATGAACATATACAATCCTTGAATTCATCAAATCATCCAAATCATGCATACAGGCATAGATCTCAATTTATCAAGACATGATCTGACCCCTACTAGCATAAATATGATCCTGGCTTCAACAATCCAACATGAATATAAATCCTATTCACCAAAGGTGACATAATCTGTAGCATACTTAATCAAGGAGGCATGCATTAAACCTCAAATCAACATACAATGAACCAAGATAATCTGTAACACCCCCGAAGCCTAGGCCCGCCAGGGCCGGGGATGTCGCCCCGTCCAAAGGACAATGGGTCTTTATAACTAGGTCACACAAACAAATTACGGAATAAAAATAATATTTAACTTAAAAAGTTATTACAACCCAAAGAAAACTTCAAGAATAAATCCATGAATTCCAAAACAAAATCATAAATAAAATTATTCACTCTCGCCTCCCCAAAGCAATGCATAAAATCAAAAAAGACACATTCTCTTCCCAATCAGATATTACTAGCCACTCAACTCCATAGCAGGATCATCCTAAAATCATGATAGAAAGGTGATGAGACAGAAATCTCAGTAAGTCCGTGTGTGCTTTGGGTGTTTAGTGGAAACAGTTCGTGGATGCAAAGTGAGAAACTTTTATAAGAGAAACATTGGCAAGCATCAAGCATTAGTCAAAAGTAAGAGTGGCGTTTTGGCTTATCTAGCCGTACACAAGTAATGAAATCAATCACTCGAAAGAAAGGGATATGGGTTAACACACGTTGGGCCCCATAACCGGTCAGAATGCCGACACTTTGTGCAGATTGACAAAAGTAGGTGATCGGCCTACTGGGCAAGATACTCCTCCTTCTCTTTACCCAAACAACAACCGGGTGTCCATTCCAGCAAAACACAGTCACTTGACTAAAAACAAACTACTAGCTCGGACCGGCGCGACTCACTGGACTGACATCTTATCCGGGAATGACTCACCCCTCAGAGGTGGCCACTTGCTGAGAGACTTACCCTAACCCTTCAAAGACTAGTCCTAGTAGTCCACCCTTATTGAGTACTCAATGATGTTTCCTACTTGGGATAAAATGAACAAAGCATTGCTCTTCACAAAAATAGTAATTTGACGGTTTCCAAAGTTTTAGGAACAATCAGTTTTAGAAAGAGTTTTAAGTTTGGAAAATCTGCTCAGTAACATTTAAATAATTTAAGTGTTGGAAATAGGAACAAATTCAACCCTCAATTGCCTTCAAATAAACGAGTATCCATACACTCCATATTTAGCTTGCCATAAGGAAAACATTTCACATCGATAGGTTTTATGCAGGAGCTTACCTGATTCTTGCTCACAACAACAAGGTCTCGAACAGCTGACCTAACCCCACATGGGTAAATACAAATCTTAATCAGATTCAAGCTACAATCCACTTCCTCAATTTTAAATCAACTCATTTCACTACTACCATGATCCTAGTGTCCCAAACTTTAAGGCAAAATAATAAATAAGTAGGAGGTGGAATAGGACGAGAAGGCCGAGCAATAGATTGAGTAGATGGAGGATATCTTCGCTACGTTGCAGTACTCAAAAGAGAGGATGGTGAAGTTTGCTACTTTCTGGTTGAGGGGACCGTCTCGGGCATGGTGGCAGTGAGTGCGGAGTGATTGGGATCGAGAGGAGCAGGATTGGATATGGGAAGATTTCACGGAAGCTTTTCGGGCCGAGTACGTCACCGTGGGGAGCCCCGGTGTTGTTTGTCAAGAAGAAAGAAGGAACCTTGAGGCCATGCATTGACTATTGGGGACTGAACAATCTCACGATAAAAAAAAATAAGTACCCTCTACCCTTGATCGATGAGTTGTTTGATCAATTGCAAGGCGCCGCTTGCTTTTCGAAGTTGGACCTACGGCAAGGATACTATCAAGTGAGGATCAAAGAAGAAGACATTGCTAGGACTGCATTCAACATGTGGTATGGCCACTACGAGTTCGTAGTAATGCCGTTCTGTGTGACCAATGCACCGGCAGTTTTCATGGATTTGATGCATCGTGTTTTCCAACCATACTTGGACAAGTTCGTGGTTATCTTCATCAATGACATCTTAATATACTCCAAGAATCCGGACGACCACGCGGAGCACTAAAGATTAGTCCAAAAGAAGCTGAGGGAATTCAAGCTTTACGCCAAGTTCAGTAAATGTGAGTTTTGGCTGAGCTCGGTGTCTTTCCTTGGTCATGTGATATCCAAGGATGGGATCAAAGTGGACCCTGCCAAGGTAGAAGCCGTAGCTAACTGGAAATAGCTGGAGAACATTACTGAGATACGAAGTTTCCATGGGCTAGCCGGGTACTATTGGCATTTCATTAAAAAAAATTTCACTCTGGCTTCACCAATGACACGTTCGTTGAAGAAGGATGTCACTTTTTCTTAGAGTGAGAAGTGTGAAAAGAGCTTCCAAGAGCTTAAGAGGAGGTTGATTATAGCACCCGTGCTGAGTCTACCTGAGCCGGATAAGCCCTATGCACTCTATACAAATGCGTCCAAGGAAGGTGTAGGAGCTATGCTGATGCAGGAAGGGAAGGTCATAGCTTATGCATCTAGGAAGCTAATGTCGCACGAAGCTAATTATCCAACGCATGACTTGGAACTGGCAGCTATAGTGTTCGCCTTGAAGAAATGGCGACATTACCTGTACGGTGCGCAATAGGAAGTTTTTGCTAACTATAAGAGTTTGAAGTACATATTCACGCAAAAGGACTTAAATCTCTGATAGCATAGGTAGATGGAGTTCTTGGAGGAGTATAGATGTCCTATCAGTTACCACCCAGGTAAAGTGAATGTGGTAGCTTGCGCTTTGAGTCGGAAAGTGAAGATAGCACATTTGAGAATGCAGGAGGTGTCGGCAGTCCAGGAAATCATGGAGCAAGAAGTGGAAGTTCAAGAGAGGAAGATCTGCGTGAGTAACTTGACCCTGAAACCCGATCTAGACCAGGAGATTGTATCAGGCCAGTAGGACAGTGCAGAATTTCAGACTTTTAAGGTGAAAGAGATCGCAAGAGGAGGAAGTGACTTCCGAACCGATGAGAATGGGGTATTATACTTTCGGGACCGGGTTTGTGTGCCTGACATCTGAGACCTGAGAAAGAGGAAATTGGATGAAGCTCAAAAGGGCAAATATACTATACACCCTAGGGAGGTAAAGATGTACCAAGACTTAAAGAAGAAATATTGGTGGGCTGGAATGAAAAGGGATGTAGTGCAGCATGTGTCAACCTGCCTGACATGCCAGAAGGTTAAAATGGAGCATAAGAAGTCTGCAGGGCTACTGCAACCGTTACTGATTCCCGAGTGGAAATGGGAAGAGGTGACATGGACTTTATGACTGGTCTTTCGATGACCAAGTCACACAAAGATGCAATTTGGGTGGTGGTGGACCGATTGACCAAGACAGCGCATTTCATACCGATAAACGTAAGGGACTCGATGGAAAAGTTGGCTTAGACATACACCTGAGAAATTGTAAGGTTGCATGGTGTACCGTCGAGCATTGTGTCGGATAGGGACCCTAGATTCACTTTAAAGTTCTGGGGTAAGTTCCAGGAGTCTTTGGGCACTACTTTGAAATTTAGCACCTCTGCTCATCTACAGACAGACGGTCAATCTGAGAGATTCATTCAGATACTAGAAGATATGCTTCGAGCATGTATCTTGGACTTTGGAGATAAGTGGATTGAGTCGTTACTGCATGCGGAGTTGGCGTACAACAACAGCTATTAGGCATCGATTGGGATGGCGCGGTACGAAGCGCTGTATAGGGGAAAGTGCCAAGTACTAATATACTGGGGAAGGACAGAATAGGGGAACATCAAAAGGACTGGTGAAGTATACATTCAGGAGATGACGGACAAGGTTAAGGTATTCCGAGAAAGGCTAAGAGCAGCGCAAAGCAGACAAAAAAGTTATGCAGACTCTAGGAGAAGGGAACTGGAGTTCCAAGTAGGTGATCGTGCATTCTTGAAGTTGACTCCTAGTAGAGGAATCCTGAAGCATCCGAGAGGAGGGAAGTTGAGTCCTAAGTATTTGGGACCGTTCCCGATATTAGAGAAAATTGAACCGGTTGCCTATACACTAGATTTTCCTGATGGTCTAACCGGGATGCATGGTGTTTTCCATGTCTCTCAGTTAAAGAAGTACAACCCTGATCTAAGTCATGTACTCAATAAGGAACCGTTGGAGTTGCAACCAAATCTGAGTTATGTAAAAAGACCCGTCAAGATCCTAGAACAGAGTATCAAGACGCTTCGAAACAAGCAGATACCCATGGTGAAGGTACTTTGGGATCATCATGGAGTAAAAGATGCAACATGGGAAATGGAGGAATGGTTAAGATGGAAGTATCTGGATATGCTCTAAGGGTATGAAATCTAAATTTTGGGACGAAATAATCTTAAGGGGGAGGGGATGTAATACCCCGCCCAAAACTACCTTTGACTATGGAGAAACGTCATGCATTGCATAGCATTTTGCATTTTTCATGGTAGCTTAAAATTATTTTTACATGGATATATGTGAATTTTAAAGTTGTCCTTGCATTTGAATTGATTGGTGTGAAATAATGGTATTGTTAAAGATTTGGTTAAGTGAGGTATAGTCAAGAATATGGAAGGATGAGAATAGGGTGGAAAGAATTTCTTAGAGAATTATTAATGTGGAGAAGCTTTGGAATAGCGGGAGGTTGGTAATTTTCTTTGGTGACCCGAGTTTGAATCCTACCATTTGTGAATCTTAGTTTCTCTTCTTGAAAGTTCCGTTCCTTAGACTTTTTCAAGTCTTGGCCGAAAAGGATCTACCTATCCTAGAGAAATTTTAGTGCCATTATTCCAAGGAAATAAGTCTCCATATTTATTTCCTAAAATCAAGGGCTTTGATGTGGATAAAGTTCATTTGTATTTTCAGCTTTTATTCCCTTGGATTTTCGAAAACACTAGCTGAATAATTACAATTTTAGTTTGATTTCAACTTGCTAGAGCTTGCAATAGATAGTTGGAATTAAAGAGTCATTCTTCTAGTAGGAAACCTTGTTGATTTTAAACCTAAACTTTAGCTAAAAATCTGGAAAATTTTCCAGCTAGTGTTGTAACTTCTCGAAGGAATTTTAGCTCAACTCAAAGTCTTCCAAAGCTAGGAAATCTTATCATAAATCCTTCAGCAAATCAGATTTTATTTCAATCCTTATTTAACTAGGTTTTGCTACCTTTTCCTAGCTGAAATTCGGTAACCTTGTGCAAGCACAAGTGGTCCGAAAATTCCAACACTTCTAGATGCAATCCAACTCTCCAAACCCTAGCTCAAACCATCTAGAACACTTCTCATAAATTCATATTACCTTAGCTGCACAAAATAAGATTTTTATCTCCAAAAAACTACAGATTTTCGGCCAGCCTTGCAGGAATTTCGGCCAGCTTGCACTCCTACACAAACCGAAATTCCGCACACCAAAACACACCAAAATCCTTAGTTGATGAAGCCAATTTTCTGTGCCTAAAACCCTCATATTTTCTCTAAAAATTGTAGCAGAACCACAGCTACAATAGACCAGAATTTCTCCTCTTATTGTTCAGCAATTTCGTACAGCAAAACCACTGCACGTGCACAGAAATTTCAGCTCTTCAAACATTCTCAAACTCTTCTTCGTTTGGCCCAAAATTATAAACACATTCAGCCCTGCCCTTGAGCAATATTTCGTCCAGTACAAAGAAGCAACTTACAGAATATTTTCTCCCTTAAACCCTCCCAAAGTCAGCAGCAAGAAGGCACACCATAAGCTGCAATTTTCGCCCTTGCTGTCCAAGAAACCTAAAGCCATTAGGAGTCTTTCTAAACACCACCATCTAACCCTAAACCAATCTTCTCTAACCCTAAAGCATAGTAGCTGACTACCCTCTCTATTCTACAGAAAAAATTCCAGCAAGAACTCCACAGCAATTTTCGAAAATCTTAAGAGCAATACCTAGCAAAAACCGATCACCCTCTCAGGTAAGCAAAAACTATCTCAACCTCTTAATTCCTTTCTTCCATCAATTCTTTTCCTTTTCTTCCCTTGAATCACGCCACCTAAAGGCTGATTTCATCCCTTCTATTTATTTTTGGTCAAAAGGAAGGAAAGAAGGTAGCTTTTCTCTTCCAATCAAGCGAACTCGGGATGATCACCATAGGAGCATTGAGATCTTGCTAACCCGATTGTTGCAAGGTAAGGGAATACTTACCCTTGATGTCAAAATTAAGGTTTAATATAGTGGATGATGGATATGACTGGTGATGGTCAAGTCGTGACCTTTTTGACATATTATTCATGTCTTTGATGGATATATGATCATAGTGTATGTACTTTGAGGATTAGATGATTTATTTGAAGTTAGATAATGGATCATGATTTTTTATGGGAATTAATGAGTTTAATGCACGTTTGAATCGATTGAGACCCTGATCATGATATTATGTTATTTTAGATCAGGAAGGTATTTGAAGGAAGCAAGCTGTGATTTTGTCTTGTTTATCTGAGGCATATCAAGTAAGTCCTTGCTTAAACTTTTTTGTTAAATGTTGTGATGGTAAGTCCTTGTATAAACTCTTTTGTTAAATGTTGTGATGGTAAGTCTTGCATAAACTCTTTTGTTAACTGTTGTGATGGAAAGTCTATATTGTAAAGCTTTGTGAAGCTATTGTGAGCTATGTTTGCTTAGGTTGTAAACATGGGTATTTATTCTTTAGATGGTTTTTTCAAACTAACGATTTTATCAAGAAAATTATTCTTTTCCTAAATTTTTAGAAAAACTCTTTTAGAGAAAAACCACGTTGTACAAAGCCAAGGTTTGGAAATGTTGTGAATTAGGAATTGATGAATATGTTTGTTGAGTACTCAATAAGGGTGGGCTAACAATACTAGTCTTGGAGAGCTTGAGTAGGTCTTTTGGCAGGAGGCCACCTCCAGAAGATAAGCTCTGCTTGAAAAGGCGATAGTATTGGTTGGTCAGGCCGGTCCGAGCTAGCACTTGTACCTGAAATGTATTTTTTATTTTCCCGGAATGGACACCCGGATGGTTTTGTTGCGTGTAGAGAAGGAGGAGTATCTTACCCAGTGAGCTGTACATTCACCTTGATCAGAACGCCCAACGTGTGGTAATCTGATCCTGTCTCGGTACACAAAGTGTGGTGGCTTGACCTGTCTTGGTGAACAAAGTGTGGCACCTTGACCATTTTGTTCTCATGGAGCCCAACGTGTGGTGACATAACTGTTGACTCGAGTGGATGATTTGTGTTGTATAAAGCATGATTATGAGAAACCCACTACTTGCAAAAAGAGATTATTTATGACTTGCCAAATGTTTCTACAAATGTTTTACACTAGGCATACACGTATTGTTTAAAACACCATGTGCACAGACAGGACTTACTGAGATTTAATCTCACACCATTTTATATCATGTTTTCAGGAGATAGATTGTGCTGAGCCAGTGGGGCGTGTGATAGATGAAGCTTTTGTTCTTTTTGTTCCAGTGTGCTCTAGGAGACAATTGTTGTTTAAGCATCTGAATGATATTTGTTTTATTTCGTATTGCTCCAATTTGAGCCGGATATAATAAGAGTTTTTCTTTATTTATCTAAGTTGATTCTTTTGAGGTCGCCTTTATATTTATACCTCGTTTCAAAGATCCCTTGTCCTACGGGATGGGGTAACATCCCCGCCCTTTTAGGATACGTAGTAGTGGGGTGTTACAAATTTATTATTGTAAGGTGATGTAATATTTGTAATGTTTGTACACCTTGTAAGCTACGAGACTTGAGTAAGTCAGTTAATCCTAATTTGTATTAATCACATAGTTTATCTTCTTGATTTGAGAAGTTGAGTGAATCACATTTATTTAGCATAGACTTATTTAATTTCACTTTGATGTTCTTAGTTGTGTCATATTTAAGATATGGGTATACACGAGATTAATTTAAATAGATAAGTGTTCGGATGAATACTAAAGTGGAGGATGCTAACTTTTTCTTGTAAATTTTCCTAATATTCTATGTTTAAAATCATTCATGTTGCTTGTACAACTATTTTATATATTTGCAAATACTTGTATTTTACTTGTACACGATTTGTTCATTTGGGAATAATTTTTTTTTCTTGAGGACAAGCAAAAGCTAAGCGTAGGGGTGTGATGAGTGCTCATTATGTACATATTTTCTATATTAATTGTACTATAGTTGTTATAAAATTTGATTTAAATGACTACTTATCTCCATATTTTCATATTATTTGTGCAAGAGTCATGGAATAAAAGTTTGGTAAAGAATAAAGCTAAAAAAAAAAAAAAACTGAAAAGAAGTTCAAAAGAAGATACGTAAGAAGCATCCACAATGCCGTTTAGTAGACTCTACATAGTGGCGTGCATTTTCAGAATTTTAAAGTCTCAAAGTGTAAGGCTTAGACAATGCCATGCAGTTCACTAGAGATACCACTCTGCAAGCATACTTCATATAGAAAACATCACATTGCACACAGTCATTGGTGAGCTATAATCATTTAAGTAAAGCATACACGGTATTGTATACAGTACCATGAGCGGCGATGTGCAATGTCATAGGTCAGATCTACTATTCTTTTTTATTAACAATTTTTAGGGGCTTATTTGGCCCTATAAATGGAAACTATCGACAAAATAAGCGGAGGCCAACTAAGAGGAAAAACACCCACACACTTAAGAGAGGAGATTGTAGAGATTGGAGTGTTTATTCAAGGGAAGATGGAAGATTGAAGATGAAGGCAGCTTGTCTATGAGAATTCTTTATCTCTTTCCTTTATTTTTCTCTTATTAAGTTATGTTTTTCTTTTTATGTTGTTCATGAAGGGATGAACTGTATGCTATTCTTGTGTTATATCTACTTTTGATTTGTTGATTTTCAATTTCTATTAAATGATTTCTTGATTCTATTATGTTGGATTCATTGTTTTGGTTACTCTCTTCTAATGAATTTGAGAGATAAGATTAGAAATTGGGTTCCAATCAATTGGGTTCAATGTTTGTTTTCCTTTGATGAACTTGAGAAAAGATTTGGGGGATTAGAAATTGGTAATCATTAGGAATTTGATATCATCTAGAGATAGGGGTATTGGGTTATTCCAGACTTTTCAGGGTTTCGCACTTAATGCTTATTAGGTTCAATTGGAGAGGTAGAGATACACTTTAATTAGCCTAGGAATAGGAAATCCATAACTCTGAGAGAGTGGGTTTTGCATTTGTAACCTCTTTGGTGTTAGAATTGGGAGTATAGCTATCTTGAGTTTGGTTTGGTACTCAATTAATTTTAGGGGATTCTTGACAAGTTCATATCTTATACTTTATTTCTTCTCCTTGATTTTCTCATAGACAATCTTGTGTGGGTGACATTGATTCTCTAGGTTGGCCCATTATAGTTAGTCTATTCTTTTAATTTGACTAGGCTAAATAATAGAAGAAGAGTTTGTAGTTGGTATACTTGCCTAATTGTATGTTTTAAGTTCTTTGGCATTTTAATTAAAATTTGATTTTGTGTATGTTTGTTGGTAATATTTTCCACACTCGAAATCACACAATATTGAACAACTTTCGTTCTAAGGGTCTTCTTACCTATTTAGTGGACTAAAATCAAGGCTTGAAGGTTGATGAAGTTGGTCTCTCTCTCTCTCTCTCTCTCTCTCTCTCACACACACACACACACACACACACACAAACACACACTAGCTTTGTTTGTTTTTCTTCTATTTCCTTTTTTTTTTAATTTTAGTTGATATAAATCCCTTAAATAGCTAAGTAATGGAAGGTTCAAGGTTTAAGGGCATTTTAGACATTTTTAGGGGTTTAAATGAGGCCATAAAAGTTATTTAACAAGGCTAAAATTCTTAATATATAAAAATACACTTAATTAAACTTAAGTTCATTTAATCTTCACTTAGGATAATTAATCATAATTATCGTATAATCCATATTTAACTTATTGAACCTCACGTAATCCCTTAATTAAGTATCCTTAATCACTATTAAGTGTCTGAAGCATGGTTTAATGCTAATCCAAAGCTTTTGTCACAAGACAAACTTAATTTTCACTAATCTAGGTCATTAGCTTTTAATTAACCTTATAAAATACTCCTTTCGTGAAAAATTTTATTTTTGTCACAATGATTTACGCATTATACAAAGCTATTATATGTCTCTCATCTCGAGCTTACCTGTTCATGATTTCATGCAAATCGAGATCAAAGTCAGCTCTCAGTGCTCTTTAAAACTTTTGTTTCATAGAAATATTCTTCATGAAAAATGGAGCACTTTTTGTTTTGAGTGCTTGTGCTAAACATCTTTCCTTAATATTCAATTCGTGTTCAAAAGTCTATAACTCCTAGTTTCTTCGCTTTTTATTTCACACTTTCTTTCATCTCTAGGGTTGGTATTACATAACACATCCTTCCCAGGTTTCATAAATTGGACGACCTTATTCTTACAATTCACCAGAGCAGGATGCTCAGATAATCATTGCAATCTATTCCAAGGATAAGGTCATAATCCTCAAATGTCATCACAATCAAGTCTTTCACCAAATTCTCCTTTCCTACTTTGATTGCACAACCGAGTACATATTTTTCGGCCACGACTAACTTCCTAGAGATGTACTCACTAATAGAATATAAGGCAGTTCACCTTATCCCATCCTAAATGATATGTATAATCTTTATTTAGGAATGAGTAGAACCGAGATCAATCAAGGCATTTACTTTATACTCTTGAATATTAAGCGTACCTTCAACAACTATAGGGTTAGCTTTTAGCTCAATCCTGTCTAGTGCAAATACTTTAGCCTTGACTAGCAACTTTAGACGATTCTTGGTGCTTCCTTTTTGAGGTCAGTTCACTTGCGTATTAAGATTTCTTGGGGCAAATTGATTCAACTTAGAGAATATAATAGCACTTCTGATTATTCTCTTTACTCTAATAATCCATATTCAGATAACCTTTCCTTGCACAAGTAGGAAACTTACCTCATTTGGAAAATTCCTTGCAGCATTTGGGGGAGCTTATTTTCTTTTGTTATTCCATTGCTGCTCGAATAGTCTCTTCATCTAAAATTTCCTAATAGGAGCTGTAGCATTACTCACAAATTGATTTATGTCCTCATTTTTAGTTCTTGTTGCAACATCCACATTAGAAGAATAAGTATTTGGTAGAAAGAGAGCAAATGCACTTCTTAGCTCTGACCTCAACCCTTCACAAATTGTCAGTTTTGTTCTGATAGGAATCCACCAAAGCATCTTGTTAAAACTATAGAAGGGGGATGGAGATTCAAACCACATTCTATGGTGCCACGGAAAAGGCCAAATTATGAAGGTTTCAATAGAGGATTCAAGCAACACAAGCTACCAAGCCAAATGTTATGAAGATTGCAAAGAAGTGGGTGCCAAAGTTAAGCTTAAAAGACCTTTAAGATGACAAATCAAGAATAAAAAAAGTTATCAAGTGATGGAGGACTAGAGAAGAGCCAAGAAGATTAAAGTTTAGACAACAATTGATATGGAAGGTCAAAAAACCAGAAGGGGAGGCTAAAAAGACAGGAAAAGTAGGGTGTGAGGAGAGCAGAGTACACCTGGTGCTGCGTACAGTAGTACACTAGCGCTAGGTCTGTATTGGAATAATTTTGTTCCATTTGCATATCACACTGGCGCTAGGTCTATTCGGGACATGCCCTATTTTATTGAATTTTCTTGTTTTGTTTTATGCTATTTTTTATTTAATTCCCATGACTTTGGACTTGTAATAGGTAGATTTTAGACTTATTTAGGAGATGAATGGTTGAGATTGTATCTTTTATTTCCTAGGTTTAGTTTGTTATCTTTATACATACCTCCTTACTCTTATAACAGACAACTTTTGATGTTTTGAATAGATAAATCATTTGTTTGATCTAGAAAGAGTTCTTGATGGTGTTCCTCTTGGGTGATTTCCAATTCAATCAAGACTACTCTTAGGCTTTAGTCCAAACTAAGAATCTAGTCTCTAATCTTCTTAGGATAGATCATTATCTTTTCTAAAGTGGGTCTTAAATTCTTAGCTAATCTTGGGTTCTTTTAAGGGTTTAATTGGTTGCCTAAATTTTCCTATCCCATTGAATCTTGATCCTTCTTGGGTTAAGGGTGTTTGGGTAGTAATTTTGTTAGCTTAGTTCCTTAGATTTTGGGTTCTAGGTAGCAAGTTTACCTAGGGTTCTAGTCTTGAATTAGGTCTCTTGACTTAGAGCTTCAAATCTCAAATTAGTACTTCTCAAGATCATATCAAAGAGTTTGATATCAGAGAAAGCTTGTGTTGATTCTAATTAACACAACATTCCTTGGGCAAATGTACAATCTCTTCAAGCATTTGTGAAATTTTTCATATTTTCGTCACTTTATTGGGTGCTATTTTTGAATGCTTGGAACTCAATATTATACTATGAACTTGATGTTAAATTGATCTATGTTGGTATGTTGTTTGAGAAATCATTTGGTATGAATATTTGTGGATTTTGAGATCAAACAAGTGAAAAAATAATACTGCAATTTCTTAATCCCGAACTATTTTTCTTGCTATTTTTGAATATCAAGAACTTCAAATTGTGCCATGGTCTTATTTTGATATTGAGCCTATGTGTTTGTTTCATGATTGGATAGCTATTTGAAGTGTTAAAGTGCAAAAAAATTGAAGTTTATTGAGTATATTTGTGGTAAGAATTTCTAGACACAACAAATCTCGTAACTCTTGTTCATGCTAATTTTGGGAGCTAAAAAACTCAAGTTTTTGCTATGGTATTTCTTTGAAATTACTCCTTCATGTTGTATCTATCATTGGGAACGAAATTTACTTGTGAAACTTAAATTGGGGTTATTATAAGGGTGGAAATTTTAGGTGTTCTTGAGTTATGAGGTTGCACTTAAGGTGTTTGATGTGTTACCTTGATGACTTATAAATGCTTATATATGACCACTAGAGATTCCTTTATTGGATCCCTATAATTTTTCTTTCTTAGTAACTTATTTGAGTAAGAATTATTTTTTTTTGTTACTAATAGAAAATTGTTGGTCATTGTGTTCTATGCTATAGTTTAAGAAAATTGTTGGTGCATACATATCACTTGTCTTTGAATTCTTGAACTCCTTGTGCTATTATTACCTTGAGTAAGTTTATTTTGCAACAAAATTATATACTTGGGGTTGCGATGTTCTCCTAACATTTAAAAATCCTTAATTTGAGTAATTGCCTACTATGTGTTTGATGAAATGCCTATGTGACTATACATTCATTGTATGAGTTCTTAGCTTGCATCTTCTACTTCCAATTGACTTCATTGATTTATTTCATATTATTGGTGAGTTGAATACTTGATTTTTAAATCTTTTTTAGATATTTGGAAGTGAATTGAACTTGTCTGTCCTTGAATCCCTGTTGTTTTTGCTTAGTAAGTACCTTCATAAATCACTCCTAAAATCTTGAGTTTGTTGAGCTTAATTCTTTGAAATTCTTTCTTGAATATGCCTTCTTCCTTAGTAATCATAAAGTTTGAATTGGATTCCCCTAAGACCCTTAGTTAATTATACTTAGTGGGTTGGCTTGACTTATCTAGTTGGACTAATTCCTAAGCAATTAGGGAGGTTATGTTGGGAAGAAATCTTTGAGGAATTGAGAGGTTGAAAAAGGTAAGAGTGTAAGCTCCTTTTAACAAAAGCCAAGAAGAGTGCAAACACTGGTGAAAAGTGACCATCAAAAATTAAGTGTAAACAAGTAAGGAAGTGAAATAAGGAACTTTTCTTGTGTTCTCTACTTAAATTTTGTGAGTACTTCTCTTGAAAGAAAAATTCACATGGGCTAACTGGAGTGATAGTGAAGGGTATGACTATGAAGAGGAGTCTTGCTCCAATGGAAGTAATTATGGGGTATATGAAGAATATGAATATGACTTTGAGAAAGATTATTAGGGAAATGAATATGATCATGAGAATTTATTTGATTGTGGAGATAAGTCTTCTAGGGATGGCTTTGATGAAAAGCCAAGCATAAGAGGAAAGGAGTATGATAGTTATGAAAGATATCATTAGGAAAATGAAAAAGAATGTGAGGGGGTATATATGGAAGGAATACAAGAACATTCAAAGGGTAAATTACAAAGAAGAAAGAAGGATGTGGAGAATAGGGAGTTAAGTACAATGAGAAGTTGGTGCCTTCGTTCTATGGGAAGAGAGATTGGAGGGAGTATTATGAATGGGAAAGAAGAATGGAAGAATTGTTTAAATGCTTTGCGCCTAGTGGAAGTTTTAAGGTGAAATGGGCACTAATAGTCTTTTCTAAAAATGTTTTAGAATGATGGAAGCAAATAAATGCACAAAGAAGGCAAAGTGGGTATCAAACAATGGATTCTTGGGAAGAGATAAAGAATTGATAAAGGAGTAGTTTGACCCTGATGAGTGCAAAATATGTGAAAGTTTTACTCATATGTCACATAATTGTCCAAGAAGTTCTAAGCATAGTGCGAGAAGTACAATGCGAAATTTTACAAAGAGAGAAATGAGGAGAAAACAAGATTATGTTTATTCTACTTATTGGAAGTATGGTTATAGTATATATGATTTCCCAAGATTGAATTATCAAGGAAGAAGTTTTGATTTGTAAAATGATAGTGTAATTCCTTGTGAGCATTATAGTGGCTATGGGCACAAATAATTTGATTGTCATTGGAAGTTCTCTAATAAGCAATGTGAGATTCATAAATTTGAGAAGTAAAGTGCTAGACTTGAGACCAAAGTTGCCAAGAATAATGTTGTAGTTGTTTAGGAGCCAAGAAGGGTAAGAAATAAAGAAAAAGTTGAGAGGGTTGAACAAAATGAATTGCATGACATTGAGAAGGAAGGGAACCTAGAAAATAAGGCCAAATACCAAGGAATGCTCAATCCAAATGATGAAGTAGTGCATGAAGAAGTTGAGGAAAATGTTTATAAGAATGATAAGGAAATTAGTGGTGACGAAGGAGATGAAGTAGATCAATTGAGTTCAACAAATGGGGTAACTAAGGGGTTCTACAATATTCTATTTTTCCTAAAAGATGAGTTACATCCTTAGGAGTGTTAGAGAAGGATGAGCAAGAAGAAATTGGGCAAGAGAGTATAGAATTTGTTGAAGAGCCAAAGACTTCAAGGATTAAGGTGGAGAATGAACAAATGCGTGCTATGGATGAAGGTTCCAAAATGCATTAAGTACTTATGAAGTGGGAGAAAGCTCGCATCCAGAAGAGGAGAAAAAGAAGAGTTGGCTAGAGGTGGTGCAAAAGTAAAAAAAAGTGAGTAAAACTAGTGAATAAGACATCTAGTTCAATTTCACAAAAGAGCTTGAATCTAGTGTAGAAATTAGAGTGAATGGAAAAGATTTGGATGCACTTGAGACACCATACTTATTGATTGGTGTTATGTGGGAAGTTGTTGAAGTTTGTGTGATTGACGAAAAATAGGATTTACAATGAGCAATTTTTTTCTATTCAAGGTGTCAAAAAAAAAAAAAAAAAAACCATGTAGCTTGATTAGTGATGGAGAGAGTTGTAAAAATGTGATTGGTGCTATATTAGTGGAGGAATTGGGAATGGAGACCTTAGAACATCCTAAACCTTATAAGCTTCAATGGTTGAACAATTGTGGTGAAGTAAAGGCGAATAAACAAGTCAAGGTTACAATTGTCATGGGGGGATATTAAAGATGTAGTGATGTATCATGTGTTTCCCATGCATGTTGGGCATATATTGTTAGGGAGGCCTTAGCTATATGACCAAAAGATAGTTCACCATGGGAAGAAAAACACTTACTCTTTGTGTAAGGATGGAAGGAAATTCACACTTTGTCCTATGCTCCCAAGTGAGATTGTCAAAGATCAAAATATTTGAGGGAGAAAGATAAAAAGAAAAAAGAACAAAAAGAGAGGGACAAGCAAGAAAAGGGAAAACAAGAGCAATGGAGAAGAGAAGATGAAAGAAAATAGAGATAGCTAAAAAGAAGAGATAAGAGATAAAATAGTGTGAGCTAAAAGATCTTGAGTTAAAAGGAGAAGAGAGGACAGTGAGAGAGCATGGAGAGAGGCATACATAAAGTAAAGTGGTGTAAGAGAGAGCCAAGCAAGAGGTTGAGAAAAAGAAAATGAGTGGGGGTAAAATAAGGTTGAGAGCTTGGATTGAAAAGAGAGAAAACAAGGGAGTTGGAGAGGATTTAAAGCTAAAAGCTTTACTTTTACACCGAATATCTTGTTTGAATTGTAATGCAGGTATTGATTCGAAGACGAATCATCTTCAAGAATGGGGAAATGATAAGAATCCACCCAAGAATCATGCTAAAACTAACGAAGGGAGATAGAGATTCAAATCATGTTCCATAGTGCCACGAAAGAGGCTAAATTATGAAGGTTTTCAATGGAAGATTCAAGCAACACAAGCCACCAAGCTAATGGTTATGAAGATTGTAAAGAAGTAGGTGCCAAAGTTAAGCTTGAAAGATCTTCAAGAAGACAAATCAAGAATCAAGAAAGTTGCCAAGCGATGGAGGATTAAGGAAGAGCCAAGAAGATCAAATCTTGGACAACAATTGGTATAAAGGCCCAAAAGAGAGCTAGGGAAGGCTAAAAAGATAAGAAAAATGCAGGGTGTGAGGAGAGCAGAAAACACTTGGCGCCAGGTACACTAGTACATCTAGTGCCAAGTCCATACTGGAACAATTTTGTTCCATTTCAAGATCACACTTATGGCTAGGTCCACTAGTACACCTGGTGCCAGGTCCATTCGGGCCATGCCCTATTTTACTGAATTTTCTTATTTTGTGTTATTTTATTTTTAATTCCCATGACTTTTGACTTGTTATCGGTATATTTTAGACTTACTTAGGAGATGAATGGTTAAGGTTACATCTCCCATTTGCTGGGTTTAGTTTGTTATCTTTATATATATACCTACTTACTCTTATAATAAACAACTTTTGATATTTTGAATAGAGAAATCATTTGTTCTCTCTAGAGAGAGTTCTTGAGGGTGTTCCTCTTGAATGATTCCCAATTTAATCAAGACTAGTCTAACTTAATAATCTAGTCTCTAATCTTCTTAGGATAGATTATTATCCTTTCTAAAGTTGATCTTAAATTCCTACCTAATCTAGGGTTTTTTTAGGGCTTTAATTGGTTGCCTAAATCTTCTCATCCCATTAGTTCTTGATCCTTCTTAAGTTAGGCGTGTTTGGGTGTTGATTTAGATGGCTCAATTCATTAGATTTTAGATTCTAGGTAGCTAGTTTACCTAGGGCTCTAGTCTTAAATTAGGTCTCTTGACTTTGAGCTTAAATCTCAAATAGGTGCTTCCCAAGATCGTATTATGTTCTACTCCATATTAACCAAACGACGGCTATACTTAGACAACCAATTAAATTTAGTTGCATACTAAGCTACACTCTTGCTTCCTTACTTCATGTTTTGAAACTTATCCTCACATTTCTCAACTACCTACTGTGGGATGTATTCAACTCTAAATACTATCACGAAGGTTTCCTAACTCCAATCTATATGCCTTTGTTCCCAAGCTTCTATTGGAATGTATGCTCCAAATAGACTATGTATTTCTATATTTTGAAAATTAATAAAGTATTTCGTTCATTAATACTTGTTATATTGCGCATTATAGTCTAAGTGTATTAGTAAGTAATTTACGTGATTAGGTAATACTTTCATAGAAATGTATAGATTATGGGCTATTAACACATAAGAAAAAAATTATTCTTGTTCGATTGATGAAGCTGGGCAGTTCATCAAAGTTTAGTTCATTATACTTGATGGTTTCCAGTAAACAGAGGAGCACGTTCAAGAACTAAAAAAAATAGAGAGCAAAAAAAACTTAGGCTTAATAGCAGCACGAAAGCGTTGAGACCATACATTTGCGTGCTTTAAACCTCTTACGTTGGGGAAGAACGGATTGAACCACGGGAATAACCTATTCTCGTCATATTGATGAAGCTTCTGGTTGAAATCCCGCTAACCTCCTACTTCGCCTTGTTTACATTAACACTAATCTTTTCGGCTCACGGAATATTCCACTACCTCAATCCTTGTTGGTGAAACAAAGGGTGAAGATGAGTGGTATCAATCTTTCTTGGTTCTCTGCTATTGATTAGCAAAGCACCAAGAACAAGAGGAGAGAATGAGACGAGAGAGAGAGAGAGAGACCCACAAGAGGGAGAGACTCACGAGAGGTAGAGGGTTTCTTTCTTCCAAGAGGCTTTTAATTGTAGTTAGCCAAAACTAGGTCTCAGATATCTGATAACGATATCCCTTGGGATATAATATTTCAAACACCCGGATGTTATCAACAGAATAAGTCTGGCTTAACCTTAAACTATCTTAACCATATCTGGAAGAAACCCTATGGTCCAAGCTATTGGGCCAAAATAATATTTATTATTTTTCTTCGACCCAAAATAATAAACATTAATTATTTATTTCTCGGGCTTGTAGAAATAACCCAATAAATAATTAATGAGCCAAAATGAACCAAAACAATTAAACTCTAATTATTTATTTCTTGGGCTTATATATATAACCCAATAAATAATTAAACATTAATTATTTCCCTCTAGTTTAAGCTCAGGTTAATTTTCTAATTATTCAAACTGGACTTAGGCCCTGAATAATTAATTAACCAATCAAACCAGATAATAAATTTCTCTCAACTCCTTTTTATTTATTTTTATTCCAGTCAAATAATAAATTAGATTTTCTGAATAAAATAAAATCCTCTTTAGATGAGACCAATTCCTCAATCCAAAATTAATTAAGACTTACGGGCTATTCCGAGGACCAAAAAGACATATCGACTTGGCTACTAAAATGACCAAAATACCCCTATTGTATAAATAGTGATATTTTGCATTTTAAATATTTCCTAATATCACCATATGAAAATATTGACCCCAAGGGCAATGCTGCGTTAGCAAAGTCTCCGACCTACAGGTGAAATGACTAAAATACCATTTTACACATCACCGTACATTTAGAAAGGAAGAAGTATACTAACACCCCACTAAATGGCATCTACTATCCTTAAGCTTCTAGTCAAATGATCCACGACTTCCTGGAGTGTTTCCGCTCTTCCAAGGAGCTATCCTAAAGCAAACATCCAAGTCATGTTTTCCAGGGCCCTGGACAATTTGGATCATTTGGAAAACCAGAAGGGGTGATATTGTATAGAAATTATCTTGTACAAGGCTATCTTAACTAACTAGTTACATACACCCAATACACAAGTATATTGGTTCTACTATAGAACCTCAACTATAGCATATCAAAGTATATGCTTCCAGCTTCGTCAGACTACCAACTCATACTCAAGTCGTAGAGTACTAGTCCACGCTGTAGCGATTGTAGTCTAGGTTTCTACTATATAGTACTTTTAGAAACCACTACTACAGGTCATGTCCTACGCATTCGAAATACGCTTATGTCATAGAGTGAGTGGACTATTCACTGGCTAAAGGTAAGCCATTCCCCATTGGAATTCTTTACATAATAACCTAAACATGATGAGATTTCCATTCTCATCAATAGGTTAAAAACAAATATTTATGTGTTAAATAACCCGTGATCCATACCTTATGGTGAAAGACCACCATTCACATAGATCACTTATTTAAATACAATGGGTCTGTTTTAAATGAAATTGTGCATAAATAAAAAGTAAATTCACAAACGATTTCAGTAAATAAATTCTTTTATTAAAATATTCGATATTTAAATCAGAAACCCAGTCTACGAGGGCATACTATCCAACAATCTCCCACTTGCACTTTAAGACTAGGTTAGTACATAAATGCCCACCCCTATGGCGTCTAAGTGTCTTATGAAAACTCTCTCAGCCAAAGGCTTAGTGAATGAATCTGCTAGATTGTTTTCTGAGGCAATCTGTTCCACCACGACTTCCCGTCTCTGGATGAAATCCTGGATCCGATGGTACTTTCTCTCGATGTGCTTCCCCTTCTTGTGGTTCCAAGGTTCCTTAGATTGCAATACTGTTCCAGTGTTGTCGCAACACATTACAATCGGCCTGCCCATATGTGGTACGACTCCAAGTTCTAAAAGGAACTTCTGGAGCCAGACTGCTTCCTTGGATGCTTCCGAAGCTGCCACATACTTAGCTTCCATGGTTGAGTCAGCAATGCAAGATTGCTTGATACTCCTCCATGAAATTGCTCTTCTGGACAAAGTGAAGATATATCCACTAGTGGATTTTCTCTCATCCTTATCCGCCTGAAAGTCTAAGTTTGTGTATTATATAGGAACCAAGTCATCAGCCCTGTAAACCAGTATATAATCTCTCGTTCCCTTGAGGTACTTGAGAATAAGCTTTACAGCTTGCCAATGAATCTCCCCAGGGTTTAATTGATATCTGCTTAACTACGCTTACGGCAAAGCAGATATCTAGCCTAGTACATAGCATGGCGTACATGAGACATCCCATAGCCGAAGCATAGGAAATTCTACTCATTCTGTCATTTTCTTCTTGAAACTTAGGACAGTCCCTTGAAGAAAATGATAACATATGTCTGTAAGGGATTAGAGCTCCTTTGCATAAATCCATGCTGTACTTGGCCAGCATCTTGTTAATGTATGTCGCTTGGGATAATCCTAACATTCTTTGCTTCCTATTTCTAAGAAGTCTAATCCCGGGAATGTAGCTGGCTTCTCCTAAGTCCTTCATACTAAATTGACTAAACAGCCAAACCTTTGTAGATGACAATGACTCTACATCATTTCCAATTAGTAGAATGTCATCCACATGCAAGACAAGAAAAACCACATTAACGCCTTCAAGTTACCTGTACACGCATGGTTCATCCTTGTTTTGAATAAACCATAAGACTTTACAGTCTCATCAAAACAAATGTTCCATACTCTTGATGCCTACTTAAGTCCATAAATGGACTTTTTAAGCTTGCAGACCATATGTTCTTGGCCTTCAGCAATAAAGCCTTCCAGTTGGGACATATAGATGTCTTCTCTAGGATGGCCATTTAAAAAAGCCGTCTTGACATCGATTTTCTATATCTCGTAGTCATAATGACATGCGATGGCAAGGAGGATACGGATGGATTTAAGCATGGCTACCGGGGAAAAGGTTTCCTCATAATCAATCCCCTCTTTCTGAGTATACCCTTTCGCCACAAGCTTAGCTTTAAAGGTTTTCACCTTCGCATCCGCTCCCATTTTTCTCTTGTACACCTACTTACACCTAGTGGGTTTTATCCCTTCAGGTGAAGCTATAAGATCTCAAACCTGATTGAAGTACATAGACTCAATCTCGACTTTTATTGCTTCATACCATAGATTTACATCGGCATTAGCAATAGCCTCCTCGTATCTAATGGGGTCTTATTCCTGATGGTCAGTAACTAGTTCAAAAGCTTCTCCAGTCCATCTATCTGGAACCCTAGACACTCTCCCACTATGACGAGGCTCTATTTATACAGGCTCTTGAGGCTGTACCTCTTCTTATTCCACAATCGGGTCAGAAGAAGTTGATTCCGTAGATAACCTCTCCTCAAGTTCCAACCTAGTTGAACCTTTCATGGAAGCACTTTGATCATCTTCTAAGTATCTAGCATTAGTACTAATTAGTACTTTTTGCTCCTTAGGATGATAAAAGTAACCACCCTTTGTCCCTTTTGGATACGTAACAAAATAGAATAATTCTGATCTTGGTTCTAACTTGTCTCCCTTGACTAGTATATAAGTTGGACAACCCCATATTCTGAGATGATTCAAACTTGGCTTATGCCCAGTCCACATCTCATAGGAAGTCCTAGGTACTGACTTGGAAGGCACCAAGTTCAGAATGTATACCGCTGTTTCCAGAGCATATCCCCAAAAGGACACTGGAAGAGTAGCATGAGACATCATGCTTTGAACCATTTTTATCAATGTCCTATTCCTTCTCTAAGCTATTCCGTTCTGCTGGGGTGTTCCCGGTACAGAGAACTAGGATACTATCTCATGATGTACCATGTAATCCTTGAATTCACCCAGGAGGTACTCTCCATTACGATCCGATCACAAGGTTTTTATTAATTTACATGTCTGACGTTCCACTTCAGCCTTAAACTCCTTGAACTTGTCAAAAGAGTTAAACTTGCATCTCATCAGGTAAATGTAACCATACCTTATACAATCATCTGTGAAAGTGATGAAGTACTCAAAATCTCCTCTAGTTGGTGTAGACAATGGACCACACACATCAGTGTGAACAAGACTCAATACCTCCTTGCCTCTATTCGCCTTTGGTGTAAATGACATTTTGGTCATCTTTCCCATCAAGCAGGATTCACACTGAGGATAATTTTCCAATCTCAATGAGCCCAAAGGCCCATCATGGATTAGTCTCTAAATCCTGGTTGAGTTAATATGATCAAACCTTAGATGCCAAAGGTATGAGTCATTGACATTGGTCTTTCTCTTCTTAGTTAAAAGTTCAGACTAAGTATTATTTGATTGATTGTTAATAGGGTTTAAGAAGAATAGATTTCCATACATGTGCCCAATACATAAATTTTTTCCATCTCTACTGATAGAAATTCCAAAATAAAAAGATACAGAATATCCTTGATTTATTAGTTTTGCAACTAAAATCAAATTCTGACAAAATCCAGGTACATATAAAATATCTTTTAAAACCACTATTCTATTACAAATAAAAAATAAGATCCAGCTCTCTTACTGCAAGGGCCCAGACTTGTGCTCCATTTCCCATGCGTAGCCCATATTCGCCCTTCTTAAGTCTTCTAATCTTTCTAAACCCCTACAAAGAGTTACAGATATGATCAGTGGCTCCTGAATCAACAATCCAAGTGGAAGTTGATCCAACTATTGATATAGACTCTAGATATAAAACATTACCGGTGGGATTTTTCTTGGCTTGAAGATCTGGACACACCTTTTTCCAGTGTCCCTTCTTCCCACATTTGAAGCACTTGCCATTTGGCTTGTCCTTAGGCTAGGTCTTGGGCTGGGCTACTGCGTTCCCCTTCTTCCTTTTGAACTTTCTGGGCTTGGGCCCAATTCTTGAGGAAGAAGCCTTAGTAATCATGGTCGTTGACTGTGGCTTTATAACCTTCTTTGCTATCTAGAGTTCCTTTATTAATTCCGTTAAACTCATGTTGAACTTGTTCATGTTATAATTTAACTTGAACTGAGTAAAGGAACCTTGTAGAGACTCGAGAACCATGTCCACTTGACTCTCGGGGTCAATGACAGCCCCTAAGATTTCTGCCTCCTCGAAAGCAGCAATCATCTTGAGCATATTCTCTCTGACTGATGCTCCTTCAGCCATCTTAGTGTTTATTATAGTTCGAAGAGCCTCCTGCCTTGCGGGCTAGCTATTGTCCGTGAACATAGTGGCCAATGATTGACTAATGTTATACGCAGAATCCATGTGCTCGTGTTTTGACTGGAGCACATTAGACATGGAGGCTAACATATAGAAACATGCCATTTCGTCAGCCTTCTTCCACGCCTTCTTAGCCTCTCGCTCTTTAGTGGTGGAACCTTCCCCGATCACAGGGCAGGTCTCATAAAGGACATACTTATACTTCTTGGCTGTGAGTATTATGTCTAGGTTCTTCTTCCAATCCACATAGTTTTGACCCGTTAACTTATTCTCCCTAAGAGTAACGGCTAATGGACTAAAAGAACCTCCCACCATTTCTGAAAAATTGAAAAATAAAAGAAAGGATTTAGTTTGTGAAAACAAAATAAATTTGTGCACTGAAAATAATTTGGCTCTTAGGAAAACTGACATAACTTCTTAGGAAAATTAACAGTTCCCTAAGCTAAGTGTATTAACCACCGCAAATTAATTTTCCTTCTAAGTAATGGTCTAGAGGATAACTCCATCGAGGGGATGGCCATTTCCTCTCATTTCCTATGGACATACCTCGCACTATAACCTCCAATGTGGGCTGGTCGATCGTAGTACGCACCCCAGGTTATTAATTATATCCCTTTATTAGATTTAGATCCTTGTAGTATCCCCATCCTATATGGGTTCACTTCCAGGGTGGCACAAGGGCACCCACGATCTCTAATGAGGATCGTGATGGAAGCCGTGAGGTCGTTGGAACCCCTCTCCCACCTAGTCTTTTAAAATAAAGGTTTTCTAAAAAATATCATTTTGAAATTTCCATTAAGGTTTTCCATAACTCAACAATAAAATATCTAAATCCATTAAAATCTCTATGACAAGGTTTATATCCTTTGAGATATTTTTCCATGGACTAATTTTATTTAAGTTAAAAAAAACATAATGATTTTAAAAATTTTCCAATTAAAACTTTCTAGAGACTTTGGTCTCAAGTTTATTTGACAAAATAATTTTTCTAGTGCAAAATAAAACAAAATGGCTTTCTATTTTAATTTACAAAAATATCTAAATCCAATATATTTTCTATGTCAAGGATTAAATCCTTTGAGAAAATATCTAAGGATTAATTTTTGTATAAATTAAAATAACCATTTAATTTTTAAAGAAAAATATTTTCTTGTCAAAAGTGTTCCCAAAGACTTTGGTCTTTGAGAAAATGAACACATAGGTACACAAAAGAAAATAGCATGCTAGAAAACAGTAAACATTTTCATGCTTTTCTATTTTATTAAACCTAAGTGCCACATAATAGAATTAAACACATTAATTAATTAATTAATTAATGGTCTTATTTAATCCTAAAATCCCTTACTAATATTGTTCATGCAATTATATTCCAAGAATAATAACTATTGCAAAAATATTAACTTCACCTAGTATAGGACCCAAAACGAAAAAAAAAACAAAGAAAATTGCAAAAAAAAAAAAAAATGCTGGTCCATGTACACTTGTCGCACCAGATCGGAGCCTTTTTTACTTTGCGGTCTACTACGATATCGATGCACCAGCCACACCAGATCACCAGCTGCTGCAACCTGTGGAGCCAATCTGCGACCTGCGTGTTTTTTCGAATTCACTCTCCCGGTTACCTACTTGACCCGCGCACAATTGCAATTTGCACACAAATTGCAAATTTGCAATTCGGCTCGGATCAGAGATGCGTAGACAGACGGTTCCACACACAAAACCAAGTGGCGGCTCGGCTACAGCTCGGCTTGGACGGCGGCTTAACAACAGTGACCTTCTTCCTCGTTTTTTCTCCGTGCGAAATTTTTCCCAGTTTCTTCTGCGTTTTTTTTTTTTTTTTTTTGCTACTTCATTCAGCAGCTTCTTTGGACATTTTTCAACACAAAAACTCATCCAAACCAAAACCACATTCACCTATACCCTTCCGAATTTGGTTTACACGATCGTTCTATGAAAGCATAAAATTTTACCGTAGCATATGCTTCCACTGTGAAGCTTACGAAACCACCTATCCCATACCAAAACAACGAAGGATCATAGGTTTAAGAACCAAACAAGGATCTTCTCCATTTTTATTAAATAACATGCTCCCTAAGTTGATCAAAACACATGTCTCTGATACCACTTTGATGGTTTCCAGTAAATAGAGGAGCATGCTTGGGAACCAAAAAAAATAGAGAGCAAAAAAAACTTAGGCTTAATAGCAGCACGGAAGCGTTAAAACCATACCTTTGCGTGCTTTAAACCTCTTACGTTGTGGAAGAATGGATTGAACCACGGGAACTGCCTCTTCTCGTTCGCTTGATGAAGCTTCCGGTTGAAATCCCGCTAACCTCCTACTTCGCCTTGTTTGCATGAACACCAAGCTTTTCGGCTCACGGAATATTTCACTGCCTCAATCCTTGTTGGTGAAACAAAGGGTGAAGAGGAGTGGTCTCAATCTTTCTTAGTTCTCCTGGTATTGATTAGCAAAGCACCAAGAACAAGAGGAGAGAAGGAGACGAGAGAGAGAGACCCACGAGAGGGAGAGACTCACGAGAGGTAGAGAAAACTTAGGGAGAATTACGTTTTCTTTCTTCCAAGAGGCTTTTAATTGTAGTTAGCCAAAACTAGGTCTCATATATCTGATAATGATATCCCCCGAGATATAATATTTCAAACACCCGGATGCTATCAACAGAGTAAGACTGGCTTAACCCTAAATTCATCTGAACCGTATCTGGAAGAAATCCTATGGTCCAAGCTAATGGGCCAAAATAATATTTATTATTTTTCTTCGACCTAAAATAATAAACATTAATTATTTATTTCCCGGGCTTGTAGAAATAGCCCAATAAATAATTAATGAGCGCAAATGAACCAAAATAATTAAACTCTAATTATTTATTTCTTTGGCTAATATATATAACCCAATAAATAATTAAACATTAATTATTTCTCTCTAGTTTAAGCCCAGGTTAATTTTCTAATTATTCAAACTGGACCTAGGCCCTGAATAATTAATTAACCAATCAAACCAGATAATAAATTTCTCTCAACTCCTTTTTATTTATTTTTATTCCAGTCTAATAATAAATTAGGCTTTCTGAATAAAATAAAATCCTCTTTAGATGAGACCAATTCCTCAATCCAAAATTAATTAGGACTTACGGGCTATTCCAAGGACTAAAAAGACATATCGCATTGGCTACTAAAATGACCAAAATACCCCTGTTGTATAAATTGTGGTATTTTGCATTTTAAATATTTCCTAATATCACCATATGGAAATATTGACCCCAAGGGCAATGCAGCGTTAGCAAAGTCTCCGACGTACAAGTGAAATGACTAAAATACCCCTCTACACATCACCGTACATTTAGAGAGGAAGAAGTGTACTAACACCCCTCTAAATGACATCTACCATCTTTAGATTTCTAGTCCAATGATCCACGACTTCTTGGAGTGTTTCTGTTTTCCAAGGGAGCTACCATAAAGCAAATATCCAAGTCATGTTTCCCAGGGCTCTAGACATTCTATATCATTCGGACAACCACAAAGGGCGATATTGTGTAGAAACTATCTTGTACAAGTCTGTCTGAACTAACTAGTTATATACACCCAATACACAAGTATATTGGTTCTACTATAGAACCTCAACTATAGCATATCAAAGTATATGCTTCCAGTTTCGTCAAACCACCAACTTATACTCAAGTCGTAGAGTACTAGTCTACGCTATAGCGGTAGTAGTCTAGGTTTCTACCATATAATACTTTTAGAAACCACTACTATAGGTCCTGTCATGCGTATTCAAAATACGCTTATGTCATAAAGTGAGTGGACTACTTACTGGCTAAAGGTAAGCCATTCCCCATTGGAATTCATAACATAAAAACCTAAACATGATGAGATTCTCATTCTTATCAATAAATTAAGAAAAAATGTATATGTGTTAAATAACCTATGTTCCATACCTTACTGTGAAAGACTACCATTCACATGGATCACTTATTTAAACATAATGGTTCTGTTCCAAATGAAATTGTGCAAAAATAAAAAGTAAATTCACAAACGATTTCTATAAATAAATTTTTTTATTAAAATATTCGATATTTACATCAGAAATCTAGTATAGGAAGGCATACTAGCCAACAATACTATAGTTTCTAAACGGAGAATGGTTTACTTTTAGTCAGTGAGTTGTCCACTCACACCAAAAGTGTAAGTGTATTTGGAAAATGTAGAACTGGACCATGCTATAATAATCTTTATAAATGTATTAAAATAAATAAAGGTTAGTTTATTGCAACTACTGCATGGATGAGTACCCTAAGACTTGAGTATAAGTTGGTGGTCTGGTGAAGGTTGACTTGTACACTTTGTTATATGGTAAGTGAGGTTTTAATGTAAGGCCAATAACCTTATATGTTGGGTATATGATTCTAATCAATTAAGACAGACTTATACAATAAAGTTTTTATACTTTATTACATGAAAAAATCACCCATATATGATTGTCCAGGATAATCTCAATAATCTAGAGCCTTGAGAAACATGACTAAGTATGTACACATTTGGACAACTCCTGGTGATAAGTGGATATATACTAGAAGCCATAGATTATCAGACTAATTATCAAAGGATGGTAGATGTCATTGAAAAAGGTGTTAGTGTATTTTTCCTATCTCAATGATAAGTGTTACGTAGAGGGGCATTTTTGTTATTGCACCTATATGTTAAAGGCAACTCTTTTGCAATATTATTCTTGGGTTAATATTTTCATATAGTGATAAATGAAAAATTTAAAAATGATAAAATATAGCTATTTGTTAGCAAGGATATTTTGGTCTTTTTAGTATTCAAGAATAATATGTCTTTTGGTCCCGAGGATAGCTCTAAAAACCAGACTGACTATTTGAGTCATTACACAAATTATTTGGATTATTTGAGAAATGGGAGAATTTATTTTATTCTAGAATGTTCATTAGGTTAGAATAATTAATTAAGTCGAAGAGTAATTTAGGGCTAAATTAATTAATTAATTCTATAACGTCCAAGGTAATATATAGGCTTGAATAAAATAAATAAGGATTTGCCTAATAATTATATTAGGTCATGTATTTTACATTTTGGTCTTTAGTAGAATAAAAGGCCCAGATAAAATAATAAATATAATGGGCTAAGTGTTTATTTAATTGGGTTCTAATTAAATGACACAAGCCAGATAAAAAAGGCCTAGTTGGTAGAATAGCCCTTGCCTATCTTGGTTTAGGGTAGTCATCCTTGAGGGTTTATAGATAATCCTTATGGAGGCTTGCTAGAGAAGAGATAGTCAGTTAAAGAAAAACCCTAGCCACCACTTTTTACTCTCTATTAGTTTTTCCTTAGAAAAATAATCATAGCCTACTTTTACCAATCATTTGATTTGTGAGGTTGAGAGAATATCTTCGAAGAACAAAAGCTCCAGCATTTGAAGCATTTTATGCAAATAAGCAAATGGTTAGCTAGATTTTTTGTAGAACAAGTAAACATTCTAGTTCATGAAGCTTCGTCGAATGCAAATTTGGCTCTAGTTATTTAGACTAAATGCCCAAAAAGTAAGTAATCCTAGACTTTGTCTTGGAAAAATTTTAAATTTGCTGTCTTCTATAGGGTTTTTTTTTTTTTTCCTACGGTCCTTCAAGTGGTATCAGGCCATGGTTATAATCTAAGAGCATACTTAGGGTGAATAACCGGTGGTGGTTCCTTAAAAATTAATTCTTTTGACTTACATGATTTGTATAATTAGTTTTTAGATTACTTGTACACCTTATGAGTGGATGCATAGGATCTTATAATCATTATTTTTCTTTATTTACTGGTTTTCAGGTTTTTTATAGAATTTGATGTACACCTTGCATGTGGAGGTATAGGCGTTTGTAAAATTATATTTTTACATGAAACCATTTATTTTTAACCATAGTTTGGGTTCTAGTTAGAAAAAAAATAGCTAGTAACATCAATAGATTGAAGAAAAGATGCAAATAAAAAAAAAATGAAACAATTAAAATCAGAGATACCAGAGCTATTTCAGAAAATCCCACTGCGACTGAATAGTGAACAACATGCACTGCTACGTAAATTTTGGGTATATAAAACCATCAATTTTAAATCCATCCCTTAATCAAGTTTTTATTAAAATATTAATACCAAAATACACATGGGAGTAAGTATACTCATCGCAAGCATAGTATAGGGAAATAACGAGTATTGATCCTCAAAAGAACAAGTACACACTAATCACTTTTCATTTATTGTTTAACCGACCCAAAGAAAGTGAGAAAATAATAAAAATAAAAATAAAAATAAAAAAATATATACAACTCAAGGATGTAAGTTTATACATTTTAGACAATTATCCTAGAAAATAAGACAAGGAACCTATTAGCAATTCTCTCAATTAATTATTATCTTGGCATCATGAAGGAATGCATAGTAAAATTCAATCGTTTGTCAAGTCATAAATTTACTTAGGTAAATTCCACTTCATTTTTCAATCCATGGAATCCTATATTTTGATTCATATTAATAGATTTGTCAATCAAGCTAACATAACCAAAATATGCATTAAGCACATCATTCACATCTTGATTCAATTAGCAAATTTGTCAATCAAGCCATCATAACTAAAACATGCATGAATCTTAATTCCTTAAAAACATAAATTTAGCTAATAACCCTATGTCAATGAGAAATTAACTTAACCTTTTATCACTTAGTTATAAAACCCGAACTTTATTGTTCAAATCCATCAAGATTAAACAAATACAAAATCAATGCAACGAAACTGCTAACATCGTTTTGTCGAAGTCAATTAGAAGAACTCGCATCAACAACCAATGAAATCAAGTAATCAAACACCAAAGATGACAAAGAATTGATCAAATAACTAAATTAATGCAAAATAATGAATCCCAAAATAATGTCAAATTACAATAAAAGCATTGAACATATCATTGCTAAAAGAAGAAAGCGAAGAGAAAAGAAAGTACTCATAGACAAGCCTCTTTCTTTTTCCTTGAAGACCCCCTTGAACAATCCTTCTTGACTTGGGTCAATACCTCCTTCAATGAGAGAATCCGAAATTCTACCCTTTAATTCACCTCTCTATAACCAATGAAATCAAGTAATCAAACACTAAAGTGTTCTCTTGTGCTTTTATAAGCCTCTTGGATACCAATTTTGTGGCTAAGGAAGTTTTGGCCAAGTAGGAGTAGGAAAAAACCAAAATCATTAGATAAGCCCTAATTCTGCATACAGAATTTCTAGTTACAGAGCGTACCTGGCATTGGGTACCTTCGACCCATCTGGCGCTAGATCTATTCTGGAATCCCCCCTATTGTTGGCTCAATTTCTTTTGCTGGAGCAGAATGGAACCGTCACCTGGTCTATTAGCTAGGCCTAGTGCCAAGTCTATTATGATTGTGTGCACTTTCTGCGCGATTTTAACTTAAATCTGCATATATTTGCCAAAAAATATCTTTTACAAGAAAAATATCGAATAGGATGGAATATGCCTAGTTATAACAATAAATGTATCTTAAAATACCCTCAAATAACTTGGAAAATGATGGTAATTTTAACCCCTATCACATACCCCCACACTTGAACACTAGCTTATCCTCAAGCAAAACACTTTAGTCCAAGAAAAATTATCAAGAAAACACAAGTTCTTTCTTATTCCAGAATTTCTTTACCATAGCAAAGATCATGTCTTCCTTTCAAACTTTAGATACAACCCTTGTCATTCATACCCTTTGAAAACAATTTCAAACTTTGAAACATTGGACAAGACATTACAAAACTCTTGAAGTCAAATTATTCAAGTGCATACCTTAGTCTAAAAAAATTATTTCACTTTTCAAGTAAAAATATAGAGAATATGAATCATATAAGTCAAGCCATCTACCAACTCAAGCATTATAAATCCAAAAATTACACAACTTATGATATGACGTGAGAAAAGCAGTCCATTTTTTTTCGCTCAATTTTTTTTTAATAACTTAGGGAATTGATAGCCTCAAGTGCATGAATTTCTTTTCACACCCCGTATTGGCCCCCTTTATAGTCATCACTCATCATTTTTTCTCACCAATTCTTTCTTTCTTTCGTTTTGCTCTTTCTTACCTTTTTGCCTTCAGGATAGCCTTAAGAGAATGCACTAAATTCACTTGCTACTTCTCCCCATATTAACCACCTTTTTAGCTAAAGGTCTTCAACGATCATCATTAAGAGCATTTTTTTTCTGAATTCACACCAACAATAGTGTTTTTTCCACTCATTATTTTTTTTTTTCAACTCAAATCAATTTGTTTTTTAACATTCTCCATAATCTTTCCTCTCAAAGATCTGTTTTCAACTCACATTTTTTTTTTTCCCTATAACTCAAAGCTAGTAAAATTTAAGCTCATAATATAACAGTTAGCTAATAAACTCTTCCCATATTCATCATATCTTTTATGTTTCAACTAGATCAGTTAAATAACATTCAAACTCCAATGCATAAACAAGATTAATTAAAATTCTCAAGTCTTGACAACTACCTTATCCAATAAAATCAATTTCACCAAAATCCACCACATGAATTACAAAACTCATATCCAAGTAAGAAAAAGAATTACAACCTTTCTTAACAATAAATATCACTAAAATTTTTTTAAAAATTTCACAAAAATGATATGGAAATATTTCTTCAACCTCATTCTTCCCCCTCCCCCTCCCCCCCCCCCAACACACACACACATAAATTGGACATTGTCCTCAATGGCCAAAGATAGAACAATAAAAGTACAACTAAGAAGACCAAAATGAATAAAGAAGGAGAAGAAAGTAAAGAAGATACTATCATGACGGAGTAACTCCAATTTTCCAAACTCCGTGCTTAAAATAAAATTGTTTCTCAATTTCAAAATTTTCCAAAGTAGCGCAATACCAAGGAAACACCAGGATAAGTGATAAAAACTTGGACAAAGTATATCACCAAACCAGTCTCCCACACATAAAATGGACAATGTTCTTATTGACATAAAATAAACACAACAAAGCATCTCCAAAGGGACTAAAAATAATAATAATAGGGTAGAAAGTTTAAGCAATACTTTCCAAGTGCAATAATGTTCCAATAGATATCCAAACTTAAGATAGAGAGAAAGGCTTGTCTAAGTGGACTTTATTCTTATAAAACAAAACACAAATAAAAGAACAAGGAAAATAATAACAAAATAAAAACATACCTAAATAAAAGAAAACAAACTAAAGAAAAAGACTAAAAAAAAAAAATCCTAAGAAAGCAAATAAAGACACGACTCACTCCGCCACACTTACAATAGAAAATATTTTCCTTATTTGGGAGAGGAAAACAAACTACTTACCAAAAAAAAAAAAAACAAAAAAAAAACAAACAAGCAAAAACAAAAAACAAAAACTCTTTCTACTCGTCATGTTTCCTTATCAAACCTTTTAAAAAGAAATTAAAGCTCAAAATAGAAGATAGGCATGATGAATGTAGAAAGAAGAGATGTTTTTGAAAAATAGAAAGTTTATGAAAATAATTTTTCTCACTAAAGAAAAACATATAAACCTCTTTCTCTAACAATCCTTTAGACACGCAATTATTTTTGTTGACATATAAGTGCACATGGGTTCTAAAGAATGCATCAAACTTGAAATCACCTTTTAACCCTTCAAAAGATTTGTCACAATTGAAATTCTCCTTAAAACATAGCAATTGAGTTCTAAAAAATTGGATCAAGAAATCAGTACTTTTTGACACATCTACAAAAACTATATTACCTCCATTTGAATGGGGTGAAAGGTAGAAATTACTACCATCCTCCAAGGACTTTTTACGATGCAGCGTTGAAAGATCCAACTCCTTGAGGCATGATAAATTCATCACATCATCATTTGGACCCTTGTTCTTGAAGAATTGAGAAGAACCTAAAAAATCTTGTGATAAAGAGAGATTAGAATTATTAGCACATAGAGGAGAATTGAATACTTCCCTTTCCACATTGGATAATTGTTCCTTATATCCTCTCTCTTTTCCTTAGAGATTCTCTTATTCAAGTGATGGTTCATACATTAGGATGCTTCTTTATGCCACTTTGACAAATTTGCAAAGAATAAAACAAAAGCTCCTCTGAAGCCTTCATTGATAAACAAATAATAGGAAAATAAAGAAAAGAAAAACCCACACATTGACAGACTATATAAATACAAAAGTTAGTGGTATTTATAGTACAACATGAAGTAAGCTAATCAATTAAGTCACACAATATTACAATCAACAAGATAGAACACTGATTTACACAAAGAACATATATACATATTTATGTATAGACATATGGACATATAAACATATAAATATGATTAAATCAACAAAATTCAAAATTTCATAATATTGTTCCCCAACAACGGTGCCAAAAAATTGATGCTTAAATTTTTTGTATATAAAATCATCAATTTTAAATCTAATCCTTAATCAAGTTTTAATTAAAACATTAATCCCAAAATACACATATGAGCAAGTATAGTCATTGCAACCATAGTATAGGGAATAAACGAGTATTGATCCTCAAAGGAACAAGTATATGCTAATCACTCTTCATTCATTGTTTAACTGACCCAAATAAAGTGAGAAAATAATAAATAAATAAATAAATATATAGAACTCAAGAATGTAAGTTTATGAAATTTAGAAAGTATCCTAGAAAATATGACAATGAACCAATTATTCTCTAAATTAATTATATCTTAGCATCATGAAGGAACGTACAGTAAAATTCAATCGTTTGTCAAGTCGTAATTTACTTAGGAAAATTTCACTTCATTTGTCAATCCATGGAATCCTATATTTTGATTCATATTAACAGATTTGTCAGTCAATCTAACATAACCAAAACATGCACTAAGCTCATCATTCATATCTTAATTTAATTAGCAGATTTGTCAATCAAGCCATCCTAACCAAAACATGCATGAATCTCAATTCCTTAAAAACATAAAATTAGCTAATAACCTTATGTCAAGGCGAAATTAACTTAACATTTGATCACTTAATTCTAAAATCATAACTTCATTGTTCAAATCCATCAAGATTTAACAAAAGCGAAATCAATACAATGAAACTCCTAACATCGTTTTGTCAAAGTTAATTAGAAGAATTCGCATCAATAATCAATGAAATCAAGTAACCAGACACCAAAGATTACAAAGAATTGATCAAATAACTAAATTAATGCAAAATCATGAAACCTAAAATAATGTTAAATTATTATAAAAGCATTGAATACATCATTGTTAAAGAAAAATAAGACAAAGAGAAATGAAGGCACTCATAGACAAGCCTCTTTCTTCTTCCTTGAAGACTCCCTTAAACAATCCTCCTTGACTTGGGTGAATACCTCCTTCAATAAGAGAATCAAAATTTCTGCCCATTAATTCACCTCTCTATGTTGTATCTCCCAAACTCTTGTATTCTCTTGTGCTTTTATAGGCCTCTTGGATGCCAATTTCGTGATTGAGGAAGTCTTGGCCGAGTAGGTGTAGGAAAATACCAAAATCATTAGATAAACCCTAATTCCGCGTATAGAATTTTCGCCTCCAGAGCGTACCTAGCATCGGGTACCTTCGGCCTACCTGGCACCAGGTGAACTCTGTTCTTCCCCTATTTTTGCTCTATTTTCGGCTGCTTCTCCTTAACAAGCAGACTGGACCTGGGGCCAGGTGAACTTGCTAGACCTGGCACAAAGTCTGTTATGGAATTCCCCTTGTCTTGACTCAATTTCTTCTACTGAAGTAGAATAGACCTAGCGCTTGGTCCATTAGCTGGGCTTGGCACCAGGTCTATTCTGGTTGTGTGCATTTTCTACTCAATTTTAACTTAAATTTGCACATATTTGTCAAAAATACCTTTTACAAGAAAAATGTGAAATAGAAAGGAATATGCCTAATTATTACAACAAATATATCATAAAACACCTTCCAATAACTTGGAAAAGAATAGTAATTTTAACCCCTATCAGGCACCTATTCAAGCCTGAAGAAAAATCAGAGAATGAACAGAATGTAGTCAGAGCCAACCTACCTAGATACAACTAGTACCGTCCCCTCTCCGATTTAGTGCAATTTTGAATGTTCTTTTCTATAGTTTTTTTTTAGGAAGCCAATCATACGTGATCTTTATTTTATGTATAGCTTTCATTTATTTCTATACAAAAAATTGCATGGAAAAGGTAGTTGGAACTACCTTAAGATTAAACAATACCATTTTAATTTTGTTATGATTATTATGATGTTTAATCCATTATTTGGTTACCTAAGACTTAAAGGATAGAAATAGCACGAAGAAGGTTTATTTTTGGAGTATGGCTATTTTATTTTATTTTGTGATCAAATGCATACATGTTTTTGAGAAATTAATTTTTTTTCTCTAGATAAAATAATTAAGGAAAATGATTTAAATTGAAACTATGGAATTTAAAATAAAATTAAAAGTTTATTCTTCTAAAAGGTATTATCCTTAACTTGGAGAATATTTTGAATTTAAGTATTTTAACTTTAGTTCTAAAAAAAAGTTTTAACTTAAGTTGTAAAAATAAAAATTCATAATTTATTCTCTTAAAGAATTTTAACCTTGACATAGAGAATAATGGTTGAATTTTTAGAGTTTCAATAAAATCAATAAAAACCAAATATTTTAAGAAAAAGTTTTCCCAATAACCTATTCTTCTCAAAAGATTAAGAAGGAGAAGGGTTCCAAATGCCCCACGGCTTCCATCACAGATTCCTGTTAGAGATTGTGGTTATCCTTGCATCATTCTGAGCATGACCCCCTATAGCATGGATTTTCACAACAATCTAGAACTAATAGAGGAATTATAATTAAATCCAAAGATATGTGTTATTGTCGGCCAGCTTATCATTGGGGACATTAATGCTAGATTGTTCGTAGGTGGTGAGAGCAGTGGCCATCCTATCGATAGATCTATCTCTAGATCATTACCTAGTAAGGAAAGTTTAATTTGTGATGGTTGTATACTTGACTTATAAAATTGTTAACCTTCATACCAATCTTTGTCAATTTTTCTCAGAGCCAAAATTTTCATATTTTTGATAATGGTGTTAATAGGTTAACCAAATCATGAAAATAATAATAAGATGTTTTAAACATGTATTTTTATATATTTTTCCAAAACAAACACTTTTCTAAATGAAGTTTTCCAATCAACATCAATGTTTAGTTTCAGTTCTTTGTCTAGTATTTTCTAATAGGAATCTACCGAAGCATCATGCTAAAGCTAAAAAAAGAGGATGGAGATTCAAAGCCCACTCCATGGTGCCAAGGAAAAATTTAAATTATGAAGACTTTCAATGGAGGATTCTAGCCAAACAAGCCACCAAGTCAAGGAATATTGATATGATCTTATGTGAGCAAATTTTTGGAACAAAGGCAAACAAATAGGCAAAACACTTGGCTAAACAAAAATAACCCAAACAGTGAAAATTTGTGGCAAAAAAAGAAAGAAAACTATCTAACTATTCCGTAGCAAACCTTTATTTGAGGCAAAAAATATAGCAAGACCTACTATAAATTCACCTAAATATCCTTGACACAATAAAGGAAATCAAGAATAAGAGAAGTAAAACTATAGGCACCCAAGTAAATGAATTCAAGATAAAACCTTAGAGGAATAAAGCAACTAAGGCCCAATCAAGAAAAATCACATTGGATTATCTAAAGGTTTTAAAGACTTATACATAGGGAGGACTAAACCCTAAGAAAGGTCTTGAAGAAGATGAACAAAGAGGTTAAACCTCTTAAAGCACTCTTTCATAATTTGAAATAATGTAAGATGAATTGAATTGTCAAATCACAAAAGATGTATTTATACTACCCTAGCCCTAGCTAAGTACCTACTAAGGCCCCAAGACAATTTAAGGGCTTAAAGAGTCTTTACAAAGTCTTTAAAATAAAGGAAATGTGAAGAAAACAGTAAAAATCGACAAAACAGGGGGTCCAACCCGACTAAACCTGGCATCATGAGTTGTGCTGGACCTGGTGCCAGGTCAACACTAGAATTCCAGCACTGTGTCCGACTGGACCCTGCGCCAGGAGTAGGTGCTGTATCCGACACCAGGTCAGCATTGAAATTCCAACATTTTGGCTGGCATAGTGCAGTTAGTGCCAGGTATGCCTACGGGGGCCGGCACCAGATTGAAACTGAAAGATGGATTTCAGCGTTTTCTCCCTATTTCGCTCCCTTTTTTAGTGCAGGCATGGGCTCTTTTTGGGATTTCACTTAGATGTTCATCAAATTGAGTTTGTGGCTGCCCTCTTTACTCTAAATTCCTTCTATCATCAAGTATGGTTGTAGGAACAATTGGATATTACCTTGAAGTCTTTTCGTCCTTGATCTTGTCATTGGACCTTACATTTTCCCTCTCCCCTCTTTAGTTTGAACTACTTGGTTTGCTTGATTCCTATCATTTTCCTATTCTTGAAGTTAATTCTTCCATGAATCATCACCTATATCAAAAGGAAATAAGTCACTAACATTGAATGTAGCACTAACTTTATACTCACCGGGCAAGTCGATCTTGCAGGTATTAACTCCAACAGGGCCAATAACTTGGAGCGGTCCATCACTTCTTGGGTCCAACTTGCTCTTCCTTTGAGTAGGAAATCTCTCCTTGCAAAAGTGTACCCAAACCCAATCGTCGGGCTCAAATGAAATCGGTCTTCTTCCTTGGTTGTACTTAAAGGCAATATCTTCATTTCACTTTGCGATGGCTACCTTTACTTTTTCAATGAGTGCTTTCACTAATTCTGTTTTCTTGGCTCCATCAAGATTCTTACATTCTCCTACAGGCAAAAGAATTAAGTCCAAAGGTATTATAGGATTAAAACCATATACAATTTCAAAAGAAGAATAAGAAGTATAGAATGGATAGCCTAGTTGTAAGCAAACTTAATATAGGTTAATTCTTCAAGTTTTTCTTGATAATAGTACATAAAAGTTGTGTAAGTGTCCGGTTGACCACCTTCATTTGCCTATCTATTTGGGCGTGGCAAGCTGTAGAAAACAAAAGATTAGTACCAAGTTTCTTTCACAAGACCCTCCAAAATAGCTAGGAAATTTAGTGTTCCTATCAGACACAATAGTCCTTGGGATTCCATGCATTCTTACTACTTCCCTGAAGTATAGATCTGCAATATATGAAGTATCATTAGTTTTGGAGCAAACTACAAAATGAGCCACTTTTGAAAACCTATTAACAACCACAAATATGGAGTCCTTACCCCATTTTGATCTAGGCAATCCTCAGATAAAATCCAAGGGACACTTGAAATGGGTAAAAGAGTGTACAGTCCATGTAGAAGTGACTTTGATTTAGCTCACCTATATGTCATGCATTGGGAACAATATTTTTGTACATTCCTTCTCATTTTGGACCAAAAGAAGTGCTCTTTAAGTGTGCCTAAAGTTTTAGCATTACCAAAATGTCCGATTAGTTCTCTACTATGGGCCTCCTTGATTAGCAATTCCCTAATGGACCGTTTTAGCACACAAAGTCTTAATTTCCTAAACAAAAATCTATCATGCCTATGGTATTTAGTAAATGCATATTTTTCACAATCATGAAAGATTTTCCCAAACTCCTCATCATTTTTATACAATCCCTTCACAAGCACAAAACCTAGAATTTTAGCATCCAAAGAGTTTAAAAGTGCATACCTTCGAGATAGTGCATTTGCAATCAGATTATCCTTACCCTTTTTATATTGAATGACATAAGAAAATGTCCCAATGAACTCCATCTACATTGCATGCCTCTTATTTAAGTTTTGTTGGCTCTTAAGGTGCTTAAGGGTTTCATGGTAGGGTGTGGATAAAAAATTCTCCTGGAAATAGGTAGTGTTGGCAATATTCTAAGGTCCTTACCAAGGAAAAATTTTTTTGTCATAGGTGTAGTAATTGGTGCCTACCCCGAACAATTTCTCACTGAAATAAGTAATGGGTTTTCGATCTTGGATTAGAACAACACCTATCCCCACCCCTACTTACATCACACTCCATCTCAAATGCTTTCTCAAAGTTTGGTAGGATGAGAACTGGGGCTTAGCTCAATTTATCCTTATGGGTTTGAAAGGTTTGTTGTTGGGCCTCCTCCCACTAGAATCCTAATTTTTTCTTCACCACTTCTATGAAAAGGGCTGCTAGGGTGCTAATGTTTTTTTTATAAATCTCCTATAGAAACTAGCTAGCCCATAGAAGCCACGAACTTGGGTAATAGTGGTAGGACTGGGCCAATCTTGGATGGCTTTCACTTTTCCCTCATCAACCTCAATCCCTTTAGTACTCACAACATACCTCAAGAAATATAATTCTCTCCAAACAAAAGGATCATTTTTCCAAGTTAGCATATAATCTTTCCCTTTTAAAAGAAACAAGCACATTTTGAAGATGATTTAAATGATCCATATATTACTTACTATAAATTAAAATATCATCAAAACATACAACAACAAATTTTCTAAAGAATTCTCTTAAAACATGATGCATTAAATGCATAAAAGTACTAGGAGCATTAGACAACCCAAATAGTATAACAAGCTACTTATACAATCCTTGTTTGGTTTTGAAAGCCATTTTCCATTCATCCACCTCCCTAATCCTAATTTAGTGATAACTGGATTTCAAATCAATTTTAGAGAAAATGCGTCCACCAAACAATTCATCAAGAAAGTCATCTAGCCTAGGAATGGGATAGCGATAATTAATCATAATGTTGTTAATGGCACAACAATCTACACACATGCTCCAAGTCCCATCTTTCTTGGAAACTAAGAGAACCGGAACTACAAGGGCTTAGGCTCTCTCTCACATGTCCCTTCTCAATCAACTCCTCCATTTATTTTTGTAGTTCTTTGGCCTTCTTCGGATTAGTTCTATAGGCCGGTCAGTTGGGGATAACAGCTCCGGGCACAAAGTCTATTTGGTGCTCGATTCCTCTTATAGGTAGCAATCCTCCAGGCACCTTCATTGGAAAAAAACATCATCAAACTCTTAGAGAATGGCTACAATTTCACTTGGAAAAGACAAGGTAGAATCATTAGTAGAAACATAAGATCCTTTGCAAATAAGAGGAATAACCGATTCTTTAGCTTCTATTGCTTTTATGATCTCATTCCCTTTTGTAAAATAGTTCACTCTTCTTTTACCTCGTCTCCCTTATCCTTGCTGACTCCCATTCGTGATGATCAATGGTACTTGTTTTTCTATTCTCTCCCTCAACTCTTTCTCTTTCCTCTCTTATTCTTTTCTCTCTAACTCTTATTTTTGCTTGGCATCTTGTGCTCCCTTTTTCTTTTCTCTTTCCCTCATGATCTTTTGGTCATTATTCGCATCACTTTTGGGCATGGGGGTTAGAATGAATTTGGATCCCTCTTTGACAATAGAGTAGGTGTTCTTCCTCTCATCGTGCTTTACATTCCCATCATATTACCAAGGTCTCCCTAAAAGTAAATTATCTGCTTGCATAAACACCACATCACATAGTATATCATCTTTGTAGATACCCATCTTAAAAGACACCAAGACTTATTTGTTAACCCTCAAATCTCTACTATCATTCAACCATTGTAACTTATAGGGCTTGGGGTGTTTAATCCATTTCATACCTAACTCATCAACTAAGTTTACACTAATCACATTAGTGTAGCTTCCACTATCCACAATGATACTACAAGGGGTCTTGTTAATTAAACACCTTGTATAGAATATGCTCTCCCTTTATTGATGGTCTTGGTCTTCAATGGCTTGGAAGTTCAACGATCTCCTTATGACTCCAACTAAGGAATACTCTTAGCCAACCACTTGCCCTTCATCACTTTCCTATTCCATATTTTCTTCTTGGTCTTTTTGGTATCGTTCTTCCTCCTTTTATTTATCGGTTATGAATTCTCTATAGGGGTTAGTGTACATAACTCTTTTACTTGGACACTCATTGAGAAGTATGCCTATAGCCAAGACACTTGAAGCACTTGATATCTCTATTTCATTATGTCCTCTTCATAACTTTTCCTTTATTCTTGTTCCAACCTTCCCTAGGTTTCCATCCATCCCTTGGATTGTTGTACTCTTTTTGGAAAGGTTTAGGAACATCCTCCTTCTCAATGGGCATCTTACTAGTGCTGTTCGGATTTTGAAATGTAGGCTTAGCAAAAGTCCTTCTTTTTAGTTGCTTTTCAATCTTGGCGGTGGCATGAATCATGTCCTCATGTCGGTCATAGGAGTGCAACTCTATCAAATTGGCTATTTCCCTATTCAGTCTACCCAAGAATATAGCCCTTACTGCCCTAAGATCTTCTTGGATTTGGGCTCTGATCAACATCATCTCCATTTCCTAATGGTAGTCCTCCAACCATTTAATCCCTTGTTTAAGGGATTGAATCCTTTGTTAGAGGTCTTGGTAGCAGTTGTTAGTATTATGCCCTAGAGGTAATCATTTGTACCATATATATATTGCATAATAATTAATCAAAGTGGTATTTTTTATCTTTTAGTTTGATTGTTATATCTTAATATGCGTATAAACTATTTAATAAAGTCCCTAGTACAACACAGTGTTAAGAAAATCATGATAGAAATCATAATGTAAGAATCCTATTACACTATATAGTGTTTGTGTTTGAATAATCCCTAGTCATAGTATTAATGAGATGGGACATTATTAGAACGCCAAGACTAGCACATGTTATATCTCTTGATTGGATCAAGTGGTGGTTCTTATAACCTTGAATATGGCGATAATCAAGATTAATATGCAGACGCTTGTTATATGAACAAGTTCGTTAGATGACCTAGCTATGAGATAATCACATAGATAAGCTATTGAGTGTCATTGATAGAATCTCATTATAGCAAGTATGCAAGTATCCTTAGATTTAGGATCTCCACGGTACTTTGTTTGCTAGCATTGTACTTTAATTCCAATCTTTGGAGCTAGATCGAGGCCGCCTATGGGATGGATATTTGGTACAATGTGAGGTAAACAAAAGTAGTTGAGAGAATCAATAAAGGATTTACTACTTCTAATAGTAGGAGAGTATATCTCAAAGCCACTTGTAGAAATCATTATTCATGAAGTCCTTGGCCAATACGACTATGTGTTGGAAATAGTTCCAAATTCGATGCACATATCGAGTAATGAATTTCCTGAACAAATACTAAAATATTCAGGTCAGAATTAATAATATTCTGGATGGAGTTCGTACTAATTCCATGCTCTAGACTGAATGAGATATAGTATGGTGAAAAGAGTTTATTACAGTAGTTATTTGCTATAGAACGGTTCATGTCAAGCCACTTGACATTCTAAACTTTTAGGTGGTCAAGAGTCATTACTAGATGTCGCTCTTGATTTGCTAAATATGAATTTATTAATTAGATAATTAATAAATTAATCCTATATTTTATTTATGGTTATTAATTTCAAATTTGTTAGAATTAATTCGTATTATGCTACCAACAAGAACAGGAATCCTAATGGGTCACATAAAATAAATGTTTAAAAGCTCAATATATATTATTTGATAATATTTTGGAGTTAATTAAGAGAAAAAAATATATTTACAGGTGAATTATAAGTTTGTTATAATTCAACGGACTTGGTTGCAATTATATAAACTTCAATGGCACAATTGTAGACATTAGATCCTGGAGAACTAATTGCAATTAACACAAATCCTAAAACCTATAAACATGGGAATCATTCCTTTTTGCTACAAGGATTTTGGATGATCAAAAGGAGAGGATTACGGACCTTCCTCTTCATCCCTTTTCTTCTCCAATTAAAACTTAGCCACTCCTCTTCTACTAGCATAGTTTTGAGCGGGTTTTGTGAGCAATTCAACCTTGTGTGAATTACTGATTGAGACAATCCTCCTCTTGGATTGTAGTGGCACGAGGTGGACGATCAAAAGCAGAGGAATTAGTTCCTTGGTTGCCACAAAGAAAATTTTTGTGATTCTGCTATAGAAGATGATCTCTATTTCCTTCTTCTATTCCCATTGTAATTGCAAACACGTGATCTTTGGGTATGGATTTCATAGTTATCTCTACTACATACTTATTTGATAAGCATGATAAAATCCCAATAGTGGTATCAAAGCCTTCATGTTTGTGTTTTAATGGGTCTTTAATCGCTTTGAAATCATTTCTAAGCATGTAACTGTATGATCATTGTGATTGTATGTCTACTACTTTGTATGGCGTGTCTGGATTTTTTGGTTTGAAGAGTCTCTGGGTCATTGAAAAGTGGTTGGGAAGTTGTTTCCATGTGGGTCTGTTTTGGCATTAGATTTTTCTGCAATCAAGCTTTTGATTCAACAATTTGGATTGTTGTTTGAATTGTGATGTAGATTATAGTTCGTTCTTAATAATGATTAACAATGCTTGATATCAAAATCGTTTTGAAGGTCTATAAATCACGTTAATATTCATAGGAAATTTACAGAAAAATTTGGGGAAGAAGATGAACGGTGGTATTTTTCTGCCTCCAGTGCATCCCTGGCGCCGGGTACATTCGACCCACCTGGCACCAGGTACACTCTATTCTTCCCTTACCACGTGCCTCCAGAGCATACCTGGTGCCGGGTACATTCGACCCACCTGGCGCCAGGTATACTCTATTCTTCCCCTACCATGTGCCTCCAGAGCACATCTAGCGCCGGGTACGTTCAACTCACCTGGCGCCAGGTGCACTCTGTTCTTGCACTGTTTTATAAAAAAATAATAAGTTTTTTTTTATCTTTTCTAATTTTTAGAATAGGTTCTAATTATTATTAGAATTTATCTGAAACCAAAGATTTTGGATTAAAACATTTTCAAAATTACTTGTAGGACCCACAATTTTCTAACATTTGATTTCGGCCCAGAACTTTTCAAAATTCTATTTTCGATCTAGATTTCTCCAAAAATACTGATTTTGGATGTTTGTGCATTGGATGTTTTATGTTGTATTTTAAGCTCATTTTATTAGCATGGTGGATGGTTATGGAATAACACCAAAGTTATCTGTTCATGCATCATTATCACTTTTTTAAATTAAATAGTGTAACACCCCTACTAAAGGTAATAGCAGAAGTATATCAAAACCGAGTGTCACCCCATCCAGTCACCCCAGACGAGATGTCTTTATAACAAAAAAAAAAAAAAAAAAACAACAGAGTATGTAAGGTCCAGATCCATACAACAACCCATACTGATAGTCACGTGCAAATATAGAGTAAAGAATCTCTTACATGAAAATTTCCGTTCAACATTAGTAATAAGGTACATTATCCAAAGGGAAAATGTCCGAACCTATTATGCTGTCACATGGTATTGTCCTCTATCTGTAGGTTCGCTCAACTTCGGATCCTACAAAAATGGTAAGATAAAAGATACGTGTGAGTGAAAAATCACCCATTGACTCCCGTTTGTGCTAGTGCTTTATCAAAGAGATAGAGTACACAAAATTTTTGTGGAATAGTATATCATTTATGCACTAGAAATGATTCCAAAACTCTTTAACGAAGAGTTTATTCAAAACTTAATCATTTTTGAAAAACTGTATTTTAATTCCAAATCCTTACCCCAATTTTTTTTCAAATCACAGGCACTTCTCCAATAGAAGTTGGGCCTGTATCCATATATAAGTCTTGCAATCCTTGCCTTCGGTGCCACGTATTATTGTACTAAGACCGCAGTCTCTAGTACTTAACCATGCATTGCCGGAATAAGTACACTGTAGCGTACTTCTTCTCAGGTATACTGCAGTATACCTAGTGTACTATAGCATACAATCTTTTACTTACCACTATAAGCTAAGAGTCGCAATCCTAACGTTAAACACCATTGAGGTGGCAAGGAGTCAAACGCATCGAGTGTCCCCGCCCGGCATCCAGCGAATGACTCAAAATAAGAAGCGCCCACAGACACGGCAATTGTCAGGTATTAAACGGCTAGCCAGGATGACTCATCTCAATGTCCTATCGCCTTGTTTAGAGTAAGACAATCCTTATAACTAGCTAAATTACTTGGGGTCGTCTACCTCTAACATGAGCTAGTACAAAGATCAAAGTCTTTGCTGAGTACTCAACGTTAACAATACCAACCCTGTCTGACTGATTAGGCCAGAGGGTTATCTGATCTTGCAGGATTTTAAATCAAAATATTTTTGGAGCAAAATCATATTTCCCAGAATTTGATCCCACTAACTCGCAAGTTAGATCATCATTCACACCGGCTCCGCAAAGCCAATCAATTCATTTCATGGCACATCAGGCCAATAAAATAATTTTAGGTATCAAAAGGTCATTTTCCAAAAGTCAATCTCATCACCAGAGATTATTTTCAAATTTGTTGAAATAGGATTAAGTGTTCTGTTCAACATCAAAATACGTTTCCAAGAGTATCCAAGTCATTTTTCCGGTACTCGATCACAAAAGTCATTTCTAAGGGTATACAAGTCATTTTACCCATACCCGATTCCAAAAGACTTTTCGAGGGTATTCGGGTCATTTTACCCTTACCCGATTTGGAAGGTATTCACAAAAGTTCTAATAAGAGTATTTTTGGCCATTTACTGTATACCCAATTCGAAAAGTTTTCACAAACATTCCAATAAGGACATTTGGATCATTTTCCAAATACTCAGTTCGAAATGGAACTCATTTCAAGAAATCTAGAATTCTAATCCTAAAAGAGGATTAAATTCAAAGTTTCTAAACAAATTTCCAAAAAATGTTCCAATAAGGGCATACTAGTGAATTTATGAATACTAGATTCTAAAATTTACCATTTTCTGAAAATCCCAAATATTTAATCCAAAAAGACTACATTCACAAAATTCATGCTTTAATCATCTAGTAAGGTTTCCAAGCTAATTATTATGTTCAATCGAGCCTAAAATGGTATAAAATAATTCTTGCTCAGATAAATGTTAAACATATTTAGGGATTTCCAAAATGATATAAAACATAGCATTTCATGGCAAAATGAAGCATGTCCTAACTAAACGCTTTCCGTTTATGGCCAACCATTGTTTCCACTGTTTTCAACATTCCGTTGGCCATTTACTGACAAACCTACACCAAATATCGTTTTCAGGTCAAATTGTGTTTGGCCGAAAAATAACTGACAGTTAGCTAACGGGTAGTCGACGTGCCCGACAGTTAGCTGACGTCCAACTAACGTTTAGCCGACAGGGCAGACGGTTAAGGAAAACGTTCAACTTTCGTTCACGTCGTTTTTTCATCATTTGATCAATTCTTTCATTTTACTTTTCCCACATCCTTTCTCCTTTCATAAACAAGGGATTCACTTCATATTTCCCATTTATTTCTTCCAAAATCACATAATTAATTATCCTTAATTTCATCCATTTTCGGACTCATTTTTCTGGAATTTCACAGATTGACACATGATTTTGTTTTACACATAACTTTCAATCCACGACTCCAATTTGGCTCTGTGATACACCAAAACAACCATAAGACTCTTAAATTTAATTTTGCATAGGTTGTGTTCGGAGTTCTGGTTCTAGTTATATGCTACTGGGCAAAAACAACCCCAGTAGTTTTGTCTCAATTTCACTATTCATGCTTTCTTTTGTTTTCCTCTAGCCTTTAGCACCTTGGAATCATTAATTCATTCAATCCTCCTTCAAATCATCTTTAATTCTAAATTTCTTGATTTCTAGTAGTTCACAAAAGTCACACTTATTCAACACAAATTTATCTCTTCTAATCAAAAGCTAGTTTGAACCATTTTTCCAACCGAGTAAATTCCATTTTTACTCTACTTTGATCATCACCTCTTCAACCCAAAATAAGCCTTCAAGCTACCATAATTTTTCAGTTCTTCCTCACCCAAAAAATCATTCAAAGGCCCTTAGGCAGCTGGCACATATACAAGCATATATAAAGTTCATACACCAAAGTTCACAAACCCTAGCTTTGATTCGAAATCAATACATGAAAGTCATATTTTTATGTTAAAATTCACATCATCATAATCACCATTCACCCAACAACAAATTTAATTCAAGCAAGGTAGGGTTTTACCTTGTATTTGAGGCTATTTGTTGTTATTTGCTCCAAAACACCAAGGCTTCACCTAGTACACCAAGAACACACACTAGTTAGCCCTTTTGTTTTCTCCTGTTTGATCTCTTTTTCTCTTTGTTTTTCCTTCTCTTGGCTGCTGAAATTTAGGCTATTTAATAGCCCTTTTCCACCTCCATTCACCCATCAAATCTTGGCCCTTGATTTCTTGTTTTGATTTAATTAAATGGTGGATATATTTAAATGTGTTCCAATAGGATTTTTACACACCAACCAATTTTTCCTCCACAAAAAATTCCTTTATTTCTCCTTGCATGGCCACGATGTAACACCCCACTACCTAGGCCCGACAGGGCCGGGAATGTCACCCGGTCCAAAGGACAAGGGGTCTTTATAACTAGGTCATACAAAAGAAAATAAAAGTAATACTTTAAAATTGAACTTATTACAACCCAAAAATACATGAACAAACTCAGAATAAATTGTTCACTACCATCTCTCAAAACAACACATAAGAAAAATAACATAAAGTCTTCAAAGCATAGGCAACAAATCTAGCTATTCATCTCCACAGCAGGATCGACCTGAAAATATGGCATAAAAGGTGATGAGATAAAAATCTCAGTAAGTCCGTGTGTGCTTTGGGTGTTCAGTGAAAACAGTAGTTCGTGGATGCAAAATGTGAAAACTTTGTAAGAGAAATATTGGCAAGCAATAAACATTAGTAAAAAACAAGAGTGGTGTTTTCGGCTTTTCCAGCCATACATAATTTATAAGATCAACCACTCAAAAGAAAGGATTATGGGTTACCACACGTTGGGCCCCATAACCGGATGGTCAGTATGCCACACTTTGTGCATACTCGCCGGTCGAAATGCCGACACTTTGTGCAGACTGACAAAAGGTAGGTGATCGGCCTACTGGGCAAGATACTCCTCATTCTCTATACCCAAACAACAACCGGGTGTCCATTCCGGCAAAACACAGTCACTTGACTGAAATAAAAACTGCTAGCTCGGACCAGCATGACTAAGTAGTACTGACGTTTCTCTAAATTGAGTTTTATCTTCTGGAGGTGGCCTCCTGCTAGAAGACTCACTCTTGCTCTTCAAAACTAGTACTACTAGCCTACCCTTATTGAGTACTCAACGATAATTGTCCCACTTGGGAGAAAACTGATAAAACATAGCTTTGCTTGAAAATGGTAATCAAGGGTTTCTAAAGTCCATGGCAAAATCAGTTTTTGAAATAGTTCAGTATTTGAGTAAAACTGCTTTGAAAATTTTCAAATAATTGGTTTGACTGAATCAAAAAAAGAAACAGTCTTTAATTGTCTTTACCAAATCAGTATTCACATACTTCGTGTTTAGCTTGCCATGGTAACCTTTTACAACAAACAAGTTTTATGCAGGAGTTTACCTGATCCTTTGCTTGCTCAAATTCAAAAGTCTTCCAAAGCTGACCTAACCCCGCATGGGGTAAACACAAGACATAAGGTTACACTCAAGATATATTCACTTACACAAATAATCCTAACCTTAATGTTCTAAGCTTTAAGGCTAGATGATAAAGAATTTTATAAAATAAGTCTAGTTTGAAAAGTTAAAATAACTAGGGGTTCTAAAATAATTGCTAATAAATTATAGACTCAAATAATAATTCTTGAGTGTTATAAATAATAAATAAACTAAGGTTTGAATTTTAAATAATATTAAGTCCTAAATAATTTTAATAAATGATAATTTAAAAATAGCTTTATTATAAATAAATAATAAATTAAATAATTTTTAATTAATTAATTAATTTTTTAATAGATAATAATTATTTATTAATAAATAAAATTAGTAATAAATGAATTTTATTAAATTTTTGTTTAATAAAAATATTAATAGTCTAATTAAATATTCCAATCCAAATCCCCTAGTGTTTCGAATTTTGAAGGAAACTATAGTAGTAATTCTAATTTTTTTTGTAATAAATTTTGTTAATGAATATAACCTAGAATTAATAAGAAAATAATCTCTTACCATGATTTTCCTAGTGCTAGAAAAGATTCATGATCACATTTTCCATCATCAAACAATAAATCCATTCATGAACATACACTTGAACTATCGCATACCATCACATGGCCAAAATCCTACTAAGCATAATCATCAATCATGGCTTCCATGGAGAATAAGAACATAAAAGCCTAATCACCTTTGGTGTCATAATATCTAATCATGCTTCAAACATCCATAAAATTCATTGAGCATGAAGAACATAAATTGATTCAAAAGGAAAACACATACATCCTAGTCATATACAACAATGATCATGTCCTAACCCCAATCCCTTTATCCACATGCATATACTCAATCTCCCAATCATATTCTATCTCCTTATCAACACCTAAGAGACACGATTTCAGAATTTAATAAGAGAGATTTACGAATGAATACTTGATTGTCGAGTACTTTGATGAAGATAAAAGAAGGTCCACGGGCGATGGAGTGTCTTGAATGGTCCAACAAAACAAAGGATCATGGTTGGTGTTTGATCAACCATTTCTGTTAGGAGAGAGAGAGAGAGAGAGAGAGAGAGAGAGAGAGAGAGAGAGAGAGATCATTAGAATGATATAATCGAATGGAAGAAGATGAATAAGAAATTTGTTCTTGACTTACCTTGTTGATGTTCTTGAGACCTTCAAAAAAAAGTTAATTTTGATCCGCTCGAAAATTCTTGTTTGCGAGGTTTTGTGTTATAAATAACAGAAACGAGGTTTAGAGATTAAATGGAAGTGATTTGGAGTATTGGAGAGTGATTGGAGGTGTTTAGAGTAGGGTTAGGCTTGAAGAAGGTTAGTGTGTGTTCTTGGTGTTCTAGGTGAAAATGGAGAGAATTTAAGGGAAAATGATGGACAAATTTCGGGAGAGTGTAGACTGAATAGTTTAGGGAATTCAGGGGTTTCGGTTTAGCTTAGAAAGGGAGAGAAAAATCTGATCATTCGAAGTTCAAATGGAGTGATTTGAGGAGTGGTTTGAGGTATAGGATATGTTAATGGTGTTTATTTGATGAAGGTTTTCTTGGAGCTTCAATGTTGTCGACTGGTTTGGTTTGCTTTGCTAAAATGAATGAGGTCTGATAAAGCTTAAGGCTGGATGAAATTCAGAGCTTAAATGGCAGAGGAATTCTGGTTGTATAGCTTAGTACAAGGGTGTTTTCATGGAGAAAAATTCTGGAAAATTTGAAGTTCAAATGGAAGTTTGAATGGAGTGATTGTAGGAGAGATTTGAGGTGTGATTATGGAGTCCAGTTGTGCAAGGTAAGTGGAGAGGGTAATGGTTTTCAGTTCATGGCTAAACAAGGGTTAGTTTACAGAGGTTGGAGGGTGGTGTTCGGCCAAGGCTTGAAGGGAACAAAGCTGGAAAAATTCTTGTTTCAAGGTGCTCATGTTTCGAAGGTTTGCTGCAAATTTTCCTGTGCAGTTTTCTGCAATTCTTCAGCCCGTTTTGCAGAGGTTTTGAGAGGTGTTCAAGGGTCCTTTAAGGCAGGTTTTCCTGCCCTCTTTATGGGGAAAAATCAGAGAAGTTTTGCTGGCTTGAAGGTGGAATAGAACAGCTTCATTTTCTGGTTTGAAGGTTGAGAAACTGCCCAGAATTTTTTCTGGTTTGTGCAGTTTTTTGTGCAGTCCGAAAATTGCACAGTTTTTCCAGCTTTCAAGCCACATGAAATGACCATTTTCTTGGCAGCAAATGAATGGGTTTATTGGCTGAATTTTCGAAGAAATGGCCTGCAAATATTCTGGAAAATTTCCAGATTTTCCTTTACTAAGCTATGGACAACATGAAGATGGAGTTGAAGGTTCTTTCATGGTGATTGATTTTCTCTTGGAAACCCTTCCTATTTCTCCTCCTACTTTCGGCCAACTTCCCAACCTCCAAAGCTGATTTTCGAATTCAAGGTGGAGGAGTTATCACATAATTTTTTTGGAATTTAAAAGAAAAGGATTTAATGGTTTTGAATTATAAAGATGTTAGGACAAGCTAGTGGTAATAAAAAGGACAAGAATTCCTCTAGAATTCTTTTTAGGACATGAGGATAAGATTAGGGCATTCTCTTCATGTCTCCCCTAAGACAACATTCCTATTTCCATGAAATGCAAGAAAACAAAAATTCAAACTTAGTTAAGATAATCATGACAAAAGCTTAAATGATGGGATTTGAACTCATGACCTTAGAAATTAATTTACCAAGCTCTAACCACTAAACCACAATAACTCTTGTTGTTATTTTCTCACCCACATTTCCTTCCTATTTAATCCTCAAGCTTTCCTCCTATTTTGACCTCAAGCAAAATTACCATTTTACCCTTCCTACTCGATAAACATAACTAAGCATTTTAACCTATAATCCACAACTCTAAAGCACATAAAATCATTCAAAAACATATATATTCATGCAAAATAATATGATATGCATCCCGACCCCCCTTACTCTAGGGTTAGCTTTAGGTGGGGTTTCACAACTGAAATTCTTGGCCTATTTCCAGCCATTCATTCACCTTCTCTTGATCTAAATATTAGCCAATTATATTGCTTAAGACCTTAATCAAGTGGGCCCACAAGTTATGTGTTCCAATCACAAAATTACATATCATTCTTCATTTTTTTTTGCAAAGTTTATTTAAGAAGTTTTGCATGCATGGATGTTTCATGCATCCTCTTATTATTTGACAGTTGTCCTTGGCCACCAATCACAAGAAGCCACACATCCCATTTTCAATCGCATTTTCCTATTTTCTTCAGAAATGACCAAAATTGGGTCCGTCACGGAAAAATATTTTATGTCACCAATCAACTCCAAAAATTCCACTGAATTCATTTGTAATACTTAAATTCTTCAATTCCTTTTCTACCTGGTCAAATTTGCAGTCAAAGTCACCAGTGCGGTCAAAATGAAGAAAATGCCCTCAATACCCCAGGTAACATAATTCACACCAAAACGTATGTTTCATTGCATTAATTAATTTCTTTTTTCAGAGTAACCTACACTTCATATTTTGCTAATAATAATAGCCTTCCAAAAATTTAGGGTACGGGTAGAACAAATTCAATAATTACATCTAAGTCCTGATAAGATATTATTGTACCAAAATATTCATCTCATTATACGGATCATCTTTTGTTCTGACCATTGATATAAATTATTATCCTATTACAAATAGTAGCCAATTAAAAGTAAAAGATGTGGTGTTACAAATAGGGTTGCGTATCCTACCTTATTTCAAATTCTTGTGTAATTCTCTTCTCTTCTAACTCCCCTCGAATGTAACTCGAGGTTTCTTCCTTTAGGAAATTATGTATATTGGTTGACCATATTAATTTCCTTGATAGCTCAAGAAAATTAATCTAGAGAGTCCATAACCATGCCACGTAATTGTTTATTACTGTGTTTATCAATTTATGCTGCTTATTGATAAATTGTATGCATGTCAAACGATGAGACAATTAAAAGGAATAAATTCCTCAAATAATATTAAATATAATGCCTTCCATTGATATAGTAAGAACGAGAGCTCTTTTTCGAGACCAAGTTGTTGGGCATACCCAAGCCTATTAGACATTGAGTATGTTCAAGCTATGGAATTTAATTCCTTATTAATGGGTTAGGTTTAAATAATTTCTTTATCCCGGTTTGGCTAACCCAAGAATAATGAATATTAACGGCAAGGTTGGGTTAGTAATAAATGCTTTAATGATTAAATGATATTAATCACCCAATGATATAGTAATTACATTTGGTGTAATTAGTATTCAATACCTATTGCTGAACTGAAGAGTGGCTTGTTGGGCAAACGCAAGGTAAATCTTAAGGAATTTAGATACTGGTCCACCAGGAAAACTTCTAATGGACTTTTCCGAGTTAATAGTAAGGGCTATTGATTTGAGTAAAATAGTGGAATAAAAATGCATTTAATTAAAGACCTAATTACTTGCATATCATGTGCATATACATGTTCTAATTATTGTATCTTTACATCTAGGTCATTTGCATTATGTCAGCAAACCTAAACCTGCGTAGCATCTTGGAAACAAATCAGCTCACAAAATCAAATTATTTGGATTGGTATAGAAACTTGAGAATCCTTCTCAAGTCAGAAAAGTTGCTCTATGTGCTAAATGCTCCTATTCCGCCACCTTCAGCCCAAGATGCTCTTGCTGATGAGCATGTTGTCCACAAGAAACATATGGAGAACAGTGACACTACATCATGTATTATGCTGGTGTCAATGACTCCTGAGTTACAAAAATAGCATATGCATATGGATGCTCAAACTATTATCTTCCAAAAAAAAAAAAAAAAGTGTTGTTTGACAAATAAGCTAAAACTAAGAGATATGAGATCTCTAAACAACTGTTCCGCTCTAAGATGGTTGAGGGTACTTCAGTGGCTACTCATGGGCTGCAGATGTTGGGCTATATTGAAAAGCTTGGGTCTCTTGTTTTCGTAATGGATCACGATTTAAGTGTTGACTTAATTCTACAATCATTGCTAAGTAGTTTTTCACAAGTTGTGATTAACTACCACATGAAAATATTGAGACCACCATACCTGAGCTTATCAATCTGCTTAAGACTACTGAATCATCCATGAAGAAGTATGATAAGGCGATCTTGCTAGTAGGTTGTTCGTCTTCTAAGAAGCTAGTTCCTAAGAAGAAGAAGAAAAATCCTATTAAGCCCAAAGGAGGCATGAAGAAGAAGGAAGTAGCCAGTAAAGGTCCATGTCATCATTGTGGCAAGATGGGCTATTGGAGGTGCAACTACAAAGCCTACTTGGAGACCGTGAAAGAAAAAAAGGAGAATGAGAAGCTTGCAAGCACTTTTACTTCTATTCCTGGAATGTTTATGATTGAGATTAATATTGCCTTTAGTAATGAGATTTGGGTATTGGATATCGGTTGTGGATCTCATTTATGCAATAATTTACAGAGACAAAAGGGAAGTAGAAGGCTAGAAAGGGGCGATGTGGACCTGCAAGCTACAAATGGAGCAAAAGTTAATACACTAGCTATGGGAACTTATCATCTAAATCTACTTTTTAGATTAATTTTAGAACATCAAAACTTCTATTTTGTATTAGTTTTATTGAAAAACATTATCTCAGTTACTTGTTTAGACTTATTTGGATTTTATTTAAATTTTAAGAATAAACGTTGTTCTTTTTCACTAAATGATATCCATTATGGTTCTGCAACTTTGGTTAATTGTTTATATGTTCTACACATGAATAATCCAATTCTCAATATAAATGAAAAGAAACAAAGAAAACATAACTCAATCTTATCTTACTTATGGCATTATCATTTAGGCCATGTAAATGAAAAATGCGTGTTTAAGTTATACAACCTGGGTGACTTAGAGTCATTTGATTATGAAACATATGACACGTGCAAATCTTGTTTACATGGTCAAATGCTATTTTTTGGTAAAGGAGAAAGGGCTAATATGTTATTAAAACTAATACATATAGATGTCTGTGGCCCAATGTCTATACAAGAAAAAGGAGATTATCACTACTTTATAACCTTTATCGATGACTATGCACGATATGGGTATTTGTATTTAAAGAAATACAAGTCTGAAGCATTTGATAAGTTCAAAAACTTCATGAATGAAGTAGAGAAACAACTTGGCAAGAGTATTAAAACTCTTAGATCCAATCGAGGAGGTGAATACTTAAGCCAAGAGTTTCTAAGTTGTCTTAAAGATAATGGGATATTATCTCAATGGACTCCACCACATACACCTCAACATAATGGTGTATCTGAGAGAATGAATCGAACTTTTCTAGACATGGTACAGACCATGATGGCTTTTGCAGAGTTACCAAAATAGTTTTGGGGATATGCACTGGAGACTGCTATTTATATTTTAAATAGAATTCTGTAAAAAATAGTTGATACCACTCTTTATGAGCTATTCTTTGGTAAAAGACTAAAGTTATCTCATTCGAGGCTTTAGGGTTGCCCTACTTTTGCTAAAAAGGTAATGTCAGAAAAAACTTGGGAGTAAGTCTGACAATTGTTTATTTGTTAGATATCCAAAAGAATGCTTCGTATATTACTTCTATCTTCTTTTTGAAAATAAAGTTTTTATTTCGAAACATGCTGTCTTCTTAGAGAAGGAGTACATGTTTAAATGAGATAGTAGAAGCAAGCTTGAACTTACTGAAGTTCAAGAAGAACAAACAAATATTGATCAATTGTCTGAACCCATACCTATTAATGAACCTTTTAACACACAAGAGCCTCGTAGGTCGAGTAGGATACGAGTGGTGCCTGAGAGATATGGATTTTTCATAAGTGATCACAATGACGTATTGCTCATAGAAGAAAATGAGCCTACTACTTATAAGGACATTTTGAAAAGTTTAGAATCTGACAAATCGCTTGAAGCCATAAAGTTAGAAATGGATTTCATGTATGACAACTAAGTGTGGACTTTAGTTGATCCCCCTAAAAGAATTAAGTATATAGGGTGCAAATGGGTTTTCAAGAAGAAAACTAGCATAGATGGTAATATGGTTACCTATAAGACATGTCTGGTTGCAAAAGATTATCAACAATAGCAAGGTGTTGACTATAACGAAACTTTTCCATCTATCACTATGCTAAAATCCATAAGAACACTCTTAGCACTTGCCACTTATTACGACTATGAGATTTGACAAATGGATGTGAAAACAATTTTCCTTAATGGAAACCTGATCGAGGAAGTGTATATGACACAACCTGAAAGTTTCACATCCAAAGATGGCAGAAAAGTATGCAAGTTACAAAGGTCTATCTATGGACTTAAGCAAACATTTAGGAGTTGGAACATCCATTTGGATGAGACAATTAAAGAATTTGGTTTCATTCAAAATATAGATGAACCTTGTGTGTATAAAAAGGTTAGTGGGTGTGCAGTTGCTTTCTTATTGCTTTATGTAGATGACATATTGCTAATAGGAAATGATGTTTCCATTCTTCAATCTATAAAGATTTGGTTATCCGAGATGTTCTCCATGAAAAACCTTGGAGAAGCAACCTATATTTTGAGAATAAGGATCTATAGAGATAGATCGAGAAGGTTGTTAGATCTTTCGCAGTCAAAATACATAGATAGTGCTGAAGAGGATCATCATGGATCAATTCAAAAAAGGATTCTTACCTATAACACATATAGTAAGCCTTTCAAAGTTGATGTCTCCAAAGAAATAAGTTGAAAGGGATCATATGAGTAGAATTCTATATATTTCGGCAATTGGGACTATCATGTATACTATGATATGTACAAGGCCCGATGTATCATGTGCTCTTAACTTGACGAGCAGATACCAATCTGACCTTGGAGAGAGTCATTGGATGGCTGTAAAGAATATCCTCAAGTACTTATGAAGGATTAAGGATGCATTCTTGGTATATGGAGATGGTGATTTGCAAGTAAGAGGGTACACTGATGCCAATTTTCAGTCTAATAAGGATGACTACAAATCACAATCTGGCTACGTATTTATATTATATGGAAGGACAGAGAGTTGGAAAGGTTCCAAACAAGATACTGTTACTGACAATCGACTGGAACATGTACTTAGACGTTTTCACTTAATTAGAGATATCACTGATAAATGAGATGTAAAGATAGAGAGAATTCTCATGGATCAGAACATATCAAATCCACTTACTAAAGCACTTTCCCAGAAGAAACATGATAAACATGTTGAGTCATTTGGTATTCGATATATGAATAATTGGCTCTAGTGCAAGTGGGAGATTATTAGTGTTGTGCCCTAGAGGCAATCACTTGTACCGTGTATATTGCATAATAATTAATCAAAGAGGTATTCTTTATCTTTTAGTTTGATTATTATATCTTAATATGCGTATAAACTATTTGATAAAGTCCCTAGTACAACACAGTGTTAAGGAAATCATAATAGAAATCATAATGTGAGAATCCTACTACACTATGAAGTGTTTGTGCTTGAATAATCCCTAGTCATAGTATTAATAAGATGGGACATTATTAGTACACCAAGACTAGCATATATTATATCTCTTGATTAGATCAAGCAATGGTTCTTATAACTATTAGTATTGTGATACTCAGGATTAAAATGCGGATGCTTGTTATATGAACAAGTTTATTGGTTAACCTAGCTATGAGATAATCACTTGGATAAGTTATTGAGTGTCAGTGATAGAATTTCATTATAGTAAGTGTGAAAGTATCTTTAGACTTGAGATCTCCAAGGTACTTTGTTTGCTGAGCATTGTACTTTGATTCTAATCTCTAGAGCCAGATCGAGGGCTGCCTATGACATGGATATTAGGTACAATATGAGGTAAACGAAAGTAGTTGAGAGGATCAATAAAGAATTTACCACTCCTAATAGTAGGAGAGTATATCTAAAGGCCACTTGTAGAAATCATTGCTCATGAAGTCTTTGGCCAAGGCGACTATGTATTGGAAATAGTTTCAAATTTGATACACATCGAGTAACAGATTTTTTGAACAGGTACTAAAATATTCGGGCCAAAATTAATAATATTCTGGATGGAGCTAGCACTAATTCCATACTCTAAACCAAATGAGATATAGTATGGTGAAAGGAGTTTATTGCATTAGTTATTTGCTATTGAAAGATTCATGTCAAGCTATTTGACTTTCTGGACTTTTGAGTGGTCAAGAGTCATTGTTAGATGTCACTCTTGATCTACCAAATATGAATTTATTAATTAATAAATTAATCCTATATTTTATTTAGAGTTATTACTTCTAAATATATTATAATTAATTCATATTATGCTACCAAAAAGACTAGGAAACCTAATGGGTCACATACAATAAATGTTTGAATCCTCAATATATATTATTTGATAATATTGTAGGGTTAGTTGAGAGAAAAAAAAAATATTTATAGGTGAATTATAAGTTTGTTAGAATTCATGGAACTTGGTTATAATTATATGAAATTCGAGGGCCCAATTGTAGACATTGGATCTTAGAGGACTTAATTGCAATTAACACAAATTTTAAAACCTGTAAACATGGGAATCGTTCCCTTTTGCTACAAGGATTTTGGACAATCAAAAGGAGAGGAATTTAGACCTTCCTCCTCATCCCTTTTCTTTTCCAATTAAAATATAGCCACTCTTTTTCTACTAGCATAGTTTTGAGCAGGCTTTGTGAGAAATTCAACCTTGTGTTAATTACTACTAGAGACAATACTACTATTGGATTGAAGTGGCGCAGGTGGATGATCAAAAGTAGAGGAATTGGTTCCTTGGTTGGCGCAAAGAAAATTTTTATTTTTCTGTTATAGAAGGTAATCTCTGCTTCTTTCCTCTATTCCCCTTTAATTGCAAACATGTGATCCTTAGGCTTGGATTTCATAGTTATTTCTGCTGCGTTCTTATTCGATAAGCGTGATGAAACCCCAATAGTAGTGTGTGGGACAAATCTAGCCCTCATCATATCCTTTAGTAAGTTCCAATCACCCTTGTCTTCTACTCTCATTTGCCTCCTTTGATTGCCAACTTCCCACCAAATCAATGTACAGTCTGCAAACCCTAAGATAGTTAGCCTCATCATGGATCTTTCACTATAGGTATGGCATTAAAAGTATATCTCCAATTTACTCTCCCATTCAAAATAGGCTTCGGGATCATTCTTCCCAAAGAAAATTAGTGGTTGCAACTTGATATGGTTCAACTCCCTATCCTCATCATTTCCTTCTCTCCTACCTCTTCTATTGCTCCATCTTCTATTGAGGTCCCCATATGCATCACCATGTTCTCCCACATACTATTCAGTAACTCCATCAAATTCTCTTTCCAACCCTGTTGGATTATTTCATCCATTCCTTCCTTGACCCCTTCCTCGTCCTCTTCTCATACAATGCCTACTCCCTCTCATGGGAGCTTTTTAGAATCCCCCAATAGAGTGCTCATCCCGCTCTTCAACTTGTCGAGCATTCAATGGAAGAGTATGGGCATCATCATCCCTCATTCTAGGCTTAGGGGCTTCAAACCTCTCTTGACGTCTTCTTTGTGCAACGGTTGAAGAGATACCAAGTTGATTCCTCAACCTCGTCAGATCCCTTTTCATGTGTTGAAACTCACTTTGCATAGTTCTTACCATAACCTACAAACCATCTCGCAAACCTCTAGCATCAAGTGGTTCTTCATGTGGTCTACTAGGACCACTTGGATTAGGTCTAGGAAGTTCTTGTTCATGGGCCATGGTAATGGAATTACTTAAGGAGTTATACCTGCAAAAGAGATTAATAAAAGAAGTAGTTCCTCTCTTTACTCCCTTGCATGTTTACTCTCAATAGTTTTCACTCTACACTCATGTTTACCCTCTTCAGCTCTTTTGATGATAGTTTCTCCCTCTTGCCATTTTCTCAACATTCAACTATCTTGTTCAATCCAATTCTCTCTAATAGCCAAAGATTTAGTCCAACCAAGTAAATTAAAAACATTCAATGGATTTTCCAATTGGGAGGTCTTAAGAGAATTTCAACAAATACTTGTTGGGCACCCTAAGTAAACAAAGTTTTCAAGTAAGAATTTCAAAGAACAAGGACTCAAATAGTACAAGAACAATCACTAAAACATAAAGGAAGCAATTTTTAACAAGAAACGAACAAGAATTAGTAGAACAAGGAACAAGAAAAATTAGTAGACAGGAATAGAAAGAACAAGAAAACCACAAATGTGTAATGGCAAAGAAGAGTTCAATGAGTAAGGATTTCAACAATAAAGAGATATATCAAGTCCCAACATCCTAAGAAATGAAAATTAAAAGTCAAAACTTACAACAAAAGCCACAAATATCCTCATGGAACTTTTATAAAACAACTTAGTTCTAATCCCGTCACTTAAGAACAACTAATATTTTCACGCATATTCAAGCCCATTTTCACCACAAACGCTAGACAAATTTGTTCCCAAGGATTCTAATAACATCGGGAGCAATTTCCCAAAAAAAGAAAATCAAGATATAACAAATATTTCATGACCTCTTTAAAGCATGTTTTTTAGTTACGAGATTCCCCTATTTTTTTTTCTTCGACTTGTAGGGCTCCTTTTATTGATGTAAAGCTTTGATTGAAATCAAGGCCTTCCTTGCACTGATACCAAACTCTTTGATATGAAGTTGTGTGAGCAAATTTGTGGAATAAAGGCAAACAAATGGGCAAAACCCTTGGCTAAACAAATATAACGTAAACAGTGGAAATTTATGGCTAAAGAAGAAAAAAAAACTATCAAACTATTCCCTAGCAAACCTTTGAGGAACAAAAGCATAAAAAACCCACAAGAAATATAGCAAGACCTACTATAAATTTACCTAAATATCCTTGACACAACAAAAAAAAATCAAGAAAAAGAGAAGTAAAACTATAGGCATTCAAGCAAAGGAATTCAAGATAATACCTTAGAAGAACAAAGCAACTATGACCTAATCAAGAGAAACTACATTGAATTATCTAAACATTTCAGAGACTCATACATAGGGGGGACTAAACCCTAAGCAAGGTCTTGAAGAAGATGAATAAAGAGGTTAAACCTCTCAAAGCTCTCTTTCACAATTTGAAATAATATAAGATGAATTGAATTGTCAAATAAAAAAAAAAAGATGTATTTATACTACCCTGGCCCTATCTAAGTAACTACTAAGGCTCCAAGACAATTTAAGGACTTAAATGATCTTTATAAAGTGTTTAAAATAAAGAAAATGTGGAGAAAATAGTAAAAATAGGCAAAACAGGAGGTCTAACACGACTAAACCCGACGCCAGGAGTTGTGCCAGACCTGGCACTAGGATAGCACTGGAATTCCAGCACTGGGTCCAATTGGACATGGCACCAAGTTAGCACTAGAATTCTAGCATTTTGGCTGGTAGAGTACACCTAGCACCGGGTATGCCTACAGGGGCTGGTAGCAGGTTGAAACTAGATGATGGATTTAAGCATTTTCTCCCTCTTTCGCTCCCTCTTTTGGTGCAGGCATAGGCTACTATTGGGATTCTACTTGGATTTTAATCAAATTAAGTTCACAGTTACCTTCTTCACTCCAAATCCCTTCCATAATCAAGAATAGTTGTAGGAGCAATTGGATATCACCTTAGAGTCTCTTAGCCCTTGATCTTGTCATTGGCCCTTACATTGTCGCTCCCCCTTCTTGAGTTTGAACTGCTTGGTTAGCTTGATTCCTATCAAATATGAATATATTAAAGAAGTGGGTGCCAAAGAGAAGCTTGAAAGACCTTCAAGAAGAAAAATCAATAATCAAGAAAGTTGTCAAACGATGGAGAATTAAAGAAGGGTCAAGAAGATCAAAGCTTGAACAATAATTTGTGTAGAGGATCAAGCGCGCATGCGCAATAAAGGTTGAGGAAAAGGAAAACGGACCGGCTGTGAAGGACAATGTGGACCTAGCACCAGGCCCAACAAGTCTATCTGCTGCCAGGCCCTCTCGGCCCGTTAGCCAATTTTTTTAGAACTAACCCGGTACCAGGTCACTTCGGGCACAGGCCTGTTCTGATGATTTTTTCTTGTTTTATTTTACTTTTGTTTTTAGTTTAATTCTCACGAATTTTATTATGTAATAAGGATATTTTTAACCTTTTAAAGGTTTGGATGGCTGAGATTTCATCTCACCTTAGTTAGGTTTAGTGGCCTATATGTAAAACCCCACCTAAAGCCAACCCTAGAGTAAGGGGGTCGGAATGCATATCATATTATTTTGCACGAATACATATATTTTGAATGATTTTATATACTTTAAAATTATAACTTATAGGCTAAAAGGCTTAGTTATGCTTATTGAATATGAAGGGTAAAACGGTAATTTTGATTGAGGTTAAAATAGGAAGATAGCTTAATGATTAAAAAAGAAGAATATTTGGGTGAGGAAATAAGAACAAGAGTTGTTATGGTTTAGTGGTTAGAGCTTTGGAATTAATCTCTAAGGTTATGAGTTCAAATCCTATCATTTAAGTTTTATCATGATTATTTTAATTAAGGTTGGATTTTCGTTTCTTCCATTCCATAAAAAAATAGGAGTGTTGTCCTAGGGGAGACGTGAAGGGAATGTTCTAATCCTATCCTTATGTCCTAAAAAGAATTCTAGAAGAATTCTTGTCCTTCTATTACCTCTAGCTTGTCCAAACCTCTTCACCAATTAAGCTTGTTCAAAATTTATCCAAATCCATGGTTTTAATTCCAGAAAATTCAGCAAGGATTCTTGGTTTTTGAATTTCGAAAATGATTCTTAGAGATTGGAGATTTGACTGAAAATAGGGAAGGAGTTAAGGAAGGCTCCTAAGAGAAATTAATCTCCATGGTTGGGCGTTCAAACTCCACTCCATAGTGTTCATATCCTCCATGAAAGAAATTTGAAAATTTTTCCAGATTCTTGAGCAGCCTAACCTTCAAAAATCTCAGCCATCTTTCTTACTCAATTTCTGCCATAAAAATGGCCAATTTATTCAGCTTGAAGACTGAAATTCTTTTGCAAAAATCTGACGGTACAAAACTCACCAAAAAAAAAAAAAAAAAAAAAATCTAGACAGTTTCGCTGCATAGCAGCCTGAAATCGAAGCTGTTTCTTCTGCCTTCAAAATAGTAAATTACCCATGCTTTTCCTCCATAAAGAAGGCTAGAAACCAGCCTTAAAGGACCCTCAAACACCTCTCAAAACCCTCTGCAAATTGGGCTGGAATATTACATAAAAACTGCACAGAAAATTCAGCAATCATTCGAACCATAACCAGAAAAATTACCAACCTTGTTCCCTTCAAGCCTTGGCCAAAAACCACCCTCAAAACCTCTGTAAGTTAACCCTTGTTCAGCCATGAACTGAACTCCATTACCCCTCCACTTGCCTTGCACAACTGGACTCCATGACCATACTTCAAATTCCTCCTACAATCACTCCAATCATACTTCCATTTGAATTTCAGAATTTCCAGCATTTACTCCATGAAAACACCCTTGGATTAGGCTTCATAACCAAAAATTCTTTTGTTATTGAACTCAAAAATTCAGCCAGCCTTAAAGCTCCATCAACCCTCCTTCATTTTAGCAAAACACAACAGTCTAGTCGGCTCCATTGTAGCTCCAAGAAACCTCCATCAATAAAACACCATTACCATATCTTTTACCTCAAAACACTCCTTCAATTTCTCCATTTGAATTTCAAAAAACTAGATTTTTCTCTTCCTCCCTAAACTGAAAACCAAAATCCCTGAACTGCCTCAATGTAACACCCTGCTACCTAGGCCTGCCAGGGCCAAGGATATCGCTCTGTCTGAAGGACAAGAGGTCTTTATAACTAGGTCACACAAATAAAACAGCGGAATAAAAATAATACTTTAAAGTAAAATTTGTTACAACCCAAGAATAAATCCAAAAATACCATAAACAAATCCATAATAAAATTTATCCACTCTCATCTCCCCAAAGTATTACACAAAATAAATTTATTAGAAAGTCTTCCAAGGCAAGCAATATCTAGCTACTCATCTCCATATTAGGATAGACCTGAAATCATGGTAAAAATGGTGGTGAGACAGAAATCTCAGTAAGTCCGTGTGTGCTTTGAGTGTCCAGTGGAAATAGTTCGTGACAGTAAAGTATAAAACCTTTATAAGAGAACACTGACAAGCAATAAACATTGGTCAAAATTAAGATTGGTGTTTTAGCTTTTCCAACCACACATAATCAATATAATCAACCACTCAAAAAGGTGGTCTTAGGTTACCACACGTTGGGCCCCATAACCAGTCAGAATGCTGACACTTTGTGCAGACTGACAAAAGATAGGTGATCAGCCTACCGGATAAGATACTCCTCCTTCTCTATACCCAAACAACAACCAGGTGTCCATTCCGGTAAAACACAGTCACTTGACTGAAAAATAAACTGCTAGGTAGGACCGGCACGACCTACTGGACTGACATCTTATCCGGGAAGGACTCACCTCTCAGAGGTAGCCCCATACTGAGAGACTTACCCTAACCATTCAAATACTAGCCCTAGCAGTCTACCCTTATTGAGTACTCAACGACGTTTCCCACTTGGGAGAAAATTAACAAAATACCGTTCCACATGAAAATGGCAATTAAGGGTTTCCAAAGTCTTTGTCAAAATCAGTTTTGGAAAGAGTTTTGATTTTGAGTAAATCCACTTATTGATTTTCAAATAGTTTGTTTGTCTGACATAAGAAAGAAGTTAATCCTCAATTGCCTTTGCAGAACTGAGTGTCCATACACTCTACATTTAGCTTGCCATAATAAACATTTTACATCAATCGGGTTTTATGCAGGAGCTTACTTGATCCTTAGCTTGAATAAAATTAAGGTCTTCAATAGTTGTCCTAACCCCGCCTGGGATAAATATAAACCACAATCAATCTCAAGCCAAAATCTACTTTCAAAACTAAGACTAGTTCAATTCACTACTACCGTGATCTTAGTGTCCTAAGCATTAAGGCCAAATAATAATATAAAAAAAAAAAAGGGTTTATAAGCTAAGTCTAGTTTGATATTTAAATAATTAGTGTTCTGGAAAATAGGTACTAATAGGTTGAAGGTTTAAATCTTGCTAAGAAAAATTTAGAGTTTATTTGATGGAGAAGCCTAGGTAGTATTAGGTAAAATAATGATTTATTAATAATTTAGTTGTTAGAAAATAATTGATAACTAAAATTAGTTGAAAATAAATTTTAATGAGTCTTTCTTGAAAAATAATAAATAAATTTTAATAGGTTTTGATTAAAAGATAATAATTAAATTTTAATAATAAATATTTTACTTATTATGATTATTTCCATAAAAGGCTTTATTTGATCATATAATACCTATATATTTTATTTCTTTCTAACCTACTATTTAATTGACTAAAATATCCTTATTATATATATAATAGTCCAAATCTACCTTCATAGGGTTTTTTTCGAATTTACTAGAAAAATTATAATATTAAATATTTTATTGATGAAATAAAATTAGCTTTGGGACAACTATATCATGATCATATTTCTATTGCTAACTACAATCATGAACATATGCATCCCTTCAATTCATCAAATCATCCAAATCATGCATAATAGCATAGATCTAAATTTATCAAGACATGATCTAACCTCTACTAGCATAAATATAATCATGGCTTCAATAATCCAACATGAATATAAATCCTATTCACCAAATGTGACATAATCTCTAGCATACTTGATCACAAATGCTACCTATGACATGGAGACATGCATTAAACCCTAAAAACACCATACAATCAACCAAGATAATCAACTCATGCATAGATCCCATCTCTATCATAAACACACATTTATTAATGCTTCAAACTCAACTCATCACAACAATACATGCTCAAGCCCTATTCATAATCCATCTTCTACTAATATCATCCTAGAGACATGAATCTAGAATTTAAAAGGAGGGTTAAAAAGGCTTACTTGATTGGTGAATACCTTGAAGGAGTTTCGAATGGATCTCAACTCCTAAATGTCTAAATCCATCCAAGGAAGATGAAGAAAGCATGGCCATGGTTGATGAAATCATTCGGCCAAGAAGGGGAGTGGTTGGGCCAAGAGAGAGAGGAGAGAGAAAAGAGAATGAGAGAGTCCATTAGCATGCTTATTCATATGTATATTCACTAGAGATCAAAGATTAGAGAAGATGAAGTTGTTTGAACAAACTTACCTTGAAGGTGTTCTTGAGCCTTCATAAAATTTCTGATTTTTGATCCAAAAGAGCAAGTTGTATTTTGTAGTGTGATGTTAAATATGGTATGGATGGACTCCCAGTAGTGTATCGATGAAATCTAGAATTTTTAGAAGAAGTTTGAAGTGATTTGGAGAGGTATTAGGCGAAAGGAAGGAGTATGTGTTCTTGGTGTGCTATGTGTTCTTGAATGTTGAAGAGAGTAGAGAGGTTTTGTTTAAGGCTGACCGAATTTCTGAAGGGATTAGGGTTGGCCGACTTCTTGTAGGGTTTTGGTAGATGATTTTCTGGTTTGGAAGGGAAAATGAAAGGCTAGTTGTTGAAATCCTTAAGGAATATTTTTGGGAAGCAAATTTGGAAACTAAATATAACAAGAATATCTTTGATTATTGGAAAGCTTTTGGGAAGCTGCCATGGCCGACTGCTTGTGCAGTATTTCGGCTGGATGAAAGCTGGTTGAAGGAGGCTAAGAGTGGCCGAAAATAAGGAGTATAATGGTGAAGAAAAGGTCTGGTTATTTGAGGGATATTTTATGAAGATTGCTAAATTATGGTGGCTGGAATTTTGGTATCCAATCAAGTTATAATAGCAGTAATTTTTTTTTGGGGAAATCTTTTAGGGCAGCCATGATTGGATTTTCATGCAGAAGCTTGGGGAAGACAATGGAGTTCAGTTCATGGCTGTTTAAGGGTGGTTTGTGTAGAAGAATGGTGGAGTTTTGGCTAGGGATGAATTAGGAAACAAGTTGGAAAAAAAAATTCTGCACAGGATTTTCGCAAGGGCTGGAATTTTTCTGGGCAGTTTTAACTGCCATTTTCCAGCCGATTTGCAGAGGATTTGAAGGCCATTTCAGAGGTCTTTCAATTTTGGTTTCTAGCCTTATTTATGAAGGAAAAATGTGGCTAAGATGCTGAACAAAAACTAAAAGAAAACAGCTTGGTTTCGGGCCTCCAAAGCTGCGAATTTGCCCAGGGATTTTTCTGGTTTTGCACAGCCTTTGAGCAGTCAGAAAATTGCCAGAAAAATTCAGGTTTCAAGCTGATAAAAAGGCCCATTTTTTGGCAGCATTTGGGAGGGAATAATGGCTAAGAATTTTGACACCTTGAAGGCACAAGAAGCTGGAAAAATTTCAGTTCAATACACGAAAGAAAATGAACCTAGCTAGAGTGAAGTTTTAGAAAGTTCACTAGGGAAATTAATTCACTTGGAATCCTTTCCCCTCTTCCATGGTTTCGGTCCATAAGATGTATTTCACTAAGAGATTTTGAACCTCCAAAGCCACAGCACATTGTTGGAATTTTTCTAGAATAAAACTGGCTTGAACAAATTAAACAAACTAATGAATTGAGAAATAGGAAAAATTAAGGATCAAGAGGAAATGAATTCCCCTTAGGAATTTTGTGTAAGGTAACAGAGTAGGATTAGGATACTCCTATCATGCCTCCCTTAGGATAACACCTCTACCCTATTCTAATGCACCTAAGGCCGAAAATATCACTTTCCAAGCAAAAATAAAATTCAATCATGCTATAGCTCTAATGATGGAATTTGAACTCAAAACCTCAAGAATTAATTCCAAAGCTCTAACCACTAAACCACAACAACTCTTGTTTTTATTTTCCCCCTAAAATATCTTTTCTATTTAATCCTCAAGCTATCTCCCAATTTCACCTCAAGCAAAAATTACCATTTTGCCCTTCTCTCTCAATACTCACAATCAAGCCTTCGAGACAATAAAACATAAATCCAAAGCACATAAAATCATATAAAAATATATTTAAACATGCAATAAAATATGATATACATCTCAACCCCCTTATTCTAAGGTTGGTTTTGACTGGGGTTTCACACTCAATCATTCGGCCAGCCCTCTTCAGTAATTTGTCCAAAATTCCTCCTCTAGTTCTCTCTATTTTCACCAAGAACACACACTACCTTTCTTCAAGTCAAAGACCACTCTAAATAACTTTAATCCCTCTCTAAAACTCCAGAATACACCTACATACTCCCTAGAGTCCATTTTTGGAATTTATAATATCAAATCTCAAAAACAAAAATTGGTATTCGGATCAAAACCAGATTTTTCCCTTGAAGTCTCAAGAACATCATTAAGGTAACCAAGAACAACTCTTTTGTTCATCTTCTTCCATTCAACCTTTAACATATCATGCTAATGCTCTCTCTCTCTCTCTCTCTCTCTCTCTCTCTCTCTCTCTCTCTCGGCCGAAATAGGTGCTACAACCATGGCTGTTTTCTTTCTCCTTTCTTAGACAATTCAAGACTCTCAAACGCGTGGACCTTCTTAAATCTCCATCAAATTAATCATCAACCAAGAATTTCTCCTTAACATTTCGTTTAAATTCTAAATTCATGTCTCTTAGATGTTGATAGAGACGATAGAATATGAATGGGGGATTGAGTATATACATATGTATGGTTGAGATTGGAGCATGAGAATGATTGATCATGATTAAGCTTTGTGAAATTCCTTGAGAATCAATGTATGCTATCAATGTCTTAAGAGATTATGAATGTTTAAGCATGCTAGATGTTATGTCACCTTTGGTGAATAGGATATTATGTTATTATTTTCATTGAAGTTGTGAGTATGATTATGCTTAGTAGAGATTTGGCTATGTGATAGTAGGATGGATTTAAGCCTATGTTCATGAATAGAATAGTCTGTTGATTGATGTTGGAGTATATGATCATGAATCTTGTTAGCAATTGAAAAATTATGATCATAACCTTGTTGATCCTAGGCTATTTTGATTAGCAAATTTTATTACCCTAATTAAAATTATTACTATGTTTTTCCTCCAAAGATTTTGAAATTCTTAGGAAGTTTTGGAATTGGAATATTCAATGAAATAGTAATATTTTACAAGTCAAATAAATGATATCTTTTACTAAAAATAATATATATATATATATATATATATATATATATAACCTTTTATATAAATAAGTAAAATATTAATGACCTTGTGGACCATATATTCATAAAATATTATTTATATTTATTTGTTAATCAAAATTTAATAAAAGTTATTTATTATTAATTTTACTATGTATTAATTATTAATTAAGAGAGTAGTGATCATTTATTATTTCCTTTACTATTTAAGAATTACCATTTATTAATATCATCTAGGACTTAGGATTCTTCAATACTTAAACCCTAGTTTATTTATTAATAACAGCACTCAAGATTTATTATTTGAATCTATAAGTTATTAGTAATTATTTTACAACTCCTAGTTATTTTAACTTATCAAGCTAGACTTACTTTATAAAATCCTTTATCATCTAGCCTTAAAGCTTAGGACATTGGGGTTATGATTGTAATAAGTTGAACTAGGATTATTTAAGTAAGCAAATATAGCTTGAGTTTAACCTTTTGACTTGTGTTTACCCTAGGCGGGGTTAGGTAAGCTTTGGAAGATTTTTGAATTTGATCAAGCAAAGGATGAGATAAGCTCCAACATAAACTTATTTGAAGACAAAAGGTTACTATGGCAAGCCAAATGCGAAGTGTATGGACACACATTTTGTAAAGGCAATTAAGGACTGTTTCCTTTTAAATTCAGTCAAGCAAATCAGTTGAAAATTTAAACAAGTAGTTTTGCACAAATACTAAACTCTTTCTAAAACCCAACTTGACAAGAATTTTAGAAACCCTTAATTACTATTTCCAAATAAAGCAATGTATTATTTGTAACACCCCGCTACCTAGGCCTGCCAGGGCCGGGGATGTCGCCCCGTCCAAAAGACGAGGGGTCTTTATAACTAGGTCACACAATTAAAATAGCAGAATGAAAATAATAATTTAACTTAAAATTTATTACAACCCAAGAATAAATCCACGAATAAAACCATGAATTCCCAAAAGAAATACAAATCCATAAATAAAATCATCCACTCTCAACTCCCCAAAGCAATACATAAAAATAAAAGACAACATTCTCTTCCAAGGCAGATAGCACAAGCTACTCATCCCCACTGCAGGATCGGCCTGAAATCATGGTAAAAAGGTGATGAGACAGAAATCTCAATAAGTCCGTGTGTGCTTTGGGTGTTCAGTGGAAATAGTTCATGGATGCAGAGTATAAAAACTTTATAAGAGAAATATTGGCAAGCAATAAACATTAGTCAAAAGCAAGAGTGGCGTTTTAGCTTTTCCAGCCATACATAATTTATAAGATTAACCACTCGAAAGAAAGGATTATGGGTTACCACACGTTGGGCCCCATAACCGGATGGTCAGTATGCCGACACTTTGTGCAGACTGACTAAAGGTAGGTGATCGGCCTACCAGGCAAGATACTCCTCCTTCTCTATACCCAAACAACAACCGGTGTCCATTCCGGCAAAACACAGTCACTTAACTGAAATAAAAACTGCTAGCTCGGACCGGCATGACTAAGTAGTACTGACGTTTCTCTAAGTTGAGTTCATCTTCTAGAGGTGGCCTCCTGCCAGAAGACTCACTCTTGCTCTTCAAAACTAGTACTACCAGTCTACCCCCATTGAGTACTCAATGTAACGTATCCCACTTGGGGAAAATGAACAAAACATAGTTCCACTTGAAAATGACAATTAAGGTCAAATTTTGGGGCAAAACTAGTTTTAGAAAGAGTTTTAGGTTTTGAGTAAAACCACCCCTTAACTTACAAATAATTTATTTGTCTGAAATGAGAATGGAAATAATCCTCAATTGCCTTTACAGAAATGAGTGACCATGCACTCTACATTTAGCTTGCCAAAAAAGAATCATTTTTCATCAAACAGGTTTTATGCAGGAGCTTACCTGATCCTTGTCCACAACAAAGGTCTCCAACAGCTGACCTAACCCCGCATAGGGTAAATACAAACCACAATCAAACTCAAGCCAAGATTCACTTTCACAAATAAAACTAACTCAACTTACTACAATCATGTCCCTAGTGTCCCAAGCTTTAAGGCTCGATAATAAATAAAAGGGATTTATAAAATAAATCTAGTTTGATATTAAAATAACTAGAGTTTGGAAAATTAGGTACAATATGTTGAAGGTTTAAATCTTGCTAAAATAATTTAGAGTTTATTTGATGAAAAGTCCTAGGTGGTACTAGGTAAAATCATAATTTGTTAATAATTAATTGCTAGAAAATAATTGATAGTTAAAATTAGTTAAAAATAAATTTTAATGTGTCTTGCTTGAAAAATAATAAATACATTTTAATAGGTTTGATTAAAAGATAATAATTAAATTTTAATAATAAATATTTTACCTATTATGATTATTTCCACAAAAGGCTTTATTTGATATTATAATATCTATATATTTTATTTTTCTAGCAAAAACTATTATTTATTTGACTAAAATATCACTATTTTATATAAAAGACCAAATCCACATTTTCCCATGGTTTTCAAAATTTTACTAGAAAAATCATATTATTAAATATTTTATTAATGAAATAAAATTTAGTTTAGGGACAACTAGATAATGATCATATTCCTATAGCCAACCACAATCATGAACATATACAACCCTTCAATTCATCAAATCATCCAAATCATGCATACAAGCATAGATCTCAATTTATCAAAACATGATCTAATCCCTACTAGCATAAATATGATCATGGCTTCAACAATTCAACATGAATATAAATCCTATTCACCAAAGGTGACATAATCTCTAGCATACTTCATCACAAATACTACCTATGACATGGAGACATGCATTAAATCTCAAATCATCATACAATCGACCAAGATAATCCATCCATGCATAAATCCCATCTCCTTCTCAATCATACATATATTCATGCTTCAATCTCAACAATATATATATATATATATATATACTTAAATCCTATCGCCATCCACCTACTATCATCATCATCATCCTAGAGACATGAATTTAGAGTTTAAAAAGGAAGATTGAAGGTACTTACTTGGTTGATGAATTCCTTGAAGGAGTTTAGAGTAGATCTCAACTCCTAGATGTCTAACTTTGTCCATGGGAGATGGCGAAAGCATGTTCATGGGAGAAAAAGTCATCCGGCCAAGAGAGGGGTATTTTCGGCCATGAGAGAAAGAGAGAGAGAGAGAGAAAGAGAGACCATTAGCATGTTTATTCACATAGGCTCTCACTAGAGATCAAGATTGGAGAAGATGAAGTTGTTAGAATAAATTTACCTTGAAGGTGTTCTTGACCTTAACAGAAATTTCTGGTTTTTTATCCAAAAGTGCAAGTTGGATTTTGGAGTTTGATGTTAAAAATGGTATTGATGGACTAACGACAGTGAGTAGGTCAAATATGGAAGTTTTAGAGAGGGTTTGAAGTGATTTGGAGAGGTGTTAGGTGAAAGAAAGTAGTAGGTGTTCTTGGTGTAGTGTGTGTTCTTGAAGGTTGAAGAAAATCGAGAGATGATAATGTGCAGCTGCCGAATTTTTGTGAGAGATAGGGCTGGACGAATTTCTGTAGGGTTTAGGAGGTTGATTCTCTGATTTGGAAGGGAAAAGGAAAGGTTAGTTGTTACAATCTTTGAAGAATATTTTTAGGAAGTGAATTTGGAAACTAAATATTCCAAGAATATCTTGATTGTTGGACAGCTTTTGGAAATCTGCCATGGACGAATTTCTAGGCAGTGTTTTGGTTGAATGAAAGTTGGTTGAAGGAGGCTTAGGGTGGCCAAAATTATGGAGTATAATGGTTGTTTGAGGTATATTTTATGGAAAGTTGTTAAATCATGGTGGCTGGAATTTTAGTATCCAAATCAAGGTATGATTGCAGAAATTTTTGGAAATCTTTTAGGCATCCATGGCTGGATTTTCGTGCAGAAATTTGGGAGGACAATGGAGCTCTATTAATGGAGGTTTAAGGGTGGTTTTTCCAGAAAAAGGATGGAGTTTCGGCTAGAAGAGAAATAGGAACCAAAGCTGGAAAATTTTCCTGCACAGTTTTCGCTGAACAGCAATTTTCTGGGCAGATTTTCGGCTGCCATTTCCAACCAACTTGCAGAGAGTTTGAAGGGGAATTTATGGGGTATTAAAGGCTGGTTTCCAGCCTACTTCATGGAGGAAAAACATGGCTAGGGTTCTGTACAAAAACTGGAAGAAAACAGCTTGGTTTTGGACCTCCAAAGCTGCGATTTGTACAGGATTTTTTTCTAGTTTTGCACCATCTTTGTGCAGTCCATAAATAGCCATAAAAATCCAGATTCTAAGTTGATCAAAAGGGCCATTTTCTGGCAGCATTTGGAAGGGAATAATAGTCAAGAATTTTGACACCTTGAAGGCACACAAAGCTGGAAAAATTTCAGTTCTATGTACAAAGGGAAATGAACCTACCTAGAGTGAATTTTTAGAAAGTTCACTAAGGAATTTAATTCACTTGAAATCTTTCCCTCTCATCCATTGTTTCGGTCCATATGATGTCTTTTACTAAGACATTTTGAACCTTCAAAGCCACAACACATTGCTGGAATTTTTCTAGAATAAAATTAGCTTGAACACAATGAACAAACTATTGAATTGAGAATTAGGAAAAACTAAGGATCAAGAGGAAATGAATTCCCCTTAGAAATTTTGTGTAGAGCAAAAGAGTAAGATTTGAAGACTCCTATCATGTCTCTCATAGGACAACATCTCTACCCTACTCCAAACACCACTAAGGCCGACAATGATATTTCCCAAGCAAAAATAAAATTTAATCATGCTATAACTCTAATAATAGAATTTGAACCCAAGACCTCAAGAATCAATTCTAAGGCTCTAACCACTACACCACAACAATTCTTGTTCTTATTTCCCCTCTAAAAATATTTTCCTATTGATTTCCCAAGTTGTCTCCATATTTTCACCTCAGGCAAAAATTACCATTTTGCCCTTCTCACTTAATAATCATAATCAAGCCCTCTAGACTATAAAATACAAATTCAATGCACATAAAATCATATAAAAATATATTTAAACATGCAATAAAATATGATATGCATCCCAACCCCCTTACTCTAAGGTTGGTTTTGGCTGGGGTTTCACATTATTAGTTTTCTCCCAAGTGGGACAATGAACGTTGAGTACTCAATAAAGGTGGACTATTAGAACTAGTCTTTGAAGGGTTAGAGTAAGTCTCTCAATAGGTGGCCACCTCTGAGGGGTGAGTCCTTCCCGGCTAGAATGCCAGTCCAGTAGGTCCAGCCGATTTGACCTAGCAAGTTTCAGTCATGTGGACTGTGTGTTTCCGAAATGGACAACCGGTAAGTTTGGGTGTAGAGAAGGAGGAGTATCTCATCTGGTAAGCCGTACACCTACCTTTTGTCAGTCTGCATAAAGTGTGGCATTCTAACTGATATATGGTCATGGGGCCCAACGTGTGGTAACCCATGGCTACCCATTTGAGTGGTTGTATTTATTGTGCACATGTATGGCTTGAAAAGCAAAACGCCACTCCTTATTTTTAATATTATTTAATGCTTGCCAGCACTTTCCCTCATGAAAATTTTCCAACTTGCATACATGAACTATTTTTCCTGAAAGATTCAAAGCACATAAGGACTTACTGAGATTTTTATCTCATCACCTTTTATGCCATGTTTTCAAGTCGATCCTGCTGTGGAGATGAGTAACTAGAATTGTTGTCTGCTTTCAAGACTCTATGTTAATTATTTTATGTGTTGTTTTGAGAAATAGTAGTAATCAATTTATTTTGGATTTGTACCCGTATTTTGGGGTTGTAATAAGTTCAATTTTAAGGTATTGCTTTTATTTTCTTTTGTATGACCTAGCTATAAAGACCTCTTATCCTTTGGACGATGCGACATCCCTAGCCCTGCTAGGCCTAGGTAGTGGGGTATTACAAGTGGTATCAGAGCCTACGTTTAGGCAAATACTGATAGTATATATTTTATTTTATTGCGTTCAAACCTTTTATTTAACCTATCTTGTTTATGCTGTAGGATGGTTAGAATGCTTAGAACCGCAAGAAAAGGGTAGCAATGGCATCCTCCCATCCCTATCCACCCGAAAGACCTACCAGTGCCTCAGCCTGCACCGCAGCCAATGATTCCCTTGGATGATAGCAGTGACAATGAGGTCCAGATCATTGACCCACCCCCAATACCTTGGTTACTGACAGTGAAGATAAGGAGATTGATATGGAATATGTTCCCTTCCCTCCTAGTCCCATAGTTGACTTATCAGCTGATAGTGATGATTCGGGAGAGATAGATTATGAATTCCCACCTAGACCTTCCTTCATACCCCCACCCAACCAGTTTGAGACCGAAGAGAGTTTTAGGCGACCCGAGAAAGAGCCAGTAGATGGGTTTGCAAATAGGGATGGGATAGACTTCACTAGGAATTCTGGGAGATGGTTATATGAGGCCTACTTTGAAGACTCTAATGAGGACTAGAGAGGCTAAGGGATGTTATGATTAGGATGTTTTATTTACTACTTTCCATAAACTCCTATGTCAAGGATTTTATTCTTGTTTACTGCTTTAATTTCAAATTTATGCAAATAAGAGTACCTGGAGTACTTTAAGGTTTGAGAGAAATTTATAAGCAATTCTTTATACAAAACTTGCATCTAATTTTCTTTTACTTAAATCTAAATGTGAATGCATGCTCAAATGAAATGTTTTAAAACTTGAATGCATAAACTCATTATCTGGGCATGGTTTAGAATGGCACCCAAGTGTCGTGTAGCCACATCAAGCAAAAGAATTTCAGAAGCAGAACCTGTGACACCGGGGGTTGAGACAACTCAAATGCAGTCACCTAACCAGGGAAATGAGAGTGAGCCAGATTAGGAAATGGGGTCAGAAGAACCTATTGGAGTGATAATGGGGCTAGCATTCAGCAAGATGACCGAGATTCTTCAAACTTTGACTGAGCAGATGAATCCAAGGGGAGAGGACAAAGCTTTAGAGCGGTTTCTGAAATTCCAACCACACATCTTCTTGGGAGAAGCCGAATAGCATCAGAAAGCTGAACAATGGATAGAGCAGATAGAAGGCATCTTCGCTACGCTTCAATATACTAAGAAGCGAATGGTGAAGTTTGCTGCATTCCGATTGAGCGTCCTAGCTCGGGCACGGTGGCAACGGGTTCAAGACAACTAGGAAATGATTGACCAAGACTGGACGTGGGTCAATGTTGTGGAAGCATTCAGAGCTGAATATATCCCTCAGTGGATAGTTGAGAAACGAGAAGATGGTTTCAGAATCTCAAACAAGAAGGTATGATGGTAGCTTAGTACGTGGCACGGTTCACCCAATTGTTAAAGTACTGCAAGATGCTGGTGGACATCGAGCAGAATAGAATAAGACAATTTGTTAACGGGCTAAGGCAGGAGTTGAGAAGGGCGTTGGCACTTTCTCCACCAACGACCTACTCAGAGGCCGTGGACCCTGCCACCCGGACTGAAAATGAAGACCATAGCAGGATGACACCAAGACCATTTCAGCCACCAAGACAACCGCTGGGACCTTTTCAGAGTCAGCAACCTAACAAGCACCCCGCCAATTAGCAGTGATAGAACCGGAGAAAGTAAGCTCGGACAACACCGGTTGGTCCTACACAAAATCTTTCATCATGCCGGTAATGTGAAAATACGGGCCACACAAAGTAAAATTGTTAGTCCAAATGAGGTGAATGGAAACGTTACCACTGCGGAGACCCGAACCATCTGCGGAACACCTGCCCTAAACTTCTCTGAGTCAGGCAGGGGAATTCGGCTCAGATCCCCGAGGCCAATCTAGCCAATGCTACGGGAGCAACCGAGAGTGGAGCGCAGAAGCCTCAGGTGAAAGTAAAAGTTTTTGCTCTCAACCGGGTGGAAGTTGGAACTGATACAGTAGTAGTGGAAGGTACGTTTACTATCCAAGGTCATTCCATTAATGCATTGATAGACCCTAGATCTACCTATTCCTATCTAAACCAAAATTGTGCATATCATTTAGGTTAGGATGGAGTAGAACTACCTTTTACTTTGTTGGTGAGTACGCCTTTGGGGAAAATGGGGTAAGCAGATCAGTATATGCGAAATTGTAAAATTGAAGTGGGGAGAGAAAGCTTGGAGGGAGATTTGATAGTCTTGATTATTGATGATTATAATTTGATATTAGGAATGGATTAGCTAGCGAAGCATGGAGCTAGAGTAGACTGTAAGAATAAGTCGGTTCAATTCATTAGACCAAGATGTGATGTGTTGGAGTTTAATGGCAAGAGAATAAAGGAATTGAAGTTTTTTATAGCTGGGGTTAAAGCTCGGAAATTGTTGAAGTAAAGATGTCAAGGATATTTGGCTTACGTGATAAATAAGCTAAAGGACTAGTGCACTCTAGAGGATACTGATGTGGTAAAGGATTTTCTCGATGTGTTCCCTGCGGAACTCACTTCTCTACCTCCCAACTGAGAAGTTGAGTTCACCGTTGGTCTAGTTCTAGGAGCGGAACCGGTGTCCCGAACTCCATATCAGATGGCACCGGCGAAGCTGAAAGAATTGAAGGAGCAGCTAGAAGAGTTGGTGAGGCAAGGCTATATCAGACCTAGCATGTCACTCTAGGGAGCACCTGTGCTATTTGTGAAAAAGAAGGATAAGACTCTGAGGTTGTGTATCAACTACCGGGGCTTGAACAACCTGACTATTAAGAATAAATATCCCCTACCGCTGAGTAACGAGATGTTCGACCAGTTGCAAGGATCCAGCTGTTACTCTAAACTGGATCTGAGGCAAGGATACTACAAAGTGACGATAAAAGAGGAGGATATCCCCAAGATGGCCTTCAACACAAGATATGGTCACTATGAGTTTGTGGTGATGCCATTCGGGGTAACCAATGCACCCGCGGTATTTATGGATTTGATGCATCGAGTGTTCCAACCCTACTTGGACAAGTTCGTGGTAGTTTTCATCAACGACATACTTATTTACTCCAAGAGCCCGAAGGATCATGCAGAGCATTTGAAGTAGGTATTGGAGAAGCTAAGAGAGCACAAATGTTTTGCCAAGTTTAGCAAGTATGAGTTTTAGCTGGATAGTGTGGCATTTCTTAGCCACGTAGTGACCAAGGATGGGATCAAGGTGGACCCAGCGAAGGTTGAAGCAGTTTCAGACTGGAAACAGCCGGAGAACATCACTGAGATTCGAAGCTTCTTGGGACTAGCTGGTTATTATAGGAGGTTTATTAAGAGATTTTCAACGCTCACATCACCTATGACCTGACTGCTGAGAAAGGACATACCCTTTGTTTGGAGTGAAAAATGTGAAAGGAGTTTCCAAGAGTTGAAGCGAAGATTAATGTCAGCACTAGTGTTGAGTCTGCCAGAGGAAGATAAGCCTTACGCACTGTATACCGATGCTTCGAAAGAAGGTTTGGGAGCAGTTTTGATGCAAGACCGAAAAGTGATCGCCTATGCTTCTCAGAAGTTGAAGCCTCATGAAGTCAATTATCCCACGCATGATCTTGAGCTGGCTGCCATTGTGTTTGCTTTAAAGAAATGGCGGTACTATCTGTACGGAGCAGAATATGAAGTGTTCACTGATCACAAGAGCCTGAAGTACATTTTCACCTAGAAGGACTTGAATCTAAGACAGTGAAGATGGATGGAATTTTTGGAGGAGTACTGTTGTCTAATCAATTATCATCTCGAGAAAGCCAACGTTGTTGCTGATGCCCTGAGCTGAAAAGTCAGAATGGCCAGGCTAAGAGTGTAGAAGGTCCAAGTGGTTCAGGATGTGTTGGATAGAAGAGCGGAGTGCAAGGGGAGAGAATTGTTGTTAACAACCTAAAGTTGATACCAGATTTAAGACGGGAAATTATTAAAGCTCAACAAAGTAATGCAAAATTTCAGCTTTTCAAGGACAAGGAGCTCAAATGGCAAGGCGGTGAATTTCGGTAGGACGAGGTGGGAATTTTGTATTTCAGAGATCAGTTGTGTGTACCCGAAGAGCACCCATTGAAGGACAAAATTTTGGAAGAGGCACATAAAAGTAAGTATGTCATTCATCCGGGAGAGGTCAAAATGTATCAAGACCTAAAAAGGGCTTATTAGTGGCTCGGAATGAAGAAGAACATGGTTAAATATGTCTCGACATGTCTCACCTGTCAGAATGTTAAAGCAGAGCACAAGAAGTCGGCGGGATTGTTGCAACCGTTACCAGTGCCTGAATAAAAATGGGAGGAAGTGACCATGGACTTCATTACCGGACTCCCTTTGGTAAGGACCCAAAAGGACACCATATGGGTAGTGGTAGATTAACTAACTAAATCAGTGCATTTCATACTAGTGAATGTAAGGGATTCCATAGAGAAGTTAGCTCAGACCTATGTGCAAGAAATAGTCTGACTGCATAAAACGCCATCAAGTATTGTGTCTAATCGAGATCCGAGATTTACATCCTGATTTTGGGGCAAGTTTCAAGAATCGATGTGTTCTAGTCTGAAGTTCAGTACGACGACGTATCCGCAAACTGATGGATAGTCAGAAAGGGTTATACAAATATTAGAGGATATGCTGAGAGCCTGTGTACTAAATTTTGGGAATAAGTGGATCAAATGTGTGCCGTATATGGAGTTGTTATACAATAACAGTTATCAAGTTTCTATTGGAATGACTCCGTATGAAGCACTATATGGACGCAAATGTTAGGTACTGATATACTGGAGTTGGTCAGAGGATAGCCATATAAGCAAGTCAGGAGAAGTCTGTGTTCAAGAAATACTGGACATGGTCAAGTTAATCAGGGAAAGGTTGAAAGCAGCCCAAAGCCGACAAAAGAACTATGCAGACAATAGGTAGAGAGAATTAGAATTTCAGGAGGGAGACAGGGTATTCCTGAGACTGACACCAAATAGAGGAATTCTAAAGCATCTAAAAGGTGGGAAGTTAAATCCGAGGTATTTGGAACCATTTCCAATAAAGGAGAGGATTGGGCCGGTGGCTTATCGATTAGATTTACCGGATGGATTGACGGGAATTCACGACGTGTTTCATATGTCATAGCTGAAGAAGTACAATGCCGATCTCGAACATATTTTGAATGATGAGCCGTTAGTGTTGCAACCCGACCTGAGCTATGTGGAGAAACCCGTGAGAATATTGAACCGAAGTATCATGACTCTCCAGAACAATCCAATTCCGATAGTAACTCAAAATGTTTGTTGCTTTCAAAGAAACAGAAGTCTTGGGAGTTGTGACTAACCCTAAGAGTCAAGTGGACATCGTTCTTGAGTCTCTATCGGGCTCTTTTACTCAGTTTAAGTTGAACTACAATATGAGCAAGTTAAACATGGGTTTAATCGAGTTAATAAAAGAGCTCCAAATGGCAGAGAAGGTCATAAAGCTATAGTCTAAGGCAATGATTGCTAAAACATCTTCTTCAAGAACTAGGCCCAAGCCCAGAAAGTTCAAGAAGAAGAAGGGTAATGCAGCGGCCAATCCCAAGTCCTAGCCCAAAGATGAACCCAAAGTCAATTGCTTCAAATGTGGGAAGAAGGGACATTGGAAAAAGAAATATCCAGATCTTCAGGCCAAGAAAAATCTCATAGATAATGTTTTCTATCTAGAGTCTATATCAATTGTTGGATCAATTTCCACTTGGATTGTTGATTCAGGAGCTATAGATCATATCTATAATTCATTATAGGGGTTTAGAAAGATAAGAAGATTCCAAAAGGGAGAACATGGATTACGGGTAGGAAATGGAGCATAAGTATGGGCCCTGACAGTGAGAGAGCTAGAACTTTTTTATTATTATTGTTATTGTAATAGAATAGTTATTTTGAAGGATATTTTACATATACCTGGTTTTAGATAGAATTTGACTTCAGTTGCAAAACTTATAAATTATGGTTATTTTGTTTCTTTCCATTCTAGTATCACTATCAATAGAAATAGAGAAGTTTTATTTACTAGGCACATGTGTGAAAAATTTCTTCTTCATTAATCCTATTAATAATAAATTAATTAATGCTCAAATTGAACTTTTAAGTAGGAAGAGAAAGACTAATGTCAATAACTTATATCTTTAGCATCTAATATTAGGTTATATAAACTCAGCTAGGATTCAGAGGTTAATCTATGATGGGCCTTTAGGCTCATTGAGATAGGAAAGTTAGCCTTAATGCGAATTATGCCTTATTGGAAAAATAACCAAAAGGTCGTTTACCCAAAAAGCGAATAGAAAAAGAGCCAAGGAGATATTGAGCTTTTTCACACTTATGTAAGTGGTCCTTTATCTATACCAGCTAGAAGGAGTTTGAGTACTTCATTACCTTCATAGATGATTGTACTAGATACGGTTATGTTTATCTGATGAGGTGAAAGCTAAACTCATTTGATAAGTTCAAAGAGTTTAATATTGAAGTAGAGTGTCGGATAAGTAAACTGATCAAGACCTTACGATCAGATTGTCGTGGAGAGTACCTCCTTTGTGAATTCACAAACTACGTGGTACATCATGGGATAGCGTTCCAACTCTTTACACCAGGGACACCCTAGTAGAACGGAGTAGCTGACAAAAGTAACAGGACATTGATGGAAATAGTCCAAAGCATAATATCTCATGCTACTCTTTTGGTATCTTTTTAGGAATATGCCTTGAAAACAACAGTATATATTTTGAACTTGGTGCCTTCCAAGTAAGTACCTAAGATGCCTAACGAGATGTGGACAGCATAAGCCAAGTCTGAACCATCTCAAGATATAGGTTGTCTAGCTTGTGTATTGATAAAGGGAAATAAGTTAGAACCAAGATCAGAATTATGCTATTTTGTTCGGTATCCAAATAGAACAAAGGGTGGTTACTTTTATCATCTCCAAGAGCAGAAATACTAGTAAGTACTAATGCTAGTTACTTGGCAAATGATTAAAGTACTTCCACAAATGGTTTAACTAAGTTAGAATTCGAGGAGAAGTTATCTTCAAAATAGACTTCTTCTAACCTGATTGTAGAACAAGAAGAGGCATAATCTCAAGAATCTGTACAAATAGAGGCTCGTCATAGTGGAAGGGTATCTAGGGTTCCAAAAATATAGACTGGAGTTGTCTTTGACCTAGTCTCCGACCATTAGGAAAAAAATCCCACTAGATACGGGCAGGCTATTTTTGATGTTGATGCAAACCTACGGCATGAAGCAATGAAAGCCGAGATTGAGTCTTTGTACTTCAATCAACTTTGGGATCCTATAACTTCACTTAAATGGATAAAACCCATTAGGTGTTAATAGGTATACAAGAGGAAGAAGGGATTGGATGGGAAGCTGGAAACCTTCAAAACTAGGTTTATGGTTAAATGGTACACTTAGAAAAAGAGAATCAACAATGAGAAAAACTTTTTATCGATAGCCATCCTTAAGTCCATTCATATTCTCCTTGCCACCGCATGTCATTATAACTACAAGATATGGCAAATAAATGTCAAGAAGGCTTTTCTCAATGGCTATTTTAGCAAAAAAATCTATATGTCCCAACTAGAAGGCTTTATTGCTGATAGCTAGGGACATATAGTTTGTAAGCTTAAGAAGTTTATTTATGGACTTAAATAGGCATTGAGAGCATAAAACATTTATTTTGATGAGAGTGTAAAATCCTACGGTTTCATTCAAAATGAGGACGAACTATGTGTGCACAGAAAAATGAAAGGCATAAATGTGGTTTTTCTTGTACTGTATGTAGATGGCATTCTACTTATTGAGAATGATGTAGGGACATTGTCATCTAATAAAGTTTGGCTATCTAGTCAATTTAGCATGAAGGACATGGAAGAAGCCAGTTACATTCTCGAAATTAAGCTTCTTAGAAATAGGAAGCAGAGCATGTTAGGATTATCTCAAGTTACATACATTGACAAGATACTGGCCAAGTTTAGCATGAACTCATACAAGGGAGCATTAATTCCTTGTAGATATGGGTTACCTTTTTTTTTCAAAAGGCCGTCCTGAGTCACAAGAAGAAAAAGACAAGATGCGTAGGATTCTTTATGCTTTGGCTATGGAAAGTTTTATGTACGCTATGTTATGCACTAGGCTAGATATCTGTTTTGCCATAAGGTTAGTTAGCAGATATCAGTCAAACCCTGGGAAGGTTCATTGACAATCTATAAAGCATATTCTCAAGTACCTCAAGGAAATGAGAGATTATATGTTGGTTTACAAAACCAATAACTTGGTTCCTACAAGATATACAGACTTAGACTTCTAGGCGGATAAGGATGAGAAAAAATTCACTAGTGGATATATCTTTATCCTGTCTAGAAGGGCTATTTCATGGAGAAGTATTAAGCAGTCTTTCGTTACTGACACAACCATGGAAGTAGAATACGTGGCAGCTTCAGAGGTATCTAAGAAAGCAGTCTGGCTTTGGAAGTTCCTTTCATAACTTGGAGTCGTACCACAGATGAACAAGCTGATTGTGATATATTACGATGATAAGGGTAAATTTCATGTATATTTTTTAGTTATTTGAGGGTGTTTTAGGATACATTTGTTGTAATAACTAAGCATATTCTTTCATAATTGATATTTTATCCTTGGAAAGTTGTTTTATACTTTTATTGCAGAAAAAAAAATGAAAAAAATATCACGACCGGGCTAACCAAAGCACAGACAACACCGCCCATGCCAAACTAAGTAGGCACTGGGTTTGCTTGGTCCCATGTCCGCGAGTTTTCTAATTATACGCGGGTTTGGTAATTTCTCAAGAGTTTTGGCATTTTCCAATCTCTACTTTGCCTAGAACTCTTAGGGAATGAATTTTAGCCTCGTGGAAGCCTATTTCAAAAAGAGAAACACAAGATAAAGGTGTGAATCCAAGGATCAAAATTGCAAATCACTCAAAAAATGAGGAGATTCATCATTCAATGGGCATTATTCAAATGAGGTTCTCAAGAGAAGAAGAAGTGCTTGTCTATGAGTTCTACCTTTTATCCTTTGTTTACTTTTCTAGAATAATGATGTGCTTAATATTTTAATTGTAATTGGATATTATTTTGGAAATTATAGTTTTTGATTAACTGGGATTTTTTATCAATCAATTGTTAACCTTGTTATTTGATTACTTGTTATCATTGGTTATTGATACGTTTTCTTCTAATTCACTTGGGAAATGGTGTTAGGAGTTCAATTTATTGATTTCATATTTGTTAGATCTTAATGGACTTAGGAAATAAAGTTAAGATTAAAAAACTAAAGTGATTAAAGATTGTTTGATTTCACCTAGAGTATAGGGTTATTAACTAATTTCATGTTTATTACCACATAGAGTATATAAGAAATTATTGAAAGAAGAGTTTAATGCATCTTTTGGCTATTTTAGTTCAATTGGGAAGTCAACGACATTAATCAAGGGATAGTGATTTCATGGATTGGGAAAGAAGTGGAATCTACATAAGTGAGTTCATGACTTGGGAAACGATTAAATTTACTTAAGTTCCTTCATGGTACCAAAATGACAATTGATTATGATAAATGCTAAGTGATTCAATGTTATGTCCTGAAGATAGTTTTTTAGTTACATGAAATTGCATCTTTGAGTTACATATGTATATTTTGCTTATTTTCTTTTTATTATTTTATTACTTTATTAGGTAGGTTAAACAATAAATTAAAAGTGATTAGTGTATACTTGTTCATTTGAAGATTGATACTCGTTAATTTCTTGCGATAAGTATATTTGCTCGTATGTGTATTTTAAGATTAATATTTTAATTAAAACTTAGTTTAGGGATGGATTTAAATTTAATGATTTTTATACACCCAAAGTTTACGTATCAAGTTTTTGGCACTATTGTTGGGGATCAATATCATGAAACCTTGGATTTTGTTTATTTAACCACGTTTATATGTTTATATGTCTATATGTAAATATGTAAATCTGTATATATGTTCCTTATCTAACTAAGTACCATATCGTGTTGTATGTATATCTTAACTAACTAACATGATTTCATATTGTACTATATGACACTGACCAGCTACTTTATGCACGTAGCATTACCAATTGGAACATGAGGTGGTATTCTAACCTATCTCAAGAGATGACACATCAGCTATCTGACTCCACCACCTTGGAAGGAGTATTAGGAAAATTTTTCACCCATGTAACCAAATGCTTCCAAGAGATAGATAACACATTGGTAAAATTTGAGAAAATGATTAGAAACATGGAGAGACAAATTTAGTTTTTAACGGATCAAGTGATAAAGTCACTATTAGGGGTGGAAACGCAACATGATTCAGCTGCCATTATATTACGGAGTGGTAAGTAGCTACCCGATTCTAGCATAGAGTCGGCCCCAGCTAACGAAAATGCGCCAGCATCAACCCCTCTTGATGAACCACTTGAAAAATAAGCTTAAAAATCAGATTTTCAGCCACAGGTACCATACCATACTAGAACACAAAAAGCAAGAAAAGTGCACAATTTGATAAGTTTTTAGAAGTGTTCAAACAACTACACATAAGCATTCCACTCACTGAGGCTTTGATACACATGCCCAAATATGCAAAGTTTCTCAAAAGCATGCTTGTTAAAAAAAGAGATTGAAAGAATTATCCACTGCTATTTTAAATGAAGAATGCTCAACCATCTTCCAAGACCAACAGACTTTGCCACAAAAACAAAATGATCCAGAGAGTTTTTATATTCTTTGTCTTGTTGATACTCTTATATTTTGTAATGCATTAGTAGACTTAGGTGCTAGCATTAATCTTTTGCCATACAAAACATTCAAAAAGCTAGGCCTAGGTGAGCCCAATCCCACTAGGATGAGTATTTAACTTGCGGATAGATCCATTAAATATCCTAGGGGAATAGTTGAGAATGTATTAGTCAAAGTGGATATATTCATATTTCTTGTAGATTTTGTTATTCTTGATATGGATAAAGATTCTAAAGTTCCTTTAATTCTAGGTCAACCTTTCCTAGCTACAGCCAAAGCATTAATTGATGTTCATGGGGGAAAATTAACACTTAAGGTTGGGGATGAAGAAATCGTTATCAAAATCCACAAAAGCATGCAACATGATATGTCTTTTGAAGATTATTGTTTAAGGATTGATATTCTTGATGAGCCTATCTTTGAATTTGTACAAGAATCATTTGTTAATTTCTCTATGGACTTGATGGAGCAATCAATTGTATATTTGAAGGATTCACATAAGGACCATAAGTTGGGAGAATTTGAGGTAATTGAAAAAAGCTGTTTGGGAAGGATGAAGTCATCTATTGGGAAACCTCCGAAATTAGACCTAAAGGGCCTCCCTGAGCACTTGGAATATAAATTATGGCTAAAAGAGGGAAATTGCCAGTGATCATAGCAAAAGACTTCAATTGTAATCAAAAGACCAAAGTGTTATGTCTATTAGGAAAATATAAGGGAGTCATAGTATGGAAAATCATGGATATTAACATAATTAGCCCTTCCTTTTGCACTCAGAAAATTTTATTAGAAGAAGGGGCTAAACCCGTAGTACAACCCCAATGTAGGTTGGACTCAAATATGAGAAATATGGTAAAAGGTGAGGTGTTTAAACTCTTAGACTCCTGTATCATTTACCCTATTTCTGATAGTATTTGGGTGTGTCCAACACAAGTGGTACTAAAGGAGGAAGGAATGACTGTGAGCCTAAATGGAAAAAAATGAGTTGATCTCAATGAGATTGGTAATCGATTGGAGAGTTTGCATTGACTATAGAAAATTAAATGAGGCAACTAGGAAGGACCATTTTCCTCTTCCTTTTATTGATCAAATGGCAAAAAGATTAGCCAGATATGAGTTTTCTTACTTTTTAGATGGTTTTTCCAGTTACTTTCAAATTCCAATAGCCCCAAAAGATTTTAAAAAAAAAACAAACTACATTTACATGCCCTTTTGGTACTTTTACATATCGTCGTATACCTTTTAGTCTTTGTAATAGTCTAGGAACTTTCTAAAGATGCATGATGGCTATATTTAAAAGTTTTGGGGGAGACATCATGGAGGTATGTGTGGATGATTTTTCTATTTCTGGTGATTCTTTTGGCTTATGTTTGGCCAATTTTAAAAAGGTGCTGCAAAAGTGTGAAGAGGCTAACCTCATGCTTAATTTGGAAAATAGCCATTTCATGGTGAAAAAGGTATTGTATTAGGCCACAAGACTGAAGAAATTGCGGAAAACTATTAAAGGAAAAACATAGCGGAAAATTTTCAGCTTTCCGAGCCACATCTAGGAGAGAGTACTTACTTTTTCTTATTACTCACGAATTAACCAACGTAGGCGCAGGTTGCACTGGAACATCTTTCGTTGGAAAGGGAGAAGGAGACGCCTGTTGTTCAACTGGAACTCCCGCCAATCTTCTACTCCTACGTATCAAGCATCTCCAAGCTTTTTCTCCTCGTCTTGCAGAGTATGACTCTACCTTACTCTTTGGTTAGCTTGGTGACAGCTCCTTTTGGATAATCAAAATACTCTTCTAGCAAGAAGGGAAAAAAAAAAGACGAAAGCTAAAGAGAGAGGGAGAGACGGCACATTTGAGTGGTAGAACTCAGAGAAAACCACGTTCAGTTTTTCCCCCTCATCACCGCATTTTTTCTGCCAGCCTTAGGGCTTTATTAAACCCTAATAGGCTTGGTGCTGTACTCCAAAACCAATCCAAGACTAGGTCAATTTTCTGAATTAATTAATTATCTTTTTCGGGCTTCATTACATACTCAAGACTAATTAATTAATTCAAATTGGACTATTCATATATGTCAACATATATCAATCCAATTAATTAATTTATTCCAACCCAATTCTCTTAATTAATTAATTATTTTTTCTGGGCCTTATCAAAACCCAAGACTAATTAATTAATTCTAATTGGACTCCTAGAATAAATATTATTTCTCTTGCAAATAATTATCTATTAAGTCCAAATTGTGTCTAAACAACACTAAGGTAATTTGAGCTACTCCGGAGACCAAGAGACATATTATTCATGGCTGTTAAAATAACTAAAATACCCTTACTATTAAATAGCTGCATTTTATCATTTTAAATATTTTCATTTATCACCATATAGAAATATTGACCCCAAGAACAATGTTGTTAAAGTAATAACTCCGACCTATAGGTGAAATGACAGAAATATCCCTCTATGTAACACCCATCAATGAGACAGGATAAACGTACTAATACCTATCTCAATAATATCTACAATCCTTAGATCTCTAGTCCGATAATCCATAACTAACTCAAATGTACTTGCTTAATATTGAAAGATACCCAAAAGCACACATTCTAAAGTCACGTTCCCAGGGCCCTGGATCATTAGATTATCCTAGACAATCATAAGGGGGTTATTTAACTTCACTAAGTGAAGCATAGAAACTCGGTTGCAAGAGTCCGTCTTAACTAATTAGAGTAACACACCCAACATACAAGGATATTGATCTCACAAAAGATATCTCACCCAACATACATCAAAATAGAAAACCCTAGCTTCACCAAAGCACCAACTCATACTTAAGTATAAAGGTATCCATCCACACTGTAGCAGTAATAGTCTAGTCTCTATAATTCTAGTACTTTAAGAGAGACCACTACTATAGGTCCAGTTCTACATATTCGAAATACGCTTATAACAATTATGTGAGTGAACTACTCGTTGATTCAAGGTAAACCAATCCTCAATAGAAATCATGGCACAATAGTCTTACCTTGATAAAATGCCCAATTCCATTAAACGACTAAGAACTTAATTTTTCTTATATGACAAGTACCCATGCTCTATACCTTTCTGTGAAGAAGGACCCAACACATAGACTATTACTTATTATACTTGGACTTTTAAATGTGCAATAATATAAGAAATAAACTAATTGAATGGTTAAATATTTTAGTGCAATATGTTTACATAGAATACATAGTCTTTGACAGCACACTTTCCAATAATCTCCCACTTGCACTACAAAGACTAAGAAAGTCCATAAGTGCCTACCCTTATAATATCTAAATGTTTGCGAAACACCTTTTCTGTCAAAGGCTTAGTAAAGGGATCTACCAGATTGTTGACAAAGGAAATTTAATTGACTACAATCTCTCGTTTCTAGATGAACTCCCGAATGAGATGGTACTTTGTCTCTATAAGCTTACCTTTCCTATTATTTCGAGATTCCTTACATTGTGATACCTCTCTAGAGTTATCATAATAAATCGTGAAAGGCCTATCCATGTGTGGTACTACTCCAAGTTCCATGAGGAACTTCCGGAGCCATACAACTTCTTTAAAAACTTCTGAAGCAACAACGTACTCAACTTCCATGGTGGAATCAACAATGTAAGATTTATTGATACTTCTCCATTAAATAGCTCAATTTGTATAGGAACATCCGGTAGTGTTTGTCTTGATTCCTCGATCAGGGTGTTAGAAGTACCTAAAGTTGAATTAGTGACCAACTTCTCTTCTAACTGTATTCTGCTTGAACCCATGGTATATGCATCTTGTTCATCCTCTAAGTATCTAGCATTAGTACTAACAAGTACTTTATACTCTCGAGGATGATAGAAATATCCGCCTCTTGCTCCTTTTGGATACCCTACGAAGTAGCATAACTCTAATCTTGATTCCAGTTTACTTCTCTTTTGTCAGCGTATAAGCTGGACAACCCTATATCTTGAGATGGTTAAGACTGGAGCTTTCGTCCAGTCCACATCTCATAAGGTGTCCTAGGTACTGATTTCGAAAGTACCAAGTTTAAAATATATGCCGATATTTCTATGGCATACCCCCAAAAGAAAATAGGAAGAGACACATGACTTATTATGCTTATGACCATTTTCATTAAAGTTCAGTTTCTTCTCTTAGCTACTCTATTTAGCTGGAGATTCTGATGCACAATTAACTGAGATACTATGCCGTGATATACTAAGTAATCCTTAAACTCACCTAGGAGGTATTTTTCACCACGATCCGATCTCAAAGTTTTAATTAATTTACCTGTTTGATACTCCACTTTAACCTTAAACTCCTTGAATTTATCAAAAGAGTCAGACTTGCACCTCATCAGATAAATGTAACCAAAACGAGTGTGATCATCTATGAAAGTGATGAAGTGTGAACTAGTACTAATATTTCCATGGCTCTATCTGTCTTTTTGGTAAAGGACCTTTTAGTCATTTTACCTTTAAAGCAAGATCATATTAAGGCCATTCTTCTAATCTCAATTAACCTAAAGACCCATCATGGATTAACCTCTGAATCCGATTGGATTTATATATTCCAATCTTAGATACCATAAATATGAGTCATTTGATATGACTTTTTTCTTTTTATTATCAAGTTTAGTTTGAATATTATTTACCTGATTTCGAATAGGATGTAAATAAATAAGATTTCCATATATGTTTCCTGTACAAATTAAATTACCATCTCTATTGATGAAAATACTATAATAGAAATAAACAGAATATCTTTGATTCCTCAATTTGGAAACTAAAATCAAATTTTGTTTAAAACAAGAAACATATAAAATATCTTTTAAAACTAACTTCCTCTTACAATCAAAATTAAGCTCAAGATCTCCCACTGCTTCAGCCCATATTCTTCCTCTATTGCCTACTTGAAGTCCATGCTCACTCTTCCTGAGTCTCTATGTCCTTCTGAACCCCTGCAAAGAGTTACAGACATGGTTAATGGCTTAACAATCAACTATCCAAGAGGATGTTGATCCAACCATTGAAATAGACTCTAGGTATAGAGCAATACCTGAAGTAGACTTGACTAAGAAGTCCGGACAATCTTTCATCCAATGCCCTCTCATGCCACACTTAAAACATTTTGCCTTTGGGTTTCCCGTTGGACTTGGCCTGACTAGATGCTTTGGGCTAGGCCCCTGCATTGTTCTGGACCTTTCTCTTTTTGAATTTCTTAGGCTTTGCCATAATTCCAGAAGAAGAAGTAAAACGAGAGACCAAAACATTTGACACGGGCTTCATGATCTTCTCTGCAGCCTAAAGCTCTTTCGTAAGCTTCGTGAGATTCATATCCAACTTGTTCATGTTATAGTTCAACTTTAAAAGAGAATATGAATCAGGCAGAGTTTCAAGAACTATGTCAATTTAGCTCTCAAGATCTATTGTCACGCCTAGGACCTTAACCTCCTCGAAGTAAGCAATCATCTTGAGTAGGTACTCTCGAACTGATACCCCCCAGCCATCCTAGTGTTCATGATTGCCCTAAGATTTTCCTACCTTATGGCCAAGCTCTTGTTAACAAACATGATACATAATGACAAATCTATGTCGTATGCAATGGCTAAGTGCTCATGCTTAGATTGGAGCACACTAAACATGGAAGCCAACATGTAGCATTTCGCCATCTCATCGGCTTTTTTCCATACCTTCTCGACCTCTCGCTCTTGATCAGTGGATTCTTGCCTAATCTCAAGACAGGGATCCATAAGAATATACTTGTACTCCTCGGCAGTGAGTACTATGTTCAGGTTACTTTTCCAGTCCACATAATTTGGGCCTGTCAACTTATTCTCCTTGAGAATGATTGAAAATGAACTGAAACCTGACATTTTTGATATAATGCAAAAAAAAATATATATATATATTTAGTTTGCAAGAAATAAAAATGCACATTCTTTATGTTATTTATTTGACAATAGATAACTCTTAAAATCATTATCAGTAAATATAAATAGTTTGGCTCTTAGAAAAGCTAACAGAGCGTCTTAGGAAATGATGAGACTCCGCCTCATCATGGAGGTCAAGATCAAGAAGGAGGAGGCATGACCATGCAAGGACATGGACCGATGACAAGATCTAGGTCCAAGAAGCCTCAAGAGGATTTTCAATCACTCATAGAACCATGTTTGAGGATGGAAGAGGTTTGGAAGGGTGAGGAAGCTAGCCAAGAGATCATTTTAATGACTATCGAAGAAGGACCCCCAACAAGAACACAAACCGGCAGTAATGGTGGACAAAACTTAACCAAGGAGGTCTTCCAGCGAACAGCCGGCACTGGCTCCAAGTAGCCAAACCAGTGCCGGCTTCATTCTGCTCAACAATGGATTTATTTTGGCATTCAACTGCCCGAAGACAATCCGCAACTAGCGCCAGCTGTAGTGTCCAAACCAGCACTGGTACCATTCTGGGCAGCCAACGACTGCCCCACGTTTTTTATGTTTTCTCTGGTTTTCTTCAATTTTAATTACTTATAAGGACTTATTATGACCTTAAACTGTAATAAAACCTCAGGGATTACTTAGCTAGGGTTAGGGTAGCATAAATAGAACCTTTTATGATTTGACAACACAATTCACACACTTTAATTCAAATTGGAGATAGAATCTTGAGAGGCTCTAGCCACCTTGTTCATCTTGTTCAAGACCATGGTTAAGGATTAGTCCTCCTTATAAATGAACCTATAAATCTTTTGAATAATCTAATATTGTTTTCTTTGAATGGGTCTTAGTTACTTTGTTCTTCTAAGATTTGTTTGAATTCCAATATTTGGGTACCTATTTTCTCTATTCTATTTGTTCTTGTTGCCTTTGTTGCTTCAATGATATTGGGGTGAGATTATAGTAAAACTTTCTACTATTCTTGAGGGTCTTTGAAGCTTGGTTCTTCAAGGGATTGATAGAGGGTAGGTTATTGTTTTATTTTCTCTTTTTATCTCAAGAAAAAACTCTGTTTTGGTCCCATTGTTTGAGCTGAACTCATAGCTAACTAAACCACCCACAACACCAAGAAAAAGCCCACCTAAAGTCATATCAAAGAGTTTGGTATCAGAGCATGGAAAATCTTGATTCTAATCAAAGCTTGAAAGCAAGAAAAGAAGCCCTACAAAGTTGAAGAAAAAGAAGACAGGAAAAATCCCGTAACTAAAAAACATGCTCCAAAAAAGTCATGAAATTTTTTCTATTTCTTGATTTTTCTTTTGGGAAATTGCTCCTTAATGTTAGTATAATCCTTGGGAACAAATTTTTCTTGTGTTTGTGGTGAAATTTGGCTTGAATATGAGTGAAAATATTGGTTGTTCTTAAGTGACGGGATTGCAGCTAAGGTGTTTGATAAATGTTCCATGAGAATATTTTTGGCTATAGTTGGGAACTTTGATTCTTGATTTTCATTCTTTGGGATTTTGAGACTTAGTATATCACTCTATTGTTGAACTCCATGCTCATTGAACTCTACTTTACTAGTGCACACTTGTGATTATCTTGTCTTTCATAATCCTAGTCCTAGTTGTTCTTGTTTCCTTGTTCTTGATAATTCTTGTTTGTTTCTTGCTTAGAAGTGTTTCTTTATGCATCTAGTGTTTGTTCTTGTTTTGGTTGAGTCCACATTTTTTGAAATTCTTGATTAAAACTTGTTTGCTTGAGGTGTCCAACAAGTGTTTGTTGAAATTCCCCTAAAACCCCCTAATTGAAAAAATTCATCAATTTGTGTGATTCACTAAGTTGGACTAAATATTTAGCTATTGGGGAGTTGGGATTGAACAAGAAGGCTTGAGTATTGAGAAAAAGGTAAGAGGGTAAGCATATTACTAAAAGAGCCTAAGAGAGCAAACACGAGCATGGAGTGAACAATCCTTGAAAGCCAACACGCAAAGAAGTGGAGTGGAGAATTATTTTCTTCCTAATCTCTTTTGTTTTGCAGGTATAAGTAAGTAAATATTCCATCACCATGGCCCATCTAGGCCTAACCGAAGTGGCCCTAGTAGACCTCAAGAAGAACAAATTGATACTAAGGGTTTGCGTGAAGACTTGCAAGCTATGATAAGGACTATGCAAAGTGAGTTCCAAAACATGACAAGGGAGTTGATAAATAATCTTGGACAATCTTCTTTCGTCGCACAAAGGAGAGGCCAAGGGCAATTTAAAGTACCTAGCCCTAGGATGAGGGATGGTGTTGCCCATACCCTTCTGTTAAATGCCCAATAAGAGGATGAGTAGGATGAGCACTCTATCGGCGGATTCCAACAAGCTCCTATGAGAGGGGGAAGACATGGTATGAGAGGAGGACGAGGTAAAAGCTAAGGAAAGAATGGTGGGAACAACTTAAGGGGGTTAGAAAGAAAGTTTGAGGGAGTTGATGAATGTTATGAGGGGAACAAGTTAAAGCCTTTGGGGAACGCAATAGAGGATGGGATAATAGAGGAGATAGGAAAGAAGGAAATGATTAGGAGAATGAGTTGAACCACATCACATTGAAAGTGCCCACATTCTATGGCAAGAGTGACCCCGAAGCATATTTTGAGTGTGAAAGCAAGATAGAGATCTTCCTAGAAAGTCATACCTATAGTGAGAGGTCAAAGGTAAGGTTGGCAATTTTGGGATTTTCAGAGTATTCTTTGGTTTGGTGGGAGTAAGTTAGTGCACAAAAGAGACAAATAAGAGTGGAAACTATGGCTAGTTGGAATTTGTTGAAAGATATGATGTGGGCAAGGTTTATACCACACCATTACTACAATGATCTTTATCAAAGGCTCCAATCAATCAAGTAAGGGAACAAGAGTATGGAAGATTATCATAAAGAAATGGAAGTAATGTTGATGAGAGCTCAAATCAATGAGGATCCTAGCGCAACAAAAGCAAAGTTCTTGGGAGGATTAAATAGGGAAATTGCCAATTTGGTAGAATTGCATCCCTATAATCAATTGGAGGATATTGTACATGCCGCTATGAAGATTAAGAGGCAATTAAAGAGGAGGGCATTTACTAGACCACTACTTCCGAACCCCAACACTACAAGCAAGGTACCATTTAAGAAGGATGAAGCCCCTAAGCTATTCCAAAGGGACTTCAACAAACCAAGGGAGGCTTGGAAACCTAGAGAGGATTGGAAGCTTAGTGAGGATTGGAAACCTAGGGAATGATGGAACAAGGAAAAGGGAATAGCCATGGAGAGGCCACAAAGGAATAGGGATATAAAGTGTTTTAAATGCCTTGGATATAAACATACTTTCCATGAGTACTCAAGCAAGAGAATGATGTATACTAATCCCTTTGGTGAGGTATCTACCGACGAAGAAGAAGAGGGAAAAAGATACCAAGGAGACCAAGAGGGAAATGGAGATAAGGAAAGTGATGAAGGAGAAATTGTTGGTCAATAATACTCTTTGGCAGGAGTCATAAGAAGGTCATTGAATTTACAAGCCATTGAAGATCAAGATCACCAGCAAAGAGAGAACATATTCTACACTAGGTGTCTAATCAACAAGACCCCTTGTAGTGTCATTGTGGATAGTGGGAGTTGCACTAACGTGATTAGAGCAAACTTAGTTGAAGAATTGGACATGAGTTGGATTAAACACCCCAAGACCTACAAATTACAATTGTTGAACGATGGCGGGGAAATGAGAGTAAACAAATAAGTTTTGGTGTCTTTTGAGATGGGAAAATACAAGGATGATGTGCTATGTGATGTGGTACCCATGCAAGCGAGTCACTTGCTCCTAGAGAGGCCTTGGCAATACGATAGGCATGTAAAGTATGATGGGAGGAAGAATACTTATTCCCTACTCAAAGAGGGAACAAAGTTTACCCTCACCCCCATGGCCCCTAGTGAAGTGAACAAAGATCAAAGAATCATGAAAGAGAAAGAAAAGAAGAATGGAGCGCAAGATGTTAAGCAAAAACAAGAAATTGATAGGAAAGAACAAGAAAGGAGAGAAAAAGAGCTGAGAGAGAGGATGGACAAACAAGTACCTTTGACAATTAAGGATAGGAGTGAGCAAGGACAATAGAGAGGAGGTAAAAGAAGAGTGAATTTTGCCAAAGAAAGTAAGGTCATAGAAGCTATTGAAGCTAAGGAACCGGTTATTATTCTTTTATGTAAATGTTCTTATGTTTCTACTAATGATTCTACATTATCTTTACCTAATGAAATTGCAGCTATTCTTCAAGAATTTGAAGACGTTTTTCCAAATGAGGTGCTCAGAGGGCCACCACCCATAAGAGGGATTGTGCATCGAATCAACTTTGTGCCCGGAGTCGTTATCCCCAACCGACCGTTATATAGAAGCAACCCGGAGGAATCCAAGAAGTTGCAAAAGCAAGTAGAGGCATTGTTTCAGAAGGGACATGTGAGAGAGAGCCTAAGCCCATGTGCGGTTCCGGTTCTCTTGGTGCCCAAAAAAGATGGGACATGGCGTATGTGTGTGGATTGTCACGCTATCAACAACATCACGGTAAAATACCGCTATCCTATTCCTAGGCTAGATAACTTGCTTGATGAGCTATTTGCTGTATGCATTTTCTCTAAAATTGATTTGAAATCTGGTTATCACCAAATTAGAATAAGAGAAGGGGATGAATGGAAAACGGCTTTTAAAACTAAACAAGGGTTGTATAAATGGCTTGTCATGCCCTTTGGATTGTCTAATGCTCCTAGTACATTCATGCGATTAATGCACCATGTTTTGACAGAATTCATTGGAAAATTTGTTGTTGTGTACTTTGATGATATTTTAATCTATAGCAAATCATATGTGAATCATTTGAATCATGTTCAAAGTGTGCTTGTAGCCATCTGAAGAGAAAGATTGTATGCTAATCTTGAGAAATACTCTTTTTGTTTGGAGAGGATTACATTCTTTGGGTATGTTTTTTAGTGCCAAAGGAATTAAGGTTGATGAGGGAAAAGTGAAAGCTATCCAAGATTAGTCAACCCCTACCATCATTACCCAAGTCCGTAGTTTCTATGGGCTAGCTAGCTTCTGTAGGACGTTCATCCAAAACTTTAGCACTATAACAACCCCTCTAACTGAAGTGCTAAACAAAAAGGTGGGATTTAGGTAGGAGGAAACCCAACAAAAAACCTTTCAAGCCCTCAAAGATAAATTGAGCCAAGCTCCAATTCTTATTCTTCCTAATTTTGAGAAGGCCTTTAACATAAAGTGTGACACAAGTGGGGTGGGAATAGGTGCGGTCTTAACCCAAGATAGAAAACCCATTGCATACTGATAGGGGCTAAATTAGTCATATTTTTCCTAGTTATTTGAGGCTCTTTTGTGAAATATTTTGTTCAATAACTAGTCATATTTCTTCATATTTGAGATTTACCCTTGGAAAGGTATTTTATTCATTATTACAGATTTTTGGTGTAAAACGAAGCAAAAACGTCACAAAACAGAAGAGAGGCGGTGTTGGCTAGGGCACTAGAACCAGCGCCGACCATGCATTGATGACACAAACTTCGAGGTAATAAAAAATTGTCAGAACAAAGCGGAACAGAGTGGAATCGGCACCAGCTCCAGTAGCCAAGGCGGTGACGGCTGCATTCTAGATACATTGTGCGGAATTCGAAAAAAAATCGACGAACGAGTAGAGAACCAGAACATAATCGGCACCAGCTCCGAGAGCCAAGGTGGCACCGACTGTGCTCTGAGGAAAAGGCAGGATTGTGATTTTTCTAAGCGGTTTTTGGTAATCTGTGGAGTTTTAGTATGTTCCAACTTCTACTCAGCGAAGAACATTGCACCAACGAGTTTAGACACTTCCCAAGCCCATAAATAGATGGAAAACACAAAAGAAAATGGAAGAATTCATTGATCATCACAGAAAATCACTCAAATCAAAGGAGGAATTCTTCAATTCAAGAAGGGTTGTGCAAGAAGGTCTTCAAATGAAGAACAATGAGGCTTGTCTATGAGTGCTTTCTTTTAATTTGTTTTCTTTTTTATTGAATAATGATATATTAATTATTTTATTGTAATTCGACATTGTTTTAGATATTCATGATATTTAGAATTATTTGATCTTTTGATTAATTTATTATTCTTCCTGGTATTTAATTACTTGAGCGTATTACGAAATTAATTGATTGTTTCTTTCCATTAGCATGCTAGACCAAAGAGGTTGATGGTGGTTTCAATTGATTAATTTCATATTTGTTGGTTGTTAACTTGTTAGACCGAAGAGGTTAATTGCTAAGGATTAAGTAATTAAAGGTTAATTAATGTTTGCCAGACCAAGGTTTCATTAATTAATTTCATGTTTTAAATTTACCAGACCAAGGAAATTTAATCAAGGATTGTGTTTAATATGTCTTTTGGGTGAGTTAGTTGAGACAGACCAAGTGATGCTAATTTATCTAGAGGATAGTAATTTCATGGATTGACCATCGAAGTGAATCTACCTTCATCCTTCATGATGCCAAGAGAATGATTAGTTATAATAATGGTTGGGTTCTTTAAGATCATGTTTATCTAAACAATGGCTTGAGTTACATACTTCTCCATCCTTGACATGTATATATTTTTGTTTTTATTTTATTTTATTTTTTTTCACTTTATTGAGTTGGTTAAACAATGAAAGAAAAATGATAAATGCATACTTATTCCTGGAGTATCGATACTCGTTTGAACCCTATGCTATGTTAATGATGAGTACGCTTGCTCATATGTGTAATTTGGGGTTAACGTTTTAATGTAAACTTGATTGGGAATGTGCTTAGTTTTTATATGATTTTTATACCCAAATCTATACGTATCAAGTTTTTGACGCCGTTGCCGGGGATAGATAGTGATGCCTCAAGGCCAGGTTTTAAATGTAAGTTGTGATTTCTGTGAAGAGGGACACCCCAATCATGAATGCTAAAATATGCGGTCACTCCAAGAAACTTCGGAACAAGTGGCTTTTGCAGGTAATGTCCGACTACGTAACAACCCTTATAGCTCTACCTATAATCCTGGTTGGAGAAATCACCCTAATTTCTCTTAGAGCAACGGGAATCAACCTAGGCAAGGCTCTTCCAATTTTCGAGGCAATCAAATGAGTCAAAACCCCATGAACAATACTACAGCACCTTCAAAGCTACCATTGGAAGAGTTGATTAACCAATTGGTAAATACCACGGAGACTAAGTTCCAAGGGGTCGATCTAACAACAAGGAACCTAGAGGCCTCCATGCACAATTTGGAGAACCAAATTGGTTAGTTAGCTACACTGCTAGAAGATCGTCGAGCTGGGATATTGCCAGGAAACACAGAGGAAAATGTTAGGATTCGTGGACTCCTAAACGCGAAAAACATCCGCGAATCCCTTCCGAGGATCCAAGTAAACGATTAAGAAAATCGTAGCTTTGCAGAATTACCTCTGGTTGGTGAAATTGATATCCATCGAATCCAATGGTGCTACTGCACGTGCAACCCGAATGATCACCAGACGCTACAGTGCGCGAACGTCCTATATCGAATACACTCCGCGAATTCACTCGTCACCCGGGGAGTGATAGCGCCTAGGGTTTGAAAGGGTTTTTTTTCTGGTAGAGAATGGCACGAATGTTCTCAACAGAATTAGACTTTTGAAAAGACGGCTAGGGTTTTCTTAAAAACCCCCAAACCTCTTGGAGTCCAACCCTAATAATATCTTATCATATTTTAATTTAAATTCAAATTAAATTAAAACTGATATGATAAGATTCTGTCATTATCTCGGTTATTTAAACAATTAATTTACCGAGTCAGATTCTTATAATCTGGACATTATCCAGATACATCGAATGTGGACATATTTCCAAATTCATTGTATCTGGTAAATTTTCTAAGTTCGATTAACTTAGACATATTTCCAAATTCATAAAATTTGGTTACCAGAAAAATAACCTAACAAGTTCGCTTATTGTGTGACCCTATAGGTTCATTTAACATTGGCAGTGAGCCCAAATCATATTTAATGGTGCACAAGTTATAAGCGGTTTCTAGCAAAACATTATAACTATCCAGGTTAAATGAAGATCGATGATCTATTTGAATCAAACCATAATTTTATATTTAGTCATTTTGTCACACGATATCCAGATTATATTGGGGATATGCCCTAGAGTCAATTTGTACTTATACTATTGTCATTATGTTTTATATAATAATATGAAGATTTTCTTTCCATAAATAGTGAGTTTTGTTTTGTGGTAATCAAGTACGCGACTTGATAGTAAAACCCTACAATAAATATAACGACTATTCTAAAACTATCCCTGATCGATTATTATTATTGGAATAATAATAAATTAAGATTAGTATGTTTGTAACTTGATGGCTATGTTTTACTGGCTATGGATATTTGTGATATCGAGTCAAGACATAAATAAATGTTAGAGAACATTGCATTGGACATGACCCACAGTGAGAGTACTTCATGGAATATGTCATAAGTACTTTCTAGCCATAATAATATTGAAAGTCCTTCAACCTAAATTCATCATAGTTTCCTACTTGAAAAATTCTATATTTTGACATTGTCTAAAGTTGTCTTTCACCAGATAATAAATTAGACTACTTTTGGATATAGAATAAATCAAGGAGATGAATATGATGGATTGTAAAGGAATTTGTCCCTGTCAATTATGGGAGAGAAAACCATGGGCCCCTTGATAAGTTAGACTGTTAAAAATGCATGGCCATGCTCAAATATATCAATCTAAGATATTGATATCATTTGTTTGAACAGTCTACTATGAAATCAAGAAATAATTGATTAAGTTTAATAAGGATGACATGCTTCGTGCCTTATGCTTAATCCAATGATTTAAATTAGACTTACTCCTGGCATTGTCGTTTGGGCCATATAAATGAGAAATGCATCACAAAGCTTCATAATGATGGGCTTCTAAAATCGTTTGATTTAGAATCTTACAAAACATGTGATTCTTGTTTATTAGGCAAAATGACTAAAGCGCCTTTCAAGAGACAAAATGAAAGGGCAACAGAGTTATTGGGCCTAGTACATACTGATGTATGTGGACTAATGAATTCACATGCTAGAGGAGGATTTCCGTACTTCATTACATTTACAGATGATTTCAACAGATATGGCTACCTGTATCTGATGAAACACAAATCTGAATCGTTCCAGAAATTCAAAGAATTTCAAAATGAAGTACAAAATCAACTTGGCAAAAGTATCAAAACACTTCGATCGGATCGAGGTGGTGAATACTTAAGTCATGAGTTTGACGAGCATCTTAAAAATTGTGGAATTATTTCCCAATTAACTCCACCAGGAACACCTCAATGGAATGGTGTATCTGAACGGAGAAATCGGACTTTATTAGATATGGTTTGATCAATGATGAGTCAAACTAATCTTCCAAGCTCTTTTAGGGGTTATGCCCTGGAGACTGCTGCATTCATACTAAATCGAGTTCCATCTAAATCGGTTAAGAAAACGCCATATGAGATATGGACTGGGAGACAACCTAGTTTGTTATTTCTGAAGATTTGAGGTTGTGAAGTTTATGTAAATGTTTATAATCTGATAAACTTGCACCTAAATCGGATAAATGCATATTTGTGGGGTATCCTAAAGAAACTAAAGGATATCAATTTTATCTCCCAAAAGAAAATAGAGTAATTGTTGCTCGAAATGGATTCTTTATTGAAAAGGAATTTATTTCCAAAAGAATCAGTGGGAGTAAAATACATCTTGATGAGATTCAAAGACCACAATTAGTGCCTCAACCTTATCAAGATGAGATTCAAGAGCCACAATTAGTGCCTGAACCAAATAATGAATCTCGATTAGATGGCTCACAAGTCCAAGATGAGCCTACATCTATAGAACAAGGACCTTGAAGATCTGATAGGGTTCGTCAACAACCTGAGAAATATGGATTTCTCATCACTGACGATCATAATGTGGAGGTTATGGTTAATGATGAGCCTACTACCTATCAAGAAGCCATTAAGTGTTCTGGCTCTAGAAAATGGTTAGAGGCTATGAAATCTGAGATGCAATCCATGTATGGTAACTAAGTTTGGACTTTGGTTAACCCACCTAAAGGTTCAAAAACCATTAGGTGTAAGTGGGTTTTCAAAAAGAAAATAGACATGGAGGGAAATGTGCATACTTACAAAGCACGACTGGTAGCAAAAGGTTATAGACAAACTCATAGTATAGACTATGATGAAACCTTTTCACCCGTTGTAATGCTTAAATCTATCAGAATTTTTCTTGTCACAGCAGCATATTATGACTAAGAAATTTGGCAAATGGATGTCAAAACCGCGTTTCTTAATGGAAACATACTCGAAGATGTGTACATGACACAACCTGGGGGTTTTGATGATCCTTTGAATTCTAATAATGTTTGCAAGCTTCAAAGATCCATTTATGGATTGAAGCAAGCATCTCAAAGCTAGAATCTTCATTTTGATGAAGCAATTAAATAATTTAACTTTATCAAAAATGAAGATGAGCCTTGTGTCTATAAGAAAACAAGTTGGAATACAATAGTCTTTTTGGTACTTTATGTTGATAATATTTTACTCATTGGAAACAACATCCCAACTCTACAAAGTGTAAAGACAAGGTTGGGAAATTGTTTCTCAATGAAAGACTTAGGTTAAGCTGCCTGTATTCTAGGAGTAAGGATCTATAGAGATAGATCTAGAAAGCTAATTGGACTAAGTCAAAGTGTATACGTTGACAAGGTACTGAAAAGGTTCAGTATGCAAGACTCTAATAGAGGATTCTTGCCAATGTCACATGGCATTAAGCTCAGTAAAAGTCAAAGTCCTTCTACGAAGGATGAAGAAGAGCGCTTGAACAAGATGCCGTACGCTTCCGCTATAGGGTCTATCATGTATGCCATGTTATGTACTCGACCCGATGTATCATATGCATTGAGCATGACGAGCAGGTTCCAGTCAAATCCTGGAGTAGCACACTGGACTGCCGACAAGAACAGACTGAAGTACATAAGAGGAACTAAAGATATGTTCTTAGTTTATGGAGGACAAGAAGGCGAGCTTGTTGTAAATGGTTACACTGCTGCTAGTTTTCAGTCCGACATAGATGATTATAGATCACAATCAGGTTTTCTATTTTGTTTGAATGGAGGTGTTGTAAGCTGAAAAAGTTCAAAGCAAGATACCGTGGCCAATTCTACTACAAAAGCTGAGTTTGTAGCTGCCTCAGCTGCAGCTAAAGAAGCAGTTTGGATTAAAAAGTTCATTAAAGAACTAGATGTAGTTCCTAGTATTATGAACCCAGTAGATCTCTATTGTGACAACAATGGAGCCATTGCACAAGCTAAGGAACTATGATCACATCAGCGATCCAAACATATACTTAGACGTTTTCATCTCATTCGAGAAGTTGTTGATAGAGGAGATGTCAAAGTATGCAAGATACCAACTGATGACAATGTTGCAGATCCACTGACAAAGCCTCTCCCATCGTCTAAACATGATAGTCATATCAAATTAATGGGATTACGGCTTATGCCAAATTGGTCTTAGTACAAGTGGGAGACTGTTGGAGATATGCCCTAGAGTCAATTTGTACTTATACTATTGTCATTATGTTTTATATAATAATATGAGGCTTTCCTTTCCATGAATAGTGAGTTTTGTTTTGTGGTCATCAAGTACGTGACTTGATAGTAAAACCCTACAATGAATACAACGACTATTCTAAAACTGTCCCTGATCGATTATTATTATTGAAATAATAATAAATTAAGATTAGTATATTTGTGACTTGATGTCTATGTTTTACTGGCCATGGATATTTGTGATATTGAGTCAATACATAAATAAATGTTAGAGAACATTGTATTGGACATGACCCACTGTGAGAGTACTTCATGGAATATGTCATAAGTACTTTCTAGCCATAATAATATTGAAAGTCCTTCGACCTAAATTTATCATAGTTTCCTACTTGATAAATTCTATATTTTGACATTATCTAAAGTTGTCTTTAACCAGATAAAAAATTATATTACTGTTGGATATAGAATAAATCAAGGAGAGGAATATGATTGATTATGAAGAAATTTGTCCCTCTCAATTATGAGAGAGATATCCATGGGCCCTTTGATAAGTTAGACTGTTAAAAATGCATAGCCCTGCTCAAATATATCAATCTAAGATACTGATATCATTTGTTTGAATAGTCTACTATGAAATCAAGAAATAATTGATTAAGCTAAATAAGGATGATATGCTCCGTGCCTTATGCTTAATCCAATGATTTAAATCAGACTTACTTCTGGCATTGTCGTTTGGGCCATATAAATGAGAAATGCATAACAAAGATTCATAATGACGGGCTTCTAAAATCGTTTGATTTAGAATCTTACAAAACATGTGATTCTTGTTTATTAGGCAAAATGACTAAAGCGCCTTTCAAGAGACAAAATGAAAGGGCAACTAATTTATTGGGCCTAATACATACTGATGTATGTGGACCAATGAATTCACATACTAGATGAGGATTTCAGTACTTCATTACATTTACAAATGATTTTAGTAGATATGGCTACCTATATCTGATGAAACACAAATCTGAATCGTTCCAGAAATTCAAAGAATTTCAAAATGAAGTACAAAATCAACTTGGAAAAAGTATCAAAACACTTCGATCAAATCGAGGTGGTGAATACTTAAGTCACGACTTTGACGAGCATCTTAAAAATTGTGGAATTATTTCCCAATTAACTCCCCAGGAACACCTCAATGGAATGGTGTATCTGAACGGAGAAATCGGACTTTATTAGATATAGTTCGATCAATGATGAGTCAAACTGATCTTCCAATCTCCTTTTGGGGTTATGCCCTGGAGACTACTGTATTCATACTAAATCGAGTTCCATCTAAATCGGTTAAGAAAACGCCATATGAGATATGGACTGCGAGACAACCTAGTTTGTTATTTCTGAAGATTTGGGGTTGTGAAGTTTATGTATTGCGCTTATTATCTGATAAACTTGCACCTAAATCGGATAAATGCATATTTATGGGGTATCCTAAAGAAACTAAAGGATATCAATTTTATCACCCAGAAGAAAATAGAGTAATTGTTGCTCGAAATGGATTCTTTATTGAAAAGGAATTTATTTCCAAAAGATTCAGTGGGAGTAAAATACATCTTGATAAGATTCAAGGACCACAATTAGTACCTGAACCTTATCAAGATGAGATTTAAGAGCCACAATTTGTGCCTGAACCAAATAATGAATCTCGATTAGATGGCTCACAAGTCCAAGATGAGCCTACATCTATAGAACAAGGACCTTGAAGATCTGATAGGGTTCGTCAACAACCTGAAAGATATGGATTTCTCATCACTGACGATCACAATGTAGAGCTTATGGTTAATGATGAGCCCACAACATATCAAGAAGCCATTAAGAGTTCTGACTTTGGAAAATAGTTAGAGACTATGAAGTCTGAGATGCAATCCATGTATGGTAACTAAGTTTGGACTTTGGTTAACCCACCTAAAGATTTAAAAACCATTGGGTGTAAGTGGGTTTTCAAAAAGAAAACAGACATGGAGGGAAATGTGCATACTTACAAAGCACGACTGGTAGCAAAAGGTTATAGACAAACTCATGATATAAACTGTGATGAAACCTTTTCACCAGTTGTAATGCTTAAATCTATCAGAACTCTTCTTGCCATAGCAGCATATTATGACTATTAAATTTGGCAAATGGATGTCAAAACCGCGTTTCTTAATGGAAACTTACTCGAAGATGTGTACATGACACAACCTGAGGGTTTTGATGATCCTTTGAATTCTAATAGTGTTTGCAAGCTTCAAAGATCCATTTATGGATTGAAGCAAGCATCTCAAAGCTGGAATCTTCATTTTGATGAAGCAATTAAATAATTTAACTTTATCAAAAATGAAGATGAGCCTTGTGTCTATAAGAAAACAAGTTGGAATACAATAGTCTTTTTGGTACTTTATGTTGATAATATTTTACTCATTGGAAACAACATCCCAACTCTACAAAGTGTAAAGACAAGGTTGGGAAATTGTTTCTCAATGAAAGACTTAGGTTAAGCTGCCTGTATTCTAGGTGTAAGGATCTATAGAGATTGATCTAGAAAGCTAATTGGACTAAGTCAAAGTGTATACGTTGACAAGGTACTGAAAAGGTTCAGTATGCAAGACTCTAATAGAGGATTCTTGCCAATGTCACATGGCATTAAGCTTAGCAAAAGTCAAAGTCCTTCTACGATGGATGAAGAAGAGCGCTTGAACAAGATACCGTACGCTTCCGCTATAGGGTCTATCACGTATGCCATGTTATGTACTCGACCCGATGTATCATATGCATTGAGCATGACGAGCAGGTTCCAGTCAAATCCTGGAAAAGCACACTGCACTGCCGTCAAGAACATACTGAATTACTTAAGAAGAACTAAAGATATGTTCTTAGTTTATGGAGGACAAGAAGGCGAGCTTGTTGTAAATGGTTACACTGCTGCTAGTTTTCAGTCCGACATAGATGATTATAGATCGCAATCAGGTTTTCTATTTTGTTTGAATGGAGGTGTTGTAAGCTGAAAAAGTTCAAAGCAAGATACCGTGGCCAATTCTACTACAAAAGCTGAGTTTGTAGCTGCCTCAGCTGCAGCTAAAGAAGCAGTTTAGATTAAAAAGTTCATTAAAGAACTAGATGTAGTTCCTAGTATTATGAACCCAGTAGATCTCTATTGTGACAACAATGGAGCCATTGCACAATCTAAGGAACCAAGATCACATCAGCGATCCAAACATATACTTAGACGTTTTCATCTCATTCGAGAAGTTGTTGATAGAGGAGATGTCAAAGTATGCATGGTACCAACTGATGACAATGTTGCAGATCAACTGATAAAGCCTCTCCCATCGTCTAAACATGATAGTCATATCAAATCAATTGGATTACGGCTTATGCCAAATTGGTCTTAGTACAAGTGGGAGACTGTTGGAGATATGCCCTAGAGTCAATTTGTACTTATACTATTGTCATTATGTTTTATATAATAATATGAGGCTTTCCTTTCCATGAATAGTGAGTTTTGTTTTGTGGTCATCAAGTACGTGACTTGATAGTAAAACCCTACAATGAATACAACGACCATTCTAAAACTGTCCCTGATCGATTATTATTATTGGAATAATAATAAATCAAGATTAGTATGTTTTTGACTTGATGGCTATGTTTTACTGGTCATGGATATTTGTGATATTGAGTCAATACATAAATAAATGTTAGAGAACATTGTATTGGACATGACCCACCATGAGAGTACTTCATGGAATATGTCATAAGTACTTTCTAGCCATAATAATATTGAAAGTCCTTCGACCTAAATTTATCATAGTTTCCTACTTGATAAATTCTATATTTTGACATTATCTAAAGTTGTCTTTAACCAGATAATAAATTAGATTACTGTTGGATATAGAATAAATCAAGGAGATGAATATGATTGATTGTGAAGAAATTTGTCCCTCTCCATTATGAGAGAGATATCCATGGGCCCTTTGATAAGTTAGACTGTTAAAAATGCATAGCCGTGCTCAAATATATCAATCTAAGATATTGATATCATTTGTTTGAATAGTCTACTATGAAATCAAGAAATAATTGATTAAGCTAAATAAGGATGATATGCTCCGTGCCTTATGCTTAATCCAATGATTTAAATCAGACTTACTTCTGGCATTGTCGTTTGGGCCATATAAATAAGAAATGCATAACAAATATTCATAATGATGGGCTTCTAAAATCGTTTGATTTAGAATCTTACAAAACATGTGATTCTTGTTTATTAGGCAAAATGACTAAAGCGCCTTTCAAGAGACAAAATGAAAGGGCAACTGATTTATTAGGCCTAATACATACTGATGTATGTGGACCAATGAATTCACATACTAGAGGAGGATTTCAGTACTTCATTACATTTACAAATGATTTTAGTAGATATGGCTACCTATATATGATGAAACACAAATCTGAATCGTTCCAGAAATTCAAAGAATTTCAAAATGAAGTACAAAATCAACTTGGAAAAAGTATCAAAACACTTCGATCAAATCGAGGTGGTGAATACTTAAGTCACGACTTTGACGAGCATCTTAAAAATTGTGGAATTATTTCCCAATTAACTCCCCAGGAACACCTCAATGGAATGGTGTATCTGAACGGAGAAATCAGACTTTATTAGATATAGTTCGATCAATGATGAGTCAAACTGATCTTCGAATCTCCTTTTGGGATTATGCCCTGGAGACTGCTGTATTCATTCTAAATCGAGTTCCATCTAAATTGGTTCAGAAAACGCCATATGAGATATGGACTGGGAGACAACCTAGTTTGTTATTTTTGAAGATTTGGGGTTGTGAAGTTTATGTATTGCGCTTATTATCTGATAAACTTGCACCTAAATCGGATAAATGCATATTTATGGGGTATCCTAAAGAAACTAAAGGATATCAATTTTATCACCCAGAAGAAAATAGAGTAATTGTTGCTCGAAATGGATTCTTTATTGAAAAGGAATTTATTTCCAAAAGATTCAGTGGAAGTAAAATACATCTTGATGAGATTCAAGGACCACAATTAGTGCCTGAACCTTATCAAGATGAGATTCCAGAGCCACAATTAGTGCCTGAACCAAATAATGAATCTCGATTAGATGGCTCACAAGTCCAAGATGAGCCTACATCTATAGAACAAGGACCTTGAAGATCTGATAGGGTTCGTCAACAACCTGAAAGATATGGATTTCTCATCACTGACGATCACAATGTGGAGCTTATGGTTAATAATGAGCCCACAACATATCAAGAAGCCATTAAGAGTTCTGACTCTGGAAAATAGTTAGAGACTACGAAGTCTGAGATGCAATCCATGTATGATAACTAAGTTTGGACTTTGGTTAACCCACCTAAAGATTCAAAAACCATTGGGTGTAAGTGGGTTTTCAAAAAGAAAACAGACATGGAGGGAAATGTGCATACTTACAAAGCAAGACTGGTAGCAAAATGTTATAGATAAACTCATGGTATAGACTATGATGAAATCTTTTCACCAGTTGTAATGCTTAAATCTATCGGAACTCTTCTTGCCATAGCAGCATATTATGACTATGAAATTTGGCAAATGGATGTCAAAACCGCGTTTCTTAATGGAAACTTACTCGAAGATGTGTACATGACACAACCTGAGGGTTTTGATGATCCTTTGAATTCTAATAATGTTTGCAAGCTTCAAAGATCCATTTATGGATTGAAGCAAGCATCTCAAAGCTGAAATCTTCATTTTGATGAAGCAATTAAATAATTTAACTTTATCAAAAATGAAGATGAGCCTTGTGTCTATAAGAAAACAAGTGGGAATACAATAGTCTTTTTGGTACTTTATGTTGATAATATTTTACTCATTGGAAACAACATCCCAACTCTACAAAGTGTAAAGATAAGGTTGGGAAATTGTTTCTCAATGAAAGACTTAGGTGAAGCTGCCTGTATTCTAGGTATAAGGATCTATAGAGATAGATCTAGAAAGCTAATTGGACTAAGTCAAAGTGCATACGTTGACAAGGTACTGAAAAGGTTCAGTATGCAAGACTCTAATAGAGGATTCTTGCCAATGTCACATGGCATTAAGCTCAGCAAAAGTCAAAGTCCTTCTACGAAGGATGAAGAAGAGCGCTTGAACAAGATACCGTACGCTTCCGCTATAGGGTCTATCATGTATGCCATGTTATGTACTCGACCCGATGTATCATATGCATTGAGCATGACGAGCAGGTTCCAATCAAATTCTGGAGAAGCACCATGGACTGCCGTCAAGAACATACTGAAGTACTTAAGAAGAACTAAAGATATGTTCTTAGTTTATGGAGGACAAGAAGGCGAGCTAGTTGTAAATGGTTACACTACTGCTAGTTTTCAGTCCGACATAGATGATTATAGATCGCAATCAGGTTTTCTATTTTGTTTGAATGGAGGTGTTGTAAGATGAAAAAGTTCAAAGCAAGATACCGTGGCCAATTCTACTACAAAAGCTGAGTTTGTAGCTGCCTCAGCTGCAGCTAAAGAAGCAGATTGGATTAAAAAGTTCATTACAGAACTAGATGTAGTTCCTAGTATTATGAACCCAGTGGATCTCTATTGTGACAACAATAGAGCCATTGCACAAGCTAAAGAACTAAGATCACATCAGCGATCCAAACATATACTTAGACGTTTTCATCTCATTCGAGAAGTTGTTGATAGAGGAGATGTCAAAGTATGCAAGGTACCAACTGATGACAATGTTGCAGATCCACTGACAAAGCCTCTCCCATCGTCTAAACATGATAGTCATATCAAATCAATGGAATTACGACTTATACCAAAATGGTCTTAGTGCAAGTGGAAGACTGTTGGGGATATGCCCTAGAGTCAATTTGTACTTATACTTTTGTCATTATGTTTTATATAATAATATGAGGCTTTCCTTTCTTGCCAATGTCACATGGAATTAAGCTCAGCAAAACTCAAAGTCCTTCTACGAAGGATGATGAAGAGCGCATGAACCAGATACCATACGCTTGCACTAAGACAATAGCTCATGGAAAGGAAAGCAGTACAATTTTACAACAATGAAAAACGACACGCATATCGTATTTAAAAATAACAACTTAAAACAACCAGAATATAACCCGCCAATCACATTGGGATAAAATGGGCCATGCTATGCACTATTCAAAATAATCCACAAACAATCAAAAACACAAATGAATAACACATAATGAATAGTTAGTCGGGGTTCCAAGGGGCAACGCCCCTGCGGGGTCTAAGGGGCAGCGCCCCTGGTGGAGGTCCCGCTAGCCGGTCAGCGGTGCAACCCGAATGATCACCAGACACTGCAGTGCGCGAACGTCCTTTATCGAATACACACCGCGAACTCACTCGTCACCCGGGGAGTGCTAGCGCCTAAGGTTTGAAAGGGTTTTTTTTTTTTCTGGTAGAGAATGGCACGAATGTTCTCAACAGAATTAGACTTTTGAAAAGACGGCTAGGGTTTTCTTAAAAACCCCCGAACCTCTTAGAGTCCAACCCTAATAATATCTTATCATATTTTAATTTAAATTCAAATTAAATTAAAACTGATATGATAAGATTCTGCCATTATCTCGGTTATTTAAACAATTAATTTACTGAGTCAGATTCTTATAATCTGGACATTATCCAGATACATCGAATGTGGACATATTTCCAAATTCATTGTATCTGGTAAATTTTCTAAGTTCGATTAACTTAGACATATTTTCAAATTCATCAAATCTAGTTACCAGAAAAATAACCTAACAAGTTCGCTTATTGAGTGACCCTATAGGTTCATTTAACATTGGCAGTGAGCCCAAATCATATTTACATAGCGCACAAGTTATAAGCGGTTTCTAGCAAAACATTATTACTATCCAAGTTAAATGAAGATCGATGATCTCTTTGAACCAAACCATAATTTTATATTTAGTCCTTTTGTTACACGATAACCAGATTAATCATAAGGCACGGAGCATGTCATCCTTATTAAGCTTAATCAATTATTTATTGATTTCATAGTAGACTATTCAAACAAATGATATCAATATCTTAGATTGATATATTTGAGCACGGCCATGCATTTTAACACTCTAACTTATCAAGGGGCCCATGGATATCTCTCCCATAATTGAGAGGAACAAATTCCTTCACTATCATTTATATTCCTCTCATTGATTTATTCTATATCCAATAGTAGTCTAATTTATTATCTGATTAAAGATAATTTTAGACAATGTCAAAATATAGAATTTATCAAGTAGGAAACTATGATGAATTTAGGTCGAAGGACTTTTAATATCATTATGGCTAAAAAGTACTTATGACATGTTCCATGAAGTACGCTCACAGTAGGTCATGTCCAATATAATATTCTCTAACATTTATTTATGTTTTGACTTGATATCACAAATATCCATGACTAGTAAAACATAGCCATCAAGTCATAAACATACTAATCTTAATTTATTATTATTCCAATAATAATAATCGATCAGGGACAGTTTTAGAATAGTCATTGTATTCATTGTAGGGTTTTACTATCAAGTCATGTACTTGATGACCACAAAATAAAATACACTATTCGTGGAAAGAAAAACCTTATATTATTATATAAAGCATAACGACAATAGTATAAGTACAAATTAACTCTAGGGCATATCCCTAACAGAAAATCCATGGGATCAAAGCCGTGGAAAGCATTTTAGACATTTTTTCATCTACTTTACTTTCAGTTTTGTGATTGAAACAATTTTTACTTCTGTCATTTTGATTGATTATTTTTCATGAATTACAGTGCATTGTTCATCATCATTGTATGTTGCTCATTTTTTTATTTTTTTTTGAAAAAAAAAATTAGAGAACCGGACACAATGAAACCGGCGCCGGCTATAGCTAGGACCAGCGCCGGTTCATGTCGGATGAGGCACTCTTATAGGCCATTTTGGCCACTTTTTCTTCAAAATCTCCAATCTCCCTCTCAAATTCTCTCTAACCCACACTGGCTTCACATCCCCCACTTCCAAAATTTTGATTTTTCACCTCCTAAACACTTCTATAACATCTATTTACTTCGCTTTTGTTCATCCTACGGATAAAAAATCTTGAAATCTTCCGTTTTGCACAACAACGTCATATTCAATCCCCAAGCAAGGAGCTTAGATTTCTGCAAAAAGCTTACATCTTTTGCTTGCCGATGCATACACGAGCACAAAGGTATAATTTTTATTCAATTCCCACAGTTAAAATAGTGTAGATGACTTTTTATAATTTTAGGGACAATTTTAGCTGAAAATTGGGATTGTGTATGCTATCTTGAAGTATGCATTACTCATTGAGCTTCATAAGTTGGAGTAGAATAGGAGCTAATGATTCTTTGGTACTTGCTTCATGCATATGATCATTAGGAGCTCCATGCATTTAGCTAAGGGTGGAATTGTGGCTATTTGCGATGGTTGAATATGGGCTATATATGGAACTTGCATTGTTTTTCACATAATGCCATGATGATGCCTTCATTCACATGATAATGTCTACTTGCAGGCATTGAGGATATTCAACATGTTTATGCTATACAGTGAACTTTACATATATTGTTGCAGGTTGTGTTGAATTGATTGAAGGTGATTGAATTAATTGTTGGTTGCAGTGTGATATATATTGAAGGAGTTTGGGTTTTGTGGATTGTGAGATTGGTTGAGAGTTGAGTAAGATTTGAGGAGTGTATTGGTAAAGGGTAGTTACATCCCGTTTGAAGTCTTTGAGCTCAATTGTTCCCTCTTCCTATTTTCACCGCTCCTTACTTGATACCATGTCTAGAGCACGGGGTCAGTCTTCTAAAAGGGCATGGACTTCTTCTTCCTCAACCTCTTCATCTATCGATCATTTGTTCCTTAGACCTACTGAATTTATAGATGCATCTTGTGAGGAATGGTACAATAGGAGAGCATCCAATAAAATCATTGTCGAACGTACTTTCGCATCCACCCTAGACCGTGCACTAAAATTGGGAATGATGTTTAGAAGGCTAGGATGGGGTTCAATAGTACAACTAAAAGGAAAGTATTGTCCAGTACTCATCAAGGAATTTTATGCTAATATGGTTGATAAGGGCAATAAACACCTTCCCCATATTGACACGAGAGTGAAAGGAATCCCCATGGTCATCATCCAAAATCAATTAGCTAACCTCCTCCAGGTATTTAACGATGATTCTTAGCAAGGGATAGACGTGAATAATTAAAAAATTGTTTCTGACCCGAATTGGGATGCTAGCGGGACTAGAGCTACACTAAGGTTGTATAAGCATAATGCCTTTCAAGCCAATAGTTTCTATTCAAACAACGATCTTGCTGCCAACTTTAGAGCTCTAGTCTATATGTTTGGGTTTAATATTGTACCCCATGCTAGTGGTTTTAATGAGACCTGACTTATTGACACTTATATTTTGCATCGGATGGTGAACACACTGCCTATTCCTCTTGCACCTTTGATCATCCAATCCATTAGGGATGTTGTTCATCACTATCTCTCTACCAAAGCCTTCATTTTCCTCTTGGTTATAATGAAAATTCTGAAAGACTTTGGTGTTAGTCTTGAGGGAGAACTGATAGAGGCTACCACTGAGCACAATATGGTGACTGAACAAACTCTAATGAGTTGCGGGTACAAGTACAGCTAGGAGTTGAAGAAGTAGCTAACTCCCTTCGAGGTCAGACATCCCGGTCAGGTTAGGCCACCCACCGTGGAGGAGAAGCACCCACCACCACCGACACGTGCACGAACTAGCAGTTCTCAGTCCTAACCCTGGACTGACTTTGAGACTACCGTACTGGGACACTTCGACCAGCAAATGGAGATGCTTCTACGCTTGCAGGGTACTATGGATGACATGGAGCGACGGCAAGCTACTATGGACCATCAATTGGCCGAATTGAGGTAGTATTCTTTGGGGCAACAAGGTGGTGCGGGAATCTCCACACTGGTGGATGATGATGCAGATGATGATGAAGATTGCCTACATTTTCTCAATCACTCTTGTTTTTCCTTTCTCTTTTAATGTTTTTTTTTTATTTTTTGTAGTTTTTGATTTCTTCTTTTTTCTGTACTATTCTCTTTTCTTTTTTTTATTTTTGATTTATTTTCTTTTCTAGTTTTTATGCTTTGGTGTGCTCATTTGTATTTTTCTTTTTAGGTACTTTGCCCATGCCTCGTTCTTCAAGAATTCAGCTTTTGTACATCATAATGCACAATGAATAGAAGTCTATTTTTCTTATCTCTTCTCCTTTATATTTTTGGTCCCATGGTATGGTTTCGTCTTTATTATATTTATTTGACCATTGAGGACAATGTCCAGTTTAAGTGTGGGGGGTGATTTGATTGACAATTCTTCTATGCATATACTTTATCCTTCTTGAGCAAAAATTTCAAAAAATTTTCTGATTTTCTTTTAGATTTCAGAAGAATTTTAAGTTTTATTTTTAATGCATGTCTTTATGATGGATTATAGAGCATATGTTCTAGATCATTGATGGCTTATGCATGACTTTTTGCACGCACTTGGACGAAGTAGTTCTTGAGAAAATTCTTTGCATTGTTCTTAAACTTATTTTTCTACTAAAATTTATGGAGCATTCTAGAACTTACTTGAATACCTCTCGAGGTGAAATAAGAAAAACAATCATGATTTAACTTAGGGATGACGGTAATAGGCCTTCTTTGGATAGTTTGAACTTTTCAAGCCTACCTATTTTTATATTATCCATAGTACCTATTTTGATCCTAAATTGTTAATCCCGTTATCATACTTTGTCCATTACTTGTTTCTGAGAGTTTGAATAATTTTCCAAATCTTTATACTCTTGATGGATAAAAGTATATGTAGGAGCATGTGAGGAAGAATACTTGGAGAAAGATCATGACTCGTTACTTTCAGTCATGTATCAATAGCGTGTGAGATGGAGAAAGAAAAGAAAGAGAGAAAAGAGAGTGAACACAAGAAAAGAAAAACAAAAGTTGCTAGAAAGAAGGGGAAGAGAAAAAGTGAGAAAAAAAAGAACAACAGCAGTGGAAACAAGAGAGGAGTGAAAGAAAAGAAAATAAAGAGAGACAAAAGATCACAAGAGGAATGGTGGTTGAGCTGTAAAAGTTAAATTCATATAAAATCTTTGACACAATTGCTGAAAAGTCAAGTGATCTTGTGAAAAATAGAGAAGAATTGATGAGGAAAGTAAAAAGATGAGAAGAAGAAGAGAAAAAAGAAAAAATGCAGGATTTGCTTGAGTTGAGTTGTAATTGCTGAATAAGGTTTTGGTTTGATTGATTTCTGGAATAGGAGAGCAAGAAGAGTTGGAAAGTATTGATACATTTTGTTTATCCTTTTCTTGCGAGCTCTCATCTTCTATGATATTTGATTTTCCTATATCCTTCGTTTGATAAACTACATTACAAGCCTTTAGCCTTACATTACAAGTTTGAAAGTCCTACTTGACCTAAGTAGAATCATGATATGTCTCGGATTACTGGAGAAAGTGTATGAAAGGTAAGCTTACGGAATGCATATTTTTTTTGAACTAAATTCTTTCCAATGGTTCGAGAATATTGCTAAGTATTGAGATGGTTCTACTAAGTCATTATTCACTTACACAAGTCTTGCATTTGTTGTGAAAGATGTAGTAGCATATGTTTTATGTTCTTGAATGAAGGAAGCATTAGAGATATTGTTTTGAAATTGATTGAGTGATTTGATGAAATCCTTGTGTTTTTCCTACTTGTCTTTGATACTTTTCTTGAGGACAAGCAAAGAGTTCAGTGTGGAGGAATATGATAGGGGCTAAATTAGTCATATTTTTCCTAATTATTTGAGGCTCTTTTATGATATATTTTGCTCAATAACTAGTTAAATTCCTTTATATTTGAGATTTTACCCATGAAAAGGTATTTTGTTCATTATTATAGATTTTTGGGGTAAAACAAAGCAAAAATGTCACAAAACAAAAGAGAGGCGGCGCCAGCTAGGGCACTGGAACCGGCGCCGGCCATGCACTAATGACATGAATTTTGAGGCGATGAAAAATTGTCAGAACATAGCAGAATAGAGTGAAACAGAGTGGAATTGGTGCCGGCTCCAGTAGCCAAGGCGGCGCCGGCTACATTCTGGACTACATCGTGCGGAATTTGGGAAAAAAATCGATGAACGAGTAGAGAACCAGAACATAACCAGTACCGGCTCCGACAGCCAAGGCGGCACCGGCTGTACTCTGAGGAAAAGTCATAATTTTGATTTTTCTACGTGGTTTTTTGCTAATCTGTGGAGTTTTAGTATCTTTCAACTTCTACTCGGCCAAGAACATTGCACTATTGAGTTTAGACACTTCCCAAGCCTATAAATAAATGGAAAACACAAAGAAAAAAGGGAGAATTCATTGATCATCACAAAAAATTACTCAAATCAAAGAAGAAATTCTTCAATTCAAGGAGGGTTGTGCAAGAAGGTTTTCAAATGAAGAACAAGGAGGCTTCTCTATGAGTGCTTTCTTTTACTTTGTTTTCTTTTTTCTTGAACAATGATATATTAATTATTTTATTGTAATTCAACATTGTTTTAGATATTCATGATATTTAAAGTTATTTGATCTTTTGATTAATTGATTTTTCTTCTTGGTATTTAATTACTTGGGCGTATTACAAAATTAATTGATTGTTTCTTTTTATTAGCTTGCTAGACCAAAGAGGTTAATGATGGTTTAAATTGATTAATTTCATATTTATTGGCTGTTAACTTGCTAGACCAAAAAGGTTAATTGCAGAGGATTAAGTAATTAAGGGTTAATGAATGTTTGCCAGACCAAGGATTCATTGATTAATTTCATGTTTTAAATTTGACAGACCAAGGAAATTTAATCAAGGATTGTGTTTAATGCATCTTTTGGGTGACTTAGTTGAGACAGACCAAGTGATACTAATTTATCTAGAGGATAGTGATTTCATGGATTGACCATCAAAGTGAATCTACCTTCATCCTTCATGATGCCAAGAGAATGATTGGTTATAATAATGGTTGGGTTATTTAAGATCATGTTTGTCTAAACAATGGCTTGAGTTACATACTTCTCCATCCTTGACATGTATATATTTTTATTTTTATTTTATTTTTTTAATTTTATTTCATTTTTATTTCACTTTATTGAGTCGGTTAAACAATGAAAGAAAAGTTATTAATGCATACTTGTTCCTGGAGCATCGACACTCGTTTGAACCCTATGCTATGTTAATGATGAGTACGCTTGCTCATATGTGTAATTTGGGGTTAACATTTTAATGTAAACTTGATTGGGAATGTGCTTAGTTTTTATATGATTTTTATACCCAAATCTATACGCATCATATACTTTAGTGAGAAATTGTCCGGGCAGCTCTCAATTACTCTACCTATGATAAAGAGATTTTTGCCTTTGTGAGGACCCTAGAATATTGGCAACATTATGAGACCCTTAAACACCTCAAGAGCCAACAAAATTTGAACAAGAGGCATGCAAAGTGGATGGAGTTTATTGGGACATTTTTATATGTCATCCAATACAAGATGGGTAAGGAAAATGTGGTAGCGGATGCACTATCTCGAAGGTATACACTACTAAACTTTTTGGATGCTAAACTTCTTGGTTTTGAATTTATGAAAGATTTCTATGTTTATGATGAGGAGTTTGGAGATATTTTCCATGCTTGTGAGAAAAGTGCATTTGCTAAATATTATAAGCATGATGGTTTCTCATTTTGGGAGGCAAGGCTTTGTGTGCTAAAGGGTTCTATTAGGGTGTTGCTAATTAGGAAGGCCCATAGTGGCGGATTAATGGGGCATTTTGGTGTTGCAAAGACCTTAGGCATTCTTAAGGAGCATTTATTTTGGCCAAAAATGAGAAAGGATATTGAGAGTCATTGTTCTCAATGCATTATTTGTAGGCGAGCTAAGTCTAGATCCCTTCCCCATGGTCTTTATACTTCTTTGCCCACACCTATTGTACTTTGGGTTGATATTTCAATGGACTTCGTCTTAGGATTGCCTAGGTCCAAAGGGGGTAAGGACTCCATGTTTGTGATTGTTGATCGATTCTCTAAAATGGCTCATTTTGTGGCTTGTTCCAAGACTAATGATGAATCCTATATTGCAGATTTATTCTTTAAGGAAGTGGTAAGAATGCACGGGATTCCAAGGACTATTATCTCGAATAGGGATACTAAATTCCTTAGCCACTTTTGGAGAGTTTTATGGAACAAACTTGGTACTAATCTGTTATTTTCCACAACTTGTCCTCCTCAAACGGACGAACAAATGGAGTTGGTCAACCGAACACTCACCCAACTCTTGCAGACCATAATCAAGAAGAACTTAAAAAATTGGGAAGAGTGCTTGCCACACATTGAGTTTACTTACAATAGGGCTATTCACTCTACAACTTCTTATTTTGTTTTTGAAATTGTTTATGGTTTTAATCCTCTAACTCCTTTAGATTTCATTCCTTTGCCTATAGGTGAACAATTGAACCTTGATGGAGCTAAAAAGGCAGAAAGTGTGAAGGCACTCAATGAGAAAGTGAAAGCAACCATTGCAAAATACAATGAAGAGATTGCCTATAAGCGCAATCAAGGAAAGAAAAAAGTGTCATTTGAGCCGAGCGATTGGGTATGGATGCATCTTCACAAAGAGAGATTCCCCACGCAACAACGGAGCAAACTAGATCCAAGGGGAGATGGTCCATTTCAAATTCTCACTAAAGTTGGAGATAACGCTTATAAGATAGATTTACCCGATGAGTCATGTTAGCGCCACTTTTAATGTTAGTGACCTCTCTTCTTTTGATGTAGATGATGGCAACGATTCGAAGATGAATCCTTTCCAAGGAGGGGGAGATGATGAGACTCCACTTCATCATGGAGGTCAAGATCAAGGAGGGGGAAGCGTGACCATACAAGGACAAGGATCGATGACAAGATCTAAGTCCAAGAAGCTTTGAGAGGATTTTCAATCACTCGTAAAACCATGCTTGAGGATGGAAGAGGGTTGGAAGGTTGAAGAAGCCAGCTAAGAGATCATTTTGATGACAATCCAAGAACCAGCAAAAATGGCGAACGAACCTTGACCAATGAGGCCTTCCAGCGGACAGCCGGCGCCAGCTCCAAGCAGCCAAACCGGCGCTGGCTTCATTCTGCTCAATAACAGTTTCATTCTAGCATTTGACTGCCCGAAGATAGTCCGCAACCGGCACCGGTTGTAGTGTCCAAACCAGCACCGGTTCCATCCTTGTCGGATGCCCCGCGTTTTTTATTTTTTCTCCGGTTTTCTTCAATTTTAATTGCTTGTAAGGACTTATTATGATCCTAAACTATAATAGAACCTTAGGGATTACTTAGCTAGGGTTAGGGTAGTATAAATAGAACCTTTTGTGATTTGACAACATAATTCACACACTTTAATTCAAATTGGAGAGAGAATCTTGAGAGGCCCTAGCCTCTTTGTTCATCTTGTTTAAGACCATGTTTAAGGGTTAGTCCTCCTTATAAATGAGTCTATAAATCTTTTAGATAATCTAATGTTATTTTCTTTGAATGGGTTTTAGTTGCTTTGTTCTTCTAAGGTTTGTTTGAATTCTAATATTTAGGTGCGTATTTTCTCTATTCTATTTGTTCTTATTGCCTTTGTTGCTTCAAGGATATTGGGGTGATATTATAGTAGAACTTTCTACTATTCTTGAGGGTCTTTGAAGCTTAGTTCTTCAAGGGTTTGATAAAGGATAGGTTGTTATTTCATTTTCTCTTTTTGTCTCAAGAAGAATCTCTATTTTGGTCCCATTGTTTAAGCTGAACTCATAGCCAACTAAACTACCCACAGTACTAAGAAAAAGCCCACCCAAATTCATATCAGGAAGATTAATAGCATCCTAAGTTAAGTGCATAACCATCATGAATAAAAACTTCCTAGAATAGGTAATGGTCTAGAAAAAGTTCCACCGATAGGATGGCCTCTAATTCACACCACCTACAGGCAATCTAGTGCTAAAAACCTCCAAGATAGGTTGGTCGATCCTAGAAAATACCCTAGGCTTTTTATTTTACTCTTCCATTAGTTCTATAAACTGGTGGAAATCTATCCTATAAGGGGTCATGCTCAGAATAACACGAGGAAATCCACTATCTCTAATAAGAGTTGTGATGGAAGCCATGGGGTCATTGGAACCCCTTTTCCACTAAATTTTTTTTATTGAGAATATAGTTTTTAGTCCAAAAACATTTTCTATAATCTTATGGTTTCATTTATTAGTGTTGTGCCCTAGAGGCAATCACTTGTGCATTGTATATGACATATTTTATTTTAATAAAAGGCATTATTTATCTTACAGTTTCTTTTTGTTTACTTTAAGTAATATAACTGTTTGATAAAATCCCTAGTACAATACTGTAACACCCCGCTACCTAGGCCCGCCGGGGCCGGGGATGTCGCCCCGTCTAAAGGACAAGGGGTCTTTATAACAAGGTCGCACAAATAAAATAGCAGAATAAAAATAATAAAAATAATACTTCAACTTAAGATTTATTACAACCCAATAATAGATCCACGAATTCCTAAAAGGAAACAAATCCATAAATAAAATCATCCACTCTCAACTCCCCAAAGCAATACATAAAAATAAAAGACATCATTTTCTTCCAAGGCAGATAACACTAGCTACTCATCCCCACAGCAGGATCGGCCTGAAATCATGGTAAAAATGTGGTGAGACAGAAATCTCAGTAAGTCCGTGTGTGCTTTGGGTGTTCAGTGAAAACGGTTCGTGGATGCAAAGTGTGAAATCTTTATAAGAGAAATATTGGCAAGCAATAAACATTAGTCAAAAGCAAGAGTGGTGTTTTCCTCTTTTTGAAACCAAACAAGTGCACAATAAAATCAACCACTCATAAAGGTGGTCATGGGTTACCACACGTTGGGCCCCATAACCGGTCAGAATGCCTAACACTTTGTGCAGACTGACAAAAGAAATACTGGCAAACAATGAATGATGTTCAAAAATAAGAGTGGCGTTTTGGCTTATCTAGCCGTACATCATATATAAGATCAACCACTCGAAAGAAAGGATTATGGGTTACCACACGTTGGGCCCCATAATCGGTCAGAATGCCTAACACTTTGTGCATACTACCGGTCAGAATGCCTAACACTTTGTCCAGACTGACAAAAGGTAGGTGATCGGCCTACCGGGCAAGATACTCCTCCTTCTCTATACCCAAACAACAGCCGGGTGTCCATTCCGGCAAAACACAGTCACTTGACTGAAATAAAACAAACTGCTAGCTCAGACCGGCCTGACTAAGTAGCACTGACGTTTCTCTAAGTTGAGCTTATCTTCTAGAGGTGGCCTCCTGCCAGAAGACTCACTCTTGCTCTTCAAAACTAGTACTACTAGCCTACCCCTGTTGAGTACTCAACGTAACGTATCCCACTTGGGAAAAAATGAACAAAACACAGTTCCACTTGAAAATGGCAATTAAGGTTTTCCAGAGTTTGGGCAAAACTGGTTTTAGAAAGAGTTTTAGGTTTTGAGTAAAACCGCCCCATGATTTGCAAATAATTTATTTGTCTGAAATAAGAATGGAAATAATCCTCAATTGCCTTTACAGAAATGAGTGACCATGCACTCTACATTTGGCTTGCCATAAAAAAAATCATTTTTCATCAAACAGGATTTATGCAGGAGCTTACCTGATCCTTGCTCACAACAAAGGTCTCCAATAGCTGACCGGACCTGCATAGGGTAAATACAAACCACAATCAAACTCACTTTCTCAAATAAAACTAACTTAACTTACTACAATCATGTCCCTAGTGTCCCAAACTTTAAGACTCAATAATAAATAAAAGGTTTTATAAAATAAATCTAGTTTGATATTAAAATAACTAGAGTTTGAGAAATAGGTACAAAAGTTGAAGGTTTAAATCTTGCTAAAAATAAATTGTGGTTTATTTGAAAAATGGTCCAAGGTAGTATTAGAAAATAATGATTTATTAATAATTTAGTTGTTAGAATGATAGCTAAAATTTGTTGAAAATAAATTTAATGAGTCTTGCTTGAAAAATAATAAGTAAATCCTTAATGGGTTTTGATTAAAAGATAATAATTAAATTTTTAGTAATAAATATTTTATTAATTATAATTATTTCCATAAAAGGCTTTAATTGATTTTATCATTTTAAATAATATATATATATATATGTATTTTCAAGCAAAAACTATTATTTATTTGACTAGAATATCACTATTTTATATAAAAGACCAAATCCACATTTTCCTATGGTTTTCAAAATTTTACTAGAAAAATCATATTATTAGATATTTTATTAATGAAATAAAAATTAGCTTAGGGACAACTAGATCATGAATATATTTCTATGGCTAACCACAAACATGAACATATACAACCCTTCAATTCATCAAATCATCCAATTCATGCATACAACCATAGATCTCAATTTATCAAAATATGATCTAACCCTTACTAGCTTAAATATGATCATGGCTTCAATAGTCCAACATGAATATAAATCCTATTCACCAAAGGTGACATAATCACTAGCATACTTCATCACAAATACTACCTTTGACATGGAGACATGCATTAAATCTCAAATCATCATACAATTGACCAAGATAATCCATCCATGCATAAATCCCATCTCCTTCATATTCATACATACATTCATGCTTCAATCTCAACAATATATATATATATATATAAATACTTAAATCCTATCGCCATCTACCTACTATCATCATCATCCTAGAGACATTAATCTAGAGTTTAAAAGAAAGGTGGAAGGCACTTACTTGGTTGATGAATGCCTTGAAGGAGTTTAGAATGGATCTCAACTCCTAGATGTCTAATTTTGTCCAAGGGAGATGGCGAAAGCATGTTCATGGGAGAAAAGGTCATCCGGCCAAGAGAGGGGAATTTTCGGCCATGAGAGAGAGAGAGGGGGGGACAGAAAGAAAGAGAGACCATTAGCATGCTTATTCATGTAGGCTCTCACTAGAGATCAAGATTGGAGAAGATGAAGTTGTTAGAATAAATTTACCTTGAAGGTGTTCTTGACCTTAACAGAAATTTCTGGTTTTTTATCCAAAAATGCAAGTTGGATTTTGGAGTTTGATGTTAAAAATGGTACGGATGGACTCACGGCAATGAATAGATGAAATCTGGAATTTTTAGAGGTAGTTTGAAGTGATTTGGAGAGGTATTAGGTGAAAGGAAGTAGTAGGTGTTCCTGGTGTAGTGTGTGTTCTTGAAGGTTGAAGAAAATCGAGAGATGGTAATGTGCAGCTGCTGAATTTTTGTGAGAGATAGGGGTGGATGAATTTCTGTAGGGTTTAGGAGGTTGATTCTCTGATTTGGAAGGGAAAAGGAAAGGTTAGTTGTTACAATCTTTGAAGAATATTTTTAGGAAGTGAATTTGGAAACTAAATATTCTAAGAATATCTTGATTGTTGGACAGCTTTTGGAAATCTGCCATGGCTGATTGTTTGAGCAAAATTTTGTGGGATTAATGCTGACTTATGGAGGCTTATGGTGGCCAAAAGTAGGGTGTACAATGATGAAGAAGAAGTATGGTCCATTGAGCAAAATATTATGGAAGGTTACTAAATAAGATGGCTGAAATTTTGGAAACCAATCAAGCTAAATTGCAGTGATTTGTTTGAGAGATTTTTGGACAGCCATTAATGGAATTTCGTGCAGAAGTTCAAGGGGATCAATGGAGCTCTGTTTATGGAGGTTTAAGGAAGGTTTTAACAGCTTAAGGTTGGTGTTTTGGCTGGAAGAGAGATAGGAAACAAACTGGACAAAAATCTGCACAGAAATTTCGCTGCACAGTGATTTTTCTGGCAGATTTTCGTCTGCTGTTCAAAGCCATTTTACAGCGAGTTTTGAAGGGGATTTCAGGGGTATTCAAGGATTGTTTCTAGCCTTCTTTATGTAGGAAAAACATGGCTAAGTTTCTGCACAAAATCTGGGAGAAAACAGCTTGGTTTGGAGCTCTCAAAGCTTATTTTCGTACAGGAATTTTTCCTGTTTTGCTCCAACTTGTGCAGTCCGAAATTGGACAAAAACTTTCAGGTTTCAAACTGATCCTAAAGACCATTTTTCTGGTACCATTTGGGAGGGAATGTTGGCTAAAAATTTCGACCCTTTGAAGGTACAACAAGCTGGAAAATTCCAGCTCATTCTATGAAGAAAGTTAACTAAGCTAGAGGAAAATCTCAGCAAGCTTACTAGGGGGATTTTTCCTCTTGAAATTCCTCACAACTCTTCCATATTTTTCAGACCATAAGGAGTCTTTTACCAAGACATTTCGATCCTAAAAGACCTCAGTACTTTACTGAATTTTCTGGAAAGAAAAAGTCTAGAACATCTTGATCAAACTAATGAGTTGAAACTAAGGAAAACTAAAGATCAAGGAAAAATGATTCTCCCTATAAGAATTTCGAGAAGAGTAAAAGGAGTGGAATGAGGTTACTTTTATCATGTCTCTCCTAGAACATTATCACCACATAAATCTAGGCCCTTAAGGCCGAAACCATACTTTCCCAAGCAAAATAAAATTTACTCAAGCTAAAGCTTCTATGATGGACTTTGAACTCAAGACCTCAAGAATTAATTCCAAAGCTCTAACCACTACACCACAACAACTCTTGTTGCTATTTCTACTAGAAAATTTATTTCCTATTCAATCCACAAGCTATCTCCTTATTTTCATCTCGGGCAAATATTACCATTTTGCCCTTCTCACTCAATAATCATAATCAAGCCCTCTAGACTATAAAACACAAATTCAATGCACATAAAATCATATAAAAATATATTTAAACGTGCAATAAAATATGATATGCATCCCAACCCCCTTACTCTAAGGTTGGTTTTAGCTGGGGTTTCACAAATACTGTGTTAAAGAAATCATGATAGAAATCATGATATGAGATTCCTACTACACTGAATGGTGTTAGTACTTAAATAGTCCCTAGTCATAGTATTAATGAGACAGGACATCATTAATGCATTAAGACTAGCATGTGTTAGACTTCCTGATTTGATCAGGCAGTGGTTCTCATAACCGTGAGTATTGAGATACTCAAAGTTAACATATAGATGCTTGGTAATGGAACAAGTTCATTGGATGACCTAGCTTTGAGATAATCATATGGATGACTATTTAGTACCAGTGATATAATCTCAATATAGCAAGCGTGCAAATATCCTTGGACTTGAGATCTCCAAGGTACTTTGTTTGCTGAGCTTTGTACTTTGATTCCAATCTTCGAAACTCGATCGAGGGTCACCTATGGGATGGATATTAGGTACATTGTGAGGTAAACGAACGTAGTTGAGAGGGTCAATAAAGGATTCACCACTCCTAATAGTAGGGGCGAATATCTCATGGCCACTTGTAGGAATTACTACTCGGAATGTCTTTGGTCAAGGAAATTGTGTATTGGAAACAGTTCCAATTGATACATATCTAGAGTAGTAGGTTCCTGGTACAAGAACTATTGTATTCGGGCCAGAATTAATTCTGGAGGGAGTTGGCATTAATTTCGTATTCCAAACTGAATGAGATATTGTATGGTGCAAGGAGTTAATTGCACTGAAATTTGTTATTGAAGGGTTCATATCAAGCCACTTGACTTCCTGGACTCTTGGGTGGTCATGATGTGTTACTAGATACCGCTCATGATCTGGGAATATGGGTTTATTAATTGATGAATTAATAAACCAATCCTGATTAGAATTAATAGGATTAATTCTAATTAATTATAGATTAGTAATCTCAAAGATGTTTGGATTAATTCATATTCTCTACCAATTGACCGGGAAACCTAATAGGTCACACACAATAGAGGATTATATACTCAAGATGTTATTTGATAACATTGTGGGATTGATTGAGAGAAAGAAAAGTTGTTGTGGACAAATTATAATTAGTTATAATTTGTGGTACAAGTTGTAATTGTGAGAACCTGATATTTTCAATTACAATTAGGGAATTCTAATAGGATTAGAATTCTCAGTTTTGGGAAGGGAATTTCGTGTGATATATAGTAGCTAATAACACACGAAAAACCCGAGCCAATAGCTGAACAATAGACAAAAAGAAGTAACAGCCACAAACTTTTTCTCCTCTTCTCTCTCGATTTGATCTTGAAGAAGAACTCTAGCCGCCACTTAGAGTTTCTGCTAGCATAGAAAACTACGTGCTTGAGTATTTCACTGTGTGGATTACTATTAGAGATAATCACACACTGTGATTATAGTGGGTAGACGTTCAACTCACGTGGAGGTTGATTACGAGGATTGCTGGATCGCGCCTCAACTTGAAGAAAAAAAATTTGTTTTTCGCACGATCACCTAAAGGTAAAAGTTGTTACCTTTACTCTCTTTATGTCTTGTTTTCCACACATAGATGAGTCCTGGTAGGGTATCTTGTTTTATTTTCCGTTGCGATGTATAAGATACGAGCCTAAGATACCCAGCATCATTAACTTTAGTAAAAATCTAAAATTCAATATTATTCTCTATATCATGGATTAAATCCTTTGAGAGAATAAACTATAAATTTATTTTATTATTCTAAGTTAATAACTAAGTAAAATTTTATTAAATAACTTTAGGTTCAACATTATTCTCTATGTCAAGGATTAAAACCTTTAAGAGAATAAACCATTAACTCTTTTTTTTTTTTTAAGTTTCTTATATTAAATTGTTTTAACAAAAGCCATCCTATCTAGTGAGATTTTGGTCTCACAAGAACTTGTACATTTGATCACAAAAACGAAACATGCTTAATACCAAAAGTAAACTTTTTCATGCTCAAACTATTCATTTATTCCTAAGTGACCAAACAATGGATTAACCATCATCAATTAAAAATTAATGATCTTGTTTAATCCTATGGTGGTCCAATCCTTTACTATTAATTTTCATGCAAACTATTCATCCATGGATAAATAAAACAATTGTAGAAAATTAACCTTATACAATGGTCTCAAAACATGATTACATCAAGGAAAAATTGAGGAACAAAACTTTAGTAGTGCTCTCCTATTTCTTGGACATTTTGCACACAACTACCTCTGGGCAGAGTGGATCGGCGCCCAGTCCATTGGGCCCACCTGGTACCGGGTCTAATTTGTTTCCAACCAAGCAGAGTGGACCAGGCGCCTAGTTCGATCAGCCTGCCTGGCACCGAGTCCACTTTGGAGTTCACCGATTTCTAGAAAAAAAATCCAGATTTTCAGCCACTTTTCACCCCTCAACAAATCCGTCAAATAACTTTCTTCCAATCCCCAAAATTTACTGATTAAAAGAATACAAAGAAACACAAAATCAGGCATAAAAATATGCCTTTACAAGTACATATGCCTCTAACCACGAGGCATATATTGAATATACTTAAAATCATAAAAATAATAGAAAAACCATCAGAATACAAGATCATATGCCTTAAATCGTGATGCGTACATGAACTCTAGAAACCAATGTATGAGGGATCACATGAAATCACAAAAGATTCATTTTTAATAGTAATGGAAACACCTTTGTCTAGTTTTAACCCTAGTACATGCTCCTAAATAAAAACCGTGGCTCTAATACCACTATATGAATTGCGAAAAGCTACTACAGGAAAAACGTAGCGGAATATTTTCATCTTTCCGAGCCAAATCTAAGAGAGAGTACTTACTTTTCCTTATTGGTTGCAGATTAACCAATGTAGGGATAGGTTGCACTGTAACTTCTTGCATTGGAAGGGGAGAAGAAGGCACCTGCTGTTGAACTAGAACTCCCGCCAATCTTCTACTCCTATGCATCAAATGTCTACAAGCTTTTTCTTTTCGTCTTCTGGAGTATGACTCTACCTTGCTCTTGGTTAGGTTGGTGACAGCTCCTTTTGGATAATTAAAATACTTTTCTAGCGAGAAGGAAAAAAAAGATGAAAGCTAAAGAGAGAATGAAAGACGACACACTTAAGAGGCAGAACTCACAGAAAACCACATTCAATTTTTCCTCCTTTTCCCCACATTTTTTTAGCCGTCCATAGAGCTTCATTAAGCCTTAATGGCCAAAAACATTAAGCCCTAATGGTCATAGTGTTCTGCTCTAAAACCAATCCAAGACTGGCACAATTCTCTTAATTAATTAATTATCTTTTCTGATCTTCATTAAATACCCAAAAATAAGTAATTAATTCTAATTGGACTCTTAATATATGTTAACATATATCAGCCCAATTAATTAATTTATTCCAGTCCAATTCTCTTAATTAATTAATTATTTTTTCTAGGCCTTATCAAAACCCAAGACTAGTTAATTAATTCTAATTAGACTCTTAGAATAAATATTATGTCCCTTCCAAATAATTATCCATTAAGCTAGATTGATATGACCTTGTGTGGGCTTTTTCTTGGTGTTATGAGTGGTTTAGTTGGTTATATGTTCAGCTCAACCAAATGGGACCAAAACAGAGATTCTTCAAGAGACAAAAAGGAGAAAATGAAATAACAACATATCCTCTATCAAACCCTTGAAGAACTAAGCTTCAAAGACCCTCAAGAAAAGTAGAAAGTTCTACTATAATCTCACCCTAATATCCTTGAAGCAACTAAGGCAAACAAGAACAAATAGAATAGAGAAAATAGGCACCCAAATAATGGAACTCAAACAAACCTTAAAATAACAAAGCAACTAAAATCCATTCAAAGAAACCACATTGGATTATCCAAAAGATTTTATAGACTCATTCATAAGGAGGACTAACCCTTAAGCACGGTCTTGAACGAGATGAACAAGGAGGCTAGGGCCTCTCAAGATTCTCTCTCAAATTTGAATTACAGTGTGAATTATGTTATCAAATCATTAAAGGTTCTATTTATACTATCTTAACCCTAGCTAAGTAATCCTTGAGGTTCTATTACAGTTTAGGATCTTAATAAATCTTTACAAACACTTAATATTGGAGAAAGCCGGAGAAAATATCAAAAACTTGGGGCAACCGTCGGCTGCCCAAGATGGAGCCGGCGCCAATTTGGAAACTACAGACGGCCCCGGTTGTAATCTGTCTCAAGCGATCGAATGCTAGAATAAAGCCGTTGTTGGGCAGATTGAAGCCAGTGCTGGTTTGGCTGCTTGGGGCCAGCACCGGCTGTCCACTGGAAGGCTTCTCTTGGTCAAGTTTCATCCGTCTTTGTTGTCGGCTTGAGTTCTTATTGGGGTCTTTCTTTGATAGTCATCAAAATGAAGTCTTGGCTAGCTTCCTCACCCTTCCAACCCTCTTCCATCCTCAAGCATAGTTTGATGAGCAATTGAAAATCCTCTTGAAGCTTCTTGGACCTAGATCTTGTCATTGGTCCTTGTCCTTACGTGGTCACGCCTCCCCCTCCTTGATCTTGACCTCCATGATAAAACAGAGTCTCATCATAGATTGTGTGTAAACAACACCAAGGTAACTTGAGCTACTCCGGGGACCAAGAGATATATTATTTATGGCTACTAAAATGACCTAAATACCCTTACTATTAAATAACTGGATTTTATCATTTTAAATATTTTCATTTATAACCATATAGAAATATTGACCCCAAGAATAATATTGTTAAAGCAATGTCTCGACCAACAGATAAAATAACAGAAATACCCCTCTATGTAACACCCGTCAATAAGGCGGATAATTGTACTAACACCTATCTCAAAGACATCAACCATCCTTATATCTCTAGTTTGATAATCCATGACTCACTCAAATATACTTGCTTATCATTGTAAGCTACCCAAAAGAACACATTCTGGAGTCACATTCACAGGGCCCTGGATCATTGGATTATCCTAGACAATCACAAGGGGGTTATTTAACTTCTCTAAGTAAAGTATAGAAACTCTGTTGCATGAGCCCATCTTAACTAACTAGAGTAATAAACCTAATATACAAGGACATTAATCTCACAAAAGATACATCAAAGTATAAAACTCTAGCTTCGTCAGATCACCAACTTCTACTCAAGTATAAAGGTATCTGTCCACACTGTAGCAGTAATAGTCTGGTCTCTATAATAATCATGGCATAATAATCTTACCTTGATGAAATGCCCAGTTCCATCGAATGACTAAGATCTCAGTTTTTCTTGTATTACAAGTACCTATGGTTTATACCTTACTGTGAAGAACAACCAAACATATAGACCATTACTTGTTATATTTAGACCTTTAAATGTGCTTTAATATAAGAAACAAACTAAATTGAATGAATAAGCATTTCATTGCAATATGTTTACACAAAATAAAAAATCTTTGAAGGCATACTTTCCAACAAGATTTCAAGAAAAGGTATTGAGGTTGATAGAGCAAAAATTGAGACAATTGAGAAACTCCCTCCTGCCACTTCCATGAAAGCTATTCGAAGATTTCTTTGTCATGCAGATTTTTATAGGAGGTTTATCTTAGATTTCTGAAAAGGTTCTAAATGATGCATGTTTTTTTAGTGTAGAAAACATTACCAACAAATTACACAATCAATCAAGCTTTAATTAAAATGCCAACCACTAACCACACATACGAGCAAATATACACATTGTATAGTATAGGGAATAGCAAGTACCGAATCCATGAGAACTTAGGCTCCCACCGTACTTTACCCAAATCTTTATTATTTAGTCAATAAAATAAGAAGTGAATAAAAGGAAAAATAAATAAAGATAAAAAATAGATATAATTCATGGATGTAAATTCATGTAACTAGATAATTATCTTGAAAAATAATATTAAATCACTTAGTATTCATCACAATCAATTGTCATCTTAGTATCATGAAGGATTTAATATAGACCCACTTCATTTGCAATCCATGGAATTAATATCTTCTAGTTAAATTAGTGAACATATTCTATCTCAACCAATTTACCCAAAAGTTGCATTTAAATCAATCCTCATATAAACTCCTATATTTTAAGTGATTTAAAATATGAAATTAGCCAATCAATCCATATTCTAGCAATTATTAACCAACCTTTAATTATCCATGTCCTAACCAGTTAACCCTTTTTTCAAACAAGTTAAGAGATAACAAGTATGAAATTAATTAATTGAAGTCATTACCTACCTTTTTTTCAAGTAAGTCAGTAATAAAAATCAATCAACCAACTCCGTAAGAAAAATAAGTAACCAAATACCAACAACATAAATCAATTGATCAAAAGTTCCAATTAACTCAAAATCATGATCTCCAAAATAATATCCAATTACAATCAAAACACCAAGCACATCATTGTTCTAGAAAAGTAAACAAAGGATAAAAGATAAAACTCATAGATAAGCCCTTCTTCTCTTCTTGAAAACCTCCTTTGAGTGGTGATTTAGTAGCTAGCTTGGATCCTTCAAATCACACCATTTTCCTATGTTTTTTCTGGTATTTATAAGCCTCCTTGATACCAAAATTCGTTGATTGAGAAGTCTAGTCCGTATAGAATTCAGAAAATATCAAAATCTTCTGTAAAATACCAAATTCGCACACAAGTGCCTCTGGGCAGAGTGGATCTGGCGCCGGGTCCAGTCGACCCTTCTAGCACCAAGTCTGTTCTGGAAACTTCACGTTTTTGCTCGAAATCAACTCAAATCTGCACATATTTGTAAAAAATACTTTTAACAAGCAAAATATCAAATAGAACGGAATATGCCTAGTTATTACAATAAAAGTATCTCAAAACAACATCAAATAACTAGTAAAATAATATCAAATAGAAAGGAATATGCCTAGTTATAGGACTGCTTTCAAAACTCTTATTGGTACAACCCCCTATAAATTGGTGTTTGAGAAGTCATGTCATCTACTTGTGGAAGTCTAACATAGGGCTCATTGAGCAATTAAACTTGTCAATTTTGACCTTCCCCTTATAGGACAACAGAGATTCCTTCAGGTAAATGAGTTGGAGGAATGGCGTAATGCTACTTACAATAATTCCCGGATTTACGAGGATAAGATGAAAAAGTAGCATGATAGACATATTCGGTTCCCTCATGAGTTCAAAGAAGGGAATAAGGTGTTATTATTTAACTCTAGGTTTAGACCTTTTCCGGGCAAGCTGAAATCCCGGTGGTCGGGGCCAAATGCGATCTATCGGGTTTGTCTTTTTTAGGTTATTGTGGTTATTCATCCAATTAAGGGGATCTTTAATGTAAATTGAAGTCGAGTTAAGCCATATTTTGGTGAAGAACTTAGAACTTTAGTGGATCTCGACGTCACCTTCTTTGATTTTTAATTTCCCAATGGCACTTTATCTCTTTTTTTCTTTGAATTGTTTTTGTTAGGTATCTCACGCATATCATATATGGCACAACAGAAGAATAAGAATGAGATACCACCCAGGATCCGCATATGTGTGGAAAACAAGATATAAAGAAAACAAAGGTAATAGCTTTTTACCTTTCTTTGATCATGTGGAAAACAAAAATTTCCTTTTTCAAGTTGAAGTGCGATCCAATAATCCTCTTGATCAAACACCACGAGAGTTGAACATCCAACCACTATAATCACAGTGTGTGATTATCTCTAACAGAAATCCACACAGAAGATACACTTAAGCATGAAGTTTTCTGTGCTAGCAGAAAAACTAAGTGGCAGCTAGGGTTAGGTTGCAAGAACCACGAGAGAGAGAGAGAGAGAGAGAGAGAGAGAGAGAGAGAGAGAGAGAGAGAGAGAGAGAGAAGAGAGGGTTTTGGATGGAGTTGGTTGTTGCTATGAATCCCTTCTCCAATAGGTATCGTGTGTATATCAATATATCACACGAAAAAACCCTTCTAAAACCACTCCAGTTGAGAATTCTAAAACCATTAGAATTTCCTAATTGTAATTGAAAATATCAAGTTCTCACAATTACAATTTGGACCATAAATTATAACTAATTATAATTTGTCCACAACAACTTCTCTTTCTCTCAATTAACTCCACTATGTTATCAAATAACATCTTGAGTATATAATCCTCAATTGTGTGTGACCAACTAGGTTTCCCAATCAATTAGTAGCGAACATGAATTTATCTAAACGTCTTTGAGATTAATAATCCATAATTAATTAGAATTAATTCTATTAATTCTAATTCGGATTGGTTTATTAATTCATCAGTTAATAAACCTATATTCCCAGATCATGAGTAGTAAGTATCTAGCAACACATCATGGCCACCCAAGAGTCCAGGAAGTCAAGTAGCTTGACATGAACCCTTCAATAACAAGCGACAATGCAATTAACTCCTTTCACCATACAATATCTCATTCGATTTGGAGTACAGAATTAGTGTCAACTCCCTCCAGAATATATATTAATTCTGGCCCAAATATAATAGTACTTGTACCATGAACCCACAACTCTAGATGTGTATCAATTGGAACTGTTTCCAATACACAGTCCCCATGGCCAAGGACTTCGCGAGTAGTAATTCCTACAAGTGGCTGTGAGATATCCGCCCTTACTATTAGGAGTGGTGAATCCTTTATTGACCCTCTCAAATACTTTTGTTTACCTCACAATGTACACAATATCCATCTTATTGTTACATTGATTTTCTTTTTTTTTCTAGAGTTTTGTTTTCTATTTTTGTTCCATTTATTTTTATTTAGCTTCTCCAAGTACTCCTTATGGTGGATTTATATGTATTGGTACTAATCTGCAATTGAAGTATTTTTCTTTTCTCTATTCTTCCTCTTTATTTATTTTTGGTCCTTTAGCTTGGCTTTCATTGTTATATTTTTTGCCATTCAGGACAATGTCCAATTTAAGTGTATGTGTGGGGGGGGGCGCAGGGGGGAGAATTTAACATTGAAGATATTGCCCATATATACACATTTTGTGCTGAAATTTTTCAAATTTTTTTGTAGCTTTCATTACATTAGCAAGGTTGTAATTTTCTTTATTCTTTAGATATGAGTTTTGTCATTCACATGGTGGATTTTTATTGACACTAAAATGGTTTATTGGATGAGATATTGACGTAACCTTGTTTATGCATTAGTGTTTGATTATTGTTTGATCCATCTTATTTTAAATATGGACAATATGATGAATATAGGGAAAGCTATTAGTTAACTCTTGTATTATGGGTTTAAACTTTGCTTGGCTTTGAGTTGTGATAAGGAATGTGAGGAAAAAAATATCTTTGAGTGACAAAATTGTGGCAAAACATTTTATTATGAGTTGAAGTTTGAGAAAAATAAGTTGGTTATTTTTTCTTTGAAGGTAAGAAAAGTATTTTTGCTTGTTTTTGGGGGCCAATATGGATAGTGAAGAGAAATCCACTTTTTTTAGGCTATTAATTCCAAAGAACAAAAGAAAGAAGGAAAGATTGTTGAAAAAATGTTGAGTGATGACTGTAAGGGGGCTAATGCAGTGCATGAAGAGGAATTCATGCACTTGAGGCTATCAATTCCCTAAGTCATTAAAAAAAAAATGGAGTGTTTTCTTTGAATCATGACTTGATTTGTGCAATTTTTGGATTTATAATGCTTTAGTTGGTAGATAGCTTGGCTTGTATGATTCATGTTGTCTATGTTTTTTACTTGATGGGTGAAATAATGTCCTTAGACTAATATATAAACTTATTTAATTCAACTTCGAGGGCATTGATATGTCTTGTTTAATACTTTGTTTTGGGAACGTTTTCAAAGGGTTGAAAGAATGACAAGAACATATCTAAAGTTTGAGAGGTGTTTGTGACTTTGTTCTGAGTAAACTTTTTGAGAGATTGTCTTATTTTTCTTTATTTTAAAGGGCTTTACTTGAGGACAAGCAAATGTTCAAGTGTGGGGGAATGAGATAGGGGTAAAATTCATATATATTTTCCTAGTTATTTGTGGGTGTTTTATGGTACAGTTGCCATAATAACTATTAGTGTTATACCCTATAGGCAATTATTAGGAATCCTTGTCATGCAAATACAAGTTGCAAAGCAGAATAAAATAAAGAATTCCCTACTGAGGCTCTTATTTATACAAAAAGGGATTGAAGCGGTGAAGGAAAAATATACCTTATGTTGCCTCTGGGAATGAAAATTTTCCTTCTTCTGTCCGTGGCACGATCCAGCAATACCAAAGCTCCTCATCGCCACTAGAGTCTAAGTGAAAGACTCTCTCTAACAATATCCACATGAGGTATGCTCTCAAGGAAACCAAAACGAGTCTCTGCTAGAACACTCTCTTGGCGGCTAGGGTTTTGTACTCTCTATGCAAAAGAAAAACCAGAGAAAAACCAGAAGCTCTGTGTGTTCTAAAACCCTAAGAGAACCATTCTCTTTGCAATATGCAAGTGATCAAATCACCATAGCATTATCTCTGAAAATTACCCAAAAAAACCTGAGTTTCTGTGAATACTAATCAAATTAGAATTCACAAATTGTAATTGGAAACTATAAGTTTTAGCAATCACAATTTAGCCCAGAATTTATAACTAATTATAATTCAGCCACAATAACTTCTATTTCTCAACATTAACACCAGAATGTTATCATATAACATCTCAAGTACATAATCCTCTATTGTGTGTGACCTATAAGGTTTCTTGGTCTATTGGTAGCGAATATGAATTAATCCAAATGTCTTTAGGATTAAAAATCATTAACAATTTAGAATTAACCTATTACTTCTAAACATGATTAGTTTATTAATTCATCAATTAATAAACCCATATTCTGCAAATCATAGGCGTTACCTAGCAACATATCATGACTATCAAAGAGTCCAAGAAGTCAAGTGGCTTAACATGAACCCTTCAATAACAAACTACAGTGTAATAAATTCCCTTCACCATGTAATATCTTATTCGGTTTGAAGTACGAAATTAACGGCAATTCCCTCCAGAATATATATTAATTCTGGCCGAATATATTAGTACTTGTACTAGGAATCCACTACTCTATACGTGTATCAATTGGAACTATTTCCAATACACAATCACCTTGGCCAAAACTTTCACGAGTAGTATTTTCAACAAGTAGCCCTGAGATATTCGCTCCTATTATTAGGAGTGGTGAATCCTGTATGGATCCTCTCAACTACTTTTGTTTACTTCTCATTGTACCCAATATCCACCTCATAGGCGACCTTCGAATTGGCTCCAAAGATTGGAATCAAAATACAATGTTCAGCAAACAAAGTACCTTGGAGATCTCAAGTATAAGGATACTTGCATGTTTGCTATAGCGAGATTCTATCACTAGCACTAAATAATTATCCATGCGATTATCTCATAGTTAGGTTATCCAATTTACTTGTTATATTAACAAGCATCCACGTGTCAACTTTGAGTATCATAATACTCACGGATGTGAGAATTACCGCTTGATCAATTCAGGAAATCTAACACGTACTAGTCTTAACACATTAATGAAGTCCTATCTTATTAATACTATGACTAGGGATTATATAAGTACTAACACTATACAGTGTAATAAGAATCTCACATCATGATCTCTATCATAATCTTCTTAACACAGTATTATACTAAAGACTTTATCTAACAGTTATTTTACATGAAAGCAAAAAAAGCAAACTGAAAGATAAATAATGTCTTATATTATAAAATAAATGTGCCATATTCAAAGCACAAGTGATTGCTTCTAGGGCACAATACTAATAAATTTCCACTTGCATTAGAGCCAATTATTCATATATCTAATACCGAATGACTTAACATGCCTATCATGTTTCTTCTGGGATAGTGCTTTTGTAAGTGGGTCAACTATGTTCTCATCCATGAGAACTCTCTCTATCTTTACATCATTCCTATCTATGATCTGCTGGATCAGATGATAGCATCGTAGTACATGTTTGGATCGTTGGTGAAACCATGACTCCTTTACTTTTGCAATGGCTCCATTGTTGTCACAATACAATGATATTGGACCAACAATGCTAAGGACCACACTCAGTTCTATCATAAACTTCTTGATCTAAACGGCTTTCTTAGCTATTTCAGAAGCGGCTATGTACTCAGCTTCTGTCGTAGAGTCAGTAGTAGTTTCTTATTTGGAACTCTTCAACCGTATTGCCCCTCCACACAACGTAAACACGTAGCCAGATTATGATCTGAAATCATCTTTTTTCAGATTGAAAGCTGGTATTAGTATACCCGTTTACTTTCAAATCACCTTCTCCATAAACCAAGAACACATTCTTATTCCTTCGCAAGTACTTAAGGATGTTCTTTACAACCGCCCAATAACCTCTCACCAGGGTCAGATTAGTATCTGCTCGTCAAACTGACAGCATAGGATACATAGGGCCTTGTACATATCATAGTATACATGATAGATCCAACTGTCAAAGCATATGGAATCTTACTCATGTGATTCTTTTCAACTTGTGTCTTGGGAGACATCGATTTTGAAAGGCTTATCCCATATGGAATGGGTAAGAATCCCTTTTTAGATTGATCCATGTTAAAAAAATTTTAGTATTTATCTATGTATATAGACTGTGAAAGACCTAGCAACCAATTTAACCTATCTCTATAGATCCTAATTCTAAGAATATAGGTTATTTCTCCAAGGTCCTTCATGGAGAATTTCTTGGACAACCAACCTTTAACTGATTGAAGATCAGGTACATCGTTTCTTATTAGCAATATGTCATCTACATAAAGCAATAAGAAAATGATTGTGCTCGTACTAACCTTCTCATATACACAAGGCTCATTCATGTTTTGAATAAAACCAAACTCTTTGATTATTTCATCACAACAGATGTTCCAACTCCTAGAAGCTTGCTTAAGTCCATAAATGGATCTTTGCAGCATGCACAGTTTTTGTGCTATCATTGGATTTGAAACTCTCAGGTTATGTCATATATACTTCCTCAGTCAGATTTCCATTTAGAAACGCTATTTTCACAGCTATTTGCCAGATTTCATAATCATGATGAGCGGCAATTGCTAGGAGTATCCTGATAGATTTTTGCATGGCTATTGGGAAGAAGGTTTCGTCATAGTCAATACCATGTTGTTGATGATAACCCTTAGCCACTAGCTGTGCTTTACAGGTAACTATGTCACCATCCATGTAAGTTTTTTTCTTAAAAATCCATTTGCACCCAATAGATTTGATTCCTTTTGATGGATCAACCAAAGTACATACTTGGTTGTCGTACATGGAATCCATCTTTGACTTCATGGCCTTAAGCCATTTGTCAAATTCTAAACTATTCAAAACTTTCTTGTAGGCAGTAGGCTCATTTTCATTTATAAGCAATACGTCATTGTGGTCACTTATGAGAAATCTATATCTCTTAAGTGCTATATATATCCTACTCGACTTACGAGGATCTTGTGTAGTGAAGGCTTATCTATTCTCTCAATAGATGTGGGATCAGACAATTGATCTTTGTTTATTTGTTCTTCTTAAACTTCACTAAGTTCAATTTTTTTCCCACTATCCCCTTTGAGCATGTGCTCCTTCTCTAAGAAGACAGCATCTTTCGAAATAAATACTTTATTTTCGGAAGGAAGATAGAAATAATTCCCGAAAGATTCTTTCGGATAACCCACAAACAAACACTTGTCAGACCTACTATCAAGTTTGTCTAATTGTGGCCTTCTGACAAAGGTAGGGCAACCCCATACTCTCAAGTGATATAACTTTAGTTTCTTGACAAAGTACATCTCAAATGGGGTGGTATCAATCATTTTTTATGGAACTATGTTTAGAATATAAACAGAAGTCTCTAGTGCGTAACTCTAAAATGAATTTAGCAAGTCTACAGAAGCCATCATGGTCCGTACCATAGCTAGAAGGGTTCAATTCATTCTCTCAGATACACTATTATGTTGAGGTGTATATGGTGGAGTTTATTGAGATAATATCTCATTATCTCTAAGATAATCCTAAAACTCTTGGCTTAAATATTCACCTCATCGATATGATCTTAGAGTTTTAATACTTTTGCCAAGTTTTTTCTCTACTTAATGCTCGAAGTCGTTGAACTTTTCAAAAGCTTCGGATTTGTATTTCATTAAATACAAATATTCATATCTTGAAAAATCATCGATAAAAGTTATGAAATAGTTATAACCTCTTTTTACTTGTATAGACATTAGGCCACATACATTAGAATCTATAAGTTCTAATAACTCTTTAGCCCTTTCTCCTTTTCCAGAAAAAAATGGGTTTTAGCCATTTTACCTAGTAAACAAGACTCGCGAGTACCATATGATACATAATCAAATGACCCTAACTCACCAAGCCTGTGTAACTTAGAAACACGATTCTCGTTTACATGGCCTAAACAGCAATACCATAAGTAAGAGATGTTTGGGTTATTAATCTTTGGTTTCTGATGTGTACGAATTTGGGTATAAAAAATCATATAAAAATAAGCACATTCCTAATTAAGTTTAAATTAAAACGTTAACTCCAAATTACACATATGAGCAAGCATACTCATCATTAAGCATAGCATAGGGTTTAAAACGAGTATCGATCCTCAAGGAACAAGTATGCATTAATCACTTTTCTTTCATTGTTTAACCAACTCAATAAAGTGAAAAGAATAAAAAGGAAAAATAAAATAAAATAAAATAATATATACATGTCAATGATGGAGAATTATATAACTCAAACCATTATTTTGACAAACATGACCTTAAAGTACCCAATCATTATCATAACTAATCATTCACTTGGCATCATGAAGGATTAAGATAGATTCACTTCTTTTCCAATCCATGAAATCACTATCTTCTAGAAAAATTAGTATCATATATCCTGTCTCAACTAATTCATCCAAAAGATGCATTAAACACAATCCTTAATTAAATCCCCATATCCTGATAAATTTAAAACATGAAATTAACCAATGAATCCATATCCTGACAGACATCAATTAACCTTTAATTACCCAATTCTTAACAATTAACCTCTTTTCCAAGTAAGTTAATAGACAACAAATATGAAATTAATGAATTGAGACCACCATCAACCTATTTTCCAAGCAAGTTAATAGAAAGAAACAACAAATTAATCTCGTAATCAACATAAGTAATTAAATACCAAGAATAACAATCAATTAATCAAAAGATCAAAGTAACTCTAAAAATCATGAATATCGAAAATAATATCAAATTACAATAAAAAAATTAATATATCATTGTTCAAAAAAAGAAAACAAAGTTAAAAGAAAGCACTCATAGACAAGCCTTCTTCTGCTTCCTTCGTAAACTCTCTTGCACAATCCTCCTTGATTTGATGAATTCCTCTTTAAACTCAAGTGATTTTGTATTTTACTCCTTCAATTCATACCTTTAACTTGTGTTTTTCCTCAATTTTATAGGCTTTAGAAGTGCCTAAATTTGTCCCTCTAGGGTTTTTGGCCGAATAGAAGTAGGAAAACACCAAAACTCTAAAAATTGCCAAAAATGTGCACAAAAATTGAGGCACCGCCTCTGTACTAGTGCACAGCCGACGCCGGTTGCATTCTGTCTCTCTATCCATTAGCTGATTTTTCTCAATTTTCATGCCAAGTTCTTCTAGGTCATAGCCGGCGCCACCTCTGGGCTCCCAAATGGCGCCAGTTATGTTCTGTTCAGCCCTTGTTTTGCTTATTTTTCATCGTCTTAAAGTACGTGCCAACAGTATATGGCCGGCGCCGCCAGTCTTGTCTTGTCCGGCACCACCTCTAGTCTGTTTAGCGATGATTTTGCCTTATTTTACATCTAAAATCTAAAATAATGCACAAAATACTTTTCCAAGAGTAAAATCTCATATATGAAGGAATATGACTAGTTATTGCACAAAATGGCCTCAAATAATTAGAAAATATATGACTAATTTAGGCCCTATCAGTTTCTTATTATTTATATTGAGAATTGGATTATCGATGTCTAGAACATATAAACCATTAACCAAAGTTGCAGAAACATAATGAATATAATTCAATGAAAAAGAAACAACATTTATTCTTAAATATCAAATGAAATCCATACAAGTATAAGCACGCAACTGATATAATGTTTTTCATTAAAAATGGTACAAAATAACAGTTTTCAATTCTAAAACCAATCCTGGAGGCAGGTTCAGCTCGTATGTCCCCACAGCAAGTGCAGCAACCTTTCCTCCATTTGCAGTACCCAGGTCCAGCTCATATTTCTCTAACCTTCTACTGCCCTTTAGTCCCTGCAAGTTATTGCACAAATAAGATCCATATCTAGTATCTAATACTCATATCTCATTTCTAAAGGGAGTATTTATCTCAATCATTAATATGCTAGGAGTAGAAGTAGAAGTGCCTGCAAGCTTCTCCTTTTCCTTCATTTCCTTGACGGTCTCTAAATAGGCTTTGCAATTGCACCTCCAGTAGCCCATTTTGCCACAGTGATGGCATAGGACTTTAGTGGCTGGGTCTTTCTTCTTCACACCACCTTTGGGCGTAGTGGGAGCCTTCTTCTTCTTCCTTTAAACTTTCTTCTTGGAAGAAAAAGATTCTATCATCAAGACCGCACTGGAATCCTTCTTCATAGAGGACTCTGCAATCTTGAGAAGATTGATCAACTCAGGAATGGTGGACTCCATCTTATTCATCTGATAGTTAGTCACAAATTGTGAAAAACTATTAGGCAAAGATTGTAGAATTAAGTCAACAATTAATTCATAATCCATCACGAACTCAAGAGACCCAAGCTTCTTAATCAAGCACAACATCTTTAACCTATGAGTGGCCACAGAAGCACCCTCAGCCATTTTGCAACAAAATAATTACTTCAAGATCTCATATCTCTCTATTCTGGCTTGGGCATCAAACAACTCTCGAAGATGGAGAATCGTCGATTAACATCCATATACTCGTGCTGTTTTTGCAACTCAGAAGTCATTGATGCCAGCATGATACAAGATGTTGTGTCACTATCCTCCTTATGCTTCGTGTGGACAACATGCTCATTAGCATGAGCATCTTGAGCTACTAGTGGTGGAATAGGAGCATCTAGCATATAGAGCAACTTTTCCAACTTGGGAATGATTCTCAAGTTTCTATACCAGTCGAGATAGTTTGACTCAGTTAGTTTGTTGGTCTCCAAGATGCTACGTAAGTTTTGGTTAGTTGACATGATGCACATGACCTAGATATAAAGATAGAGAACATTAGCTAGTTGTATATGCACATGTAATGCAAATAATTAGGTCTTTAATTAAACACATTACTACTCCACTATTTTTCTCAAACCAATAGCCCCCACTATTGATTCGAAAAAGCCCGTTGAAAGTTTTCTTAATGAACCTGTATCTAAATTCCTCAACAATAACCTTAGATTTGCCTAACAAGCCGCCCTTGAGTTCAATAGTATATATCCAATACTAATACACCATATGTAATTACCGGATCATTGGGTGATTAACATGTTTTAATTTTATAGCCTTTTGGGCTACCCCAATATTTTCTCCAAATTTCATTATGCTTGAGTTAGCCTAACCAAGATAAAGAATTTAGTTAAACTCGACCCATTAATCAGGAATTTAATTCCATAAGAATTTTAATTCTATAACTTGAACATGCCCAATGTCGAGTAGGCTTAGGTTAGCCCAACAACCTAGTCTCGAAAAAGGACTCTCGTTCTTACTATATTAATGGAAGGAATTAGGTTTAATATTAATTGAGGATTTTATTCCTTTTAGTGATTTCATCAAATGACATGCATAAATATATCAATAATTCATATAAATTGATAATCATGGTAATAAAACGATTACGTGGTATGGTTATGGACTTTCCCTAAATTAATTTCCTCGAGTAAAAAAGGAGATTAACATGGTTAATCATATATGTTCATCCATGTTTTAAGTAGAAAGTCTTACCCTCTCGCCTTGTTTTGGTCGCCATCTCCAAAATTAAAAAAATAATTCTATCCCTATCTAACTTATGTAATCTAATTACCTAAATTTCCTAAATAGAGAAACCTCGAGTTACATTCGAGGGGACTTAGATGAGAAGAGAATTACACAAAAATTTTAGAAAAGGCAGGACCCGTACATCCTATTTAATAAAAACCAAAACTGTAAAATGCATGAACAGATATAATTTAGTTTTAATCCATAACCATCCACCATGCCATTTCTTATGCTTAAACAAAAATAAACATATAATTTTATTATTCCAAAATCTCTATTTTTGAAAAAAAAATTAGATTTAATTTCTCAAATGAAATTCTAGAAATTAAATTAAGATAGAATCTAAAATCAATAGTTTAGATTTAATTTCTAAATCAAATTCTAGAATTTAGGTAGGATAAAATCTAAAACCAATATTTTAGAAAATTTATTAATTTCTAAAATCATATTTTAGGAATTAAATAATAATATATAATCTAAAATCAATATTTTAGAAAATATATTAATTTCCAAAATATAATTTTATCCCAAATCGTGGGTCTCAATTAAAAACTAATCATAATTTGATTTAATTCTAAAAACGAGAATCAATATATTTTTTTTTTACATATCCAAAATCACTATTTTAGATAATATATATTAATTTCCAAAACTAATTTTAGAAATTAATAGTGGTTAGTCCCAAAACATGAATCTTGGGAAGATTTAGGCACAAGTAGAAAAAGAGAAAAACATTTCGTGGGCCACCAAGAAAAAACAACTGAAATGGAGTAATTTTTTTTTTAATATATATATAAAACCCGCAAAAGACAAAGTTTCTCTTGGCATCCGCCCCATGATCTCTTGAGGAAGACCCCCATGAGCCACAATGGCCCATGCGAGCCGCGACTTAGGGAATTTTGTGCCTTCAGCCACGGCTTGGCTTCTAGTAAGCCACAACTTAGGGCAAAGAAAAAAAAAACATTTATTTTTCTTTTGTCTTCTTTGTCGTCCAGAAACAATTTCTGGAAGAAACTTCAAGTCTTCTGCGACAATATCAGAGAACTATTCTCTAATTGATTCCAAATTTTTTTCATTTCTATTTTATAAACTAATTAGACATTCTCAGTAAAACAAAAAAAAAAGAACAAATCAAAATTTGTTCAAAGGAAAAAAAAAGAGTCTTAGGAAACCATTCCCTTTTCCCAATTACGGAAACAAACGCCCAGAAAAACATATTTTTCTTCAATACAAGACATAACACAAGAATTGACGCTTTAATTCTTGTCATTAACTTTTACAAAAACGTGTTCATGTATCCATAGCTCACAGAATCCATTATTATTATTTTTTTTTCACAAATAACTCTCGTGAAAATGATTTTCACAGAGAACACAAAGGCAATCAACGAAACTATTTTCATGGCCAAAACACAACCCATTAACGCATAAACGGTGGCTCTGATACCACTATTATGAATTCTTGTCATGCAAATACAAGCTGCGCAGTGGAATAAAATAAAGAATTCCCACCGAGGATCTCATTTATGCAAAAAGGGATTGAAACGATGAAGGAAAAGCATACCTTACGTTGCCTCTGGGAATGAAAATTTTCCTTCCTCTATTCGTGGTGCAATCAAACAATACTAGAGCTCCTCGTCGTCGCCACTGGAGTTTAAGTGAAAGACTCCCTCTAACAATATCCACACGAGGTATGCTCTCAAGGAAGCCAAAACGAGTCTTTGCTAGAAGACTCTCTTGGCGGCAAGAGTTTTGTATTCTCTATGCAGAAGAAAAATCGGAGAAAAAGAAGAAGCTGTGTGTCTTCTAAAACCCTTAGAGAACCACTCTCTCTGCAATATGCAAGTGATCAAATCACCATGGCGTTATCTCTGAAAATTACCCAAAAAAAACAGTGTTTCTGTGAATTCTAATCAAATTAGAATTCACAATTTGCAATTGGAAACCAGAAGTTTTAACAATCACAATTTGGTTCAGAATTTATAAATAATTATAATTAGGCCACAATAACTTCTATTTCTCAACATTAACCCCATAATGTTATCATATAACATTTCAAGTGCATAATCCTCTATTGTGTGTGACCTATTAGGTTTCTCAGTCTATTAGTAGCGAATATGAATTAATCCAAACGTCTTTGGTATTAAAAAGCCTTAACAATTTAGAATTAACCTATTACTTCTAAACATGATTGGTTTATTAATTCATCAATTAATAAACTAATATTCTAAAGATCATGAGTGGTATCTAGTAACACATCATGATCACCCAAAAGTCTAGAAAGTCAATTGATTTGACATAAACCCTTACTACAGGAAAAGTGTCCTTTAGCAATGACATAATGTTGTCATTAAATGCAAAAATGTTGTCACCAAACACCTTTAGTGACAAAAAATTTGTTGTCACTTGAATGTCACTAAATCTATGTCTCTAAAGGTATGGAGTGACAACAACTTATTATTGCCACTGAAGCGTGACTTTTTGTGACAAAATTCCATTGTCACTAATGTAATCAACTAATAGTCACAACATTTCTCGTCACTAATTCATTACAAATGTTGCCACTATTACCAATCTCTCGTCACTAATGAATATTCATTAGTGACAACATCCATACAGATTACTAACAACCAAATTTCTTGTCACTAATTTATTTTCTAGCCATTTTTTTTTTAAAAATTTATAATTTAGCATGGTCCACGTGAACCTGTCCTATAGGATTGGAGCTCCCCTACTAAATTTTTTAAAAAAAATTAATTTAGCATGGTCCACGTGAACCCGCAGTATCGGATTGCAACTTCTCTAGACTACGGTCCATGTAAACCCACCGCATCAAATCGCAACTTCTACAGAGCATGGTCCACGTGAACCCACCACAGCAAATCGCAACTCCAAATTAACTTGAAATTAAGAGTTAAGTGAGGCAACGAAGATTGGATCCCGCGACCTCACGATAAAGACCTTGTGCTTAAGCCGCTGGGCTAAGCCACTTGGTGTGCCACACACACACACACACACACACACATATTAAACTAGTTGTAATAACTTTCAAATTTTTAAAACAACAATAGAATATAAAAATTCAATAATTATATTCTATTTTTAATGAAATAACATAATTGAATAAAAATAAAATATATTCTATTTATATAAATTTAAAATATTATATATTGTTAATTAAAGTATTATTTTTACTAAATCATTTTAAACATATAGATTTATTTTAAAAAACTTATACATATATCTATTCAATACAAACATATATATATATAAATATATATATACATAAATATATATTTGTATATATAGGACCACATGAATATATACACCATATATACATATACATACATACACACACACATACACACACACACACACACATATACATACCACATACTATGGATATACATACTACATAAATATATATTTATATATACAAACATATATATGTTCGTATATATATGAATCTATATATAAACAAACCTATATACATACCTATATATCATACACATATGTGTGTCACAATCTATGACACACGCATACATATACACCACACACACACATACACACACACACAGAGATATATATATATATATATCAAATACATATATATAGATATACATATATACATACATACCGTACACTATTTATATACATATTACATAACTATATATCAATATATACACATATATATGTTCGTATACATACATATATATAAATATAGAGGCACACACATATGTATATGTATATATGTGTGTATATATATATATATATATATATATATACATACATATACACACACATACACACACACACACACATATAAACGCATGTATATATCTATATATATATATATATACGTACTTACATATATACATACCTATGTATACACATACATATATACAAATATATAGGTATACATAAATACTTATATACAAATACCACATACATTCATATATATATATATATATATATATATATATATACATACACACACACACACACATACATACCACTACTAGAAAAATGTAATATACTAATTAACTATTACCAACTGACCACATTTGGTTGGTATTTACCAACTGAAATGAAAATTGGAAAATTTTAAAACTTTTCCAACCACTTACCAACAATCATAATCGGTTGGTAAATAGTTGGTTGGTAATCAATTAGTAATCGGCTGGTAATTTGGTGGGAATGTATTTACCAACCAATTACCAACTGATAACAATCGGTTGTAATATAATCAGTTGATAATCGGTTGGTAATTTGATGGAAAAAATTTTACCAGCTGGTTACCAACCGAAATATATTAGCTGGTAATATATTCAGTAGGTAATCAATTAGTAATTTGGCGGGAAAATATTTACCAACTTATTATCAATCGATAACAATCGGTTAGTAATATATTCAATTGGTAATCAGTTGATAGTTTTATTTAAAAATTTTACCAATCAATTACTAACGGAAATATATCGGATGGTAATATATTCAGTTGGTAATCGGTTGATATTTTAATTTAAAATTTTACCAACTGATTGTTAACTAAAATGTATCGGTTGGTAATATATTCAGTTAATAATAGGTTGGTATTTTAATTCAAAAATTTTATCGTCCGAATACTAACTGAAATGTATCAGTTGGTAATATATTCAGTTAGTAATTGGTTGGTATTTTAATTTAAAAATTTTACCGACCGACTACTAATTGAAATGTATTAGTTGTTAATATATTTATTTGGTAATCAGTTGGTATTTTAATTTAAAAATTTTACCGACCGATTATTAACCGAAATGTATCAATTGGTAATATATTCAGTTGGTAATCGGTTGGTGTTTTAATTTAAAAATTTTACCGATCGATTACTAACCAAAATATATCAGTTGATAATATATTCAGTTGGCAATCGGTTGGTATTTTAGTGTAAAATTTTTACCAACTGATTACTAACCGAAATGTATCGGTTGGTAATATATTTAAAAGAAACCCTTAGGACCACAAGTTTTCAAAAATATTATTTGATTCATTATATTTTGTAACTTAGTTGATCTAGATAATTATATCTAATTATATTTAATAAAAGTATAAAAAATTTTGTAAGAAACCAAAAAAACTAAATAATGCAAAATTTGCTATAGAAAAATAAACACCCACTTTCAAATATAATATAATATATGTATATCTATTTTATATAATAACTATTCTATACGTATATAATATAATATATATGTATATATACATATTTATTAACTTTAACCCCATCCCCTTCTGCCAAACTCGTCTGCCCCACTTGCAATTTTGATTTCGTTGAAGAATTTGAAAATCCTCCCCCTCCTCAGGTCTTTCTAACCGTCCCATATATGGGTGCCGACCCTATAACCGCTTTCATGAATTCTCTTCTCTCATTTACCTCTTCTTTATCATCTTCTTAGTCTGCTAGCTGTAGCCCATTTGACTTGCAAAATCTTGGAATTCGTTCCATTTTGTCTACTTTGTCTACTGGCAGTACTGCAAGCCTGGGGTTAAACCCTAACTGGAGATCGTCTTTTGGGATGGAAGATTTTGACCCGCTGATGTACTTGGTTAACCATTTGGCTAATCACCGAGCTAGAGGGGTTAACTTCCAGTTTGTGGTCTAGGACTAGCACGGTGGTTCGAGTTTTCAATTGCCTGCTAATCTAGGGATTACTTCATAGGGCCTGGCTTTGAGCAATTGATTCAGCAGTTAGCGGAGAATGATCCAAATCATTATGGCACACCACTAGCCTCCAGAAGTGCAGTGGAAGGGTTGCCTGATGTGAAAGTGGATAAGAAAATGTTGAAATCGGAATTGGCACAATGCGCTATGTGCAAGGATAATTTTGAGCTGGCTGCTGTAGTTAAGCAGATGCCCTGCAAGCATGCATACCATAAGGGTTGCATTCTTTACACAATTAATGCCCAATTTTGTCACTATGAGTTGCTAATTGATGATCCTAATTATGAGAATCATGCAAGATGTGCTTCTGTGAACCCAGGTAGCTCTGGGTTTGAAAATTCAAGCGGAAATTCACAAGGACAAAGGACGGTAGAGACATAGTACAAAATTTTTGTTGGATTGTATGCCCTCTTAGACTAGGTTTCTGATGTGAAATCGAATATTTTAATAAAAGAATTTATTTTCAGAAATTGTTTGTGAATTTACTTTTTGTTTGTGTACAATTTTCATTTGGAACAGACCCATTGTGTTTAAATAAGTGATGCATGTGAATGGTGGTCTTTCACAGTAAGGTATGGATCACGGGTTATTTAACACATAAACATTTGTTCTTAACCTATTGATGAGACTGGGAACCCTCATCATGTTTAGGTTATTATGTTATGAATTCCAAAGAGGGAATGGCTTACCTTTAGCCAGTGAGTAGTCCACTCACTTCATGACATAAGCGTATTTCGAATACATAGGACAGGACCTGTAGTAGTGGTTTTTAAAAGTACCATATGATAGAAACCTAGACTACTACCGCTACAGCGTGGACTAGTACTCTATAACTTGAGTATGAGTTGGTAGTCTGGCGAAGCTGGAAGCATATACTTCGATTTGCTATAGTTGAGGTTCTATCGTAGGGCCAATATACTTACATATTGGGTATGTGTGACTAGTTAGTTAAGACAGACTTGTACAAGATAGTTTCTGCACTATATCGCCCATTTTGGTTGTCCGAATGGTCTGAAATGTCCAAGGCCCTAGGAAACATGACTTGGATGTTTGCTTTAGGGTAGCTCCCTTGGAAAGCGGAAACACTCCAAGAAGTCATGGATTATTGGACTAGAAGCCTAATGATGGTAGATGTCATTTAGAGGGGTGTTAGTACACTTCTTCCTCTCTAAATGTACGGCGATGTGTAGAGGGGTACTTTAGTCATTTCACCTGTAGGTCGGAGACTTTGCTAATGCAGCATTGTCCTTGGGGTCAATATTTCCTTATGGTGATATTAAAAAATATTTAAAATGCAAAATATAGCTATTTATAAAGCAGGGGTATTTTGGTCATTTTAGCAGCCAAGGCGATGTGTCTTTTTAGTCCTCAGAATAGCCCATAAGTCCTAACTAATTTTGGGTTAAGGAATTGGTCTCAGTTCAAGAGGATTTTATTTTATTTTATTTTATTTTATTTTATTCAGAAAGTCTAATTTATTATTAGACTGGAATAAAATAAATATATAAAATTAGGAGATGAGAGAAATTAATTATCTGATTTAATTGGTTAATTAATTATTCAGGGCCTAGGTCCAGTATGAATAATTAGAAAATTAACCTGGGCTTAAACTAGGAGAAATAATTAATATTTAATTATTTATTGGGTTATTTATATAGGCCCAAGAAATAAATAATTAAAGATTAATTGTTATGGTTCATTTGGGCTCATTAATTATTTATTAGGTTATTTATATAAGTCCAGAAAATAAATAATTAATGTTTATTATTTTGGGCCTTTTGGGTCCAAGAAAAATAATAAAATTTATTTTGGCCGAATAGCTTGGACCTTAAGGTTTTTTCCAGATACGGTTAAGAAGAGTTTAGGGTTAAGCCAAACTGATTCTCAGGATAATATCCGGGTGTTTGAAATATGATATCCCGAGGATATGTTTATCAGATAATGAGAGATCTAATTTTGGCTGACCAATAAAACAAGTCTCTGGGAAAAAGAAAACCCTAATCTCCTAAGCCTAAGAAACTCACGCAGCTCCCTCTCTCTCAAACGTCTCTTTCTATTCTCTGTCTTCTTCTTGTTTCTTTGCTAATCAATAGCAAGAGAACCAAAGAGAATTGAGACCGTTCCTCTTCACCATTCTGTTCACCGACTAGAGGTTGGGCAGAGGAATATTCCGAGAGCTGGAAAGCTTGGCGTTCATGCAAACAAGGCGAAGTAGAAGGCTAGCGGGTTTTCAACCGGAAGCTTCTTCAAGTGGGCAAGGCGTAGCGATTCCTATCATTCAATCTACTTCTACTCAACCTAGAAGGCTTAAGGAGTGTAAAGGTATGATCTTCACGCTTCTGTGTGGCCTTTAAGGCTTGGTTTTTTTTTCCTTCTCTGTTTTTTTCCGTCACTACATGCTCTCTGTTTTTCCCGTCCCTCAATTTCATTGCCATTTCCCTAGGGATTTAGGCCAACAGGTCGTGGTAGGGGGTCAGGATCAAGTGGGCAGCAAAATAGGGACTCCCTTTAAGCAAAAATATATGTAAATTTACGTTCTTTTAACCATTTGGATGTGTGTGTATGTACATACTTTGTATTTTATGTATTGGTTTATCTAAATATGAGTTCATTGTTGTTGTATTGTATTTCACGAGCATGCTTATGCAATTTATTGAGTCTGTTTCTTCCAGTTTATAAGCATTCTTTCCTGTTATTTATATGTTGCTAGCTGATGCCTTAGCATTAACTATGCATACTTGCAAAATAATGTCTAGGTTTAGGTGTGCACCAGATAACTTGAATGTTAATATATGTGAAGTTGTAGATGCATTCTACTTTTGTCAATGGTTATGCAATTCTGGAGATATATCCCTGTCTTGGATATTATCAAATGATGCTGGAATATGAACCCTTTCTTGGCATGACTTAATTTGGGGTCATCAGTAGCTATTTTTAATGGAGATAAATATTGCATTCTATCACCATTGTTTCCTAGAGAAACCAAAAAAGAGAAAATTCAGATGACCTTTAATCTTAATACACTGCTACATGTAGCTGGCTTGCAGTGGTCTTTAGGGGAATGTATGTTATTGAAAGGACTTTTATGGATTTAACCCTTTCTCAACACACACCGAGCTATTTTTGTTAAGAAAGCATACTCCCTTCTTGGAGAGTATGGATAAGTCCTCGCATTCAGAAAGCACGTTGAAGCATTAATTTGAAGATTATATTTTCCTTATTTATGCATGCATTTTTAGTTCAAGTGGACTACATGTCTGGGAAAGCATCATAATGTGCTCGTTCATAATATTTGTTGTTTTACTGATCTATGGAGGATATATATTGTCTTTCTGGAATACTACTGAAATTTGTATATTAAGATGGTTGAGCATGTGCAAAGTTGACAAATGGTGAATCCATGCATAACATAGTTGTTAGTTAGAAGACTTCAGTGAGGATATCAGTTTAATTCATTGTTTGTAATGTCAATTTTTGTTAGTTAAGCTGGGAATGTAAGTTTTGTGCAGGTTTACTTTCATAGGTTGCTGATTCTTAACGATAAAAGCATGTGCTATTGAAGAAAATGATGCTTTGGAAGGGTTAACATAAAATTAAGTATGCACATTTCTTCAGCATGCTATGCTATTCTAGTTTTATTATTAGTAGTCAACATTAGATAGTGATTGCTATAAAATGATGGTCATGCAAAACAATCCTATTATGATAGTACAACTTCATTAGATTCTTATTTGGGAAATGTTGAGTTAAAGGCTAGATAGATTTGTTGTTCCATACATGGGTGCATAAAAAGATAGATAGGGTGATCATTAGTAAATTCATTTAATCTAAAAGGTCTTCTCGAGCCACATGTGCTTTCTCTTTAGTGAAAGGGTATGCACCTATCTGGAGATGAATACAACATAAAGAGCAATGGACAAGCTAGCTTTGGCCCTTTATTATTGTTAATATTGTGTCCTTTAGAATAATCACTACCATTGCACAAGAGAAAACTAGTAACTTTTCTTATTTTTAGTACTTCAATTCAAATTTATGAAAATAACTTATTCTAAAGATACTTAGAATTAATATCTATATATTTAATGTAATTTAATACTATTTTATAATTAAACCGAATATAAGAGGGGAAATATCATAGGGACTACTCACACTCTGAAATATATATCTTCACACACACAACAAACACTGAAGATGAGGTTGAGTAAGTGCTTAAGAAGGAATGCCGAATGTTGGAGGGTGAAGACGTGGACTTTTTAGTAAACTGCTTTAGCTCGAGTCTTTTTCTCCAATAAACTACTTTTAGCTGAAATTTTTAGTACTTAAATCCCAGGTCATCAAGAAATTTTCTCGACTTATTTTCACATGAATCTTTCATTCTCTTTTATGTGAATGTTGAAGCTTCTCTATTTTGCACTGATTTTCTAAATCTTTATATAGGACGTTCAATGGCTAGAAATGATCAAATGTATTTCTCTAATGACTTGATAGCTCATCTAGGATACTTCACATAGTACTGTATAATGCTAAGTACATGATTTTGCTTTAATAAATGCAATGAGGTTGAATAAAAATGAGGTTGAATAAAAAGTATTATCTGTTTTGCAGAAGATGAGATTGAAAAAAAATGACTAAAGTTATGGATATCTCTTCATCATTTCTAGTTTCAAATATTTTTAGTAAATTGACTGCAAAATTAAACTCTAGTAATGAGGTAAGCATTCTTTTGCTTTCTCCTAAGTAATATGTGAACTGAGGATTAATCTCTTGCATATAGTATATTTGAAATAAATTTGTAATATTTTCTGCCTTTATTTGATGAATTGTTTCTTCAATATGACGATTAGATGAGAACACCTTTCTATTCTATGAATGAATGGTTTCTTTGTCATGTCATTGTGGTAAAATTTTTAATTTTGCTTTTTAGATTTACTTTTTGTTGAATTTACAAGAGCCTTAAATGCTTTTAGATTCTTTACTATGACTACATCTAATAATCCTTGAGTAGGAAATTTGATCTTTTCGTATCAAAATGTGTTTGTTATGCATGAACTATGAAGGGGGGATTAGAGGAGGGGGTTTGTATTGTGGACCAAGTCAAAGAAACTTTTCTGATTCGAAAAATGGCAAAATATTCAAATAATGGTGTTACTTTTTGACTTTTTATGTTACAACCAAATGATACAAATTCTGATGGATGTTCTTTGTTTTAAGCTTCACAATCACTAATATAGTTGAGATTTTCATGGTGTTTATTCTAAAATTCTTATCCATTTTTAATTTTGATATTTTTGCATTTGTTTATGTATTAGTATCACTACCAAGAAGAATTGAAGAAAGAGATGGCATCACTTGCTAGCCAGACACTCAAAGGGGAGCAGCCTCCACCAATAAACAAGGCTGATATTTGGTTGGGAGTTGTAGGCCAACCTAAGAAAGGGAATGCAGTTATGGCATGGGATCCCTAAGCTCCAGTTGTCTATAAAAATCTACACAAGTCATCATTTCTTCATTCATTTCAGTGGCACATCCTTTGCAATATGTGGAGATAACTGACTTTTAAAATACTATAAACAAGTTGGTGCAATAGGCTATTGACACACAAATTCAAGAAGTGTTGAAGACAAATGAGCGGTTGACAGCGGAGGTTTCTTTGCTAACACATAAGGTTAAGGACCTAAGTGGATCAAATCCACCAGAAAATTAATATTGCTTCACTGTGTTTCTTAATTATATTCTCTGTTGTTAAACCTTGGACTTGCACTTCATCTCATTTTCATATTATGGTAAACTTTTATGTGTAATTAAATATGATGTTTGATTAGGATTTGTGGTATTTTGTGAGGGAATTATATTTTCCTTGAATTTGTGGAAGGATGATGTTTATGTTTGTGGAAGAATGATGTTTGTGTTGGATTTGTGAATTTGTGGAAGGATGATGTTTGTGATGGATTTGTGAATTTGTGGAAAGATGATGTTTTGTAAATTTGTGGAAGGATGATGTTTCTGTTGGATTTGTGAATTTGTGGAAGGATGATGTTTATGTTGGATTTGTGGATGTGTTTTGGCTTTATTATTTTATAAATTTGTCAAATGCAGGTGTTTGGTTATATGTTTAGATGCACCCGAATTTTGCCAAATCAAGGAAAAATTACCAACTAAAAAATTAGTTGGTAATTGAATATAATTTGGTTGGTATTTTAGTTGGTAATTGAAAATAATTCGGTTGGTAATATATTAAATAACAGTTAGTAATTTTCAAACCAACTAGCTATCAACAAAGAACTTAATAGGTAATTAACCAACAAAAAAATTATCAACAGATTTTAAATTACTCAAACAGTTCGAAAATTACCAACTGAATATTTCGTTGGTAAATAAAGAAAACTACCAATGGAAAAAAAGAATTAGCAACTGAACAACTCGGTTAGTAATTTACCAACAAAAAATTACTAACAGATTTTAAATAACTAAAATAGTTGAAAAATTACCAACTGAATGTTCAGTTGGTAAATAAATAAAACTACTAATCGAAAAAAAATAATTACCAACTGAAAATCAGTTGGTAATTACCTACACATATATCGGTTGGTAGCAACATGTCTCAGTTGGTAAATTAGTAAATTGCAATCTTCTATTAAATACAAATTTACCAACCAATAATTATAAATTTACAAACTACATTTTCAGTTGATAATTACCAACCGCAACAATCGATATATATAGGTATATGTATAGGTGTATATATATATATATATATATATACACACACACACACATATATATATATATATTCATATGCAACTCATACAGATGTATATAAATACATATATATAAATATATATATATATGCACACATATACATATATATGTACATACACAACATACATACATACATACATACATACATACATATATATATATATACATATATACATACCATATATTATATATATACATACTACATAACTATATATCTCTATATACACATATATATGTCCGCATATATACGTATCTACTTATATACATATATACAAATATATAGGAAACCATATATATATATATATAAATACATACATTTATATATACATATATATATATTATTTATATATACACCAAATACATATGTATAGATCTATATATGTATATATACACACACACACACACACATACATACACATACATATACAGACCAAATACATACATACATACATACATATATATATATAATGTACCAAATTTAAAAATATATTTATTTATTTATTAATATACAACGTACTCTCTGTCTCTCTCTCTCTCTCCTCATTCTCTTTTTTGATATATATCTCTCTCTTTCCCTTCTACCCTTCTCCCGCTCTCTCCCATTCTCTCACTTATTTTCTCCTCCCTTTCTCACCCTCTCGATTTCTCTTTCTCCGTTTTTCTCATTCTTCCTCTTTCTCATCCACTTTTTCTTTTTATCTCTCTCCCCCTTTGTTTTAGTTCTCTTTCTCTCCACATGTCTCTCCTTTTCTTTTTCTCTCTCTTCATCTCTTACACACTCTATCTTTCTCCCCCCATTTTCTCTCTCTCTCTCTCTCTCTCTCTCTCTCTCACACACACACACACACTCCCCTCTCTCTTCTTATTCTCTTTATATATACATATATATATATATATATATATATATATATCTTCTACCCTTCTCCCCCTCTCTCCTCCCTTTCTCACCCTCTCGATCTCTCTTTCTCTCTTTTTCTCATTCTTCCTCGTCCTCTTTTTCTTTTTTTTCCTTTTATCTCTCTTTCCCTTTGCTTTAGTACTCTTTCTCTCCATATATCTCTATTTTCTTTCTTTTTCTTTTTCTCTCTCTCCCTCTCTCCCTCATTTTTCTCTCTCTTTTTGTCTCTCTCTCTCTCTCCTCGCTATACATATATATATATACATGTCTATATTTATTTATATCTCCCCTCTAATCTCTATATAAGTAAAATTATATGAATTAAAATGCATATAATAGTATTCTAATAAATAAAAAAAACACGCACACTACATAATAGTGACAACATTTTTGTCACTAAATTCACATAAATTGTGACAAGTAAAATGTTATCACTATAAGTAGACTATTTAGTGACAAGAAAATTGTTGTCACTATATGTGCATTATTTAGTGACAAAGTTTCTTTTATTGACAAAAATTTTAGAGTTGTCACTAAAGAGATTTCCCGCTTTCAAATGAGATTGGCGAGAAAGCCTTTAGTGACAAAAAAACAGTGACAACATTTTCTCTTGTCACTAAAAGTTATCATTTAGTGACAACATTTTTTGTTGTCACTAAAAGTTTGATCTTTATTGACAACATAAAATGTTATCACTAGTTCTACTATTTAGTGACAATAATTTTGTTGTCACTAATATTTCTTATCACTAAAGCCCATTTCTCCCGTAGACAAACTACAGTGTAATAAATTCCCTTCACTATACAATATCTCATTCGATTTGGAGTACGAAATTAGCGTCAACTTCCTCCAAAATATATATCAATTCTGACTCGAATATATTAGTAGTTGTACCAGGAATGCACTACTCTACATGTGTATTAATTGGAACTATTTTCAATACACAATCACCTTGGCCAAGGATTTCACGAGTAGTAATTCCAACAAGTAGCCATGAGATATTCACCCCTATTATTAAGAATGGTGAATCCTTTATTGACCCTTTCAACTACGTTTGTTTATCTCACATTGTACTCAATATCTACCCCATAGACGACCCTCGTTCTGGCTCTAGAGATTGGAATCAAAGTACAATTCTCAGCAAACAAAGTACGTTGGAGATCTCAAGTCTAAGGATACTTGCATATTTCTATTACTAGTACTAAATAGTTATGTATGTGATTATCTCATAGCTAGGTCATCCAATGTACTTGTTCTATTAACAAGCATCTACGTGTTAATTTTGAGTATTACAATACTCACAGATGTGGGAACCACTGCTTGATCAAATCAAGAAGTCTAACACATGCTAGTCTTAATGCATTAATAAAATCCTATCTCATTAATACTACGACTAGGGATTATTTAAGTGCTAACACTATATAGTGTAGTAGGAATCTCACATCATACTTTGTATCATGATTTTCTTGATACAGTATTGTACTAGGGACTTTATCTAACAGTTATTTTACATTGTAGTAAAGAAAACAAACTGAAAGATAAATAATGCCTTGTGTTATAAAATAAATGTGTTATATATAAAGTACAAGTGATTGATTTTAGGGCACAACACTAACTGATATGATCTTAAGTGGGCTTTTTTTGGTGTTGTGGGTGGTTTAGTTGATTTTGAGCTCAACTCTTCCTATGGGACCAAAATAGTGAATTTCTTGAGATAAAATGGAGAAATTAAACTAATAGCCTATCCTCTATCAAACCCATGAAGAACATGGCTTCAAAGACCCTCAAGAATAGTAGAAAGTTCAACTATAATCTCACCCCAATATCCTTGAAGCAACAAAGGCAAACAAGAACAAAAAGAATAAAGAAAATAGGCACCTAAGTAACGGAATTCAAATAAACCTTAGAAGAGCCAAGCAACTATGACCCATTGAAAGAAACCACATTGGATTATCCAAAAGATTTTATAGACTCATGTATAAGGAGGACTAAGCCTTAAGCATGGTCTTGAACAAGATGAACAAGGAAGCTAGGGCCTCTCAAGATTCTCTCTTCAAATTTGAATAAAGTGTGTGAATTGTGTTGTCAAAACACTAAAAGTTGTATTTATACAACCCTAACCCTAGCTAAGTAATCCCTGAGGTTCTAATACAATTTAGGGCCTTAATAGGTCTTTACAAAACATTTAAAATGGAGGAAAAATAGAGAAAACATAAAAAATGCAAGGTAGCCATCAGCTGCCCAAGCTAGAGCAGACACTGGCTAGGGCTCTTGAGCTGGCGCCGGTTGTGCGTTATGTTCGGGCCATCATTGTGCAGGTTGAAGCCAGCACTGATTTAACTGCTTGGGTTGGCACCGGCTATCTGCTAGAAGGCCACCTTTTGGTCAAATTTCGTCCATCTTTGTTGATGGCTTAAGTTCTTGTTGGGATCCTTCTTGCATAGTTATCAAAATGAACTCTTGGCTAACTTCTTCAACCTTCCAACCCTCTTCCATCCTCAAGCATGGTTTTATGAGCAATTGAAAATCATCTTGAAGCTTCTTGGTCCTAGATCTTGTCATCGGTCCTTATCCTTGCACGGTCACACCTCCCATTCCTTGATCTTGACCTCAATGATAAAGCGGAGTCTCATCACTAACAGTAATCACATATATTCTGTATAAAACAAATGTGTCATATACAAACTCCAAGTGATTGCCTCTACGGCACAACACTAACAACAATCACATGTATTTTGTATATTGTGTATTGTTAAATAAAACAAGGCATTCTTTATCTTTCAGTTTGTTTTATTTATACTTTCGTGTAAAATAACTGTTAGATAAAGTCTCAAGTGCAAAAAAGTTTTATTCTCATAAATTATTTAATGTGTTTTCGCATTTTATTTTTGTGCATGATTTTACCGGAAAAGACCTAGTGTGTTTGGCAAGCTGCGATCCATATGAATAGAGATCTTGCACAATATGGTATGGATCATAAGCTACTTAATACATAAACTATTGATCTTAACCCAATGACGAGTAATAAGAATCTCAACATCAAAAAGATTATTAGTTATGGATTCCAAATAGGGAATGACTTACCTTTAGCCAAAGGAATAGTCCTCTCACTTCATAACATAAGTGTATTTCGGCTAATACATAAACCCGAACTACAAAGAGTGGTTTCTAAAAGTACATATTGGTAGAAACTTAAACTACTACTCTGCTATAGTATGGACTCATACCCCGCGCGCTTAAGTGCTGGGCTGGTGGTCTAGTGAAACTCGAAGTATATACTTTGATATGCTACAAATTAAAGTTCTATAATAGGACCAATACACTTATATGTTGGGTATATATGACAAGTTAGCATAAGACAGACTTGCACAAGATAGCTTCTACGCTTATATTCGCCTCTATATGACCGTTCGAATGATCTAATAATCCAGGACCCCCTGGGAGAACATGACTTGGATGTTTACTTAAAGGTAGCTCTCTTGAAAAGTGAAAACATTTTAGGAAGTCGTGGGATTATTGGACTAGAGAACTAAGGATGGTAGATGTCTTTTAGAAAAGTGTTAGTACGCTCTTCCTCTCTAAATGTACGGTGATATGTAGAGGGGCATTTTAGTCATAACACCCGTAGGTTAGAGACTTTGCTAACTCAGTAACTGTCCTTGTGGTCAATATTTCCTCATGTGGATATTAAGAAATATTTAGAATACAAAAAATATAAATATTTACATAGCAAAGAATATTTTGGTCATTTTATTAAAGCAATTGGCGGCGGTGTCTTTGGTCCCCCTGAATAGCCCATAAGTCTTGATGTTTCTGGGGTTAAGGAAGTAGTCTTGTTTAAATATGTTTTATTTTATTCAGGTAGCTTGATTTATTTATCGGGTTAGAATAAAATTAAAAGGCCCAAAGAGATAATTATGCTATAGCTTATTTTAGTTGGTTAATTAAT